>OX104063.1:51171879-51392628 GCA_944474145.2 Dicrocoelium dendriticum
AAGGCATTCGGACTCATTTTTAAATATAGTTGGCGGCGTCTTGATTCCGCATTTGCCTGTCATTACTGACTCCAAGTAGACAGCCTTAGGACGCCTGTGCCTACAGTGGGACCACGGATGGTTTGCGCTGCACCAACCACAGCTCCATCCACATACCCCATTTCCAGTATAATCCCGAAGGAATAAGATCACGAGGCATGTGGTTGGAAGTCGCGTTTCATCAACGGAGCCGACCCATACTTCTTCAGCATGCACAGCAGTGGCATTCATATTGTTGTAACACTTTCTCTTTCCCTCTGCCACTGACCACTGTTGTACTGCTGCTATCTGCCCTATGAGACTGCGACTGTCTGACTTTTCAGTCACGTGCCCAGCCAACCGAAGGAATACAAAAGGCCAGAACTCAGTAGACAGAGATTATATCTACAGGATAGGTTAACTCTATTTATTAATAACCGAAACATGCTAATCCAGGGGGTCAAGGTCGCTCAGTATTCCGCATCTGCTTTTCAGCCAGTGTGAGTGATTTCCACTCCTATTGACCGGAATAGTTCGATTCCTTTGACGCGGGCTGGTATTTGTTGGCCGATCAACTCTCTGGATTCCCAAATTCCGCTCCGCATCCTCTCTATTACCTACCTTTATCGGACTTGAGTCAGGTTGCAGACCTATCGAACTTGATTGTGTTCGTAGCTTTTCGCCCGGGGATCGATTTACAGCCATTGTGGTCTTCCCCGCTTCTGAGCCGGCCTGCATTGTGGCATCTGGTGTTTGCGGCATTTGTTTTGTCTCACCGGATTGCTGATCATTCAACTTCCAGCCCTAACGTGTCCCCAATGCAAAGCTGGTGGTTGGTGGGGACCTTGGGTTTCGCAATGATTCGGTCTCAACTATTGATGGGCCTAATCCACTTCTCAGGTCCACCCAGTCACCTCGGTAATAACTCTGCCTTTCTTGCCGATAACAGTTCCGTTCGACCACGCCTTCGGCCTTCGAAAATCCCGGACATAAACCATGTTACCAACATTGAAGTTACGGGGTCTCACTTCGCGATCTTCTTCCAGTTGACTACTGCCGGGCTTCTCTATTCTACTTGGTAAAACATTATCGAACAACCTCCGGATCTTTCTTCCGAACAGTGGTTCTTTGGGGGATTTCCCACCAGGGGCATGTGGGCTCGGAGCGTTCCGATACATGCATAGGAAAGATTGAATTGCTTCCCGTGAAGCTCTTGTTTGCCCCGAGTGCACGTTTGAACGTATGCAAAATCCTTTCCGCCTGTCCGTTTGATTGCGGATGATATGGTGGCGAAAACATCTGCTGAATTCCTTTTTTTCATTGCACCACTCACTGAAAGAAGTTGAGGTGAAGTGTATTCCATTGTCTGGCACTAACATCTCTGGCAGGCCAAAATATCGGAACAGCTTCTCCAGCTCGTTGACAGTGTGCTGTATAGTCGGATTCTCATAGACCGATTTTGCTGATCACCTTGCTTTCTAAGACGGGTGCTTTGCTTCATATTACCGAGTCCCTCACCAGCGTCGAGAAGTCTGTCAATTAGAGTCTGTAAAAACGACTGAATCACTGGACTCCGGCGCGTGGTAGATCACGAGGTTATAACGCCTCTGATCGGGACGAGGGTTGACGTTGCAAGGCGAAGTATATTACGCGCCTCACATGATTTGGCTAACTGTAATTTCGTTTCTTTGTGCTTTCCAGTCGTCTTCAGCACTTAGACTTTCACCTGCTGGGGCATCAATGCTCGTTGGATACAACAAAGATACACAGTTTGTGCCAGGGGAAACGGCGCCTCACAACGGTTGGACTTCGTGCCGCTGAGTTTACACGGCTAGAGAAGGCTGTGCTGAAACCTGAAGGCTCTTCGGGCTAGGTTATTGAGCCAAACACACGGATATGTTCGCAACGGAATGATGAAGCCTACACGTCGGCTTTACTCTTCCAAGTAGTTTTCACAAAATATTTAAACTAAATCGTGTTGGATTTTACTATGAAAATGCTCAACTGTTAATCCAACACATGAAATGTGGTATTTGACTTGGGACAAAACACACAGTAGGGCATTAGCACGATATCCTATATTGGAACACGTGCCACAGGGCGATTACTTCGGCATTGTAAATAATCCGAAAACAAATTGGCGACCAGTTGCTGGAGAAAGTGGTGATAGCAAGATCGGCGAAATCAAGCGGGGAAAACACAAGTATTTTGTGGTTGAAAATTTCAGCATTAGTAATGAAACTGAATCGCCATGAGGCTGGACCTTACCGTGGTGCGATGATTTGTGTGCCTCAGTGATCCATTGAGCTATGCTGGGTGGTACTTTTTGCACCTTCAGAGCCACTCATACCAGATTGGTCAATGGTTAGAGGCCAGACAAACTCAGCCTCCTGGTCCTCCAGGTTGGGGGTTTGAATGAGGGTGACTCCTTTTCCCTTAAAACGGACTTTTTGTAGCCCAATGCCAAACCCGCTGCCTTGCGGTCAGGTTTTTGAACCAAAGGCTTTGGTTGAGAACCCTAATCGTTCTCCTATCTAGGCCTGGGCAACCTGACAGTATCCTACCCACGCAATACAATGAATCACACTTCAAACAAATTTCTGGTGCTCTTGGCACCGCAGAGGATAACCAACGGTGCCCTATCTGCTGCATCGCGCAGGGTGGATAGGGGTTTGGATGCTGCTGCTCAAGCCTTCCCATCTTCTTATTCCTCCTCTTACGCTGTTTCTCCCTTATGATCCTGTTCCAACTTTACTTTTATCCCCCTAGTTTTCAACCCCCTAATTCTTGGCCCTCCCCCAACATGCTTTTCTTAGCTTTTATCTGCTAATTTCAAATCACATGCCAACTCGGAGCGTCACTTCTGTTTTGTTGACAAGCCCATGCCCAACCAAGCGGTCCATTCCAGTTCATCGGCTTCCATTTGGAGCCCTCGATCCTTCTTCAGATTGGCATGCCTTAATGTACGCACATTGCTACAGATCGGTCAACAGGCAGCACTTGCCCGAACACTAGAGACCCTCACGATCGATATCTGCTGCTTATCGGAGACCCGCCAGCAAGGCTCAAGCTCTGTGCTCGCTCTGCGATCCCCTTTAGGTGACACCAGCAGTATTTTCTCATTGCGCCTATTGGGTGACGATGCAGCTTCGAGCACCGGCCAAGCTGGTGTTTGCATTGCTCTGAGTCCCCGGGCTGAAGCTGCTCTGGTTGATTGGATCCCAGTCAGTAGCCGGATGTGTGAGGTCCGATTGGCTGGCTCGTTTAAAGCTTTGAAGTCGCGCGGGACTAATAGGTGTCTATTCATCATCGCTGCCTACGCGCCCACAAACTGTAGCGATGATTCGGTAAAGAAGGACTTTTACCGCCAACTGACCCAGCTTCTTCGCCATAGGAGAAGCTCGGACACTGTAGTGCTGGCTGGGTATTTGAACGCGCAAGTTGGAAAGCTGTCAACTGATGAAATGCATTTGGGCAGTCAGCACGGTGTAGGCTCCCGTAATGATAACGCTGAGCGGTTACTTCATTTGTGTGCAGATGCTCGCTTATTTCTTGCGAGCACTAACTTCCGACACAGCGCCCGCCGGAGGGTGACTTGGCGCCCACCAGCCTTGGACGCAAATCGATCACATTGCAACCAGTTACCGATGCAGAGGTTGCATCCAGAACTGTCGCTCGATTTGGACCACATGTGTGGACACCGACCATACACTTGTATGTGCTGACATGCGGATGCGTTTTGGCGGACGCTTACGACGACGTTGTGAGCGCATTTACAACAACCGACTGACAAAGCCAGCTGTTCTGAATGCCTATCAAGGTACGCTGATATTCGAGTTGAGTACGCGCTCACTGGAGACAATTGAAGGTCACTGGTCACATGTTCACCAGACCTTAGTAGCAGCAGGCAAATCCTCATGTGGCAAGTCTAATAGCCAGCATGGATATTGGGTCATTTTGCAGTCACTGGAACTTTTCTATGCTCGCCGACATATTTCGGCTGGAAGCGAACACAATGAAACTCGCAAAGAGCTCCGGGCAAAACTCCGTGCTAGCCTGAAGAGAGACGGCGAATCTTGGTGGTCTCATCGTGCGTCAGAGATGAAAGTAGCCACTGCCCTTGGTAACCATCATAAGTTATTCCGTCTGATACAAGAAACGGGCAGCAGGAGACCTGGTGTTAGTGAAACTATACGTGACGAGAGTGGACAGCCTATCCACAATTTGTCAAAACGTTTAGAGCGTTGGGCTGAGCATTTTGAAAAGCAATTTAATCGCTCGGAATTGTTAGCTTCCTCATCGACCAGTGATCGCCCTGCTCCGTGGGCTGTCCCTTTGGATCCGCCCTCTCGCTCAGAAGTCAAACGTGAGATCGGACTGTTGACGTTAAATAAAGCCGCGGGACCAGATGATCTTCATTCAGCCCTCTTCACATTCGGGGGCTTTGCTCTTGTTACTGATTTACATGAATAACTAGTGAAACTGTGGGAGAAGGTAACTGATCCTGCCGTATGGAGTCGCTTCCATCTTCCACTTCCCATCCTCAAATCAGTTTCGCTCTCGGAATTCGTCAGTCATAGAGGAATCAGTCTGAACCCCATCGCCTCCAAATGACTTGCCTCTGTAATCCTTCACAGACTGATTGACTCTCGTGAAAGCGAGATTCGTGAGGAACACGCCGGGTTTCGTCGTGGTCTTGGCTGCATCGACCACATCTTCACTTTGCGTCAGTTGTTGGAGCACCGTCACACGTATTGGCGGCCCATCGTTATCGTGTTCCTCGGTATCAAAGGTGCTTCCGATTCGATTGATCGTTGTGTCGTTTGGAATTGTGTACTCAGGAAAGGTGTACCCGAAAATTATGTAAATGTTATCCGAGCATTATAGGCGCGTAGCACGAGCAGAGTGAGGACTTACTGCAAGCTGTCACCGCCCTTTAATGTCTCCAGCGGTGTGACACAAGGATGCCCGCTGTCACCTTTCTTCTTCAGCTTCGCTGTTGACGAAGTCATGAAGATCGCGTTTACAGGACATGACTTAGAAGGTGTGGAGCTATTCCCAGGAGAACGACTTCTTGACTTGGAATATGCAGACGACATTGCCCTCATCTGTGTCAGCTCCCAGACGCGCCAAACCCCACTGAACAGATTAGCACTGGATCTCAGGCGCTTCGAGCTTTAAGGAATCACGGGCAATGCTGCTTTTCAACCCAGCAAATATTCCCATTGTAATCAAATGAATCAAGGCTTTGCTCCATCGAAGTGCAAAGCTTTCCTCCAAGATTGGCAGGGATCGCCTCCTGCACTGACTCTTGTTAGGGATCAGCTAGAAGTCGTTAAGAAATTCAACTACCTGGGAAGTCGTATCAGTGCCCTTGGGATCGAAGACGAGATCACGAACCGTGTAGCGAAAGCTCGTAATGCTTTTGCTAATCTTCGCCACCTATGGGGTCGGCGCGACATTACTCTCGCCCTGAAGGGTAGAGTGTACAATGCAGCGGTACGTTCGACCCTACTGTACGGTTGCGAAACCTGGCCCCTAAGATCGGCGGACATGAAGAGGCTAGTTAGGTTCGACCATCGGTGCCTTCGCAGTTTGGCTCACATCTAGTGGGAACACCGCGTGAGTAACGCGCGTGTTCAACGCCTTGTTTACGGCCCAGGAAAAGGATCTGAACCGCTCAGCACCGTTATTTCCCGCACCAGGCTCCGATGGCTCGGCCACGTGTTACGCATGCCAGCCCACCGACTCCCTTGACGTGCGTTGTTTGCTCACCGGGGATGTGGGTGGAAGAAGAGAAGAGGTGGCCAAGCGATGACTTGGTCCAGGGGAATAAAGTCCCTCAATTCAGAGCTAGCCTCAGTTGGAGCGTCACAGTTCCCTGGTTGGGGTCCAAAAGTCGATGAACACGTTTGTCTAGATACACTTGCTGACATGGCAAGGAGCCGACCTCAGTGGCGTTCCTGCTCTGAGTTTCTTTGTCTCTCTCCGTCCCTTTTAGCCTCCCCTCCAACCACAATCTAATTTCGTAGTATAATATAATCTTACATAATGATTTTTCTTGTTGCCTAGTAACCGGGCTGCTGCCTTTCCTGAACGATGCCTATCCGTTGCTGATAGCTCAGCTGGCATGCAACTGTCGTATCTGTTTTCTTTTTCTATTATGTATTGCGGCACAGTATCTGAGGTGTTCCCTATCTCTAGCTAGTGTGTATAATGATTGATGATGATGATGATGGATTGTTTACTGGAATCACATCAGGTCACTTGGTGAATGAGTCGACCAAAAGGGGATAGTATTGGCCATTGCTTGGTCCTGCATAATTTAAGTGTATTCGTTTCCACGTTTCTCTGCTTTAGGCCAAGGCTGCCACTGACACTTGGGAGGGGCCTTCGCTGCAAGTTGGCAACATTAACACTTCGTATTGTTTCCTCAGTACCATTAACGCTAACCTGTATTCAACTATATACTTAAATATGCGTGTAACCGAACAAGCATGAAGTGCAACATGGTTGATTGAATTTCCACCCCTATGTCCATGGCAGTCTTAAACTGACAGATAATTACTTTTGTGCACACAGGGCCGGCTTCATCCGGCTTATCGCAACGGCCTCGGCGAAACGGAGGAAGCGGGGATTAGGGTGAGGTAATACTAGTGTGAACGCTGATCGAAGCTCTATCTGGTGACGCGTAGTCAGTAGGTGTTTACCTATTGAGGAAGCTAGCGGCTTGCGCATGCACGGAACTTTAGTGGGACAGAGATGCTGGTCAGTTTTATGTTGAACCCACCTTAGCACGTGTTCCTTTATTTGGGAAGTCAAAGACCGATTGGTTCTGCCTATGTAAATATCTCCGCAGTCGCAGTGTGAGTTGCTGCCTATCGGTTGAGGTTCCTTCGTTGGAGGCACCGGCAAGTTACAGGTTCTATTGATGACCACATCCTGAGTAACACAGTAACTTCTCTGGGTAGCAGAGATTAAACATTTCGTTGTTTTCGATACAGTAATGTCACCCTTGAAAGGCAACTTGGTATAGGTCTTTTACTTGGCTGCCTTATGCACCAAGTCTTTCGGGCCTCTGTATTGGCTGTTTCTCTATAAATCTACGGGGATAACCATTTTCAATGTGTGTTGTAATTAACTCTAGCTCGTCGGCTAGACAATCAGCGGAGCAAATTCGTCTAGCACGACTAACTAAAGTTTTCACAAGGGTCCGCTTGTACCGCACTGATGTGAAGCTGGTGAAGTGCAGGTATTGGCCGGACTAGGTTGCTTTTCTGTAGATAGACCTCTTAATGAGCCCCTCATCCCTGCTACTGATGTATATACATATATATATATATATATATTTGCAAAAGTCTGCTAACAGACATAATGCCATCAGTTACCATGGGATTCAAACGAAGGTACAGAAACAGTAAAATAAAACACAACACAACAATGTCCATGGTTTCCTCAGAGGGCGAGATACTACCCGGTTGCCCAAGCAGAAGTAGGGTGTTGACTTAGGGGACACCACCCCGAGCCTTTGGCTGAATTGCCTGCCCGCAAGGCAGCGGAGCGAATTCAGGGAATCGCGCCCATTGGGAGCCGGTGACTGATTGCTCAGTTCATACGCCTTTTGTTTGTTCCTTTGTCAAACAGGGGCCCAATGCTCCCCAAAATTACAGCACAAACTTGCTGGAATACAATGCTTTGCCAGGATGAAACAAGTGGCAGTGACTTTATTTAGTGGCGAGTCACGTCCGCCACGTCACAGTGTTGTTAAACGGACATGTGGCTTTTTATAGGGAGAACGCTTGCCAGGCGAAAACCCACCACGTCCTGGAACACTGCGACTGATTAGGATGTCTAAGAATGGCAGACAGTTCTGTTCCACTTCGCAGGTGACCGGCAAGTTGGTATATGCGCACAAACTGGACACTGCTGCTCCGATGAACAAAAGGCGAATATGTCATCCATGTAACGCTTATAGTACGGTAACTTGACTATTTCTGCGGATATGCCTCTTTCTATCATCAGCATGAAGAAATCGGCAAGTGCAGGGCCGAGTGATCCACCCATCGCCACACCATTGATTTTACGATATGGGGTGTTCTGAAAGTGGAAGCCAACATTTGCTGTACACATAAGTAAGGATTCCTTTAGAAATTCGCCTAGAATTGGTAACGATTAACTAGATTGCTCAGCTAGTTCACATATGTATTCAACAGTTGGTTGTAGTGAGACGTTGGTGTTATCTAAGTCATCGATAATTTGAAAAACATCTTTAAGGCTATATGGATTGGACAGTTGTCATAGAGGCGAAAGTATCTTCACTAGCCAGCGAGCCCATTTATGCTGCGGCGCATTTACCATTGATAGAATCGGCCTAAGTGGTACTCCACTCTTGTGCGTCTTCGGTGACCCCTATAACTGCGGAGTAGTGCTACCACTTGGCTTCAAACAATTATAGGCGTCAATATCAATCACGCGATGGAAAAGCATTTCAAGATGGGCAGCTATGCCAGCTTCAACCTCTACTACGTTCTCCATCTTATTAAGTCGTTCAGCTTTGCTCGTGTCGTTGAGTATGCTACTCATTTTCTGAGCTTACTCGGCCTTGTTCATGACCACCACCCCAGAACCCTTATCCGCTTTCATCACAACTATCTTCTTAGTACGCAGTTCACGCAGCGCCTGAAGATGTCGGCCTGTAAGTGCGCATTTTTAAGTCACTGGCACAGTCTTAACTTCGTGGGCAATGTCGGTCAATTTGTTTCTAAACCAAACTACACTCTCAGGACTAGATGGTTGAAGCTCCTTAAATTGATTAAAAAGGTTCTCAAACTGAGCTTCTATAGACAAATCTTCCAGTCTTCTAGGAGGAATTTTGCAATAAAACCCTTATGACGGAGCTTCTAACTGCAAATTTATGAAGGAAACTAACTGCTTTAAATTTCTCAAACGACGAATTCCTGCTGAAACTATCAAATTGCTTCCTCGTATAGTCAGCCTGAGGTGCAAGATCGTGTGCGCACGTGTGCAAATATCCTTTCTTACGAAATGTATTCTCCTGCGTAGATACCCCCGCTCGGTTCTCACACTGCTGCGTAGAAATTAACTCAAAGCATATGTGGCTAACCTCAAACGTATGGTATCCGCTCACTTGGAGACGGCCGAGTCCAAACTTCTGCGTTTACTGGAAACTCACGCACGCCTATTACATATGATAGAGGACCTATCGTTGTGTTGTCGTGTTGTGTTCGCTAACTTTTGCAAATCCACTCTCGACCTTACAAGGCGAAATCGAAATACTCGGTTGAAGAACTCGCTTACGAACAGCCAGGACGAGGAGCCAATCGTTCGTGATCCTAGTAAGTACTTGGGGAATTTATCAGACGTACAATTAGACGCTTTGCAGTTAGAAGCTTTGTCATATGGCCTTGCTTACAAAATTTCTCCTAGAAGACTGAACGGGTTGTTTATAGAAGCTCAGTTTGAGAACCTTTTTAATCAATTTAAGGAGCTTCAACCATCTAGTCCTGAGAGTGTTGTTTGGTTTAGAAACAAATTGACCGACATTGCCCACGAAGTTAAGACTGTGCCAGTGACTTAAAAATGCGCACTTACAGGCCGACATCTTCAGGCGCTGCGTGAACTATGTACTAAGAAGGTAGTTGTGATTAAACCGGATGAGGGCCCTGGAGTGGTGGTCGTGAACAAGGCCGAGTAATCTCAGAAAATGAGTAGCATACTCAACGACACGAGGGTTCACACTTGTGTTACTTCACCCAACTGCCAATGAAGATGCATGATGTATGCAACATCAACCTAAGCACGAAGCACCATTTGAATACGAAAGAAAATAACCACTTGAACTGGACGGTAAATATGCGGCAGAATGACAGAACTGAACATATCGTACCATGTATGAATTTTGCTCTATTGTTAGAGTGATCTTGATCAAGTGTAAGTGTAAATCAAGGAATATCAATCGACTAACATTGAAAATGAAAGAGGAACAAGCGCGAAATAAACAGGGAATATGCGGAGGACAAGAAGAACTGAGCACCGCATGTAATGTATTAGTTCAGATCTAGTGTAATGCGGAAAACGCTAAATGTGGGTCACTATAGCCCAACTGCGGTGACGCATCATTAACGCAACAGACATGGTTGGCGGTATCCTCTTCCAGATTCTCCTGTCACCGTGGCCTCCATAGGACAACCACAGGACACTTGCGCCTATCGATGGACCATGGGTGGCTTGCGCTCCACCGCCCACAGCTCCATCCACACACCCTATATGCAGTGTAACCCGGAGGAATAGGACCGGGAGACATGTGGACCGGAGCCACGTTTCATTAACGGAGTCGGCGCACACTCCTTCAATAGGTACTGCATCAGCATTCCTGTTTGTCTGTTTTGCGAATCATGCACAAAGCGGTGGCAAAGTCGTAGTCCGCTCCACACTTGATGGAACGACTCTTTGTCCCTAACACGGCAAGGATGACCGTGCACCATGCCCCCTCCAGCGAAGATTAGCAGTCTCCTGGAGCCAATAATCGAAATGGAGGGTGTTAAACAGGTAGGCAACTTGTCAACATTCAAATCAAGCACAGCCTCACTGGGCATATCAAACAACCAACACAGCATTTGAAGGAAAATAAACACTCAAAATGTGCATGGAATATGCAGCCGCAAAACGGAACTGAGCATATTAGATAGTCTGGAAAAGTTTTTATTCATGTTGAGAATATCCAGTTTAAGTGTACATGTAATTCACTGTGAAGCATGATGTCTCTCACATGAATCTCAGCATGTGACAGTTGTCAGATGCGGATTCGATGACAATACGTGCGACAGTTGATGTGTCCTCAGTTTCACGTGCCTCTCTTTGGATAGTGAAATTCGAATAAAAATGCTCAGGCTGTTGGAGCGGGGCGCACTTTTCTAGGAACCTGATCCCAACTACTAGTTACAACGAATTCCTTCAAAACGAAGTGCGTCAGACGTCCAGTCCTTGCAGGCATCGAATTAATCGAGATAATGCTACTTCCCAAAGATGTTGCAACACTAAAGCTTTTCTTACAGCCCATCTGCCATTTCAACCTATTCGTATGGTATTTGCGTGGCCTGCTCAATGAGCTACTCACCAAGACCAGATTCGTCTGATGAATTCCAGAGGTCATTTGGAAAGTTAATGACTTCTATGCTCTGATGTTCTGCTGACGCATTACTAGTCTACCTTGGATATTGTGGTTAGTGCAGACGCTTCAAACTGCAGCACCGGTGCGTCCCTGCCACGAGTTCGCAGACGATTCAGAAAAGGCGGCTGTGCACGTGGCCGGATCTCTGACCGGTAGAGGGAAATTTTGCTCAACTAGAGAAGGAAACTTTGACGACAGTGTTTGCAACGTACCTTCCACCAAATGCTGCCTAGGAGTGCACACCTACTAACAATAAGACGTTACTGACGATATTCGGATAAAAGTTGCTTGTTGCGAACAGCTTGGCAACTTTGTGAGTCTCTGCGTTACTTGGTCACGAATATTTTACTGAAGAGCACGTTTGTGCATTTTGTCCGTTAGTAGAAATTTGACACTAACGTCAAGAAAAATCCATCATCGTTGTTACTTCCTTGGAATCAGAAAGAAACTTAGTACTGGTGGAGAATAGCAAAATGATTACGAAAACTCTCGAATTAGTACGTGACGCATCAATTCGCGGCCGATCCTCTTGTCAAACAGTCAAATACTACATTACGCATTCGACAGATCTTAAAAAGATACCAGTGACTACACACACAAGAGCCCTTTGGGTCTCCCACGCCGAGTAGTTATCGGCACCTGCCTCATTCATATTGGCACTTATGTTTGATATGACAAACCATAGGTGGGTTGACCCCTTCATTCACCTCTTATTCCTAAATGCTTTCTTCTCCTCCCGACATTTCTGTCCTGCTGCATTTGGTTTCTTGTAACTATTGTCCCGTCTGGGTTTACTGCACCACAACCTTCGAATCACAATTGGTATACCGAAATGAACTAACCTACCTCTCAGTTGTCTTGATCCGTCTTTCGGCCGTGTACCTGTACTGATCTTGCGCGCATGTGGCGGTTGGTCCGCACTGTCGTTCATTCATTCACCGTTCTCTTCGGATCATTTCTTGCCCTACCCACAGGTTTCCCGACGCAGCTGTTTGGAAGTTCCGGTTACTGGACCATTACTTCAATTTCTTCAGGAATTGGGCTTTGAGCCAGAATTCACCTACGTCGCAGAGGGTCTTATGTTCATTCGTGGTCGAGTGAAGGTCTGCGTGTACACTGTTAATGAAGTAACTCAATTCGACAACACACCTATCACCGCAGACTGTAACACCTCCGTGCTGGTGAGTTTAGGATTTCTTCATATTAATTCCTATGGATGTGACTTTTCTCATGGACACATTGATTCTGCGATATTTGTCATCACCCCACCCCCTGGTGATATAGTCAGTGTTAACTGTCCCATCATCTTGTTGGGTACAAGTGCACTGGAAGTAGCTCGGTGTCTAAATATGTCAAATCTACCCACCGTTGGTCACTCTCTATAATGCTAGAGAGTGACCCATCTCACTGTGTTGGTCGGAGAGCGTATATGTGCAATTTTAAATAGCATCAGCTTTCGCCAGACATTTTAAACTTTTAGTGCTTGGGTCACACTACATCTGCGAGTCTGTTCAACACTGACAAAAGATTTTCCAAACTGTTCTGTACTGGATATTGTAACCTGGACCATAATTAGTGAACCCACTAGTGCCATGTAATTCGTGACTAGCTGCGAACTCAGGCGTTAGACACTAATTCAAACAATTTTGTCCAGACTATGATACTACAACGCCATAGGGTATTCACCGCTTGTCCTTGTGCAAATTCAGTGTCCACATCATGTTCACTTCAGTTGATTGCGACAACAATTACCTTTGAGCTTGCGGATGCGTGCTTGCAGTAGGTCCTCCAATTGTCCGGTTATTCCGTAGTGTGACTTGGTACCGCACAAATGTGTTCGTATGTGAGTGGGTTTGCGTGAAAGTACGTCCTCAATCACTCGTGATTGTCTCGTGCTTTTCTAGGCATGTGGAGGATTATCTGGTTTAGGTGTTATTGCAAAAAGCACCGTTAACTAATTAATATAGGTCAAAGTTGTTATCTCCTCTGCGCCATGGCGTAATAATTGAATGTAGGTCACCTGTTGCGTTATGTGAGCTCGATGCCAATTATGGAATGTAAGTCAAATGAAAAAGTCCAATTCCTAATGTTTCGGAAAGATGTGCATTAAGACCTAACAAAACTCATAGCACATACAACTTGTGACATGAGCACTTGGCCATCGGTTCACATGTTTCTACGCTTTCTCCCAGCAGCAACAACCCAGCTGAGTTGGTCCTGGAATATCAGTTGGTGGCTTTCCTCATAATCGATATCTATCCAGTATTAAGCTCATGCAAGCGGCATCCTAGCGCCTGAACACTTGCTTTTCAGTTATAAGTTGCATCTGCTCTTCGCTTTTGTGCACTTTCATGTAATCCCATTTCTCCTAGCACCAAAATATGCCTTGCTGTCTTCTATAACAGTGCCATTTAAAGAATTCTAGGCAGGAAGTGAAATAATCAAGCACCATCAGTCGAAGACAGCTTACTTTTAGAACTAGGTAGCTCAGGTGACTTTTCTTACGACTGACTCCACTGATGCTGTAGCTTTTTAAGAAGGGCGAAATGCACCAGATTTCCTCATTTTGTCCACCTTCTTGATCCGTCTTTGTTATATATATATATATATATATATATATATATATATATATATATATATATATATATATATATATATATATATATATATATATATATATATATATATATATGGCGGGAGGCGGGAGAGCCTATGGTGCGCTGAGGCTGGTTGTGGCTAGATCCTGACAGATGGTCTACCCACTGCTGCTACTGTTGCGCCATTGTCTCATGTCCTGGGCGCCTCGTGGCGACCGCTGGGTGGGAGATGGGTTTCGCCCTTCTCCCTGCTAAGATCCAGGACACCATTCCACATGAGTCAGTGAACTGACCATGTGCTAGACCGGCCGCTTTTAGGGTGTACATTTAATCGAAGGATTTGGCTGAGGACCCGTCATTTTCCTGTCAGGTCTGGGCGCCATGCCAGTGTCCTATCCATCCTCGCCGGAGATTAGGAAGTATTCGATGACTCTCTTCCCGTAAAACCTAGCCATGGGAGACAACAGGTCTACGGGTTATAAGCTCATAGCTCGATTGGCGTAGAGCACGAGCGGCACGCATTGTCTCTGACCGTGAGAGGGCACCTCCGGGTCTTCAATGGTTTGCTACTGTCCGCCTCAAGCCAGACAGCCCCTGGTCAAATTGGTGCAAAATCGCCAAAATCCACCTGCGTCTGGCCGTGGTCTCAGGTGAGTGTCCTACTACTGTTACGAAACATATATGAATCGTTCCAGTGCCTCAATGACTGCGTAGAACGGCCGTCAAGCAAATCCCAATGTGTCTCTACAATCACATTCACGAGCTGGATCTGCTTCTCACTGCTTTGTGGGTCAGGCTATTGAGCCAAAAACTCCGGGTGGAGTCCCCCAAGCAAACCTCCAAATCACCCACTGTCTTGTGGGTCAGGCTATTGAGCCAAAGGCTCTGGCTGGAGTCCCTCAAACAAACCTCCGAAGCACAACGACCACCTCTCGTTCGATTACACATCAATGCAATCGTATGGTTGCGCACAAAGCACTAAGCATCGGGTGCTACAACGTGCGCACACTACTGGACCGGAATTCCAGTGAGCGCTCTGAGCGACGCACTGCACTGTCCGCCATGGAGCTGGCACGTTACCACATCGATATTGCGGCGCTCAGTGAAACTCGGCTTGCTGAGCAAGGTAAGTTGCATGAGCAGGTGCTGACTACACATTCTACTGGGTGTTCAACGCCGCCTCAGCACCACATGATCATCCGGTCGGATTTTCAATATCCGATCGCGTCCTTGGCCAACTGGTGGATGAACCAACAGGCATCGGCACGTGATTGATGATTGTTCGCCTACGACTCGGGAGAGGTAAGTTTGTCACTTTTGTTGAAGTACGCATGACACGTGTACTGCGTGGAGCTGAGTGTGGCACTGCTCAGAAATTGGTGCGCACCAAACTTTACATATATTTTCATAAGTCTATGTATTGCTGTGAATCGGCGTAAGTTTAACATTCTCTCCATCGGTACTGGGGCGAAACCGATTGAGCTGGAGAAAACGATGGCTGCACGACGGCGTGATGTGGACTGCACAGCCACAGTGGGCGACCTGTGGCACCACATTCGCGACCAGGTGACAGCTGCTGTCGAGGAGACCATCGGGCGCGCAAACTGTAGGCGGCCCGATTGGTTTGATGACAACAGTGCGACGATTGGTGCATTGGTGTGTGAGAAGAATGCAGCATTTGTTACACATGTGGCAGACGCCAGTGACTTGGGGAAGAAGAGTCAGTTTCGCAGAAATCGACAGCGACGGACTCGTGAGCTCCATCGCATTAAAATCCATGGTGGATGGAGAAGGCGAAGCAGATGGAATGCTACGCCGAACGCTGCCAACAAAAGGAATTCTTTGACTCCTTAAAGCCGTTGTGTGTATCGAGATTGGAGCCGCTGAGGACGCTGATCAATGGTAGCTCAACTGGTACCTGCACACAGACTGCAGACATAATGCATATCTGTCAAAAACACTTTGACTGTCTCTTGAACAACCGTTCAGAGATCGACTGGCCTAGCTTGAACGGCCTGAAGCAGCACGATGTGAAGGCGAGTCTGGCTGACACGCCGACACTGGATGAGACATAGAGCACTTGCTCAGCTGTGGAACGGCAAGTGTGCCGGAGCTGACGGGATCCCGCCTGAAGTATTGAAACACGGTGGACCTGCTTTGGTGACTGCGCTACACCACTTGGTGCAACGTGTGTGGATTGAGGACGAGATGCCTGCTGAGCTGAAGGATGCCCTTGTGCTACCACTGTACAAAGGCAAGGGTAGCAAGCAATGTACGAATTATCGTGGCATCAATTTGCTGAGTTGTGTGAGCCAGGTGATTGCCTGAGTCCTGCTCAACTGCCTCATCAGTCAGGTTGTGGAACCTAACGTGGCGGAAGACCAGGGTGGATTCCGTTCGGGTCGCCGCACTATAGTGCGGTGTTTGTGGCTCGTCAGTTGCAAGCCAAGTGCAGCGAACGACACCAGCCATTGTACTCGCTTTTTGTGGATTTCACCTAGGCATTTGATACGGTGAACCGCGAGGCACTGTGGCTGGTGTTGGGTAAGTTTGTTTGTTCGCGTAAGTTTGTGAGTTTGATTGAATGTCTGCAGAGTGTTATGGGGACGAGCGTGCAACTGAGTGGACAGACCTCTGATGGCTTTGCATTTGTTACTGGTGTGAAGCAGGCCTGTGTCTTAGCTCCTGCCCTGTTTAATATATATCTTCATGCAATGTTTTCTTGTGCTTTTGATGCGGCATATGCTTACGGCGTTCTTGTGAAGCACCGTATTGATGATGGTTTGCTGAACATGCCTCGTTTCGGTACGAGAACCCTAGTCTGTGAGACAGCTATCTGTATGTTGCTGTTTGTTTGACGACTGTGCGTTGTTTTCACACAGCGCGGATGAGTTGCACCACATGACTGGTGCTCTGGCTTCGACAGCGGCCAAATTCGGGCTCACCATCAACACAATCAAAACTGTCTGTCTCTTTCAGCCTTCACCGTAAGTGTAATCTGCTATGGTGCCGCGAATCAGCATTGGTGTTGAAGTATTAGAAACCACCTCCCGCTTCAGCTACCTTGGGAGTGTGATGTCGACTGATCAGCAGCTACACGTTGAGTTGCGTAATCGCGTGTCGTAGACAGCGGCGGCATTTGGGAAGCTTGAGTACCGAGTGTGGAACAACCATCAGCTTACCGTTGACACGAAGCTGATTGTGTACGAATCTTTGGGGCTCTCCGTTCTTCTATACGGCATCGGAGCGTGGACGATGAACCGGCGGGATGTGCGATATCTCGAGCGGTTCCATCATCAGTGTTTGCGACGATTTCCGCGCAGCAGTTGGTGCGACAGAGCTGCGGGTACGGAAATGTTGAGCCGAATTGGGATGTATGCAGTGGACTGCATACTTTTGTTGAGACACTTGAGGTGGCTCGGTCAAGTGAGCCGTATGGATTCGATGCGGATACCGAAACGACTATCATATGGTCAGCTAAGTGTTGGGAAGCGGCATGTGGGGAAACCGGAGTTACGTTACCACGATATGCTCAAGGTTAGGCTTTCGCGTTCTAATCGTGATTGCAGGTCATGGGAATCGAAGGCGGTTGAGCGGAGTGCATGGCGCTATCTGATCACGAAGGCGGTTGGCGAAGTGCAAGAGATAGGCTTCATATATGCATAGAAGAAGCGGCAATTGCGGAAGCGGCAAGCGTCGATAGGTTGTATTGCATTGATTTCGAGCGCGTGGTGCTGTAGCACATGCGGTCGCGAGTTCCTGAGTCAGGCAGGCCTAGTGAGTCATGAGCGAGGCCACTCGGGACCACCACCGAAGCGACGACGGGTCCTGCAGAGAACGTAGACAGAACCGGCGTAGTGTTTGTAGGTACACTACATTCGATTTACTAACCGCGTGCTTGCATACTGTCTTCGTATTTCATGTTGGGGGTTTTCAACTTTGTACTACTGATTTTCTTTCCCTTAATAATGTCTACCTGAACTATCTTCTACATACTTGCACACATCGCTTAAGCCAATTGCAGATAACTTCGATAACATTTTCGCTGTTGTGCTATTTTCTATATTTTCTGACGTATTGAACCTTTCGCGGATTTTTTTTTGCAACGAATTTATTTCATACGCTCAGTTAGTAATGAGTTGTCACCATAGCTGTACGCATTAATCGATCTATTTTATTTGATCTCGTCGTTTTAATTGATTCTCTGTTGTTTGACATCCCCGGTATGGCTGCGCTTAATGTGCATGTTGACAAGGTGCCTACCTGCCTATCACCCACTACCTCCTCCAAACTGGCTCTAGGAGACAGTTGGTCGTTGCTGAAGAGGACGGGGTGCACGGTCCTTGCGGCCGTGTTAGGATCAAAGAGTGGTTCCACGCACTCAGTGTGGAGCGGACTACGTTCCAGCCACCGTCTTGTGTGCGCTTGATTCCAATACAGCGTGTTTTTGTTTGCCTGTGAAGGAGTGTGGGTCTGCTCCGTTGATGAAACGTGGCTCCCATCCGCATGCCTCCCGGTCTTATTCTTTCGGGTTTACACTGGATATGCGGTGTGTGGATGGCGCTGTGGGTGGTGCAGCGCAAGCCAACCATGGTCCCTCTGTAGGTGCAGGCGTCCTGTGGCTTGCCACAGTGACAGGCAAATCGGAAACCGGATATATATATATATATATATATATATATATATATATATTCATGATCTGATTGCAGACAATGTGTCATCATAATCATAGCAAGGAAGCAGAAAAGAAAATACAGCAGCAGAAGAAAATAGATTTTAGGTGTTGCACACGCTTTTTTGAGTTTTTTTCTTTTGCGCAGTTTTTACCTTTCATTATGCAGTGGCTAATTGTTGATGCGGTAGAACAACACTGTCGCAACTGGTGTCTTTTGCACGCTATAGCATCCAGCGTTTCCAATCACGGGGAATCGTAGTCGCGTGGACTCCATCCTGGCTGGCGGCTCGGTCCGACAAATGCTTAGCTTGGTTTTGCCTTCATGCTCCTCCACGTCCTTGTTTGTCTTTCACGACATTTTTTCCAATCGCTTCCGGGGAGCGCAAATAACGCTCGATGGGTAAGTGCGATAGGCTGGCATGAGTAATGCATTGCCGGGCCAACGCTTACGGTGTCGGAGAATATGCTTTTTGAGACATGGACTGGTTGCTGCAAGCACTCGGTGTGGGCCCGTGCTGTATCACAATTTGGTCATCTTGGGCCCCCATCATCATCGTCATTCGACACATTTTCTGGGGATGAAAAACACTCCGACTGTTGTGCCTAATTGAAATTCAAGCCGGTGGCAATGAGGCGAAGAAGAGAAAGCAACAAGGCATAACACGTCAGAACATTATGCTTATATATTATGATTCAACGTGATCGTGGTTGCAGAAGGAGTCTAAGCAGGAGGTGAAGGGGCTACAAAACTCACAGCGCAGATGCCATTGTGGTCGGCTCCTGGCCATGTCAATAGGTATAGCCAACCAAACGTGTTCACGGTCTTTGGGACACCAACCGAGACCTGCTTCGTGATGAGTACGTGTCTTCATCCTCACCAAGTCATCGGCTGGTCCTCCACCCAGACCCCTGTGGAGCAAACAACGCACGTCGCGGAAGTCAGTATGTTGGCATGCGCTACACGTGGCCTAGCCAGCGGAGCATGGTGTGTGAAATAATCGAGGTAAGTGGTTCACTCGATCTTCCTTCATCAAATACGAGACGCCGGACACGTTCATTGCTCACGAGGTGTTCCCACTAAATGTGAGCTATGCTGCGAAGGCACCGGTAGTCGAATGTAACCATACCCCTTACACATATCAGTTTGATGGGACAGGTTTTGCAGCCGTACAGTAGGATAATATGGACGGCTGCACTGTAAACTCTGGCTTTCAGGAAGAGAATGATGTCCCACCTGTGCCGTAGTTGTCAACAATTAACTAATGCACCTCCAGCGTTCTCTTATCCCACAGATTATATTACAGCCTCCCAGGAATGATTTCCTGCTGATCATCACCAAAAATCTGCGCAGGAGTGGTCCTTGACAATCTCAGAGGAGAGCTTTGTACTTCGAAAGTGCAAAGCAGAGCCCGAAACTATTGACAGCCCGTGTTAATTTGCGTGGTGCAGCCTCGCACGTTCATGGGCTGTCACAGATTAGGGCAATATCGTCGGAATACTCTAAGTCTGACAATCGATCCTCTAGAAGCAGCCCCATAACTTCTAAGCCATGTTCAGTGATCGTAGTCTCCATGGCGTCGTCAATCGCGAAGTTAAATAGTGGTGATGACTGTTCCACATCCTTGGAGATATCTAAGAACGGCGACAGTTTGCCATAAGCTCTTTTTCTGCCCGAATTACGTGCGTGTGAAGCTTTGGTAATGTTTACTTATTTGCCGGGCTTACCTTTCCTGAGCAGTCTCCATGCGGCACATCGATATACCTAATCGAAGACACCTTTAGTGTCGAGAACAGGACTTCGGTGGTTCGCCGATATTAATGGTAGTGCTCCAAACAATTGACGTCTTGGGATCCCAACGTTGAGTAATTCGAACAAGGCACATACAAGTGGAATCAGTCAAATTTCATCCGAAGTATGTGGAATGAACTGAGTGCTGTTAGTCCGCTTTACCTTCCAGGTGAAAGTCCACACAGTCTATATCTTACTTATGTCAAGACTAAAGCAGCCATTCTCAACGGGAGCCATATGGCCCCCCTGGGAGCCATAGAAAATTTCTGTGGGCCCTGGGATGAGAAAAATTTCTAAGGGGGCCATAGGGGCTATGCTGTGAAAAGTGGGTTGTGATAACACAAATAACAAAATTCATTGACAGCATTTTCTGATCGTTTTTCTCCGCGCACTAATCTCACCTGGTCACCACTGATCAGTGAAATGAATCACGGGCGCGCAAGTGGGTTGTCTCCAACAGTGTTTCTACGTTTTTTGGAAAAATATTATCTCGCCTTCGGTATCGATAAAACTGTCGGACCTGATGAGCATGAATCTTCAAGAAGCAGTTCTAGCCATTCCGCTCATCAACTCAACTGTATCAAGGCGAATTGATGAGATGGCATAGGACATAGAAAGTACCTTAGTTATTTTACTGCAATCCAGAAAATTTTCATTCTAATTAGATGCATCTACTTTATCTGGGTACGACGCTCTTGTGTAGTATGTCCAATTCTTCGAAGATAAGGAAGAAATGCTGTTTGCCAAGAAAATTGATGCTCATACCAATGTTCAGACTATATTCGAGGTAGTCAATGGCCAACTGACTGAAAACTCCATCACAATACAGAGCATAGTTGCATGTGCAACAGATGGGGCTACCGGAATGGCCGGAAGATATAAAGGATTCAGTGTCCATGTAATAAAATATTCTCCCTTCTGTTCATGCAATTCACAATGTGATTCATCGAGAGCACTTAGTGGCTAAGAACTTGGATGAGCGCTTAATCCATTCACTGTTAATTGTTCTAATAGCAGTCAACAATATCAAATCGTACCCTCTTCAAGACCGCTTTTCCAGCAGTTGTGTGAGGAGTAATGTGGTTATTTCCAAGTGCTACTGTTGTATACAGTGGTCAGGCAACTGTCTTCGCAGTTTTGTTGCGCTATGGAACACAATTATCCCATTCTTTCGTGGAATTGATTTTGAGAGAATATTTAATAGCTAAACCGGACGTGTTTTGTCTGGCTGATGTCTTTGAAGAACTCAACTTATTAAATAAAACCTTTATGACAAGTTCAGTAATCGCATCTCAAGTAACAAATCCATTATCGCTTTTCTTAAAAAGCTGGGAGTGATGCTCAAAGTACCGGACGTCTGGAATTTTTACAGTTCCAAATTCTCGCTACTGTCACAGAGGAGCTGAAGGATGAAAACTTTATAGTTTATGCCAGTCATTTACAACAACTCCGAAAAGAAATGAAAGACAGGTTTCATGACCTGCTTGACATGAAGATCCCAATTTTGATTTTAGATTCATTTGATGTACAGCCCTTCAATCTTGGAGTTAAAATCCAGGAAAGTCTCATGGAGCTTCAAATTGACACACTAACTAGATCCAAATTCAGGCAATATAAGAGGGATTTTTGGATGAAGACTGATGACCATAAAAGATATCGCAGACAGTGGGAAATAGCTGCAATATATTTCCTTGTTTTTCCATCCACCTACATGGTTGAAACTGAATTCAACAGACTGGTTTCTCTATGGAATATTAACAACGGATTGGACATCACAGCAACAGGCGATATTTAACTCTCGCTGTCAAGTCTTGGGCCAAGCAAAAGCAAGCTTGCTCAAGGCTCGCATTTATCTTTTGACATAAATATTGTTGAGAAGTTACTATACAGCTTAATTCATCACATGCTTTACTGTTAAAAGCTAACAATAATTGCCTACAATCTAACTATTTCTGATGATTTTGTATAGGTGCAGAAATTGGCTTGATGTTGTTGCGCAAGCAATGTTATCTTGAGGCTTTGAAAGTTCAATAATGAGCTTTATACGTGAAAGAGCAGTGATATCAACATTAAAAATCTAGCCATCATAATAAAAGATACTATTGTGAACACCGGAAGTCACTGCTTTACGTCTGTTTGGCGTTAAAGATTGATGATATTAAGGGTGAGGTCGCGAGAAATGGAAAGGTCCAAAAGGGGCCACAGTTGAATAAGGGTTGAGAACGCCTATTCTACCGGAACAAATCAAGCAGCCGGTGTGAGTGACCTGTTTGTTGACTTATCTGTGGAATATCGCTAATTGTGACGCGGACAATGAAAGCGACTCACCATGAAGTGACATTCAGGATAAGATCGCTTTTCAAAACCATAAGGAAGTAGGTTCTTGGTGAGACAGAAACTCGCCATCACCTTTCGAATGCAATAACTTGTTCCACACAAACTTTCTTTATTATCCTAGTATTCTTATTTGCTTTCTCCATGGACATGAGATATCTACAACTTATTAGTATCGGTCAGAACACTGTTTCGAATAGTACAGTCCTTGAACTGATTGTTGTCCCCATCTGGTACGACGTCATGAACCATATTGGCCGTTTATAGGCTTGTTGTTTGTTTGTTTGTTGTTTAGCACAAATGTCATTCCACGCTCTAAACACTGACCAGCAATATCTTTACTCTCACTTCCTACATTCATTGCTGCTGTCAGTAGCATTGCGTACAGAGCGGAGTGGTCAGTGTATTTCTGACCCGAGATCCGTCTCCGATTATTCCCTGTAGCTAGTTCAGAATTGGACGCAAATGTTTTGACTGTGAGGCTGGTAGTTGTCGACATCTGCATGTTGTAACTTAGAGTTTAGTATTGATTCATTTTTTTCCAGGACCCTTTACCGAAGGAATGGCGCCGTATATGCCCCCGCAGTTGGCTTGTGGAGATCAGCTCGGTTGGCAGCCCGGCCGATGAAAGTCTACGGGATGAGGTATCGGATTTCGCAGACCTACTCTTCCCCTTGGTTATTCCGAATAAGGTTGACCACTCATTATTTGTCAAAAAGTGATTATTATGTAACTCCCAATAACCTTCACTGTACATTCTCATTCTTTGTAATTTTGGACCTACTTGAACAAAAACGTGGCCTTGTATATTCCACAGGAGCTTACAGACGATCGTCTGGTGTATCATCCGGGTACGTTTAACCTTTTGTTACAACAGGCTCATCAGGCTAAGCGAATCATTACATAATTCGCACATCCCATGATGAGTGCACTGGACCGCCACCAAACGAAATGAGGCAGCACTATTCTATTACTGTTGCTCTCTGGTTTTGCTCAGTATGCAGAATCATCCCAATTTCTAAATGTTTGTGCTGATGAAGACTTCCCGTAGTTTGACCGGTGGAATTAAACAAAGGATAAACACTGTGGTTACACCGCTTGTGTCAAGCTTTGCACTGATTACATTGCAGCAATTCCTGCTAATTCCTGTCTCGAAGTCAAAGAAAGGAACCAGATGTACCATCGACACCACTGCATCTAGAGTATATAAGTAATTTATCATCCCAATCCCCTTAGCAAACAAGTCTCTTCCAATGGGCCTACTTTCGTAATTTAAGAGCCACACTCGATAATTGGCTCGTGTTACTGGCAGCCGCATAAAGGAAAGTCGCTAAGCTCACGAATTCTTTGTTTCTAGTCACACGCCTGAACAAAGGTGTATGACCTCGTGTATTGTACTCTTCACAAGTTGGTCAACAAAAACTGAATAATCATCGTCAGCGCTGTCCCTTAAGTCGCAATGCACACTAGTAACAATCGCTTCTCAACCTTCAGTTGCCAGAAGGACTGTCGTGTTTACGCTTTTTCCTGATTCCCACTACCTGTAGCAATGGGATGGACGATCGAACATAGTGAACTTTCATCCCTGGCGGAAGCAGTATTCGCGACATACGTTACCAAATCCATATGCACTCCATTAGTCTTGGCTTCATCGGATGCCACTAAATTCCGCTGATAACGTTGAAGTCGTAGGTTGTTTTTGGAGTAAAATCACAACGGGCACAGGTACTCGGCGGCATAGAGCGACATCATTTTGTTGTGTTACAGCCACCACTGCCAAAAACATGCTAATATTAGTCGACCGACAATCAGTGGGTCTTCAGGAGAAGCATTCTACAGCCTTTCCGTCCTAGTAAGGCTTGTGGGTAGATCGCTTCCACTATCTCCACCAAGAACCGAGCCTATGACATCGCGCCACCAGCGACTTAATCCACAGCCATGTGTGACGGCGGCCGATTGCCATAACTGCGTTTTAGCGCGACTCCTCTACTGCGCTGCACATGGCTAAGGTTGCAGAAGACAGATTTTCGGCTGCGCCTACAGAGTGACCATGGGTGGCTTGTGCTGCACCACCCTCAGCTCCATCCACACATATCAAGTGTAAACCCAAAGGGATAAGACCGGGAGGCATGTAGTTGGGAGCCACGTTTCCTCGACGGAGCTGGCCCACACTTTCAACATGCACAGCAGCAGCATTCCTATCTGTCTTATACGTTAATCTTGCGTACCAGATGTAGATAAAGCGGCGGCTGGGCTGTGGTTTGCTCTATACATGATGGAACCTCTCTGAGCCTGGCACGGTCACTAGGACCATGCACCTCGTCCCCCAGCGAAGATTAGCAGTCTCCTGCAGCCAGTAATCGAGGTGGAGAGTGTTAAATAGAGAGGCACCTTGTCAACACTCACCTCAAGTACAGACACATCGGGAATCTCAATCAACAGCCACCAACTGCAATGCGAGAAACTCAACAAGCAGGCACACGTACACACCAACTGCTGTGATTCTGTAGAACAGGTGCCACCTCGAACGCATTATTGACTTTGATTAGTAAATGGAATCGGAAGCAGTGCAGTTACAAAGCACTGTGCTGATGATGCTTACACATTCATACCACTCGTCGCATCTTGGGTCTTGGACCCGCTTGGCCAAGCTGCTGACTTAATAAACCGGCTTGACTGGCACCGGCGAGCACATGTTCTAGAGCATCTTGCGCTTGACGTCGATCGACTATCATCCATCGGTACCTGACACTTCCGTACAGGGCGTTTCTTCTTCGCATGCAACAATGGTTTGTCACGCACCTGGGCAACGGCCATCGGCTGCCATCGCGTTGCAAGATATATATATATATATATATATATATATATATATATATATATATATATATATATATATATATGGTTGGCGGCATCCGGTTTCGGATTTGCCTGTCACTGTGGCAAGTCACAGGACGCCTGCGCCTACAGAGGGACCATGGATGGCTTGCGCTGCACCACCCACAGCTCCAACCACATACCCCATATCCAGTGTAAACCCGAAGGAATAAGACCGGGAGGCATGCGGATGGGAACCACGTTTCATCAACGGAGCCGGCCCACACTCCTTCACAGGCAAACACAAGCACGCTGTATTTGGGGAATCAAGCGCACACAAGGCGGTGGCTGGACCGTAGTCCGCTCCACACTGAGTGCATGGAACCGCTCTTTGAGCCTAACACGGCCACAACAACCGTGCACCCCGTCCCCTCCAGCAACGACCAACTGTCTCCTGGAGCCAGTATGAACGATGTAGTGGGTAATAGACAAGTAGGCACCTTGTCAACATACACATCAAGCGCAACCATACCAGGGATATCAAACAACAGCCATTCAATTTAAACGACAAGCTGAAATAAAATAAATCCAATAATGCATACAGATACGGTGGCATAACTCTTCGCTAAATTACCATATGAAGTAAGTTGATCAGCAACAAATCCGTGATAAGTAAGAAATGTCCACAAGTTACTTAAAATGTTACAAACGCCACAGAATTACCGAAGATAAGCGCAATTATTGTAAGCAACGTGGCCAGTTAATAGAACATTATTCAGGGATGCAGAACAACCCAAATAAAGCGGAATGAAATTTATCCAGCTGAAAACGACCTAGTTTAAGTGTAAGTTGGTTAGCCCAACTGCGGTGAAGAAGCATCAACAATGCAACATCAGCCTCAGCATGGGGCACTACATATATATATATATATATATATATATATATATATATATATGTGTGTTTGTGTGTGTGTGTGTGTGTGTGTGTTGCAACGCGATGGCAATGGGTGGGTTTGTCATGTTGTCTCAACTTACTATCTTCCTAAACCATCTTCTTTATACTTGCCAACGTCCCTTAAACTACTTTTTCAAGTTCATTAACATTGTCGCGTTTATGGCACTTTCTTAAAATATATTCTCTGACGTATCGAACCTATCGCGAATTTGTTCGTAACCTATATATACAACCGAGTTAAGTAAGCCGGTATATGTTGGTTGGATTTGGCTCATCCGTTCTAGGCAGGTGCAATAATGATAGTACGTTGTATCGAGTCAGTAGTTAATTATCCTAGAGTGTAACCGCACCCATGCGCGACTTACATGAGCGATGGAATAAGGATGACACAAAATATGACGGAGATTGGGCGAGCAAACTTTACAAGTTAGCAGCGAATTGCTGCTATTAAGTCCATTGATTTTTATAAGCTCAGCTGTTAAAGTCTGCGGTGAAACTACGGGAATTATAGCTATGCTCACGTTAACGAAGAATTAGAAGCACAGTGGAACAGTGATGAATTATCGTTGGTGTGTGCTGTAAATGTCGTCTTTTATATTAACTACAGGCTATTCGTGTCAGAAGGTACACCAGATCCGCTCCGATCGTCAATTGTCCGAGATATGATTGAGAATTCACATGTATGTCTGAATCATTGTGCGCAATACAGAGGCACCAGACCTGGTTACATTGACATCACATTGCAACGGTATCACACGAGATGAAATGTAATATGATTCAGCTGTCAAGTGGTGACGTGGCAGGACACGAATAAATGTTAGCACTACTTTTAACTTGGGCGTGCTCCTGTTTGATATCGAGTCATTAGATAATGTTGTCACGCGTGTGAAAATGCGATGAGTCTGTCAAGCGGAAATGTGGCGCTTACAGGTGTTTCTAAATGGCTTCCACTTTGTCTTTCAACATGATGACGAACACTGTCCGCTGCGAGTAGAGATATCAGTTAACATACCAAAGGTCTCTGGTTCGAGTTTCTGTGTTGCGAGCGGGCATTTGTTCACAATTGTGTATGGACTACCACAAGCGGAATGGAGAAACAGTAACCCTCATGAGCAATAACATTACGAACGTGCATTAGTTTGGATTGAATGAAAGAATAACAGCCATATTCTTCTAGTTTTGGAAAATTGCACCTACAATTATAAGCAATCAATACTACTGTCCGTGGTTAGTTAACGTTTGGACCTGAACTTAGATGGCAGCCTTATATTTATTCTGAAGCGTGGGCATCAACAATATCTAGAGGCAGATGTAGGAATAGGGAAGCGAATGCTATCAATGGGGTTACCAGGTGGAATGATGCACAGATAATAGGTACCGTAAAACAGTGATGACTTATCGTTAATATGTACTGTAGATGCCGTCTGCTATATGCGTTAGTAGGCGATAATATCACACATTCTCTGATGGCCTCTTTGATGTTATCCCATCAATAACACATCTAGTAGTCCGCTGCTCCCTGTTCTATATTCGGCTTTCAAAAGTGTGCAAACTCTTTTAGCAAATTTACAAAAAGTAGCTTTCATAAAATCTAATTACTCAACCGTAGGCGAACGTGGCTGTGTACTCTCCTGTGGCAATAAGCTATTTATGTAAGCGACAGACTCGCTTGTGGCTCAAGCGACAAATAAAATCTCCCGTGTCCCATCAAGAAACGAAGCCGAGACGGTACAATTTAACAAAATAAATCTCAAGTGCAATATGTTCATACTTCAGTTCCAGAACAGCCGTATCTTTGCAAGGCTCAGAAGTAAGGCAAATCATCCCAACTGTCAACGTTCATCACGATCACAATATAAAGTCACGCGGAGTTGGTTCGTATCCTTAACTGGATCCAACAACCCTACGCGATTGCTTCGCTTTACACCGCATCGAGTGGTGGGTTTAGTGTCTCCGCGCCAATGGGGAATAGAGGTGAATAACACGGGGGATGACCCCCGGTGACTGAAGCATATCTCAAGTGGGTATGTGGTGGGACACCTGGGCGTGTTACACAGTATGCGTACGATCGTGTCTAACAGCGGGGGTTAGAATGGAATCACTTAGAGATGGCTAGGAAACAATGAGCGTCAGATAATATTATCCGAAGCAAATCTCCATGCCCATGATGCGAGTTGCGATGAAAACATTGAACATTACATAGTTAATCGCATGGGGTGGACAAATAATGGGTATCAAGAGCATCGGCAGATGTCGCAGCTAAGGTGATTTGCTGACGTATTGTCTTCCCATTCAGCCTGTGGTCTTCATGGTAATTTTGCCGCTTACAATTTACTAACAATCTGACATCAAACACCTCGGTTGCCACCATTTTACGCTACAAATCAATTGTTTCTGTACTTGGATTTATTTTTCAATGAACTATCTACTAAAGCACTATCGTACCGCCAAACTAGGACTAACCTAAGTCAATCCAGATGATTGGCCATTTCAAATTCTAGCGGGCACTTTTGCCATTCCGCCGCTTACCTCGATAACAGCTGCCTTTTCCTAAGCGCACGTAAGTTCAGTATGACGGATGGACAGCGGGAAATATAGCTACACTCACTCTTGTGGCCAATATGTGGAACGGAACATGTAGTATCAACATCATCATGTGAATCGCTAGTCAGTTACTTACCGGGATTGTTCAGTGTACACGGACGAGCAAACGTGGGGACACTTGCAGTGTAAGTTCTTGGACCTTGAACCCCGAACTGTCAAACTGCATTCTAAAGTGAGGAAACCTTGTAGAGTACTTGGGCTCTAGGGCTAATTGTTGATCACTGCACCCAATTCCTATAAAAGCATGTTAACACCATCCGGAAAGTGAAGCTCGGTATCCCCCCACTTAACACGCCAGTCGGAGTGGCACATAGTGCCGAAGAGGCAGCCAATGTCTTACGAATGCAGCATGCCCCAACCTTCCAAAGAGACGTCCACCAATGTTACATACCCACATCCCTACCCCCAACTTCTAAACTCATTAACATCGATTTCACTGCCACAGCTGTGTTGGAGAAACTGCTCTCACTACGCACTTACTGCCCTCCTGAAATCGATTATAGTCATCCGAGGGCGCTGAACGTAGCAGCAGCAACGCTGGTCAGGCCATTGTCACATTTCTTCCAAATGTGCTTGGATAAACAAATTGTGCCTATCATGTAAAGACATGGCGTAATCACTCCAATTTTCAAAATCGATAATCGTTCAGAACTCACAAACTATCGCCCAGTGCTCCTTCTCCCTGTGCTCTCAATGGTGATGGAAGCAATCATTGCGGATTCTTTAGTAGACCATGTAGAACACCACAACATCACACCACCCGGGCAACACTGTTTTCACCAGCACCGTTCATGCATTACCGACCTACTGATTGCACGCAGTAAGTGGACGGAAGCGGGTCGATACAGGCAGAGGGACAGACGTCATTTACCTCGAATTCTCCAAAGCCTTCGACTGACAGGACCACCGCATTCTGTTTCACAGGCTCGAAAGCTATCGAGTTGGTGATCCAGTCCTTGGGTAGATCAGGAATTTCCTACGGGATCGGCACCTGTAGGCCAGAGTTCTAAGTGCGCTGTCCCATCCGATTTATGTTGAATGTGGACTTCCACAAGTATCAGTTCTGGGACCGCGTCTGTTTCTGGTGTTCAGTAACGAGCTTACGCGTTTGATTACTTCAGAGTTCCTACTGTTCGCCGAAGATGTTAAGATGCGGCGGATGATCGCCGGCACAGCAGATCACGATGCACTTTAGCGAGACCTGGACAATGTATGGGTGGTCACTCCACAATTTGTTCCAGTTCAATTCGGAGAAGCCTAAGGTGGTTCACAGTCGCCACCAGCCGAACACCACATACAAGCTTGGAGCTCATGTCCTGCAAGCAGTCACCCAGGAGCGCAACCTTGGGGTACTAGTTCAGGCCGATTTGCGCTGCTCAGAACAGTCTGAGAAGACATCAAAGACCAGGAACCAACACGTTGGCATGCTGCGGAGGGCATTTGGGCGGTTGGATCCCTCTGTCTGTTCGCAGTTGCTTAACACCTACGTGCGGCCTCGTAGAATAAGCAATTCAGATGTGGCAGCTCTGGTTCAAACATGACCTTGCAGCACTAGAGACTCCACGGCGACGAGCCATGAAGCAGGTCAAAGGGTTGTTCATCCTTCCTTATCAACTTAGACTGAGGACTCTAAAATTATACAGTGACCGGTACCGGCGCCTACTTGGCGACCTTACTATGACCTACCAGATTCTAAGGAACCCCAACTACATCTGCCGTCACCTACTACAACCCCAAATCGAAGTCACATACGTTCACCTTATTACAGTCCATGAGGACATTCCATAGTTTTAAGACTCAGACTGTACAGCCTCCATATCCAGACGCATGAATTCAGTTTATAATGCGCTCTGGGTGCCGGTATCCACACAGTGGCCGGAGCTCAAAAACATGAGAACACGTTCATTTCTCTAGTAGGACAGTGCTTTGCAGTCTCACTCACCGGGGCTTCACAATCCAAATGGACCTATATCCAACCTGAGTTCCGCACGTACTGCGAGTGACCTCGATTTGTCTTCAAACGTCTATGTTTGTGTTGCTCATTGTGAATATTAGAACCGAATAGGCCGTCCTGTTAATCCTCTCCTGTATGCACAGTTGAAAGCCCACAAAGGCGCGCGCATGTGTGTGTGACGGATTCGAAGGAACACTAATGAATCCATTAGATTAGTCGCCGATGCTCAACCATTATCATTTTAAAAGCCAGCGGTAATGGTGACGCCACCAGCCTGAATGAGCTACCAATCGCTTGCTGCTTACAATATTCCACAATCGTTTCTGCATTCGATGGTACAATGGTATATTACGGGCAACAAAGTGCATGCTTAGCAAGTCCCGTAGGATGGCCAAATAAGAACCGAAACATGGTGGAAAAAAGGGATAAAATGAGAATCGTTTTTATGGACTCACCACAGGGTTAACACAGAGGCACACAGAAAGCCTCAACCACAGTTGTGTAGGTTAATTCTGGTTGTGCAACTTTCGTCGCATTATATCGTCTGTCGAGACACACAGGCTAGATCTCGTAGTGTAGGTGGGTTAGGGCAACGTCAAGGCGTTTTTTAAACACAGGTAAAGTGGGGGCGGAAACAGCGTAATTTGGGAGGGCGTTCCAAGGCTGACACACACGAAGAGAGTAAAAGTTCCGTCGACATTCTAGCCGACTGTATTGCGTGGCTAACGTGTACTGGTGGCCCTCAAATTTGTATTGTGCCTCACTTGTAGTAGGTGACGGCAGATGTGGTCGGGGTTCCTTGGAATCTGGTAGGTCATAATAAGGTCGCCAAGTAGGCGCCGGTACCGGTCACTGTATAATTTTAGAGTCCTCAGTCTAAGTTGATAAGGAAGGATGAACAACCCTTTGACCTGCTTCATGGCTCGTCGCCGTGGAGTCTCTAGTGCTGCAAGGTCTTGTTTGGACCAGAGCTGCCACATCTGGATTGCGTATTCTACGAGGCCGCACGTAGGTGTTAAGCAACTGCGAACAGACAGAGGGATCCAACCGCCCAAATGCCCTCCGCAGCATGCCAACGTGTTGGTTCCTGGTCTTTGATGTCTTCTCAGACTGTTCTGAGCAGCGCAAATCGGCCTGAACTAGTACCCCAAGGTTGCGCTCCTGGGTGACTGCTTGCAGGACATGAGCTCCAAGCTTGTATGTGGTGTTCGGCTGGTGGCGACTGTGAACCACCTTAGGCTTCTCCGAATTGAACTGGAACAGATTGTGGAGTGACCACCCATACATTGTCCAGGTCTCGCTAAAGTGCATCGTGATCTGCTGTGCCGGCGATCATCCGCCGCATCTTAACATCTTCGGCGAACAGTAGGAACTCTGAAGTAATCAAACGCGTAAGCTCGTTACTGAACACCAGAAATAGACGCGGTCACCGCTTTTGAGTTTTAAACCGCCGAAGTTCATTGTGCTCCGCACCGGCGGGCACAGCCTGTCAACGTTCTTGCAGGTTCGTGGATCGTACCGAAGTCCAGCTTCTGGTTGTGCAGTTGTTGAGTCTGTAGCTGGACAAGCCGTCGGACAGCATTGCTTTTGGCAAATTTGACCAGTGTTGTCCAACATCCAGTGCATGGGGCATAGCGAGATTTTTGCGAAGCCTCTGTTTATACTGTTTTTTTTTTACCGTGTTGTCGGATTTGCTTGCACCTGGATGAACCGCCGAAACGCATACAAATTGTCGCACACATTAATGCATGATCGGTGTCAACACAAGTTGACTAAAATAATCGGCAATCGCTTACGCTGCCTCGCCACCTGCGACTATTGGCTAGGTGATCAGTTGGTGACCAGCGCTGGGTTGACGATGGAGGATGCCAGGTGGCATAGTGGCGTCTAGGGTGACGAAAGCTCATACTGGAGAAGAAATGTTGGTGATCAGCCCAAGGACTGAGCAGTCTCTGTGTTGTCAGAGCGAACATCATCATATCCATGCGGTGCACTGAGGTGGCGTTCAGATGGCAGCAGCCGACCAATACGTGCGTTTGTCTCCCGCCATAACATTGATCTCAGTTATAGAGAATACCGGTAGCTCGGGGTGTGGGTGATGAAAAGTCACTAATATCAGTAGATATGGATGCCGAAGGCCATCATTTCGATCTTGGAAACGCCAAGATACTTGCAAGATCGAAGAACCGCAGAGCGCGTGAGTTCATCGAAGCCTGGCATTCGGGCCGGAACTCAATCAACAAGCACCTGAAACTAGAGGGTGTCTACGAAGCTCTGCACGTGATGACAGCAATAAATACCAAATCGACAGGGCGAAGGCGTGACCACTTGACCGACCCACGTGAGCGAATCGAAGGCTGACATTCAAAGCAGGAGCCGACCAATACTCACTTGGATCTGGCAGTGACTTACGAGGCTCTGCGAATCAGACTCTAATAGCCGCACTGAGGATGTTGCCTAGCTTGGCAACGAAACGTCTGCAACAAAACTGCCCAGGTCGGAGAACACATCAACGCTCCCAATGATGTCAGTTTTAGGCACCCTTAGGAGCAGATCATGAAGACTTTGATAGAACTGGTCCTGGACTGCATCCGAGCTGCAGTCAGTGGGCGCGTAGGCGGAGATCACGAAAAGAGCACGCTTGTCTGCTCGATGCCTGCCAACTTTACAAGCGCCACGGAATCTCACATGGCATAGGTGATTGTTGACTGGTATCCAGTCAAAGAGGGCGGTCTCCGCTCTAGCACTGAGGGCGATTCCAACACCACATTGCCTAGATGCCGCGGACTCAGCGTCACCAGAAAGGCGAAAATAAAAGCGGGTGTGTGATTGGACTGATGACGACAGCTGGTAGACTGTGTTGAAATTCTGCAGTAGCGTTTCACTCAGGCAGCTGACACCAGCGTGCGTGCAAGTCCGGCTTGCTGTCCTATCCGCAGTAATATGCGCATGTTGAGGGTTGCCAGTTTGAACTGCATTCCAGGTCGCAGTAGCGAAGATGGCAGACTTCGGGGCTGGTAGCTTCCTGTCGAGGACTGTGGTTGAGTTGACGGGTGGCGACAGAACAACTTCATCGGCGGAGCTAGGCTTGTTCACCGCAGAAGAATCAACTAACAGTAGGGAGAAGTGATACAAGGAGAGAGTGTGTACATTGGTGAGCTGTGTTTGCAAAATTGGCGCAGTCATAGGGCAGTGGATCATGAGAGCGAGAGACGTCGTAGTTGTGCGTATCAATGGTTCATCAGTAGGCGAAATGTTACCCGGTTGTCAAGGCAGAAGCAGGTGGGTTGTCTTATGGGACCACGACCCCCAGCATTTGGCCGAAAGGCCTCACCCACAAGGCAGCAGCTCGAAATAAGGGTTTCGCTCCCGTTGGGAGCCGGTGACAGGACACTCAGTTCATACGCATTTCGAATGGTGAAAGCCATACCAGGAGTCCAACACACCCGAAGTCAAAGGCAGAATCCAATGTTCGGATTGCTTGCCGGTATGAAATGTCTCCCAGAAGACAAGCGACAGTGACTTTATTTCGTGGCGGGTCACATGTGCCACGTCACACTGTTGTTAAACAGACGTATGTGCCGTTTTCGAAGGGGAACGCTTGCCAGGAGTAAACCCACCACCTCGTGGAGTACTGCCGCCAAACCATTCGCCGGAACGGGAAATATCCGAACCGCCCAGCTGGCACCATGAAGAGGCATGCCAGCCCTGCAACACCTGAAATCCTCATTAATTCATGACAAACTCACCTTGCTTATGTATAGTTAACGAAACTTCTGTTCTCTTCCGGGCCGCTTCCCTGTACGTATCATTCTCATCAACAGAAGTACATCAGCCATTTGAACTGATGCTTCGCTGCTATACAATCATAATGACCTAAGAAAAGAAGAATAATAGAAGGAAGGGGGACTTAACGGAAGACCTTAATGCCATAAGCAAACATTTAGAGTCAAGGCGTCAATACTTTTCGAGAACTTACCATCACAGACAGCTGGCTATCGCGCAAAGATAAAGTGGCATCAATGTGACAGCTTCGTTGCGGCTTTCACTGCAACGCGCCATAATCAGCCATTATCCCGCAGGTAAGTCATCAACAAACACACTTTAACCAGACATTCCGACAAGGAAACAGCAGCAGTCTCGCCACTGGTGCCGACTACGAGCCATGCCCTGTAAGGTCTCGAGCTAAGCACAACGTGAGTCACGTGGACTCCGGCCTGAAAGGTGAGACGGACCGGCGGCACCAAATTTGGTCGTCAGTGACTTCGTTTCCAGCTGCCAACTCGACTTCTATCCGCCTCGAGCCTTGCACCACCCTACAGCTGGCCGACAAAACAAGGCACTTCTTGGTAAGCGGTGGCCGAGCGTACGTAGTACATGCCAAACCCAACGCAACGTATTCAGTGCTACCTGTTGTTCAAATGAATTAGCTTGGTTATCACTGCCTAACACTCGCCTACGCACATCATCGTTGCGGACACTTTGGTGCCACCCGATACTAGCAATGCTCCGCAGACAGCGATGATTAAAACTTGAATGCGCTTCAGATCTCCAGACCGAAGGAGCCAATTCTCACTTCCATACAGCAGGACGGCCCTCAATGTGACCTTTTAAGCACGGCCTTTTAGAAGTAGGGAAACCTGTCTCCAAAGATGTCGCAGATTCAAAAAGACAGTTCTGGCTTTTGCAATACGTGTACTGACCTCAGTGGCTATACAACAATCGCTGCTGATACAGCTGTCAATATAAGTGAATTGATCAACCAAGTGTTCCTCGCTATCTAGGGTCAAGGGCTCATCAAGTGGCTGGTGGTCCTGCAGCAGCACTTTGCACTTTGAAGGTGTGAAGCGTATACCAGATAATTGAACTACCCTACACAAGTTATTGAGGATTGATTGCGCCGCCCCAACATCCTTGTAAGAAAGACAATATGGTCCGCATAATCTAGATCACCTAGCCTGTCACCGGGCAGCACCTCAATGCCTGCATCGTGTGCATCCGCGAGGGAACACTCCATGTTGCAGTCCACGAAGAAATTGAACAAAAACAGGAAATTGGGCAACCTTGACGAACCCCACTTCTTGTCAGAGAGCTATCCGACATGTGACCGTAGACGTTGACGTAGCCTATCCTTTTCGAGTACAGAGCGTGTAAAATGTTCACATTTCACGGGAACATCTTACCGAGCAAGCCTTTCAAACGGAATTCATCGATCGGCTTAATCGAACCCACATTTGAAATCGAGAAACACAGTCATTGTCTCTCTGCGATATACGTGGCGCTGCTCTAGCATCTGTCTCAAAGTGAACACGTGGTCTATACAGCCCCGTCCTAGGTGTAAACCTGCATGCTCTACTCCAATCCGGGATTTCCATTCCGCAATGAAATGAGGAACAAGGATTGAGGCCAGTAATTTTGTGACGACGGGCGTTAGGCTAATACCCCTGTAATCAGCATAGTAGGTACGACTGCCCTTCTTGTATATTGCCACTATGATCGATTCCCTCCAGTTAGCCGAGACGGTTTGCTACTGTCATACATGTTCAAACAGGGAGGTCAGTGAATGCAGTAGGCCATAAAACAGTTGTTTCAATATCCGATCGAATCCATGCGGCTGATATGCCCGAGCCACCTCAGGTGTCTCAGAAGAAGTATGCAGTCAACTGCGCTGGAGCGCCTCCGTGTCAGCAACTCGATCACCCCAGCCGATGCGCAGAATCCGACGCTGGCACTGTTGTTGAAATCGCTCCAACTATCGGACATATCCGATTTTGCGTCCACTTTCGCTGGCGCAAAGACGAACGGACAACCCCAAACACTCGTTTACCAGCAGCTTCGTCTCAACACTAAGCGGGTGATTGTCCCACACATGTTTTCCCACTTTTCCAAGTGATTCAGCCGCCTTCATTTCGCGGATAAACAGCTCGCTCGTCATCTGCAGGTCAGTAGACACTAGGCTTTTCTTAGGCAACAAAGTCTCAAAAGTGTTGTCTAAAAATTTGGTGCATGTCTGAATTTGGAGCATGCCCCCAAACGCCATTGCTGTTGAAGGCTGAAGAAGACATTGTTTGTTTTGATGATGAACCCGAACATAGCCGCTGTCTAATAGGCAGCCGGTTGTGTTACAAGACATTTGCGCTGTGCACAAACAACGCGCAGTCTTTGGCAAACAGCAATATACGGATCGTAGTGTTTCACACTAGGGTTCTCGCACCGAAACGACGGATGTCCAATAACCCACCATCAATACGGTGCGCCACACAGACGCCGAAATCACAAGTAGCATTAAAAGTACATGAAGGTGAATATTAAACAGGGCAGGGGCTAGGTAACAGCCCTGGTTCACACCAGGGACAACAGCGAAATCAGCTGAGGTTTGTCCACAGAGCTGTACCCTCACCCACACACCATTGTGCAGCCATTCAATTTAACTCACAAACTTACCCAATACCAACCACATTGCCTCGCGCTTCACAGTGTCAAATGTTTAGGAGAAGTCTACAAACAGTGAGTACAATGGTTGGTGTCGTTCTCTTCACTTCTCTTGCAACTGACGAGCACCATATCTATGGTTCTCCGGCCTGAACGGACTACGCATTTCTCTACCGCCACGTTTGATTCAACGATCAGGTTGAGCAGGATTCGTGCGGTTATTTTCACCACACAACTCAGGAATTTGATACCACGATTACTCGTGGCCTATTGCTTGGTCTTCTTGCCCGTGTACAGTGGTGGCAAAGGGCATCCTTCAAGTCAGGCAGCACTTCAACTTCAATCCTAATGCGTTGAACCAAGTGGTGCAGCGCATGCTCCAAATCGGGTCCGCCGTGTTTGTAACCCTTCTGGTGGCATCCTTCGGCTCCGGTGCACTTGCCGTTTCGCAGCTGAGTAAGTGCTCTCGGCGTCTGAAGCACTGTCTATATGTAATTGCAGCCCGTGCGGCAATCTGAATGGTTGTCCAAGGGAGAGTCGAAGTGCTTTCTTCAGATCTGCATTATGTCTGCAGTCTGTGTGCAGGCAGCACCTGAAGAACCGTAGAGCAACATCCCCAGCGGCTACAACATGGGTCCATAAAGCGCTTTCAATGAGTCAAAGAATGTTGGCATCGTTCCGTATAGCATTCCATCTGGTTCGCCTTTCCCGTCCACCATAACATTTTGTGACGACGGAGCTGTGGAGGCAATCTCTGACGCTTCTCGCGAAAATGGCTCTCCTTTTCCTAATCTGAAGTGTCATTTACGTGTACAGCTAACGCTGTATTCTTCGCCGACACCAGTGCACCAATTGTCGCATGTTGTCATCAAACCAATCGGGTCGATCACAGTTTGCGCGCCAGATAATTTCCTCCACAGCAGCTGTCACTTGGTCTCAGATGTGATGTCACAAGTCGCTAATTGAGACGGTAGCTTCGATATCACCTATGCGGGTGGTTATCATCTTCCCCGGTTCCATCCTCTTATCAACAGCATTTATGGAAAGAAAATCCAAGTTGCGCAGCTAATTCACGGAAGGTAAGCAATGCATAAATTGACAAAAATACATGTACAATTTGGTGCGGACTAACTTGTGGTCAATGCCACACTCAGCTCCACGTGGAACACCTGTCATGTACACTTCACGCATGGCACACTGTCGTACGATGACAGTCGAGCATGTGCGGGTGACTACTCCGTGGTGCATCCAAGTTGCTATATCCCTCGCACTCAGTGCAAACCGAGTGTTCGTGATCATCGTGCTGTGAGTGGCACACAGTGGATGTATTTGGTCACCGTTCGCACACCGATGCATCGCGCCCAACGCACGTGTTGAAATCACCCAACGCTGCAAGAAACGATAGAGATTGTTGTCGTGCTTTTCTTCCGTCGAGCTACAAATCGTCTGCCGCTTGCACCAGCCGTTTTTGAAAAAGTCCGCTTGGAAACTTCAAACCAAAACTTCGATGCAGCCTGCGATGACGTCTGGACGGTGTGGCAAATGGCGCAATGAAACCTGATTGTTCCTTTGGAATAACTTGCCATAATGCGAAAGATATGCCTGAGTTCGTGAAATATGCAGCTTTTACCAAAAGCGGCAAGATGTCCTCTGTGTTCTCTAGCTCATAATGTTCCCTACACAGGGCTTCATTCAACGGTTTCGGGTCAATACACACGCGTACTTCACCTGTCCTATCATAATGATTGCGACTTGACCAACGCAGTCGGTCGGCTAGTCAAATTTGTCAATCACACCCTTCCTCATCAGGTTGATGAGTTCAGCAGACTTACACACAGCGCAAACGGAACTGCCCTAAGCGGCAACGAATTAGGTTTTATCAAAGGATCTAACAACCAGTAAGCGGTTCCCTCAAATTTTTCAAACACCGGGTTACACACATACGGATACTGGTGACCAATATCGGTTTCTCCCTGACAAGCATGCACGAAACGATCATGGTTATCAACAACAAAACCGAGAGATTGGATTGAATCAGTGGCGAGTATCGCCATGATCTCCCTTTTCACGACTACAAACTCTTGTCGATATAATAATAATAATAATAATAATAATAATGTATATTCTCAGATTTAGGAGACTTGATCATATTTTTCCAATTGTTTCGTTTAATATTAACAGCATATTCCAAATGTCAGCCAGAAATAAGAGTCGCGTTTTATCCTCCCGGATTTTACAGTTCAAAACCTCGTTCGGGCACAATAATTGATGGGGTCTGGGGGTCCGTCCGTGTACGGACGGAACCATCTTTTTATTTCCTTGGATACAGGATGAGGAGCAATTTTGGTGATAGGAGAAACATCAAAGTTTCAATCATACTCACTGAACAGAGCATCTGATGTACCTTAATCATTTACTATACATTCTGGCGTTCTAAAACGGATTGGTGAAAGACGTGGTTATTTATTTATTTTAATTTCCGCAGCTGTATATATGGACCGAGACAGATAGATTGGGAGATTTCTCAGTTGTTTGAGGCTAACATGCTTGGCACTTGTCATCTGGTTCAGGCATTTTGATATTATTGTACGCTATTCGTAAGCACGCCAGAGGAAAACGGAAGAGAACTTTTTGTGATGGGGATGAATGTATAAGCAGTATCGGTTAGCTACACCTTGTTTCCTGACGTGGTTACATGTGGTGTACAAGGGAATCATGTCCGGCGCCAGACTTGATAGCGAGAGTCAATTATCTCCTCTTGCTCTTCTCTTGATGTTCAAGCTGTTTGTAATATTTCTTAGAGAAACCACTCTGTTGAATTCTCTCCCAACCAACTATGTGAATGGAAAAGCAAGGAAATATACTGCAGCTATTTCCCACTGGCTGTGATATCTATTAGGGACATCAGTCTTTATCCAAAAATCCCTGTTATATTGCCTGCATTGGGGTCTAGCTAGTGTGTCAATTTGAAGCTCCATGAGACTTTCCTGGATTTTAACTCCAAGATTGAAGAGCCGCACATCAAATGAATCTAAACTCGAAATCGTGATCTTCATTTCATGCAGGTCATGGAACCTGTCTTTCATTTCTTTTCGGAGTTGTTGTAAATCACTGGCATAGACAATAAAGTTTTCATCCTTCAGCTCCTCTGTAACATTAGCGAGAATTTGAAACTGTATAAATTCCAGACGTCCGGTACTTTGAGCATCACTCCCAGCATTTTAAGAAAACCGATAATGGATTTGTTACTTGAGATTGGATTACTGAACTTGCCATAAGGGATTTATTTAATAAGTCGTTTTTCAAGAATATAAGTAGGACAAAACGCGTCTGGCTTAGCTGTTGACAGCAGTTTCACAATCAGTTCCAAAAAGTGATGTTACGATGGTGTTCCAGCGTGCAACCAAACTGAAGACAGTTGCCCTTGGACAGCCATCAATCTTCTGTATGCAACAGTAGAACCCGGAAATCTTCATTGTTCTCCTCATGCAGTCTAAGGCAAAGATCATCTTGAACTGGGTGTGATTTAATATTTTTGTCTACTATTAAAGTCGAACCTACTATGGCGCCCACCGGTCTGTGGCGACCAGCGAAAAACCCCCAACATTTTATCCTGTGATTGATGTCCCTACACATGAGCCTGTGTATCGCGGCCACCCGTCCAAGGTGATTACTTTCTGTCAGTCCCTTGAGTGGTCGCCTTAGACAGGTTTGACTGTATAACGGTTGACAGTGAGTCATTTAAGCGTCTTCCCAAGTTCTTAGCCACTAGGTGTTCTAGTTGAACCACTGAGTGACTTATATGAACAGAATGGAGAACCCATTTTTGATGACCAGTAAATCCTTTATATCTTCGAATATCGCGGCAGCATCATCTGTTGCACTCGCAACTATGTTCTGCATTGTGGCGGTTTTCTGTCGGATAGCCATTGAACACTTCAAAGTTAGGCTGGCGCCTTGTATGAGTTTTAATTCTCCTGGCATATTGCATCTCATCCATTAATTCATTATTATTGAAGAATTGAATATACTACATGAAAAGGGCGTTGTCATCAGGTAAAGGAAATTCATCTACATACAAGGAAAATGTTCTGCACCGTAGTAAGGTAACTAAGGTAGTTTCTATGTCCTGAGCCATCTCATCTTTCCGCCTAGATACAGTCGAATTGCTGAGCAACTTGTCTGGAATTGCTTCGGGTGGATTCATATTCATCAGACCAGACGGCATTATTGATACGCAAGGCAAGGTAACACTTCCGCCAAAATTATGTGGACTGCAGCTTTTAGTAATAACTTGTTGATTATGTAACGCCCCGTAAGTCCATTCTCCATCATTTGCCCTTCCAGAAACCATCGTCTGTAAAGTTGGCCTGTTTTCGAAACTATTGTTGGGTGGCGCTTGAGATAATAGTGGGTCATCAGTGACTCATATGGTTGGCGGCATCCGGTTTCGGATTTGCCTGTCACTGTGGCAAGCCACAGGACGCCTGCGCCTACAGAGCGACCATGGTTGGCTTGCGCTGCACCAACCACAGCCCCAACCACACACCCCATATCCAGTTCAAACCCGAAGGAATGAGACCGGGAGGCATGTGGATGGGAGCGACGTTTCATCAATGGAGCCGGCCCACACTCCTTCATAGGCAAACAAAAAGACGCTGCATTGAAATCAAGCGCACACAAGACGGTGGTTGGAACGTAGTCCGCTCCACACTGAGTGCATGGAACCACTCTTTGATCCTAACACGGCTACAAGGACCGTGCACCCCGTCCCCTCCAGCAACGACCACCTGTCTCCTAGAGCCAGTATGGAGGAGATGGTGGGTAATAGACAGGTAGGCACCTTGTCAACTTATACATCAAGCGCAGCCACACCGAGGATATCAAGCAACAAACAGTCACTTGAAACGACAAGAAGAAATAAACTAAATCGGATAGTGCCTACAGATAAGGAGACAAAACTCTTTACTAAATGACCGTATAAAAATGATTACGAACGAATTCGCGATGAGTTCAAGAGGTCCGCAAATATATTTTAAGAAAACGCCACAAACGCGAAAACGTTAACGAACTTAACTACAATTAGCTTCAGCGACGTGGTGCAAGTTTATAGAAGAGAGTACAGGTAGACATTGTCACGAGAAAGAAAATCATTAGGACAAAGTCGAAAACCTACCACCTGAAATAAATGGACTTAGCGTGCAAGCACACGGTTAGTAAATTGAATGCAGCGTACCTACAAACACTGCACAGGTTCTGTCTACGTTCTCTGCAGGATCCGTCGTCGCTTCGGTGGTGGCCCCGAGTGGCCTCGCTCATGACTCACTAGGCCTGTCTGACTTAGGGACTCGAGACCGCATGTGCTACAGCACCATGCGCTCGAAATCGATGCAATACAATCTATCGGCGCTTGCCGCTTCCGCAATTGCTGCTTCTTCTCTGCATCCACGAGGTCTTTCTCCAGCACTCCGGCAAAGGTTTTTGTGATCAGATCGCGCCATGCACGCCGATCAACCGCCTTCGATTCCCAAGACCTGCAATCAAGATTAGAACGTGAGAAGCTCACTTTGATCATGTCGTGATAATCTAACTTCGGTTTCCCCACATGCCGCTTCCCAGTACTCAGCTGACCACATAATAGTATTTTCGGTATCAGCATCCAGTCCATACAGCTCACTTGACCGAGCCACCGCATGTGTCACAACATAAGTATGTAGTCCACTGCATACATTCCACTTCGGCTCAACTCTTCCGTACGCACAGCTCTGTCGCCTTTTCGATGCGCATAATCCGTCGCAGACACTGATGATGGAACCGCTCGAGATATCGTACATCTGGCCGGTACATCGTCCACGCTCCGATGCCGTATAGAACGGACAGCACCATGGATTTGTACACTATCAGCTTCGTGCCAACGGTAAGCTGATGGTTGTTCCACACTCAGTACTCTAGCTTCCCGAATGCCGCCGCTGCCTTCGACACGCGGATAAGCAGCTCACTGTCTACCGGCTGATCAGTCAACATCACACTCCCAAGGTGGCAGAAGCCGGAGGTGGTTTCCAATACTTCAGCACCAATCCTGATTCGCGGCAATATTGAAGATTGCACTTCCGATGAAGCTTGAAAGACAGACAGTTTTGATTGTGTTGATGGTGAGCCCGAATTTGGCCGCTGTCGAAGCCAGAGCACCAGTCATGTGCTGCAACTCATCCGCGCTGTGTGCAAACAACGCACAGTCGTCAGCAAACAGCAACATACGGATAGTTGTCTCACAGATTAGAGTTCTCGCAAGGAAACGACGGATGTTCAGCAACCCACCATCAATACGGTGCTCCATACGAACACCGTAAGCATATGACGATTCAAAAGCACAAGACATCGTAGCATGAAGATATATAGTAAACAGGGCAGAAGCTAAGACACAGGCTTACTTCACACCAGAGACAACTGCAGAGCCATCAGAGGTCTCTCCACTCAGCTGTACCATCGTCCCCATAACAATCTGCAAACATTCAATTAAACTCACAAACTTACGCGGGCAACCAAACATACCCAACACTAACCACTATGCCTCGCGGTTCACCGTATCAAATGCCTAGGTGAAATCAACAAAAAGCGAGTACAATGGCTGGTGTCGTTCGCTGCACTTGGCTTGCAACTGACGAGCCGCAAACACCATATCTATAGTGCGGCGACCCGAACGGAATCCACACTGCTCTTCCGCCACGTTAGGTTCCACAACCTGACTGACGAGGCAGTTGAGCAGGATTCGGGCAATCACCATGCCCACACAACTCAGCAAGTTGATGCCACGACAATTCGTAACACATTGCTTACTCCATTTGCCCTTGTACAGTGGTAGCACAAGGGCCGCGTTCATCTCAGGAGGCATCTCCTCGTCAATCCACACACGTTGCACCAAGTGGTGCAGCGCCGTCACCAAAGCGAGTCCGCCGTGTTGCAATACTTCAGGCGGGATGCAGTCGGCACTGGCAAACTTGCCGTTTCACAGCTGAGCAAGTGCGCTCTGCGTCTCATCAAGTGTCGGCGTGTCCACCGGACTCGCCTTCACCGGGTGCTGATTCAGGCCGTTCAAACTAGGCCAGTCGATCTCTGAACGGTTGTTCAAAAGAAAGTCAAAGTGTTTTTGTCAGATCTGCTTAATGTCGGCGGTCTGCATGCAGGTAGCACCTGAGCTACAATCGATCAGCGCCCTCAGCGGCTCCAATCTCGGTCCATACAACGCCTTTAAGGAGTCAAAGAATTTCTTGTGTTGGCGGCGTTCGGCGTAGCATTCCATCTGCTTCGCCTTCTCCGTCCAACATAGATTTTAATGCGATGGAGCTCACAAGTCCGTTGCCGTCGATTTCTGCAAAACTGGCTCTTCTTCCCCAAGTCAATGGGGTCTGCGACATGTGCAGCAAATGCTGCATTCTTCTCCGACACCCATCGTCGCACAGTTGTCATCAAACCAATCGGGTCGCTTACAGTTTGCGCGTCCGATGGTCTCTTCGGCAGCAGCTGTCATCTGGTCGCAAATGTGGTGCCACAGGTCGCGCACCGTTGCTATGCATTCCACATCACACCGCCGTACAGCCATCGTCATCAGCAGCTCAATAGGTTTTTCCACAGTACCGAGGGAGAGAATGTTAAATTTATGCCGATTCACAGCTGGAGCGCAACAAATAGGTTTACGAAAATATATGTACATTTTGGTCCGAACCAATTTGTGAGCAGTGCCACACTCAGCTCCGCACAGTACACGTGTCATGCGCACTTCACGTATATCACGCTGACGTACGATGGCATAGTCGATCAGGTGAGCGTGACCACTCCGTGGGTGTGTCCAAGTTGTTATATCACTTGCGCTCAATACAAACCGATTGTTCGTGATCGTGCTGTGAGTGGCACACGGTGGGTGTATTTGGTCACCGTTCGCACACCGATGCATCACGCCCAACGAGCGCATTGAAATCACCAAACAGAAATAGTCGGTCTCTCATCTGCACAGATCGTATCACAGATGATAGCTGATTATAGATTTGTTCCTGCCTGCAATCAGGATAACACATGTTCGGACCGTAGGTGCTTATAAAGTGGCAGACTTACCTCTTCCGAGTCGTAGGCGAACAGTCATCAGTCGCGCGCTGATGCCTGTTGCTTCACCCACCAGCTGACAATGGAGGCGATCGGATATTGCAAATTCGACCCCATGATCACTTGGTGCGGAGGCGCCGTTTCCCACCCAGTAGAATGTGTAGCCAGCATCTGTTTATGCAACTTACCTTGCTTAGCGAGCCGGGTTTTACTGTGCGATGCAATATCGATGTGGAATCGTCAGTTCCATCGCGACCAGTGCAGTTTGTCGCTCGGGGCGCTCACTCGATTTCCGATCCAGTAGTGTGCGCACGTTCCAGCACTCGACGCTGAGTGCTTTGCGTGCAGGCATACAATTGCTTTGGTGGGCAATCGCACGCGAGGTGGTCGTTGTGCTTCGGAGGTTTGCTTGAGGCACTCTACCCGGAGCCTTTGGCTCAATAGCCTGACCCACAAAGCAGTGGGTGGTTTGGAGGTTTGCTTGAGGGACTCCACCCGGAGCCTTTGGCTCAATAGCCTGACCCATAAGGCAGTGGGGAGCAGATCCAGCTTGGGAATGTGATTGCAGAGACAGATTGGGATCTGCTTGACAGCCGTCACACGCAGCCTTTGAGGTACTGGAATGATTCATACGACTTTTTGCGACCGTAGTAGGATACGCACCTGAGACCACGGCCAGACGCAGGTGGGTTTTGGTGGGTTTGCACCAATTTGACCAGGGGTTGCCTGGCTTGAGGCGGACAGTAGCAAACCATTGAACACCCGGAGGTGTCCTCCCACCGTCAGAGACAATGCGTGTCGCTCATGCTCTACGCCAATCGAGCTGTGATCTTATAACCCGTAGACCTGTTGTCTCCCATGGTTAGGTTTTACGGAAAGAGAGCCATTGATCACTTCCTAACCTCTGACGAGGATGGATAGGATACTGGCAGGGCGCCCACACCTGACAGGAGAACGACTCGGGTCCTCAGCCAAAGCCTTCGATTAAATGTACATCCTAAAAGCAGCGGATCTAGCACATGCGGAATGGTGTCCTGGATCTTAGCAGGGAGAAGGGCGAAACTCAACTCCCACCCAGCGGTCGCCACGAGGAGGCGTCCAGGATATGAGCCAATGGCACAACAGTAGCAACATTGGGTAGACCATCTGTCAGGATCTAGCCACAACCAGCCTCAGCGCACCATCTGCCCTCCCGCCCAGGGGCTCATAAGAGATTTGCCAAAGTTAGGACAGTATAGTTGGAGACGACTGAACCCAAAGTGCATTGTGCAGGCTAAAAAAATAGGACATGAATCACCAGAGCGAGAAACGGTGAAGCAAGATGCTCACCAAAACAATTTGTGTCAACGGACGTACCGTCACTAAAACAACTGGATTTTTTGAGGGTTAAAACAACGGTGATATCTACTGTTGCAAAATACTGCAAGAGCCTGTATTCCGGTAAACTACAAGGGCCTCCCCCTAGAAGGCTGAATGATGGCAGCTTTCGATGGAGCTGTTAGTGGGGGGAAAACGGGAGGTGAGGATGGGTGCGAATAGTTCCATGGGCTTAAACGCGGGCTTCCAAGATGTGGTGTGTATCAAAGTTCGTTGTATCCAGGCTTTTGTTTTTTATTATTTATGATGTGTGGAACAAAGTGCTACATCATAGGACCGTTGGGGCGGTCTGATCGGACTAAAAAGTACTGGCTACTCCGGAAAAAAGACCGAAAAGACATTACCTCCGCTGCAGGCCCAATCGTGCGCTCGAGAGGTGTCACTCCCCCACCGCACTCCAGTCCACGGTCCTCGTCCAACCAAAAATCCAGGCGTCCTTGTCCCACGAAGAAATCCGGCGTCCTCGTCGGTAAACCCTAGCCAGCTGTTTCGGGATCAACCAATTCGTGGCCGTTAGCGGTTGACGGCGACTGACTTTTCCTTGGGTTAGGAAGGGGGCCTGGTTCTGGTTAGGGTCACTCAGGGGTTGAGTTGATCAGGTTGTCGAATCACTCGATGGTTGTCTTGGTAGTTTCGGTAGTTGATTTTTTGTAAGGTGTAACTCAGATTGGGTGGGCAAGGCTCGGGGGAGTTGCTTGATGCCGGAGAGGTAACATAGCATGTATGATAGAAGCAAATGCGCTTTTTAGGTTTCAAAATGTTTTGGGTTTCTTTTGTCGATTTTGCAAAACGTTTTTGAATGAGATGCGCGACTACCACTATAGACAAAAAGCGTATTAATGGAAATACCAAACGTTTACAAAATGTGTAAAACGGACCGGATGTTTGACCTGTCCTCCGCGTCGATCATTTGTCTGGGATTGGGTCTGGGTAGGCTGACGGTCAAGGGAAACGGGGGGGTTTTGGGGTATTCAGTGCTCGGAAGTCACTGCAGGTACGAATGCTTGTGTGAAAGCAGCAGGATAGTTTGCACGTGATTCGTCAAAGAAAGCCACTTTGAGGCGGTCGATGGACACAGTTGTTCGGTGACCATTCTGGTCTAAAGTAAAATGTTTCGGAGTCCGTTGCAGTACTCTGAAATGACCAGTGTAAGGAGGCTGGAGAGGGTGCCGTACTGAGTCGGTGCGGAGGAAGACGCGAACGCGGGTAGAGTCAGCTGTGCAATTGCACATCTCCAGTCTGCTCACTGGGCGGAGTCGCGAGTAGTGAACGCATACGTTGAGCTATGGTGGACGTAAAGTTATGCGGAGGCGTACCCGACGATACGGGATGCGAAACGAATTCGCCTAGCAGCTGTAGAGTTGTGCCGTAAACCAGCTCTGCTGGTGCACATTACAGATCAAGTTTGATGCTGCTGCTAATGCCTAAGAGCACGAGCGAAACGTCTTCCAGCTAGGGTCGGAGGAGGCGCAGAGCGAGGCTCTTAGCTATCTATGGAAGCGTTCAACTAAACCATTGGCTGCTGGGTGATACGCTGTGATATAAATGCGGCGACAGTCTAAAAAGTTGCAGAACGTATCGAATGGTGAAGATTTGAAGAACGTTGCACGGCCAGTTGTGATGGTGGATGGACATCCGTAGTGTGAGGTCCACCGATGTAAGAAGGCCACAATAGCAGTCTCCGCCGTGCAATCTGTTACGGGAACGGCCTCTGGCCATCTGGTGTGGCGGTCGATACGTGTAAGAATGTATACGAATCCGTGTGAAGGAGGCAAGGGACCTACCAGATCTAAATGTAATGCGAGAACCGTGACTCCGGGGCGGTAGATGAACCAAGAGGATTGCGGGTGTGCCCAGGTAGTTTGGAGTACTGACATTGAAGACAGGCGCGAACCCAGGTTCGAAATTCTTTGTTAAAGCGTGGTCAAACGAAACGTTCGGTGACCAGTTTCAGATACATGGCTACTGGATGTAATAGTGAGTGCAGTGCAGCGAAGACTGTGCGTCTTAAGAAGACGGGCACGAGGGGTGTAGGAAAACCTGTGGAAGTGTCACGGACGATGGTTCCTTCCGTGGTTTGGAGAGGAATAGGTTGCACATGAGGCGAAGTGGACTGCGGAGTGTGTTGTATGTCTTCATTCTGAGCCTGAGCCGATGCCATGGCGGCAAGATCGAAGGTAGGCAAAGACTGGAGAGTGCTGTCGACGCGTGAGAAAACGTCGACGACGGGATTGTGGACACCTGAGACATGAAGTCTTTCAGCAGTGAATTGCGTGATAAAGTTTAGGTGTCTTGTTTTCCGTGGTGTGTATTTGCCGGACGCAGAGTTGAAGGTAAAGATGAGGGGCTTATGGTCCATGTAGACAGTAAAAGCTCGGCCTACGAGTGTGTGCCGTAAGTGACGAATAGCTAGGTAGATGACGAGCAGTTCTCTGTCAAACGTGCTGTAGCGCGATTCTGCTGCCTGCAGGCGTTTTGAAAAGAACCCAAGGGGTCACCACTGCCCACCAACGTGTTGTTGGATGACGGCTCTTACTGTGACGTCTGAAGCATTAGTCGTAATGGAAAGTGCTGCACTTTATTCGGGATGAGTGAGGATGGCTATATTGGGGATAACATACTTGAGCTAGTCGAAGGCTGTCTGTGCTATGTCAGTGCAAGCGAACTTACGTTCATTCCCTTTGAGTAGGCCCGTCAGAGGCTGCATCAGCTGAGCGCAGCACGGTATGAAGCGTCCATAGTAGTTGGCCAAACCGCAAAATCGACGGTGTTTGAACGAAGTCGGAGCTGCGAAGCCCTCGATTGCCTGGGTCTTATCAGGAAGGACTTCGATACCAGACGATGAAACGAAGTGGTCTAAGAACTCTTCCGTTGATTTACCGATTTGGCACTTAGTCGGATTGACTGTGACACCGTGCTGGGTCAAGCGCTGGAAAAGAGTTCGAAGGTAGTCGATGTGCTCTTGTTCCGGTGAGCTGGCTACTAAAAGATCATCGGAGGAATAGGCGAGCTTTAGGCGACGAGTGACATCGTGGATGAAGCGTTGGAAGGTTTATGAGGCATTGCACATTTCAAATAGTCCAGAATAGCTTCCAGGAACGTGACCTTGGTGTGATCATACAGAGCGACCTCAACTATTCAAAACAGGCTGAGGTAGCTGCGAAAAGAGGCAACCGGCACGTCGGCATGCTGCGAAGGGCGTTCGGGAGATTTGACCCATCAATCTTCCCAATGATGCACAATTCCTACGTACGTCCGCATGTTGAATACGCTATCCAAGCTTGGCAACCTTGGTTGGAGCGCGACCTAGAAGCCATAGAGGCACCACAACGAAGAGCAACAAAGAATGTAAAGGGCTTGCGCTATCACTGTTACCACCGAAGGCGGAAGTTGCTGGGAATTTTCAGCGGGCGCTATTGAAGGCTGCGCGGGGATCTTATATTAGCGTATCAGATACTGAGTGACCCCAACCACGTATGCCACCATTTGCTGAAACTTAGCCACAACACGCAGCTCAGGGGTAACTGCTTAAAGTTGAAGGAACAATATAGCCGTCTAGAGTGTCGGCGGAATTACTTTTCCCTTCGGGTTTGCCAACCCTTGAACGCACTCCTAGACTCAGTGGTATCCCCTCCTACCTTGGATGTTTTGAAAAAAACGACTAGATGTTGCTCTTGGCTCCCAACATTTTGTTACCTAAACTCCTTTATTGTGGATTACGCCAAGCATGTTTTCAACAGGAGTTATGTATCAAATGGACCTAAGTGAACGATCATATTTTACTTTCCTCACTCCTTACCTCAACCATCACTTCACCCCAGTGTCTTTCTGAACGTTTACTCGCGATAATTTTTTCATTTTACACTGATTTTAATTACCAAAGTATTCATCTCGGCAGACTTTTGCTAGATGACCCAGACATATTTTAATTTCATCATATTCACCGCAACCATTCTACAGGACGTGTCAAGCACTTGCTTTTACCCCGTGATAAATCATTGTTCATTGTTCAAATGTCATTCTTAGCAATTCAAACAAGCCGAAAAGAGTGACGACGGCCGTTTTAGGTGTGTCATTTTCTTCCACAAGTTTCTGGTGATAGGCGCGAACCAGATCGATCTTGCTGAAGATCGTCTTACCTGTGGGGCATGCTGTAAGGTCCTACCTATCTGTGATGGTATATTTATCTCGGACTGTTAGCCTGTTGAGTGCACGGTAGTTACCGCATGGGCGCCAGTCACCAGATTTCTTGGGGACCATCTGCAGAGGAGAGGACCAAGGGCTATCGGAAGGACTGAATATTCCAAGTTCAAGTATGTGCTCAAACTCCGCTCTAGCTATCTTAAGTTTCTTGGGCGATTTTCAGCGTGGACGGCATGAGACGGGGGGGGGGGCATTTGGCCGATTGTGGTGTGTTACTTGGGATGCCATGGGCAAGGCTGCGTTCATTTGTTGAACAAGCTTGAAATACCGGGAGAAGCGCTTGGTGTAGTATGGCGACGTCTGGGGAAAGGCGTAGACCGGGGTGATAGATGCGATATCGGCGGTGATGTCACGTGCACTTAGTTTCGTTGCAGTGTCGACTATCATTTGGCGTTTCGCCTCGATCAAGAGGTTGGAATGCCCCAGAAACCCAATACCGATGATGGCAAAGGGGACTGCAGCGACGGTGAATACCCAGCGGAATGTGCGCCGAAGATTTAGGTCCAGGGAAAGCGACCGCTGACCGTAGGTGGCTACTGGCGTGCCATTGGCGGTACTTCGGCTTGTCTACAAAGAAACAGCTGGCTCACCTAGAATAGGGTGATGACGCTGACTTCCGCCTCGGTAGCAACTAAGAACTGGGTTTCGGAATCATAATCCCTAATGTAGATGAGACGACTTTGGGCTTTGCCGACACCGTTAGTTGCCGTTACGGGTCGGTCTGGAAGTTTCCTTGCTTCACGGCGGAGAAACTACATGGTTGCTCGCACTTATGGGTCACGTTACGAAAACGCGAGTGCTAAATGTAACAGTCTGGATTGTTATGCTTCGTGCGACGGTGTGATAAGCTAGGGCGGCTGCGTTGCTTACGGTCTAGGGAAAATTTCTGGACGCTATCGGAGCTGATAAAGCGTCTATTGCCCACGGCTGGTTAGTCGCGGGTGTCGGTGTGGTTGCGTCAGCACAAAGCTGCTTAGTTGCTTTGGTTTCAGTCTTTCTCTGGTGCCGTCCGATGACGCGGTTTGCTTGGTCTGCGATTGCTGTGATTGGCAGGTCACTTGCTACTGCAAGGATGGTCTGAGTGCCTTCAGCAAGGCGTTGCATCCACAGCTGGTGGAGAATCCCTACATCTAAGTTGGACATGCCAATGAGCTGCTGCATTTCGAGCAACAAGACTGAGGGCATCCTATCTTCTAGTTGCAGACCACCAAATAGTGTCTGCAGACAGACCTTGTCCGAAGGCGTGAATAATAGCCTATTTAAGAGTCTCGTATTTCATCACAAGTAGGGGGCAAATATGTCTCTCACCTTCGGGGATATATTCTGAGGAAGGGGAGATATTAGCTGCTTATACATGGCTAAATCAGAAGAAATGCTGCGAATTTAAAAAAATGGATTCTAGGTGCAGAAAGCATAACGAAGGATCATTCTACCAAAAAGGTGGAGGAGCTAACGCTACGGCGTTACCAATGTAGGAAGAAGGTTTGTCCTCTAGATAATTCATTGCACAAAGCGAATAAAACATGGGGTAGGTGAGAAAACGAAATAAGCACAAGTACTGAATCACAAAATCACTGGAATGAGCTGACCAGAATGAAAATTCAGAATGGCAGGCGGCGTGTTCTGGACTGGGGTCACCAATTGTTGGCTGGCGCCTGGAATACTAGTCGGGAATCAATGTCTCGTAAGATATATGTCAAAGTCGGGACAGTATAGAAGTTGGAGCCGACTGAACCCAACGTGTGTCGTTCAGGCTGCAAAAATAGGAAACGAATCAACAGAGCGAGAAACGGTGCAGCAAGATACTCACCAAAACAATTTGTGTCAACGGACATACCGTCACTAAAACAACTGGACGTTTTGAGGGTTAAAACAACGGTGATATCTACTGTTGCAAAATACTGCAAGAGCGTGTTTTCCGGTACACTACGCTATTCTGCTACTTTCTGGAAAAAATCCACAGACTATCCGGTTTCGTCCTTATGATTACTTTCCAAATGATTTTGTAGTTTACTTGCTTGCATACTTTTATTTGAAATAGTGCTTCAGCAAGTTAGTCACATAGGTCTAGTAGAGTTTTGAGGTGATACGATAAATCTAACTAACAGGTATTCTACGGAGTACTGCCGACACCTTCTTTGCCGAGTAGTTCATTTCTGAAGCATGTCATTTTATGCTGTTTATATGTAATATATATATATATATACCTCTTTTGTTTCATTTTCGTACACAGTTTTGTCATGGACATTAAATAACATCTTTTGACAAGGCGAAACACGTAGGTTGTATGAATGATTCATGTCATTGAATTTATTCTATTTTGACCGTGATATTATATGCCATTGGTAAGCATACTTGTAACATCAGTTGGTGCCTACGAGGTTAAAATTTAATAGCATAGGAATACAGAGGCAACCCAAAGTGTTTTCTGAGAATGACTTTAAAAATACCATGGATTGCTAAATGACTAAAGAAAACTTTTGGTAAAAGCTAATGAAGAAAACAAATGAAGCTCAGAAAATAGCAATGTTCACTGGACACACTACAGGATACATTACAGGGAAGTTGGAGCAAACAGTGACAGCAGGTGAAATGAAGGACAGAGGAGACAAACACGAAGAAACGGTCAACAGTTCAAGCAACCGGCATAGGGGAGTCAACAATGAAACTAATAACCTACATCGTCTATTTCCAAACAGGGCGCCCAATGCGTGTTGGCAAGGCCTTTGATTTTTATGAGTACTATGAGTAGTATCCTCATGTACACATTTAATATATATATATATATATATATATATATATATATATATATATATATATTCACCCTATGCACCGGATGTCCACATGCATGATGTAACTTGACTAAGCTGTTCGCTAATTTGAAAACTTCGGCCGAACCGAATATGGAGAGCGCATTATAACGTGTCCTAGCTGTTTCGACTTTTATTCGGAGCGCACGAACATTCTTCAAGGAAATCACCCCATCCACGCAGAGCAGCCATTTGCATTCGCAACACTGCGAACTAAAGTGACCTGGCCGCCAGAAGTACACGCGATCTGAGGCTGGAGATGAAAAACGTGTAACCTAGTGCTACCACACTGAGACCCAAACGAGAAACACTAAGCTGCAAGAGTTATCACACTGTGGTAATGTCCTGAGGAAAACTCAGTTAGTGTCAGTGAGGCTTGTGCGGTAACTGCCACAGTCTTCTGACGAGAATTCTCTAGGTTCACTGCAGCTTGCACAACACGGCGTGTCCGGTATGTTCATGTCTATCCCCACAGTCCAGCCATGACTAGTACCTTACAACAACGCATCTGTAATGATTACAGAGGGGAGTTGAATAGTATAAGTAGAAATTAGTCACATCTAGACTCACTCAGACAGCCATCACACGTCCGGAAAAGCACAGTACACGCGTTTCATCTTTTCGGGAATCGTCAGCAGGTCGAATTCCATCGGACCCTGGTTGGGCTCGAACCAGCAGTTCGACTGCTGCCAGTCCGTGGTTGAGACCACTGAGCTACGGGGGACGCCAACGACCATCGTGAATAAGTTATTAGATGTGATATAGCGCCGCTCATTATCCACTGACTTGCACGTTACTACCGCGCAGAGGACAGTGTAGTCCCACATCTGTAACGCTTGATCGGCCATCCGATTGGTAATTTATGTTGGACAGAAAATAATCGCATGTCTGGGACTGCGTTTTGGAGGCACTCAATCTCGTGCGAATACATGGATTTTGCCCTACACTTTTGCTGGCATGCTGATTGGATATCCGGACAAACGTTACAGATGCCGGTGTTTCGTATATGCGCGCAACCGCGTTGTTGAAAGGTACTAGTCATTGCCAATTTGCGGGATGAATCCGAGCATATCGGATGCACCGTAGATGCATCAGTGTCCTGAGTAACGCTCCGTTGGTTCACTATGGAAAGGCATCAAATTCCTGAGGAAGAATCGTTTGTTACTTGCGCAGTCTAAGTCGCCGTATGATGATTGTATGGTTGAGGTGATCGCGGCGAAATCTGTGCAAGTTTGGCGGGGCTCTACCAGCTCCGCAAAGGAAAGCCTGCCCAGTCTGGCTTTCACACGTTCGTAAACAGCCACTTGCGCGCGCGTAATGCACTTCACTGACCGATAGTCACAGGGGAAGTTAGTGCGTGGAGAGAAAATATCGAAATTTTTAAGACGATTTTTATTGTTTATGTTACCACAACCCATTTTCCGCAGCATAGTCTTCTATGGCCCCTGTTAACAATTTTCTCATCCCAAGGCTGCGCTGGAATTCTCCACCTCCCCCAGAGGGGCCATATGACTCCCGTTGAGAATGGCTGCTCTAGCACATGGCGATTGCATGTCCTAAACAAGTGCAGTTTAAGTTCACGTATCGAGTATGATTTCAAGATGAGTTTTGCAATTATTCGTGATCTAGCTTTTATGAATTCAACTTGCTCATCAATATTCAGAGGGCTAGTGCCGGATGTCTAAATCGCGTATAGTGTTATCACAGGAGATAGGTTCACCACCAAGGTAAAGTGTATTTGGCGAAAGTTCGCAGTTATATTGCAACACTGCATTTTATCCTCTGAGGAGAATATTTGCCAATCGGTCCAGCACAACTCCAAAGCCAGCAAGTCTATATGAACGTTCTTTAGGAAAGGGGTTCTCAAGCCTTTCTGGCCGTGGTCCCCTTTTCAGTGTAAACTTGCACGGTGAACCCCCTGAGATATTGCTAACCACAGGACTATGTTTAAACAAAACGAGAATGAGGCGGGGTATCATGAAAACGTCCATTATTTGCACAGAATGAACACATGCGTTCACTACTGTTTGGGAGAAAAGACGACGTAAATTAATCGCTAATTTGTGGGATGGAATTATGTCTCACATGCAGCACTGACTTCTTCAATGTGTAGTGTTACTGAGAGAAGCTGCAACCCTATATCTGGTCCTGCTTCAAGTCTGTTGCAATACATTGAGTTTATCTGAGTAATGCGAAGGTGCACTGTTACTAATGGGAGAAATATCGTGACAGTTGCCCTCACTATGATGGGGTACTCGTCCATCATTTTACACCAGAAAGCAGACAGCGACAACTTGCGAAACTCTTACTGAATGGAAGAATCTGATGTCATGTCGATGAATTTCTCATGCTGAAGAGATGTAAAAGGAAGAGGCTTTTCCGTGCAAGTGAATGAATTCTTAATCCATGTAAATTTTTCAATTTTTCTCCGCTGTTGCTAGGGAAATACTGAGGCTAGACTTCTACCAGCGCTTCTGAATGCAGCACAGTTTCCTCGGCGACAACCTCTGGAATTTCTGCACACACGTACACCTCTTCTAAAAGTTTTTAACACCATAAAGCTGTCAAGAACTCAACTGCGAAAAGAAATCACACAAATTTCTAGTGTTTTTGAACTCGTATTTTATAATTTGTACTGAATATGGTCGTAGATTTTACCCGCAGTGCTAGGTTTGCCTTTCCGCGAGGATATCTTGCGAACCATCCTCTGTCAGTCATCCGGAACTGTAAAATAAATTGGCGATCCGTGCGTAATTCTAACAAACTCAGTCATATTTTGCCACGAGAGAGCCATGTTACATCATTATGGATCGGCAAAGATGTCTTAACGCTGTCCATCGTTTCCCACGGAAGACTGAACAGTCAGTTGTTCATTTTCCGAGAGTTAATGAAAGTAATTCCTTCCACTGCCCTATCGAGGACAGTTTTGAGATTGGGTGACTTTTGCAGCAAGTGCTTGTCGATAAAGAATAAAATTGGCAACTAGTGAAGCTTTTGCAACGGTTTTGATTATTTTCACAACAGCAACCATTTCTGTCATTGCTTTGGCACCATCGGTGCAAATGTGGATGCAGTTGTCTCATAAAATGTTATTTGAGTGCATGAAATTATTCGCGATATTGAACATCTCAGCGCCACTAGGGTTCTTTGGCACAGGCTCATACAAAAGCATATCTTCTTCCAGGGATAGTTGGTGTTTGTATCTTACAAGCAGATCAGCACGGTAAGACGTACCACATCTGTCGACTCATCCATTAGAAGAGCGAAATGGCCATACTAATTAAGTGAAGTTAACCGCTCTTTAACAGTAGTTGCCAGTGTCTTAATTCTTCGAGATACCATATCACTTGATAGTGGTAGTACACACAGTTGTTTTGCTGGTTTTTTTTATTCCAGCATGCACCCAGGCATTTCGACTGTACTTGAACTGATAAGTATCCGGGCGACTGTGTGAGATTGTCCTGTCAGAGCGACACGATAACTAATATGCAATGTGCTTCAGTAACCTTTCCACTTACAGTCTGAGACGCGTAAGCATGTACTTTTTGGGTGTTAAACTCCACATCTCGTTTGCATCCAAGGTACTCAGTTTCTGCGTTTACAGTTTACATGAACTTTTTAAAAATGCCACCGCAGTTTAACTTACACCATGAAACTGTTCGGAAGCACTTTGTCACACCGTGGGCAATTCTTGGACTCCATAATTACCAAAGAATATAACTGTCGTTATAGTTACGCATCTTAACTACGGAACAGAGGCTCCAGGTGGCACAGCTTTATGTTGCTTTACATCACGTGGTAGAGGTACACCGAAGTTCTCGGTTACTGCATTCCCAGAAGGCACATTAGACTGCTTAAATATCACCGTAGTTGCATGTGACAGAAGTATCAACGTTACTGTCTTCAGCCAACTGTCCACATGAATGCTATATATACAAATGCTTAAGCGGAAATAAAAAAATTCAACACAAGAGTACATAACACACCAAGTTTGATTACTAGGAAAAATTGAGCTTCGAACGATAAAGTAAGCAGAAAAGCCAGCATTTTCTAACGACGCAGAGGTAGTTTCACTCAGTTCTCCAATTCAAATGTACAAAACCCGAGGATAACCTCAAAGAAAAACGAGGTCTCAAAGGGGAATGCACAGCGTAATCCTACCACACAGCGGGTTATCCAAGTCCAATTTCAAAGGAACTCACTTGTAAAACACTGAAATATCCATGCTTTCCTTTGGGTGGGATCGCGCCGCGGGCCTCTATCTCCAAATTACCGATTTCGGCGGAAAGCAATTACCAAAATGATCAAAAAAGCACCTTATCATTTACTTTTCGCCTCCCCCTGAAATACATAGACTGGATTATGTGAGCTTGTCTGGATGCAGAATGATCCATCCACCCTCTAACCATCGCGCCACGGTGAAATTACCGCATTAACTTTCGGACATTTGATAGCTTCTTTCATTTGGGTTTTAAGTGTCGCTTAAACCCAGCTTCCTTCTTGGAGGCAGCGTTTTACATGAGCCATTCACAAGACCATCAAATATGGTTTAACGAATGTTCACTGCAGGTTTGTCATCGAACAACAAAATAAAATGATCACGTCTAGAAAAATTTTTAATGGAATTACATTTTGGGAAATCCCGCGGACCAGAGTTTGAGAAACACTGCTCTACGATATCGATGCAACACCGGATATCGAAGGTGTATAATATTGGCATGTCATCTGCAGATATATGGTGTCTCAAATTTTATTTTGTTCAGCTTTCTCATTGATATACATTAGGAAGAGAAAGGGACTTAACACACTACTTTGAACCATACCACTGCTGATCTACAAAAGACTTAGTACGCGCCATTTGTACCTGTTGCGCGCGATCAGAGGGGTAAGATTTAAACCATGCGTGCAAGGGATCAGTGATCCCGAAAAAGCTGTTGTGCGGCACTATGTCAAAGTCTTCTGCACATCAATAAATAGGATGATGCCAGCTTTGCCATCGTCAGTGAAGCTTGTCAGATTGTTTAGAAAGGGTAGCCGCTAAGTGTGGCATCGCTGGCTTGACGAAAAACCTCCACGTGGTATTAGTTGGGTGGTCCGGGATTGTCCCGGTCCAGTGAATGGTTCGGCGGCAGTGTTCCAGGACGTGGTGGGTTTTCCGACTGGCAAGCCTTCTCCCTATAAAAAGCCATATATATCCGTTTAACAACACTATGACTTGGCGGATGTGACTCGCCACTAAATAAAATCACCGCCGCTTGCCTCTCTCTGACCGGCATTGTAATTCAAGTGTGTGTTGGGCCCCTGGTCCTATGCGGTCCTAAAGGCGTATGACCCACTTGTTTGGTCACCGACTCCCAACAGATTGCCGCACCCTCATATCGCCCTGCTGTCTTGTAGCTTAGATCCTGGATCGATGGCTCGGGTTGGGGCCCCTTAATACAACCCAATAATCCGGCCGGGGCAATCGGGTATTCTCAAGCCCACTGACGAACCATGGATGGATTACAATACTGCTTTCTTTCTTGATATGTCTACTGGTTTCACTGTCTCTGCCGCTCCACAGCCGCTCCCAGATCGTCCCACGTCCCGTTCCTCAACTGCACCTATGTCTTCCCAGGTCACCGTCAATAACAGCTCACTGGTCGCATCTGACAGAGTTCTGAGCCAAACGTTTGGTGTTCGTTGTCCGGTGGTCACAACATCTGCACACTCAATCGGAGCCCAAGCTTTTCTTCGTCCTGCTTCTCAATTCGGCCTTGCAGCGTTCAATGTGCGCACTCTCATGCAGATCGGACGATAAGCATGTCTGGCACGCACGCTTGAGATACTTTTGGTGAACATCTGTTGCCTTTCGGAAACCAGGTTGCAAGAGGCCAGTACCGTTGTCAGAATGACATCTCCTGCAAACCCTGACGTCAAATACCACCTGTGCCTTTCCGGCGACCCAGAGGCCGCCACTTCTGACTAAGATAGTGTCGGGTTTGCATTGAGTGATAGGACTGAGGTCGCTTTGCTTGACTGGATCCCAGTCAACAGCCGGCTATGTGCAGTCAGACTACGAGGTTCATGTAAGTTAAGTAAGCGTCAAGATGTTACGCGTGCTTTGTTTGTCATCTCCGCCTACGCACCTACACACTGCAGCCCGGATGCAGTCAAGGATTGCTTTCACCAACAGCTACATAAGCTTCTGCGTTCCGTCAAGAAGTCTGACATTGTCATTGTTGCCGGAGATTTTAATGCACGAGTGGGCTGCTTGTCACCAAGCGAGTACCATATTGGGGGGGGCTTTTGGCCTCGGAAGCAGCCAATCAGACAATGAAGACAGAGTACTGACTCTTTGTTCTGATCATCGAGTACAAGTTTTCATCATTCGAAAAGACAAACTGCTAGCTAGCGTCCGCCTTCGCAAACACAATAATGGTCCCAGCTTGACCACATAGCAATAAGCTACAGATGGCGCGGAAGCGTAACAGACTGCCGATCGTACTGGTCAACTTGTATGGATTCTGATCACGCACTGGTCCATTGCCGTGTGTGGTGGCTGAACCACGTGACCAACGCTGAAGTTAGACAGCGTGTCTTGGGTGGAGACAGTCACTCTATCGAGGCGCATATCTCACTGCGCCAACTACGATGACTCGGACACATACTCTTTATGCCAGATCAGCGTCTTCCGCGTCGTGCCTTGTTCGCGGTCGCTGGACAGCGTTGGTGGAGGCGCTGTGGTGGACAGCCGGCAACTTAGAGAAGCATGATGAAAAAACTGACGAAACAGCTGGCCAAAGTAGCTTCCTTCCGACTTCCTGGATGGGGTCCCAAGGATGCTGAGTGCAGTTGGTTGGAAATGTTGGAAGTCATGGCTCGAAACCGAACTCAGTGACGGGCGTCTATCTCTGCTTGCTGGGGTGATTCCCCTTCCCTCATCTAAGAAAAAACATAAAAAAACTCAAAACTGAGTATAAAAATGGACAAAAAATTGTTTGTTTTCTTTTACTCCAACCTTGTTTTCCTATTCCGCCATGGTCCGGACGGCACAATCTCTGTACAAAGATTGTGAGCAATATATAAGTGTGGCATGAGCGTCTATGAATAAAAGCTTGTTGAGCTGCGTTTATTGAAGTCAACAACAAAAATAGCAACAACAACAACAACAAGTGCATGACTCCTTCTATTTCACAATTCTTGGTATTATTCACGAAACTATCAGTGTATGGCTAACTGGGTGGTAATTTTCTATGTTTAGTTTTGAGCCATTCTTATGGCTAAGCTCCATAATAAAATGTTTCCATTGATTCGGTTCTATCCCTGAATACACAGACAGTGTACAAGTTTAGAAGCAGAAGCGATATCTTCCGGCCAGCAAACTTTATCAGATAAGTTGGTAGACCATCAGGTCCAGGATGAGACGAGGACCGTAGGCGATCATTTTGGGCTTGAATGACGCAGAAATCGAATTGCGCTGTTCTTAGTTTGCCAACATCAGCTCAAGTGTGCAGCTTGAGCTAGCAAATAAAGTGGATAAGTTTCATTCCTGACGTTGATTATTATGATGGGGTCACCAATCATGTTCTCTCAAGTAGTACGGTGCATAATACCGATTTAGTATGACTACTGTTTTTGGCCTTCAGCAACTTGACCGAGGTTTCCAATATATTCACGTGTGCCAATGCTTGCTTTTCTTCTGCTAGCAGCATTGTGATACGAACATACTGCAAATAGTCAAAGACCTTATCCTGTCTGATAAGCAAGGAGTACTCGCGAATATATCTTATTTTTGGGCGTAGTATTTTTAGCATACGCAAAAGGCATGCTTAGCGCATAGTTTTCGTTGAAACCTTCTTATAGGATCTCAGTATGAATGGAGCAACGTTATGAAGCCCATGCTGGATCTTGGTGTAAATCTCATCTGCTGCAACTTGCGGACCTCTGGTGAGAAAATGGAGATCCGAGTTTGTGATTCGCAGCAATATAGCAAATGTATCCCGATTTGCACTTATAAAGTCACTACAGGGTTCTGTTAGTAGACTTGTTACCATGTGAAGCCGGATCGGGTGTTATGAATCTAAGGTGCGCAGTTCTATAATCACTAACTGGGAAACGAGATAATACGCCGACACTTGTGGGGTTTAGGCATTGGACAAAAATGTGATCTAACATGTAGTTCTTTCGAGTATAATTATGAACCACTTGAGTTCATCCTTGAGCCCCGACTTCGGAAAATAAGCTCAACAGTATGCATGAAATCTGGTAAATTCTTGTCACCACCGATTACCTTTTTATCGAATGGGTGCGCAGCACCAACTTCAAAAACAGTATAGATATGCTAAAAGCAATGCGTCAAAACGATGTCGATTGTAAATACATCCGACCATAATTAGAGTAATTCGTTCCTGTGAAGATACACACGGATCCATTTATGACAATGAGTTTCGGGTCTACTATTAATTGAGTACGTAGGTGATCCCTAGCACTAATAGCACACCCGCCTTTACAATGTTGGCCCGAGCATAAATAGCACACTCGCCCCCTTTATCAACCTGTCGGCTATTCTTGCATGCTGAATAGCCCACTGTTTGGTAGAACTCATATGGAGTGCGGGGGTCATGCCAGGTTTCAGTGAGGAGTAGCAAATCAGGAGTTGAGAGACAGAGCAATCAAATGGTGCAAAGTGTGTATTTTATTAGTTCAGAGGTTTGGAAACAATCGGTAGGTATATTAGTTTGGAAACGTTTCGCCCTTCGACAAAAGAACTTCGTCAGACCGCGTGAATCAGTATGCAATCGATTGCTTTCAAACCTCTCTGAACTCATGACTACTTGATCGGTTCCAAGTATCTTCCGGGAATTCGAAACCAATTACGGACCCACTGTTCGAAAACTTTCAAGTGAATTCGTTCGATTGGCGGGCTTTGAAGCGAACTGGGAGAATCATCGCGTTTTCAACATGAGATGTCTTAAGACTAACCTGATCCCCAAATGTCTCACAGTGAAACCTCCGGACAGTACGTACACCTCTGCAAGAATTGCATCTAATGCTTCCAAGGCCTTTCTGAAACAGCGGATTTACCTAGTGACAAAACGTTGAAGCGAGATCCGCATTGACGCAAGTCGGCTGAGTCTGGATCTACAGACCACCAAAACGCCTCTCGACTACAACAGAATTTTCAATAAAGCTTCAGACGTCAAACTGAATCAAGGACAGGATGCAAAGAAAAGACAAATGCGTAAGTTCGAGCGTATAATGTCTGTACATCCTAACGCTACCGGTCCTACTGACAGTTCCGAGTCTATTAGTACCTATTGTAATGTAGTTAATATATCAGATAGGGTTTTAAATGAAACGGAATGTAGATGGTTGGAGAAAGGTTTGACATTTACCATCAATAAATCTAAGATATATGCGGAAGAGATTAACCCAAGCATTGAAAGCGCGGTGACAAAATTGCCCGCTACGAAGGCAGAGAATATTCGGGCACAGTTAGTAAATATCATTAAGTTTCAGCAACCGGGTGAGCCAAATCTTCCGCAAACTGAACGTATCGCATTAAATTCTTTGAAGGAAGGTGGCAGCACTGTACTTACAAAGGCTGACAAGGGAAAAACCCTGGTTGTAATGAATGGGTCAGAACACTTGGAAAAATGGGACATTTGGAGGGGTCCATTTAGAGCAGTTGTTGATAAGACAGCGGCGTCGGTAGTGAACAAGAGTAAAACGGAGGTTGGTAACTATTTAAGAACCGTGAAGGACGATTTAGGAGCAGGCAAGTGGTACAGTCTATGCCCAAAATCGACTTTACCTCCGAGGGTTTATGGCTTGCCAAAAGTTCACAAACCCGAATTTCCCGTACGGCCCATAGTCGACGGCATAGGCTCCCAGACCTATGAACTTGCGAGATATTTGGCAAGGCTATTGCAGCCTCTAATAGGGCGAACGAGTACATTCGTGAAGTGCTCTTATGATTTCGCTCAAAAGATAGCAAGTTTCAAAATTGAGTCAGATGAGTTGATGGTCAGCTTCGATGTCACATCACAAAGGGATACCGAGACGTCGTCTAAATGAAGACGTCACTCTGAATGATCGGACTAAACTAACAGTTAGCCAGATAATCGAGGGCATGACAGTGTGTCTTAACATGTCTTACTTCGTGTTTCAGTCGAAGCTTTACAGTCAGGAACAAGGTCTCACCATGGGATCGCCGATATCCTCTGTACTGTCGAACCTGTATATGGAAGACTTCGAGAACCGGGCATTAACAAACACCACTAACTCACCAAAAGTTTGGTGGCGTTATGTAGATGACAGATTTGTACTTGTTAAACGGGATAAGAAGGACGAGTTGCTTGATCACTTAAACTCCGCTGATGAAAGAATACAGTTTACTATTGAGTTGGAATTTTGTAGCGGCACAATACCATTTCTTGACTGCCTGGTTCACAGGAATAGGGGAAATTTAAAGACGAAAATATATCGCAAGCCAACAGATACTGACGGCGTACTCCACTACACTTCGGGTCATCCGAAACAGATTTACGCTGGGATAGCCTCAGCGCTGTTCTACAGGGCACAAACCTTGTGCACGATGGAGGAGGACAAAAGGGCTGCGCGGAAAGTGGCAATGAGCAAACTATTAGAAAGTGGTTACCCACGGCGGCTAGTCAAACGTCAATTGCATAAAGTGCTATACCAGCAGTCAAGACCCACAGCCAAGTGGATAGGGGCGGTCGGAATTCCGTACAAGGAAGGCACTTCCGAGGCAATTCGGAGGGTAGTAAACAAGGAAAATATAAGGGTGATCTTTCAGCGAGGTCGAACGTTACGTTCGACGCTGGTACAACTGAAGGACCCCTGTTCCCAAAGATAGGACGACTGACTGTGTTTATAAAATTAAATGTAAGGACTGTGCACATGTGCACATAGACCAAACAGCGAGAGAAGTACGCACACGAATTTCGGAGCATAGGAGGCGCATTGCAAGACTACCAAGAAACGAGTTCGAATACCAGGCAATAGTAAGAGACTCGGCCGTAGCTGTGCATGCATTAGACACGGGTCACCAGATAGACCTAGAAAACGTAGAGGTCATTAGGAGGGGTATACGATTAACCCCTCAGCGGTTGATTGACGAGGCGATGGAAATTGCCAAATCTGACGACTGCGTGAATAGAATGGAGGGGGTAGAACTCCCTAATGCGTGGCGGGCGGTCTTAAGCCAGCCTGCTTGACGGGCATCGGTGCGTGGATCAGATTGGAAAGTACAAACCAACTCCCAGTGTCAACACTATGGGCTTACCCGTCATTGTCATGACGCACAAAGGAACCCCTGGACTATTCCCACTGTGATCAAACCACCTGAGGTGACATCATGGCACAAATCTCAGGGAACGCGGTTGTCGCCCCCGTTCGCTATAAAATCCCACACCAATTGCACACGGATTCACCTGGTCTGACGAAGCCCTTGTGTCGAGGGCGAAATGTTACGAAACTAATATACCAAACGATTGTTTCCAAACCTCTCTGAACTCATGGCTACTCGATCGGTTCCAAGTATCTTCCAAGAATGTGTATTTTATTGTCTAGAGAGGGAGCATTGATAAGAAGCAACTGGATAGCGTCTTGCACGTGTCGCAGAGTTAGGGCTTCACTGATAAGTAGGGTCAAGGCATTGCTGCTTCATGCATCGGTAGACAAGGTGGTGGTGGAGAACTCGGGGTACTGAGGCCGCAGTAAGATTGGCATAATTCTGCTAGGTTTAAATGCTGGTCGAAAAATTGATGCTCCACCGGACTGGCAAAACTGAGTACTAGGGTTGGCGGCGGTAGAGTCCAGCCGTTGCAAAAATACTGCTGTGGTCCGGAATCGGGTTGCATATGTTGGTGACCGGTAAAGCTACGCGAGGCCGTAGGTGCTACAGGGTGTTCCGTCAATTTCACACATTTTACTACCTTATTTTTGGTAACGTGGTTAGCTAATTAAATGGTATGAGTTGTCTCAGGGTCTGACGTTAACAATACAACGACTTAATATCAGTTGCATCTGATAATCGGAGGAACAGTGGGTCAAGGTGCTCCGTGGACGGTTGGAGTCTTATACCTGAGACAAGGCGTCTGGTTAACTTTAGGCTCCCTCTAAGTGATCGTAGCATATCGCCTACTTTGTACACATTAGGTATATTTAAAACTAGGCACAACATTCCTCCGGAAAGAACTCGCTTCCCTTTTAATGTCGGCTTAGTAAATTCTGATTCTGTGATCCGACAATTAGACCGCTTATTACTTCATTTCGTGCAGTCTGCGTCGCATAAGAAAACAGCCGATAGAAGCACAGTCAAACCTGTTTTATTAACCATCCGACTAATAGCCCACCAAGCTTTATTGCCCAGTTTTTCGAAATACCAATTATTTATAAATAAATAAATGGTTTATTCTCGATTTTATCGAGGTCCACCAAATCAGGCATGATCAAAATTGACAGGAAGTTATGTTACGCAACAAACACGTTTCTATGTATGTAATCAGCAGTGGCGGAAAGTTGTACAGGCTGCGGAGATTGAGGAGGTAATCATGAAAATAAAGTCGTCAATGCATGACGATAGTTTGCGTTCAAGTGGGCACAGTGCAGACAATCAAGGCACTATAAGTGTAGGGAAAACGGTATATGTAGACAGAGAGTGTGTGATTCTTGTATGTGTTAAGAAAAGATTGAAATAAGAATCTAGCCGACTTGCTAGTGTGTAGTTGAGGCAGTGACTTTATTCAGTGGCGAGTCATATGCGCCACGTCGCAGTGTTGTTAAACGGACATTTGTGGCTTTTTAAAGGGAAAACGCTTGCCAGACGAAAACCCATCACGTCCTAGAACTCTGCCGTAAATACTGTTGAACACTAATGTACAATTGGCAAAGCAGCTTGCCTACTGCTTTCACACTGGGTTATTCGCAGTCAAATGACTTCCAATTTCCTCTGTTGGCTAATCAGGTAGCTTTGTCGGTACCGCCATAAGCGCTGGGGATGGTTGAGGATGAAAGTCATGAACAGTGGTCTTGTACAGTGTCCAGGTGAGCAAACATTTCAAAGTTTCCTTTGTCTGGATTTTGCAGATTATGTATAAATTCCGGGAATGCGAAGACCTCGTGTCCAGCTATCCACACTAGACAACGGTCGTAATGGTGAATGCAGTTGAACCCTTTTGGTTTATAGCCATGCTCCATATAGGTCCTTGTCGATTCTTCTATCCGTCTCAGGCAAAAGCGCTGTTCCTCAACCTAATCCCAGGTTCTCAAGAAGTTCCGGACCTTATAGAAAAGGCAAAGTGAGGAACAACCGAGAGAAAACCGCAAAGAACAGACGTGGAATCAAACATTGTTAAAGTCCTATGTTATAACATTTAGAGTGGAGACAAATTGATATACAATGTGCAACGATGACTATGCTGAAAGTGTCTTTGGAACGTGCAACAAAAAGCTATAGCCGTATTGGTAGATTGCTACCATCTACATAGAGAACAGAGCATTGCACCAGTAAGCAATCCACGAAGTATCAGTTTACTATGGTTCAACAATTGCGTGGGAAGAGAGAAAAGAGAGTTAGAAGACTGCCGGCGATTGAATGGTGAATGAACAGCAGGTAGCCAGCCTAATTCGATAGGGAGCGCAGAATACGTAGGCAAAAATATAAATAACTCGCAACGAGAAAGATTCAAAGGTCAGGCGCGGGGTAAAAATGTTCAGATGATCTAACTATAAAGACGACATGGGGGTACTAAGAGAGTAGCGGTACGGCCGATTGAGAGAGCTGAACCCCTACTTCAGCAAGAGTAGAAAATGTTGCTGCAAGACGAAAACAGAACACGGCTGTGTGCTAACTGGATAAGAAAAGATTGATCAATAGAAGAGAGCTAAAGAAGGTCAATTGAATGAAAGCAAATGTGCCGAACGTAAGTATACCTTAAGGTTGCTAAAGACGGCACAACATATGAGACATAAGTGCAGCCTCGCGCAGAGATAAAAGTCAATCTAGGGTGATAACGGAATGATACTACCGTATGCTGATCCAGGGAAAGCCAGTGAGAGGGCTGGAATCATACATGAGCAAGTGTCGCAGCTGTAGCAGCGAGTAAATGATAAATGAACGTCCAAAAAGGAGAGCCTAAGGAGCGGCTGTGCGCTGACCAAATGGTATAAGATTGATGGCTAGAATAGAGCTAAGAAAGGTTAATTGAAGAAAGGGTAGCGAACAGGCTAAATGTAAGCACACATTAGTGTTGCTGAGGACGTCACAGCATATGAGGCAAAAGCGCAGCGACGCACAGATTATCAGGTCATGCTAGGGTGCTAAGACAATAGTACCAAATTGGATAGAGTCAGGGAAAACTAGTCCGAGAACCGGAGGCTTGCAGGTATAAAAGTCGAAGACATGACAACGAGTAAGAGATAAATAAACACCTGGAAATGAGAGGATAGATAGCGGATGTGCGCTAACCACTTGAGCTCCACGATTTAGTAAGCATTAGCATGACAACTGGCGCATTGAACGCTCTTCATCGAATTGTTGCCAGCTTATTGACTTCCTCGGAGAAAATGCCTCTACACATGTGTGTTAACAGCATTCGAACATTGAAGCATGTTATCCCCCACTTATCACAGCATTCGGAGTGCTGCAGTAGCAGCCAGTGCTCTCAGAATTCTGTTTCTCCCGACCGACCGTTGGCATCCTTCGCCCATGGACGGATTTAGTCTGTAATTCACGTGTAATCGAGGATACGTTTATTAACATAAGCAGAGTCAAACTGGCATATACATCCTCGCATGAGATGTTGTAAGTGTCCACCGTCTTTCTGTTTGCAGTATAGAAATCGCTTGATGCAGTTGGCAAGCACTCGCCATGTCTCGCTGGTGATCGCTTGACATTCATTCACAATATTGTGTTTCAGTTGTTCGAGGGAATTCGGTCTGTTCTTGTACACCTTTCGTTTCAAATAGCCCCATAGAAAAGCATCCAGTGTTTAAATCCGGTGACCATCCGGGCCAATTAATTGGTCCGGATTTTTTGTTGAGATATTCTCGCACCGATTGAATATACCGGGCTGGTGCACCATCAGGTTGCCATCAAATGGTACGGGAAACTCCGCCTGCCTCCAGTTGTGGTAGTACACAGGTCTGAAGCATTCCCTCGTAGGAGAATGCTACGATAGACAAGAGTTAACTAATGTAAAACAACTTACGGGTCACGTTCCTGGAAAAGCAAAATGCTCCAACTATTTTCTGTCCAGTTAATCCAAGCCAAACCATGAGCTTCGCGTCATGTTGGATACGTGACGCTGTGTATGGGCGGGGATTAGATCTAGCTCAGAAGTGCTGTTTGTCTGTTCCATACGAATGCAAAATAGATGCATCAGTGAAAATAATGGAGCGAATATTCATGTAATCCAAAAACCAACGGCAAAATGCATTTCGTTTATCTGGATCGTTTGTGTTCAATACTTGGACCTGAATCGCCCGAAACCGAAAATCTCTTTCCTTTAATATCCTTTGAACAGCGTATCGCGTTGTGCCGCAATGCTGCGCGATTCCACGTATGCTGAGCTCGTGACTTACAGATACTTCGCGCACAACAGGGCATAATGCAAAACCGTACTGGTGCGAGCTCGCTCGGACTTTTTGGTGTTGCACACACTCCCGGTTTTGTGAAACTTTTTCATCAATTCCCGGACGCAACAGCCATTAACGGGCCACGTTCTAGGGTTGAGCTTGTTGTAGTTTCGTGCAGTAGCTGCAGCGATTAACACACACCCGCGGTACAAACGAATAATAAGAACACTGATCATCAGCCACGCAACGGGATTGCGGTCGGAGTAACCCACCGACGGTAGCGTAAGCTCGTTTTCCACTTATGAGACAGTGGCCAAGACTGGCACCGTTCGTTGGCTTACCGTAAAATTTTGAGAACAACACAGACCAGAATCTGTCGATCACCCGTCCATCTTCCCCTCGGGCATGAACACGCGGCTGGTCGTCGAATTTGGGGTAGCGGTTACACGCATGTATGTCATGTAAACACACTAACGCGCTCAGCGGAATCCATTACTCTCGAGTGACTGTGTGGGTATTCACTGCCAAATAGGACTTGTTTGCCGCGCTCGACCGGAACTATCGATTTGCCGAATGGCTCATGTGGTCGCACTGTGCACATCTCTCGACGAAAGCCATGCATGCCAGCAAGAGGTAGCACAAAATCCACAGCTTCACACGCAATCTTGTGCCACACCAAATCGCAGGCACAGTCATGCTATCAGTTTTTCTATCCAACATAAATCGCCGATTGGCTAGCAGAACCAACGTTACGGACGTTGGTCTCTCCTATTTGCGCTTACGTGAGTACTGTTCATGGCTCAAATGCGCAGAAAAATGGACCCATTAGAGAGCCTACTGGAGACCTTTTATCGGCACCGTATTTCGCTCCGTAATTAATGACCGCGGTCAAATACTATCAGTGGAATTATTCCTTCTAGACTTGGATAAGCGAGACATCCACCAAATAGTTCCTGTATTATATCCAAATTTTGGATTTGATCTATGCCACCTCTGCCAAAGTCTTAGTTCCAACAACGAGACAAAAAGCAAAAACCAATTATACTACCTTACCTGTTGCCGTGACAACATCATAGACATGGCAGGATGAGACGCAGACTGTAGGACTAGTAAATACTATTCCGAGACGGTGCACGAAAGTAAGCGCGGATATCAGAAGGCAATTGATGTCGGACACAGCAGACTACATTCGATGGGCTGGCAGAAGACGTAGATAGATGAAGCGAGACAGGAGCAAAACGTCAGCGCGGTCAAGTGACAAGCCGGTTGTGAGGAAGATTAAAACAAGAAAGTATAGGGAACAACTTGTCAACAATCAAATATACATAAAAGATAGCAGTTAACTTTTTGGGCGCTGCAGAGCTTTCCCCTATAAGGCTGAACATAGGGAGCCTCCAATATCGAAAATGACGGGTTAATCGAGGTTTGTAAGGGAAAATCGTGCCGAGTAAGAAGCATCGAGCGTTTGTGTCAAATGGGGTTCGCCGGAAGTCGGAGTCCGCACTGCCGTTTGTTATTTATTGTTGATTTGTTGTAGTGCAGGGTGCATTTTGGCGAGTCGTTGGAGCGGGCTTGTCGGACTACAAAAAACTGGCTAGCCCATAAAAAGGCCGACAGGACCACAAGCTCCGCTGCTGCCAAACGGTGCGCTTGAGAGTGGTTTCTTCATCCGCCGCATCCCGCCCCGCGTCAAAACGACCCTCGTTCCACGATGAAACGACCATCGTCCCATGAAGAAACGACCCTTGTCCCGCGGAGAAACGACTCGCGTCCGCGTCCGGGTCTTCGTTGACTGTGGCGATCCTCGTAAACGTCGCTCGGGAGGACCAGTCGATCGAATAGTAGGGTTGGGGCATGTAGAGATGAGAAAACAGAAAAGCACATGCAGAACACGCTAGAAAGAATGTACGAATGACCGGTGTGCAAACGTGTTTGGTAATTTTTGGCTTTTGGGTATTTTCTAAATAAGATTTTCGGATGTTTTTGATATTTTTATGTTTTAAAACGTTAATTGGCCAAAAAGGTGGCAATTATTTACAATATTTACAAACTTAGAAGTCTTTGCACTGTACGTAATCGAAAAAACGAACGGGCTTACGCACCTCCCGACGACGTCGATTGATCGTGGGAGGCGACATGCCTACCGTATACGATGACGTCGGAACGACCCTAGCCTGTGAACCTAAATCGGTACCCACTGCAGTGATGCTACGTGTTTGTAAGGTGGCGCGATTATTCGTAGCGTCACACGAAGCGTTCGAAGTAGCCATAGGCTCAGCGAGCTTGTCGTCGAAAACTGACTTGAGGCAATCGATGGTGACGACTTCGCGTCGGCCACAGTGGTCAATCGTGTACGTTTTATTCGTACGGTGTAACACTTTCAAGGGTCCTATGTACGGCGACTGAAGAGGCTGCCTAACATCATCTGCACATGGGAGGACGTGTGAACATGTAGACAGCTTCTCGGGCACGTACACTGGTGTCTGCTGCGATCGTGGAGCGGGCGGATGTAGCTCACGCATCTGGTGATCCAATTGGTCGGTGTAACTTCTGCAGTCAAAGGAGGAAGTAGACGGGGTTGGTGCCACCAGTTGTCCAGGCAAACGAAGCGTGCAGCAGTAGACTAGCTGCGCTAACGTTACGTCGAAGTCGGTTTTAACAGTGTTTCCTAAGCTTAGGAGGACGAAAGGAAGTGTTTCAGACCATGAAGGATCTGCGTGCGCACGTAGCGCAGCCTTCAACTGGCGGTGAAAACGCTCCACCATGCCGTTAGCGGCCGGCAGATACGCTGTCGCCTGAAGGTGACGACAGCCTAAAGCCTTAAACAACGTGGCAAAAGTCGACGAGAAATGTGACCCTCGATCGGTGGTCACGATGGCGGGACAGCCGTAATGAGCTACGCAGCGCTCCAGAAAACATTTCTCTACCGTTTCCGAAGGGCAGTTGGGTATGGGAATAGCTTCCGGCCACCTAGGGAATCGATCGACACAGGTCAGTAGATATACAGAGCCCTTCGAAGGCGGCAGAGGACCTACGAGGTCGATGTGCACGTGATGAAAACGTGCATCTGGCATTGGAAATGTTCCTACTAGGTTTTTCGTGTGCTTATGCACTTTCGCGCGTAGACACGGAAGGCAAGCAGCTGCCCAAGTACGAACGTCACTATTGACATTGCGCCAGACGAACCGTGTGGTTACGAGCCTAACCGATGCAGGAACGCCTGGATGAAACAAGCCGTGCAACGTGTCGAACATGGCCTACCGAAACTCGCGTAGGACAACTGGGCGCGGGGTGCCCAGGGATAAATCGTAAAGTATAGTTCCCTCTGATGATGTCAGCGAAATGGCTCATTTGTCCAGTGAGGGAGACCTGCGTATTATATCAACCTCAGGATGGTTGAGTTGTGCTCTGGCCATGGCTGCCAAGTCGATAGCCATACCTGCGTCAGCGGAGATCGCCTGAATTCGGGAAAGTGCGTAGACGACGGTGTTGTGCACATCAGAGACATGTCGTCCATCGGTCGGAAACTGAGCGATGTAGTCTGGGTGGTGTGACTCCCTAGGAGAGTACCGGTCGGTAGTCGAGCTAAGCCCGTAAGTCAGGGGTTCATGGTCAGGAAAGAAGGCAAGGGAGCGGCGTTCTAAGATATGCCGGAAATGACGTATGGATAAATAAATGGCTAATAGTTCTCTACCGAAAGTACTGTAACGAGATTCGGCAGGTTAAAAACGTTCGGAGAAAAATGATAACTGCCGCCAAGCCTCATCTAACGTTTGTTGTAAGACCGCCCCAACTGCCACCTCAGAAGCGTCGGTACTGAGCGACAGTGGGGCTGCAGGATCGTGATGCGCTATAGAAGTTATTTGGTAATAGTTTCTTCAAAACCTTCAAAAACCGTGCTGCAGCAGGAAAATCGAATTTCTTAAGCTTTTCCAGGAGATAGTTCGTGAAGGGTTACATAAACGAAGCGCATCTAGGTATGAAACGGCGATAAAAGTTGAGGCAATCAAAGTGTCACAGCTGTTTGAAGGAGTGAGGCTCGGAGTAGTCGATGATGGCCTTAGTTTTATCCTGTAGTGGCACGACACTTGCAGGAGAGATATGGTGGCCGAGAAAGTTGACCGAATAGACACCAAACGAACACTTTTCTGGGCTGATCGCCACCCGGTGTTGAGATAAACGATCAAAAAGCGTTTAAACCTGGCGTAAGTGCTCCTCGTGTGAGGAGCTCGCAATTAAAATGTTGTCGAGATAGGCATAAGCGAAGTCTAAGCCACGACAAACTTGGTCGATGTAGCGCTGAAAAGTTTGCGCGGCATATTTTTAGGTCGAGTGACATGCGCAGAAACTCGAACGAACCAAGTGGAGTCGTCACTGCAGTTTTAGAGATGTTTACTTCGGCTACTGGAATATAGTTGCAAGCGAGCATCAAGTCGATCTTACTGAAAAGGTTTTTATCTGCCAGACTCGCGGTGAGGTCCACGATATGTGGGATCGGATAACGATCTGGCGTGGTTACGTTGTTTAAAGATTGTTAATCGCTACAAGAACGCCAGTCCCCCATGGTCTTCTTCGTAACCATGCGGAGAGGTGACGCCCATGGGCTGTTGGATGGTCTTATGATACCCAGCTTAAGCATTTGATCGAGTTAAGCTCTTGCGGAATTTAATTTGTCGGAGGCGAGTCCTATTGATTGGGCACTCGTTGGGCGGCCGCGAGTGACAATCTGATGAGCGACCTCTGTCGTGGCAGATGAAAGCTCTGCAGCTGGTCGTACCAGTCGCGGTTATTCAGACAGTAGGTTCGTATAATCTGCAAACACTTCGGCGATTCGGAAAACGGGACAGAACATCGGGGCGTCCGTAAGGACGACTGCAACCCCTAGTTTAGTGAGGTCGTCTAAAAGTCTGGCGACCAGCATCAACAAGGAACCCAAAATGTCGGAGGAGCTAGATACCGGTAACTGCGAAGGGTACAGACGCAAGCATGGAGACCCACTGAAAATCTCGGTGGAGATTGAGGTCAAGGTTCATCATGCGCTGACCGAATGAAGCTGTCGGAAAACCGTTGGCCGCATGCAGGTTTTACTTAAGCTTTGAATGCTTGTTGTTCGCATTCGCAGCGAGGACGCTGACGTCCGTTGCTGTGTCGATGAGGAACGTGATGGAAGAACGTTGATCCTTAAGGTAAAACAGGCGGTTTGTTCGGTTATTGACGGATACGTTGGTCATGCTAGTATGCGCGCTATTCGCTTTCCCTGAAGCGGCTGAGTCGTGCCTAATGCAGGGAGCCCGACAACGTCTAGCTCTTCCATCATATTGGCAGTGATACCAACATAATTCTTCGACGGATTTGGTATTGTCGGACTGAGAACGTGAAGAGAATATGTTGCGCTTTTTTGCAAACGAGACGTACCCGGTGCAGGCACAGAAGAGCCACAATGAACGGTAGCCAAAACGTGATCAGCTGCTGACCGTCGCACACGATGCTCAGAAGCCTTCAATGCTACTATCCTGCTGAGAAGTAGCGCAATTTGCTCGTCCTTAGGGTCAAATCAGCCTGACGGCCTGGAGCAAATATGAGAGTCGGTTTTCATCGGAGCTGCTGGTCGACTGCTTCAGAAGACTTTCGAACGCATCGTTTGCCTTGGTAGCAAGATCATACAGGGGCATATAGAAACATGGAAAGCGTTAACGGCCATGGCTCTGGGAGACGGGTAAACCACAGTTCCTTTATCCCTTCTTTGCAGAAGAACAAGGGACCAGCGATGCGCTGAAGTTCGCGGAGCAACGCCGACGGCTTTCGATCTCCCAGCTTGAGACCACTGAGCTATTCAAATCGAGCTCGTGCGCTGGACTGTAACTGTTTTAGAATCGCTTGCTTCATCGTTTCACACTTTGCCACGTTCGATGGGCATGGTAGAATGTCCTCAACCAGCGTCACAACGGACGAAGGAAGACGTCAGACGAGCTGATTGTACCTCCGACGATCCGTCGTAATGCCCTTATTTTCCCGTTCGATCTCGAAAACCAAACCTCTGGGCTGTGTTCTATAAAACTTAGAACAGCCAAAGCAAGCATGTTTACGCTGTTAAACGACTCAGATGCTGCTTTCGAAATGTGAATCGAAAAGATCAAGGATGAAAAAACACGATGAACCTAGTAAATTAAGCAACAAACAGATGAATGCGAACTCACTAAAACATACAAACGACAAAAAACGTTTAACTTCGCGCGTGCGAATCGGCGCCACAAATTTGTAGAATTAGAAAATACTAGTCCGAGACGGTGCACGAAATTAAGCCCGGATATCAGAAGGCAATTGGTGTGGGACACAGCAGACTACATTCGCTGGACTGGCAGAAGACGTGGATGGATGAAGCGAGACAGGAGCAAAACGTCAGCGCGGTCAAGTGACAAGCCGGTTGTGAGGAAGATTAAAACAAGAAAGTATAGGGAACAACTAAATAAATAAATAAATCTTTTATTCTCAACAAGGTGAGGCACGCCATTACAAGCAGGATCATTTTGACATAACGATGCATGATCAAGAATGTGCAAAAATCCGATATGTTTGCCATAGCAGTTGTGTTGTGTAGGGGGTATGTATGTATGTCATTGTGTGTGTATATGTATGTGCCCCATGCTGAGGCTGATGTTGCATTCTTGATGCTTCTTCACCGCAGTTGGGCTAAACCAACTTAGAATGAATCAAAGGAGGCAGAATCTGAGTAAAGAATTCTTTTCGGTAATTCTCATCAGACTCATACATTACATGATGTGGAAAAAGTGCTAAATGTGCCGGGTTGGGCTACGTATTGAACAAATGTTTAATTTCACGGGTACAAATCAATAAGTCACGAGGTCATTGGAAGTGGCAAGTGGCAAGGGGAAATCATAGCCGAAGTTGTAGGCCACGGTAGAAGCAAAGGACGTACAAACTGTTTTTGTACGCACAGTTCTGGCTTGAGGTGGCGGATGTAGATAGCTTCCGCAATAGACAGAAGATGCGTCCGTAATCCGCGCGTGAAACGTTCAGGAACAGTATAGATGACTCTAAAATCATTTTCCGTTCCTGCGTGACTGCACTCTAGTAGGTGAGAAAAGATGGAACTGTTGCTGCACCTCGCTTTGCCTTTGTAAAACCACTTGGGGATGTGTTCGCGAATCCTATGAGATAGGCGTCTCGTGGTACGACCCACGTATCGTGCCCCACAGGAGCACGAGTAAAGATAAACAAGCATTGATCGAGTCACCAGAGGCAGCCTGTCTTTCAAAGGTTTTGCGAATAAAGGCTTGTTGTAAAATACTATGCGTAGGCGAGCCGCGAAGTAGGTCTTTTCAACAGCGTCTCTCAGGCGTTTGGACAGGGCATCAGCCGCACTGTCGCCTTTGAAAGGAATATGCACAATTAGTTCTTTTTTGGGTACCTTCATCCTCGGTGGTTTTATCTTGCGTTCTTTCAAATGGTTGAGGATGAATTTATCTGGATACCCATTCTCTCTTACGCGTCGCCGATTCTCTGCAATTCTTTGGTGATTGTGTCTGGGGTGCAAATTCTATGTGCTCGGAACGCAAGAGTGCGGGCTAGGTTTCGTTGTACTGTATGGTACCGCACTATAGAAGTTGATGTACTGTCCAGTCCAAGTTGGTTTCTATACACCCCTCTGCTGCATGATCCATCGCCGTTTCTGATGATATCAATATCCAGGAACGATAGTCGGTTTCTGGATTCGTGCTCACATGTGAAATGTAGATTCTGATGCGCATCATAAAGCTTCCAACAGTTTCACAGTTGCGCTTTCGATTTGCAGAGTATAAATGTATCGTCTATTCGCAAAACCTTTGAAAGACAGGCTGCCTCTGGTGACTCGATCAATGCTTGTTTATCTTTACTCGTGCTCCTGTGGGGCACGATACGTGGCGTACCACGAGACGCCTATCTCATAGGATTCGCGAACCATCCCCAAGTGGTTTTACAAAGGCGAAGCGAGGTGCAGCAACAGTTCCATCTTCTCACCTACTAGAGTGCAGTCACGCAGGAAGAAATGATTTTAGAGTCATCTATACTGTTCCTGAACGTTCACGCGCGGATTACGGACGCATCTTCTGTCTATTGCGGAAGCTATCTACATCCGCCACCTCAAGCCAGAACTGTGCGTACAAAAACAGTTTGTACGTCCTTTGCTTCTACCGTGGCATACAACTTCGGCTATGATTTCCCCTGTACACACTTGCCACTTCCAATGACCTCATGATTTATTGATTTGTACCCGTGAAATTAAACATTTGTTCAATACGTAGCCCAACCCGACACATTTAGCACTTTTTCCACATCATGTAATGTATGAGTCTGATGAGAATTACCGAAAAGAATTCTTTACTCAGATTCTGCCTCCTTTGATTCATTCTAATAAATGGGAATTTTTGGATTGCTGAGGACCAGCATTCCCTGTGATTCAGTTAAACCAACTTACACTTAAACTAGGTCTTTTCAAGCTGAATAAATTCCATTCCACTTTATTTGGTTTGTTCTGCCTCCCTGAATAATGTTCTATTAACTGGCCACGTTGCTTACACTAATTGCGCTTATCTTCGGTAATTTTGTTGCGTTTGTAGCATTTTTAAGTAACTTGTGGACATTTCTTACTTATCACGGATTTGTTGTTAACCAACTTACTTCATACGGTAATTTAGCAAAGAGTTATGCCACCGTATCTGTATGCATTATTGGATTTATTTTATTTCAGCTTGTCGTTTAAAGTGAATGGCTGTTGTTTGATATCCCCGATGTGGTTGCGCTTGATGTGTATGTTGACAAGGTGCCCACCTGTCTATTACCCACTACATCGTTCATACTGGCTCCGGGAGACAGTTGGTCGTTGCTGGAGGGGACGGGGTGCACGGTCCTTGTGGCCGTGCTAGGCTCGAAGATTGGTTCCATGCACTCAGTGTGGAGCGAACTATGGTCCAGCCACCGCCTTGTGTGCGCTTGATTCCCCAAATACAGTGTGCTTGTGTTTGCCTGTGAAGGAGTGGGGGCCGGCTCTGTTGATGAAACGTGGCTCCCATCCACATGCCTCCTGGTCTTATTCCTTCGGGTTTACACTGGATATGGGGTATGTGGTTGGAGCTGTGGGTGGTGCAGCGCAAGCCACCCATGGTCCCTCTGTAGGCGCAGGCGTCCTGTGGCTTGCCACAGTGACAGGCAAAACCGAAACCGGATGCCGCCAACCATGTGTATGTGTATGTAGCTGTGTATTTTGTGCTTGTAGTTGTGCTGCTCCAATCTTCAATGTTTGATATCGTCATCAATATGCGAGTAGGAAATTGGTGTCCGTGGGTTGGATAGAATTATCCGGATATCCACGGGGCGGTGACTTTATTTTTTGGCGAGTCACGACCGCCACGTCACAGTGTTGTTAAGCAGACATTTGTGGCTTTTTATAGGGAGAACGCTTGCCAGGCGAAACCCACCACGTCCTGGAACACTGCCGCCGAACTATTTGCTGGAACGGGTTAAACCCGAACCAGCCGGCTGACACCACGAGGAGGTTGTTCGGCTAGCCAGCCTATGAAACAATGAAATAGTACATAAAAGATAGCAATCAACTTTTTGAGCGCTGCAAGACCCAACAATCGAGATATCCAGTGAAGCATCATCCATAGAAACAGAGTTAAGAGAGATTAAGATACAAATGAGTACCACGGAAACAAGCAAGTCAGGTAACACCACTAACGTAGATAATGGATCCGCAATGCCCAATGCCCTGAACACCTGGATAGAGCCGATAGCTTCATAGCCATTCTGCCACTGACGTTCACCAAAGGTTTGTATGCTCTAAGAACGTTGCCATCTTTAATAATCCGGACAAGTAACCGACTATTGGATTAAAGCATATACTGGTACAGCTGTTTTCTTGTGTGGCGCAGACTGCACGAAATGAAGTAATAAGCGGTCTAATTGTCCGATCACAGAATCAGCATTTACCAAGCCGATACTAAAAAGGGAAGCGAGTTCTTTCCGGAGGAATGTTGGGCCAAGAAAAGTCCTAGTTTTAAATATACCTAATGTGTACAAAGTAGGCGATATGCTACGATCATTTAGAGGGAGCCTAAACTTAACCAGACGCCTTGTCTCAGGTATAAGACTCTAACCGTCTGCGGAGCACCTTGGCCCACTGTTCCTCCGATTATCAGATGCAACTGATATTGAGTCACTGTATTGTCAACATCAGACCCTGAGACAACTCATGCCATTTAATTAGCTAACCGCGTTACCAAAATTAAGGTAGTAAAATGTGTGAAATTGACGGAACACTCTGGTTCCGAACCATAGCAGTACTTTGGCAACGGCTGGACTCTACCGCCGCCAACCCTAGTACTCAGTTTTGCCAGTCCGGTGGAGCATCACTTTTTCGACCAGCATTTAAACCTAGCAGAATTATGCCAATCTTACTGCGGCCTCAGTACCCCGAGTTCTCCACCACCACTGCCACCATGGCAACCGATGCATGAAGCAGCAATGCCTTGACCCTACTTATCGATGAAGTCATAACTCGGCCAAGCGTGCAAGACGCCATCCAGTTGCTTCTTATCAATGCTCCTTCTCTAAACAATAAAATACACACTTTGCACCATTTGATTACTCTCTCTCTCTCTCTCAGCTCCTGATTTGCTACTCCTCACTGAAACTTTTATGACCCCCGCACTTCATATGTATCCTACCAAACAGTGGGCTATTCATCATGCAAGAACAGCTGATAGGTTGATAATTGGATCATTGGATGATAGAGAGCAGAAGGAAGATCCTTTGTCAGCTCCTTCACTTCCCGGATAAAGGGGGCGAGTGTGCTATTTATGCTCGGCACCAACACTGCACTCAATTAATAGTAGACCAGAAACTCATTGTCATAAATGGATCAGTGTGGATCTTCATAGAAATGAATTACTGTAATTTTGATCGGATGTATTTACACTACGGGCGGATATACTTTTCTGCCAGTTGCAAGGGATAATCTCAGATAGGTGCTATTGCTAACTTGCAATACTGTGCAGCGCACATTATTTGCGTCGCGCATATCAATGTACAGGGCTTTTTGTTAAATGCGTTCGAAACTACGAGCAGCTGCACTCACGTGTTGACGTACCTCGCCACGCTGAATTGTAAACTGTCCAATGGCGCAAACTGCTTTGCCGAACCAGTCAGCAGTGGTGAGATGTGACACAACGGCGGGACCGGTGTGTCCATGATCGCATGGCACGCCAAGGGAACCGAGGCTGTTCGGCTGTGAGAAGTGAATGTTAGCCAAACACCGTAGCGCCACTGGACGTGTCAAGCTTCGATCGATTGGTAGTCAATTTTTACGCAGGTGAAAACCCAGCAAAGGGATATCTACGAAATGGTTAGTGGCTCCCTGTTTTAGCAATGGAGCAGGAGCTTAAACCTGTGTCGTCAATGTACCCGCATTCGCAGTCACGTAACATGCCGGTCCATCAGCGCGTGGTCATTGTGCAGTTGTAGGTCCGACGCGGCAGAAACCGCAAAGCGCTACAATATGCACTGCGTCACGCGGCCCATTAACGAGCGGTATGTGCGTCGAGTGGTGAAGAAATTTGCAGAAACTGGCAGCGTTTGCAACATCAAACAAACCGGACGGCCTCGCACCGTCACAGATGAAGTATCAGCTTGCGCAGTTGTGCAAGATGTAGCCACTAAGATCCATCACAGCATTCAGCAATTCGCACAAGACTGCGAAACAACACTGCATGCTGTGCATCAGATATTGAAAGGAAAGAAACTCCGATGGCACAGTGCACTGCAGGTGCAAGTGTTGAACACATGCGATTCACGGAAGCGCATGGAATTTGTTCGTTGGTTTTTAAACAGGGTGAACGTACATTCCATTGTGTCCACCGATAAGACGGCTTTCCGTCTGTATGGCGAAGATACGCAACATATTTGGGCAACAACTAACCCACGGCAATGTAGCGCTTCACGTGTGTAACCGCGAAGCTCATGGCTTGGGCTGGGTTTATTGGTCGAAAAACCCTTGGGCCCACTTTATTCCACGAGTGTGTCCGGTGGGTTGTTGCTTAACAATACTGAGGTCTGACATTTCTTGGCATCCTCGTACATGAAAATGTTGCAGACCAGCATCATTTCGTAGCTACAGTCGGAAGGGCTGCTGAATAACGTTTGGTGGCAGAAGGATGGCGCGCTTGCAGATTCGGCGCAATCGGTGGACGTTGGATCGGTCGCGGAGGACCGATAGAATGGCTCGCGCGATCACGGGAGCTGAATCCCATGGATTATTTCCTATGGGGATACTTGAGGCGTAGAGTTTATAGAACAAAACCCAACAGCCAGGAAGAACTGAAAGAGAACATTGTGAACGAATGTAGGCGGATTTGGTTGGAGATATCGCAGAATGTGCTTATCAACACCATCCGCCAATGCTGCTCTGCAGCCAAAACGACGGAGGGCACGTCTAGCACCTAAGTCATTGATATTTACGGACATTTCACACATTTCATATAAATATAAGTAAAGAAATGAATAAACGTATATTCTCGATTGCACACGTGAAACATCATCGGAAGCATGATCAATTTCTACCACAAGCAATGGTCTGACTTTGAGGACAATAGCTGCATTCATGAGTAAATTAGTGTACTGTCTAATGGTGTCACTAGTGCATCGGGACAGACTGAAATCTAAGAGCATTGCCAAATCAAGTGAAGAATTCGCTTTTGTACACCCATGAAGGGTGAATTCTCAGCTGTAGCACACACGCGATCGAAACGGTAAAGTAACAAGACCGTAATCGTAGATATTGCTCCTGGCAGTATGATTCCCCTTAGCAGCGAAAACAGTTTAATGAAAGCTTCCGGGTTTGCTAGAAGCCAGTCGTGAGGCTATAACAGCTTCTATCGCGATTGTCTTTTGTCATGTATGCAATAGCGACTGGCGCCCATCGGTCATTGCATAGGGGCAGGCAATTCTGCTCAACTGCAAGCCACTTGCCATTTCGCAGGGATCCCTTTTGCTGGCTTCTTCACCTATGGAACAAGGGTTTTATAAGGATAAAAAAGCTAATGCTTAACAGGTCCCGTAGGATGGTTATGGTGAAAACTCAAAGTATAAAATATTTTAGCAAAACAGGGTTTACACAGTGAACTCACTGAAGTATATGTAGTATAAACTGTAAATCCAAGGTAAATCAATGAGAAATTACGGCAAATGGGATGTTGGTAAAAATCGTGTCTCCATATGGTGTACACATACAGGAGGTGAAAAGGTGGAACGAAATCTGGGATTTGACTGCCAGTGAAATCTCTTACAGACACTTGTGTTTATCCATGAGTAATGAGTCAGGTAAGATGGTGCAGCGAAATAAGTGTACGGTCAACCATGGATTTGAACTCTGCCAGCGTGGGAGCACATATGACAGATTCCGGTACGACATTCCTAGTTCCACAAACGCGTACGGAAAAGAAATTCCGACGGCATTCTACACGCCTGTGCTGCTGTGCCGGCTAGAGATGGTGGCCTTGCAAATTCCTGTTGTGACTGAGCTCTAGTAAATGGTGACACGTGTGGTTGGGATTTCTCAAAATCAGGTGAGCCAAAATGAGGTACCCGCGTTATTGTCCGCTGAAGACCCCGAGTACTTGAAGCATTCGTTCATACGGTAAATTATACAGACCCTTGACGTTTTTGGTTGCCCGGCGTTGAGGTATCTCAAAGGCGGTGAGATCTCTCCTCAACCTTTGCTGCCGAACCTGTATTGCGTATTCCATATGTGGCTGTAAGTATGAGCCAATAAATTGTGGAAAAATCGGAGGGTCGAATCGTCCGAATGCACGTTTCAGGAGGCCCACGTGTTGAATGCCCCTCATTGACGCCGTTTTAGTCTGATTCGAACATCCAAGGTCAACCTAGACAAAAATTCTCAGATTCTGCTTACCAGAAAACGTTTGAAGCTCCTGGTTGCCGAGTTTGTAGGAATGCAACAATTTGTGCCGTAGATGCAGCATGCTACATTTGTCCACATTGAATCGAAGTAGATTTTAGATTGACCACGCGTATACCCTAACCAGATCAGGTTGAAGTACTGTGATCTCACCTGCTGCATTGGATGCCCTCCACACCTGAATGTCATCGGCATACAGAAGGTAGTTCGAGCTTATGATGCGTGTGATACCGTTAATATACGTCAAAAATAATCGCGGTGGTAGTAACGATCCCTGTGGTACTCCGCATTCAAGTTGGTTGGGATCTGACAGCGAATCACGCACACGTACTTCCACGCAACGGTGTAGAAGAAAACTTCTGATCCATCCTAGGAGAGGATCATCAATAGAAAAGGTCTGGAGTTTGAAGAGCAGAATGTTATGGTCTAACCGGTCGAACGCCTTTGAGAAATCAAGGAAGACTACATCAACTCTTGTGCCAAAGTCTACTACTTCAGTCCAGCTGGATCGTGCTAGTAGTAGATTTGTAGTGCACGATCGATTTCGTCAGAAGCCATGCTGTTTCGGTGCGAGATAGTTAAGCTTTTCCGTCGGCGGTTAGCGCATCAGAAAAAATAGATTCCATGTCCTTTGAAAGAACCGGTAATATGGTCATGGGTCGGTAGTTGGCTGAACCGGAAGGACTACCTCCCCTGTGAATAGGGGTAGTCATCCCGTGTTTCCACATGTCAAGCACATACAAGTTACACAAAGCGGGATTTCCACTACGTCCGATTATGTGCATGAACAATTCACCTTACCACAATGTCGCGCGGTGGCTGACCAAACTATTAGATCCAGTGCGTAAACTCCTCGCTACCAATTGCCTGAAAGACTCCTTTGAACTGGCTGAGACACTGGAACATTTGTCACTGAGTGCAGAGCTTATGTACTCAATAGATGTGGACTCCTTATTCACCAATGTATCTTTACGTGAGACGGTTGATAATTTATGTGATTTTATCCTGAGTCAAAATATGTCTGTTGGCCTGCCAGTGGAGTATTTAAAGGAGATGATTCTATTGTGCACCGAAAACATACGGTTTGAATTTGAAGGGACCGCATACAAATAGATCGACGGGGTCGCTATGGGCAGCCCGCTGGGACCAGTTTTAGCGGACATCTTCCTCGGCCTGAAAGAAAGACAACTTGCTGAGAGCATTGGTGAAGCGAAATTGTACAGACGATATGTGGATGACATTTTAGCCTTCACCAGCGCAGAACACATACATTTCGTCAAAACAGTGTTGGAAGAATCGAGCTAAAGGCTCAGCTAAACTCTGTCCCACCGCGGCTATCGATCTCGTGTGTATATTATCAGCTCCAGGAGAGCTATGCTTGCGCATAATCAACAGCTTTTTACTACAGCTTCTGCTGTGAAGGATATGTGAGTGAGTTACGGGGGTGAAACGACCGTTGTTGTAGGGTTATGTGGTCAGTGATCGCGCTGAAATGCTGGAGTATATTGTAGGCGCAGGGTATTCGCCGCCTCGTTCGGTGTTCGTCCGCTGTTTGAAGAGGATTAATTCCCCGTTTCACTTTACGCAGACTGTTTACGTGTTGATAGAGAAGCTTGTGGTTTGAGGTCATACGCACTGCCAACTTCTGCTGGTACGCCATTCTATCCTCGCGCAGAAGGTGAGTACAGTGGCTACGTTGCGTCGCGTATGCCATCCAGTTCTCGGTGCTCGGGAAGGCTTTGTAGATATGCCAGGCTGTTTCGCCCCGCTATACACCTACGTGTCCTGCTTCGCAGAAACGAGACCACGTTTCTCGGGCGGAAGGTCTTAGTCGCTGACGCTTCGGCAACCAGAGAGTGAAACTGACTGATGAAATGTACCCGTGCACTAACTAGTGCCTCGTCTGTCAGTTCACTCGTCTCACCTAATCGAGTTAATAGGTCGGAGCGTATAATCGTTTTTGTTGCATCGGTGATTTCCAAGGGATATACTGCATAGCAAATGTGTTCGAAGAGTAAGACTACATGATCGCTGCGGCCAAGTGGAACGTCATCATCCTTTCGACCATTAGATCTTCGTTTGGGAACTATCCGATTCAGTATTGACGGCATATTTTTCTCTCGGAATCGAGTGGGTGTTGATGTGGCCATACAGTGCGTAATTGGAGACAAACTTGTAGATCCGCCCTAAACTGTTCCTAATGAGATGCTTGTGACTCCAGAGCGTGGATGTTGAGATCGCCAGTAATGATAATGTGACTGTACGTTGTGTTTGTCACCCCCCTTATTGCAGATGCCAGATGGGAGTCAATCACTGGCGTGGAGGAAGGAGGACGGTAAATGACTGCCAACTAAGCAATTGTTGTCACCATTTAAACGTAGACGGCACCCAAGAGAATTTTGCACCGTGCTGACTGGATCCTCTATGTGCTCACATTGGAGGTCATTGCGGAAGTACAGAGCCACCCATCCCTCTTTGCTGAGTCAGTCGTGCCGAACAGTGGACATGCCTGGCAGTGTGATTTCCATGTCACTTATATCAGGACGTCACCATGTCTCCGTTGAAGTGATGCGGTCGCAGGATTTTGATCGTTGACGTAGCCGCATTTCGAAAAGTTTATTCGGTAAGTCTTGAGCGTTGGTGTACCTACAGGAGAACTTCTCGGATGTCAAAAGCTGTTGACTAGGAGCACATGGATGATATGGATTTGTGCCGACCGATGAGAGGCCGGCACCTAATCATTTTTTTGGGTTAATTGCCAAATCTCGGCAGGAATGCAATCTGTTTGTGGTCTCACTTGCACCTGCGGTATATAGCCCATAGGCAGCCTTCGCGATATCTACGGGTCTTAGCGCACAGGTTTCTGTGTCGCTGGTGTGGTTATATTGAGTTGCGAGTGGTGTCGTTTCAGCGAGAACAGCGAGTGGCTGCGGCTCTCTAACTGCTGTCTTTGGTCGCAGTTCTGAAGGAAGTTGGTTGCGTAGTAAGTGCCAGCTACGGCGTAAGTTCACGGTCATCTGTTGTGACTGCACCGTTAGTTTCAATATCCTCGAGCCACTCATTGTAGTTTGGCGATAGGAGTAACCGTGTAATCGACTGAAATATGTCATCGCCCGCACAGAGCTTCACGGATGTAACGCCATTCTTCCAGGTCATGAGAGCGACTTTCTTCGTTGCTAGTTGTCTGTAGCTCGGGTACGCCATGAACGAAAATAGATACGTGGTTACTCTCTGTGTGATGGTCATTCGAATTATTTTTGTCCCGCTGGCGTTCGCTCCATAGAAGGTCCGGAAATTTGCATATTACATTGTGTTCAGTCCGCAGGTAGTATGCCGACAAAAACACCATCTCGACATCATCTATTGATCCCAATGTTACTCACATTAGCCAGGACTCGTCATAAGGAGTCGAGGTTTGATGTCTGGTGATGCGCAGTATGGTAGTCGGACTTGCTTGAACTCCGGTTTTAGCACAAAGGAAATCCCATTACTTGAAATCACCCAGCTGTTTACACCTTAAGGAGTTTGGCTTAAACTTGGGAACGTTGGTGCATATAAGTGTCAAGTTTCCGTAGTTCCGCCTGGTCTTCGGTGATGTGGGAAGCACGGTTATCAAGGGACTTAGTGAAGTCTCTGTAGATTGCACCTGGCTTTTGACTCGTTTTGTAGTTGTACTGGGTGAGGTTACTAAGGTCGCGTTATGATTATGGCGAGCATTAACGGGTGCACAGGTGGATCGGTCTTTAGATCGCTTCTGATTTCGTTGCTCAATCGGAAGGGTGGGTGTTACCGATGTTACATCAGTCGGTAGATTGGATAAGAGGATGTGGACAGTGGGGCTAGGCATGCTTCTATCGGTCAGGATGACAACTTGAATCGTGGTTCCCAAGGTTTCTATTGTTGCGTGGCCGTGTGAACGCTTGGCCCATTTTCCTAAGTTTCGAGGCAGCAATTGAGGGAGACGGATTAGGTGCAAGAAGCGCTATTGTCGCTTCGAGTGAAGCAATCTTTACCTTTAAACTATGCTCAGTTTCGGCGACTAGGCAGTCGTACTTGTGTGTTGACGCTAGTACGCATTTTACTAGTGAAACCGTCATACACTTCGGACAGAATCAAAATGAACCCCGCGTATTTTACTTCTTTATGTCGGTTCTACAGACGTGGACGCATTTCGAATGGTATCGATTTTGGAAATTTGTGCAAGTCAATTCTCCTTTTACTACCTTAGCACAAACTTGATCAGTACAAAATACTTCGTTTCGGCTTATCGGTGTGGTGGTCATGACGAACGGTGACCGTAGAGCAAATCCAAGATGGCGGACACGGACGGCATTTGGGCCAATCAATGAGAAATTCGAAGTTAGCCAGATAACATGCACCTGCGCGAAAGCCGGCTACCAATCGATCAAATCATGACACGTCCAGTGCGGCTTCGGTATTTGGCTAACATTCACTTCTCACAGCCGAACGGCCTCGGTGTGCCCCTGCGATCGAAGCATGACTCGTCCAGTGCGGTTTCTGTGTTTGGATAACACGCGCAGCCGAACGGCCTCGGTTTCCCTGGTGTGCCCTGCAATCGTAGACACACAGGTCTTGCCGACAGGTTCGGTAAAGCAATTTGCGCCATTGGACAGTTGCGAATTCAGCGTGCCGGAGTATGTAAGCACGTGAGCACAGACGCTTCTAGTTTCGGACGTAATTAAGTAAACACCCTGTACTCATTAATACAGCCAGGTAACCAGCGATACCTGTGTTACCACCTCCTTTTATGTGGCATATTACGCGTTCCAATGACGCACTTGGAAGACCGACGTTGAGTCTGCTCCAGATCAGTGACATCGTGCTTTAGTTTTGGTTGCCTTTCTTGACTTGCTTGTTCTACATGGTGGTTCCCAGCTAGTAATGCCATTTCTGTTTGCTCAGAACAACAAGTCATCCCGAACCAGTGCACCTAGGTAACATTCGACGGTAGAGAACTGTAGGGTAGGTGTTACGAAGGTATAGGAGTAGAAGATATGGCATCGCATGCAGAGTATCTTACACGCAGGCAGTCACCCTACATAGGAGAAGTGAGTCCTTCAGAAGCTCAGCTGTCGAGCGGACTGTGAACGTTTTGACAAATAACGCTTGTTTTCATCAATAAATCGAAGTATATCACAAAAGTAAAAAATGTTCTCGTATACAGAGGCGCCTCAAATTGATACGACACAGTACAACGACGTAGCGGAGAAACAAATCCCATTGCGAGGTGACTAGACCTTAAATTGATACGACTGCGTGCCTCCATGACCTACTGAACTTCTTTCGGTGGCACCTTCTCAGTGACATCAGGACTGTTCATACCAAACGTGTCAATCGTTAGGGGTTGGCTACATCAGTCTCACAGTCATCTTCAAGGGTTGGTAGAAGTCCATGACCCTCTTCTCATAAAACAGCCACGGAAGAAAACAGACTACGGAGTATCTCACAGGTCGATTGGCGTAGAGCACGAGCGCCAGACATTTTCCCTGACTGTGGGAGTGCACCACGCGGTGCTTAATGGTTTGCTACCCCGCCTCCATCCAGGCAGTTCCAGGGCAAATAGGTGCGAACTTACTAACTCCCACTTGCGGTTATTTGTGGTCGCAGGTGGGTAAAATGGTTGGCAGCATCCGGTTCTGGATTTGTCTGACACTGTGGTCTAAACGTGGATGGCCACAGGACGCCTGCGCCTACAGAGGGACCATGGATGGCTTGCGCTGCACCACCCACAGCTCCATCCACACACCCCATATCCAGTGTAAACCCGAAGGAATAAGACCGGGAGGCATGCGGATGGGAACCAAGTTTCATCAACGGAGCCGGCCCACACTCCTTCACAGGCAAACACAAGCACGCTGTATTTGGGGAATCAACCGCACACAAGGCGGTGGCTGGACCGTAGTCCGCTCCACACTGAGTGCATGGAACCACTCTTCGAGCCTAGCACGGTCACGAGGACCGTGCACTCCGTCCCCTACAGCAACGACCAACTGTCTACTAGAGCCGATATAGACGAGATGGTGGGTAATAGACAGGTAGGTACTTAGTCAACATTCACATCAAGCGCAGCCACACAATGGATGTCAAGCAATAGCCAATCACATGAAATGAAAGGTCGAATAAAGTAGACCGTATACACCGTAAGGATATGCCGCTAAATTAGCATAAGAAATAAATGGATTATCAAAAAAGCTGTGATAGATCCAGGATGGCAGAAAAAGGGATGAAAACATATATGAAAGAAGGAGGAAAAACAAGCGAAGTTAACCACCATTAGTTCAAGCGAAATGTGCAATTTAATAGATTATTCAGGTACACATTAAATGAGGTAACAAATCAACAATAAGGCAAGGTAACAAACCAACAACCTGAAATAAAGAAACAGCACGAAAGCGCTCGGTTAGTGCATCGAATACAGCGTACCTACTAACGCTGCACCGTTTCTGCCTACGTTCGCAGCAGCACCCGTCGTCGTTTCGATTCTAGTCCCGAGTGGCCTCGCTAGTGGCTCACTAGGCCTGCCTGACTCAGGCACCCGCGACCGCATGTGCTACAGCACCATGTGCTCGATGTCTATGGAGTACAACCCATCGGCGCATGTCGCTTCCGCAGTTGCCGCTTCTTCTCTGCATGCACGAGGGCTTTCTCTTGCATCTCGGCAACTGCCTTCGTGATTAGATCGCGCCATGCACGCCGATCAACCGACTTCGATTCCCATGACCTGTACTCAACATTAGGACGTGATAGCATCACTTAAGTCATGTCCTGGTAACGTAACTTCGGCTTTCCCGCGTGCCGTTTCCCTGCATTCAGTTGGCCATAAAGCAGTTGTTTCGGTATCCGGGTCGAACCTTAATGGCGAATATGCCCGAGCCACCTCAGGTGTCTCAGCAGAAGTATGCATTCCACTGCATAAAGGCCACTGCGTCGGAGCACCTCCGTGTCTGCAACTCGGTCAATCCAGCCGATGCGCATAATACGGCGTAGACACTGCTGATGGAAGCGCTCCAGATATCGGGCATCCTTCCGATAAAGTGTCCAGGTTCCGCTGCCGTATAGAAGAACGAACAGCACTATATACTTATATACCAGCATCTTCGTCCTAACAGTGAGCTGGTGGTTGTTCCACAAACGGCATTCCAGCTGGCCATAAGCAGCAGCCGTCATCGATACGCGACTGCACAGCTCGCTCGTTATCTGCTGATCAATTGTTATTACGCTACCAAGGTAACAAACTCTCGAAGTGGTTTCCAACAATTCGTCGGCAATCTGGATTTATGGCAGGCCCACGGACTTCATTCCAGGTGAAGACTGGAAAAGACAAACAGTATGCTTGTGTTGTTGGTGAGCCCGAATTTGGTCACTGTCGAAGCGAGGGCCGAAGTCATGTGCTGCAACTCATCTGCGTTGTGTGCAAACAACGCACAGTCGTCAGTAAACAGCAGCATACAAACAGTTGTCTCACAGACTAGGGTTCTCGCACCGAAACGACGGATGTTCAGCAACCCATCATCAATGCAGTGCTCCACACGAACGTCGTAAGCATATGCCGCATCAAAAGCACAAGACATCATTGCACGAAGATATATATTAAACAGGACAGCAGCAAAGACACAGGCTTGCATCACACCAGAGACAACTGCATAGCCATCCGAGGTCTGTATACTCAGATGCACGCTCGACCGCATAACACTCTGCAGACATTCGATCAAACTCACAAACTTACGCAGGCAACCAAACATACCCAACACCAGCCACAATGTCTCGCGGTCCACCGTATCAAATGCCTAGGTGTAATAAACAAAAAGCGAGTACAACGGCTGGTGTCGTTCTCTGTACTTCTCCTACAACTGAGGAGCTGCAAACACCATATCTATAGTGCTGCGACCCGAACGGAATCCACACTGCTCTTCCGCCACATTAGGTTCCACAACCTGACTGACGAGGCAGTTGAGCAGGATTCGGGCAAGCACCTTGCCCACACAACTCAGCAAATTGATGCCACAATAATTCGTAAAACATTGCTTGCTCCATTTGCCCTTGTACAGTGGTAGCACAAGGGCAGCCTTCAGCTCAGGAGGCATCTCCTCCTCAATTCACACACGTTGCACCAAGTGGTGTAGCGCAGTCACCAAAGCGGGTCCGCCTTGTTGCAATACTTCAGGCGGGATCCAGTCGGCACCAGCACACTTGCCAATTCGCAGCTGAGCAAGTGCACTCTGTGTCTCAGCCAGTGTCGGCATGTCCGCCAAGCTAACCTTAACTTCGTGTTGCTTCAGACCGTTCAAGCTACATCAGTCGATCTCTGAACGGTTGTTCAAGAGACAGTCAAAGTGTTTCCGCCAGACCTGCATTATGTCTGCAGTCTGGGTGCAGGTAGCGCCTGAACTACCATCGATCAGTGTCCTCAGCTGCTCCAATCTCGGTCCATACGCCGCCTTTCAGGAGTCAAAGAATTATTTGTGTTGGCGGCGTTCGGCGTAGCATTCCAGCTGCTTTGCGTTCTCCATCCACGATGCATTTTTTATGCTACGGAGCTCTCGGGTCAGTGGCCGTCGAATTTTGCGTAACTGACTCCTCCTCCCCAACTCACTGGCGTCTGCCACATGTACAGCAACTGCTACATTCTTCTCAGACACCAATCGTCGCATTGTTGTCATCAAACCAATCGGGCCGCTTACAGTTTGCGCGTCCGATGGTCTCCTCGGCAGCAGCTGTCACCTGATCGCAAATGTGGTGCCACAGGTCGCCCAGTGTGGCTACGCATTCCATATCACACAGGCGTGCAACCATCGTTTTCTCCAGCTCAATAAGTTTCACCACAGTACCGAGAGAATGTTAAATTTACGCCGGTCCTTGGCAGGAGTGCAATAAGTTGATTTACGGAAATATATGTACCATTTGGTCCGCAGCGAATTGTGATCAGTTCGACACTCGCTCCAAGCAGTAAATGTGTTATGGGCACTTCACGTATGTCATGCTGACGTACGATGACCTAGCCGAGCGGGTGAGCGTGACCAGTCAGTGGGTGCGTCCAATTTGCTATATCACTTGCATTCAGTATAAACCGAGTGGTCGTGGTCGTCAGGTAGCGGGGCTAACACAAGGTCAGTTCACTGACATATGCGAATTGGTGTTCTGGCTCTTAGCAAGGAGAGGGGCGTAACCCAACCTCCACCCAGTGGTCGCCACGAGGCGTCCAGGACATGAGCCCATGGCACAACAGTAGGAGCGGTGGGTAGACCATCTGTAAGGATCTAGCCAGCACAAGTCTCAGCGCACCATACGCCCTACCGCTAAGTGCGTAAGATACTACTGCCGAAAAAAACATGAATTCCCCTAGATTCTCAAGGGCTGCCACAGACAGGCCTCAAGTAGATCCCAGTGAGACACGACAATCACCCTCTCCAGTTGGTCTTGCTCCCCATTACCTTCTGGTTCAGGCTGTTGATCCAAAGGCTCCGGGTGGAGCGACTCAATTGAACCTCCAAATACCTCCCTGTGTTATGGGTCAGACTATTGAGTGGAAGTCCAGGGGTATGGGACCACAAACAAAATCCCCTTCCGAAATGGGCAGCCGGAGAATATCATCTGCCTTCTCGACCCCGTCGCCAACACTTCTCCTCTACCATTTCCACTCTCTTCTCCTTTGTCTATTGTGCAAGGGACTGCCAATGACCTCGCAAATGAAGCAATCAAACCAAGATTTGCATTTCTCAATGGTTCGCTTGACGTCCACGCACTTTTGCAGATCAGCCAACAGCAGCACTAACCCTCACTATCCACTCTCTTGGTATTTGTTGGTGCTGTCTCCGAAACACAGAGAGAAGATAACCGCGTCGTGACGAATCTTCGAGTTCCTGGTTCTGAATCTGCTGACGACGACTACACTCTCCGCGTCTCTGGCGATACTAAGTCAATAGTCCAAGGTTATTATGGTGTCGGTATCGCCCTCAGCAATCATGCAGAATGCAGTCTACTCGACTGGATGCCAGTGAACAGCCGTATGTGTGCTGTTCGACTTCGGAATGCTATTGAGGTCAATAAGAACTGTCTGAAGACAAGGTGCTTTTTCAGTGTTTCTGTTAATACCCCCCAGTGACTGCAGTTCGGAGGGCATGAAGGACGACTTCTATTGTCAGTAAGAATTACTGAGACTGTGATTGTTGTTGGTGGCATGGATATCCAAGTGCCTCGCCTTTCGGACTCTGGACAACACCTGAAAGGCTATTTCGGAGTGCATGCACGCCTAACAGGTAATGGCGATCGATTCCTACAACTATGTTCTGACCACAATCTGTATATTGGCAGCACTGCTATCAAGCGCTAACGTCATATCGTGTCACATGTGCCTACCGAACTCCTCGATGACCTGGACCCAAATCGACCATATTGTTGTAGGCCACAGATGGCGCAACTCAGTTCAAGACTGTCGGACAATTTGGAGTATGTCTGGATTCCGACCATGTTCTAGTGCGTGCACTCCTGGCACTCGCCCTTCCTGCTTCAAAGAAGCGCCTGACATTTAGACCACGTATCTTTAAGTTGAAATCGCAGTCTGCAATTCGACGGTATCATGACGTACTGGCCCGCCAGTGATCAATGATGAATGAGGTCGGTGAGCTAGTTGCCCATGGGAATTACCTCAAATTTGTCATGAAAGAATGCGTTTGACATTGCCAGAAAGTTCGGCACCCATGGTATTTCCCAGTTCAGCTGCCACTGCGGTGACACCTATATATGGGGTACCAAATGACTCCTTAACCCAAACGTAGCTGCGGCATCGTGGCGTGCGGTACAACTCAACCATGCTTTGGGTGGCGTTTAGCTTAGTTCGACACACAAAGTCAGCAACGATCGATGTCGCATATAGAATGAAGGTAGGGTAAAATAGAGGAGGAAGCATTGGTGATAGTATTCACGATAATTAGTGTCTCAAAAATACTGTGTAGAAGAATTTTCGCATTTCTTATTGACCATAAGCAATTGTTAGTGAACATGCCGCAGTGTTGAGCCACCACATTACTCGGTTGTCATTTCGTGGTGGAGCACATTTCTACGAAGAATATTAGGCAAGCTGATGCACAACCTCGATTACTAGAAAATCAGCAGCGATTTCCTTGGAATCGAATGCGAACCGAGTACTGATGGAGAGTTTTAGAAAGAGTTGGACTACTCCTAGATCCAATATTTCCCGAAGTTATCAAACATCACACTACGCAGTGTCCGAATGATAAACTGAAGGTTGAACTCCATGAGCTATTCCAAAGGAGAGGCAAACTCGCAATCGCCAACAGATGCTTTCGCTGGCCGAACGTCATCGGCCACGAGGAAGCTTCGCTTCAGGATTCCACAGCAGTTCCATCGAGGTCAAGTATTAACAAGATGAAAATGCGCGGAGGTTCGTTCCCTGGTCAATATCGACTCGGAGCTTGAATAAATTAGAAAAACGCGAGGTAATCCACACCTACGTGAACTCGAATCAGTGACATCCGGGTTACAAGACAGGCATGTAATCATTTCGGCGACCGACCGAAGCCGTGGCAGAGCATACATGCCGACTTCTTTGGCCTGATGAATGGGTAGCAGTATCTTCGCTTTGTTGAAGCCTTCAGCTTATGATCTGAGGTGTTCTGACTGGAACAGAGACCAGTGGCGCAACTATCAGTATATTATCACTGCCTTCGCAGCTTAGCTCATGTCTGGTAAGTGCACCGTCGTCGTGTATTTGGTGCAGGAAGAGTGAGTGTACCGCTTAGCACCGTTATATGACGCACCAGGCTCCGATGACTAGAAAACGTGTTGCGCATGCCAGCCCCCGAGTCTCGCGAAGTGCATTGTTTGCGGGCCTAGGGACTGGATAGAAGAACGGGAGGGGTGGCCTAGCGATGATTTGGTCAAGAGGAATGAAACCCCTCACTTCGAACTTGGCGTCAGTTGGTGTGTCCCGACTACCTGGCTGGGGTCCGATGGACGATGAACACGTTTGGTTGGACACATTAGTTGACATGGCAAAGAGCCGACCTCAATGGCATTCATGCTGCGAGTTTCTTTGTCCCTCCCCATCTCGCTTATCTTCCTCCTCCAACCTCGATCTCCCTCTTGACGCATAATATGTTACTAAGTAGTCTGTCACCCGAACTTTTAGTATCCTCAATTTTATCCTCTTGCTTTTTCGCTTGTGTTATCTTTATGTATTGCGATACAATAGCTAAAGTGTGTTTATCACCTTCACCTTATGTGTAATGATGATATCAGTATACTGAAAAAGTTTTACAACCAGCATGAAGTGTCAGAGACGTTAGTCACAGACAATAGGTCATAATTCATACCTTCTTCTTTCGCCGAGTACTGCACACAAAATGGCAGTACACATAAACGCTCGTCACTGTTCCATTCCCAATCAAGAAGAACGACTTGTCGATACGTTTAGACAGATGCTATTGAGAATGAGAGAAGAGGTCAGTACGCAGAAGACATTGGATGCTTTCCTACTTATGTAGCAAACGACACCGAATCACCGAGTGCCGAACCGGCTGTCATCCATACAGTTGCAAATGGAAGAAAACTTCATCCGCTGTAAGCATTATTGCTTCCGAAGTACGATACCTCACAAAAAAGAGACCTGAGAGTGGAGAAGTACCACGATTAATGAAATGGGACACAATCATGCCGATTGTACGCAAGTGGACGACATGTCTGATCCAAAGAAGACTCGGATAAGTGCTGATCGACCAGGCATGCCAAACAGCTGCGTCTAACCAGAATCACGAGAGGCACAAAGAACCGATCGCTACTGTGGTATATCCTTCTGGATAGTTACGATATACAAGCTGAAAATCAGAACACTTTGGATGCATCTCGCAGACATTTCAGAAGGGCCGAATATTCAACCGCAACGCTGGAAGGATCGAAAAAAGAGATCTGTCGTTAGAAGGCAGCTAGGATCAAAGATAATATCGTGCATCAATTTTTGCGGAGAAGGCGTTAAGGGATCCCACTCATAGAAGGCTTGTAAACCTGATTCAATGCAGGTAGCCTTAACGGAAGCCCGGAGCAAGCCACCTCGAAGATCATTTGCCGGGAGCCAAACAGTGAGAGCACCCTTCCTGTTAGAGTTGGCCAATAACAAGCCTGTTCGCTTGGAGCTAGCCAACTGGCATTTTCCTGCATCTAGTATCATTTTGCAACCTGGAATCGTCCACTAGATCGATTTTATTGGGCTGGATATTCAGCGCTAGCTTGACTGACAAGATAATGTATTTTTCAGGGCTGAAATGAAAGTTTTGTCAAGGGCTTCGCCTTCTGATTTGGGAAGTGGTTGGTCCGTAGTCCGAATAGCTGCATCGGTAATCCGCATCACCAACAGAAATAATACAGATATGCGTGGACATTTTCAATTATACACTTCATTTGCTTTTGTAAATTCCATCTATTCGCATTCGCAGGGATGGGGTAATAATGCTGAGAATGGATGTATCCAGGAGCAAAACGTCTACTCTGACTTGACTTGGAAAGTTACAACGTGTAAATCCATAGCAGAAGAAAATACTTCGCATCACAGTCCTGTTTGAGTAGCATCTCTCATACATGAAATGCATTAGCCAGCAAAACTGGCTTCACGATCGCTGTTAGTGACAACTGTATGATAATGAAATGATCATGTGCCCTGCAAAAGACACTGGCAAAGCTCATTGTGCTATCGCATACAATCTGCATCTATCCGCGGCAGGGGCCTGTTCATACTGATAGCTGTCTACTTCCAACGACAACTATGGCGATCTCGTATCGACCGGTGCACCAACAAAAGGGGAATTCACAGTAGCCTCAGTGTCTGAAAGTCATGTTTAGAATGGAACAACAACCTAGAAGCGAACTACCAGTAGAAATACCGGTTAATATGGGTCCATGTAGAAGTTGTCGTTCGCGCAGTGGTTGAGAGTGTAATAAACGGACATTGGATGTGAAATGAAAAATGAAGGGTAAACAGTCAAGTTGTGCGTAATCACTGAGACCCACCGAACTCCAAGCTGCGCAGATTAAAGATGGTAGCAATCCCAAAGTACTACGCTCTTGGGGTCAATTAAGATCGAGAATACGAATCCAACAGAAACAAGAAAGTGGTTAGGTGGTGCACATTCTACAGCCGAGCTAAGAAGTAAAGGTAGGGCAGTTCGGTTCCTGCTTAATAGTGTCGATTGTGTCGGCGTGTGTGGAAATTCAAGTAATGAGTACAGGGAATGATCTTTGGTGGACCGTTTCATGGGACATAAACTGTCTATCAGTGTTGACGAACTTTTGAAAAGTCAGTGGGCAAGAAAAGAATGAAGTATTATGATGTAAATCTCAGATACACTAAGGCAGTCCCATTACAGTGGCATTGAGAAGTAACTGGGTAAAAACGGACACAACTTGACCAATACATTTGATACATAAGTAACAAGTAAGGCGAGTTGGCGCAAAGTGCTGTTCACTGACCAGGAAGAAGAAAAAACCGATTAATCCGTTGTCATGGAATAAGGTCTGCAAGTGGATCGCCTATGCAAAACCACAAGTCAAAGCAAAAAGAGAACGGTGAAAGACGAAGTGGGGGCAACAGGAAGTATTATTGAGCTGAGACAGAATGATAAAAGGAAGTATGTGGCCCGTTCTAAAGAAACTGATGGAAGAGGCAAACAGGCATGATCGTGATGTGATGGTAGGAAGAAGTGGGAGTGCTCGGACGCAGTTGGGGAATGTGTGCGAAAATGTGTGTGAGAGCGAGCACTGATAGTGAGGAGGCACACCCGTGTAGGCGATTAACTCACAGGGCCGACGGACAGATGCAGGTCATGTGTTGTCGGAAGTGGGCGAATCTGCCGGCTTGTTGACACAACTAGATTGTTTCGGAGAGTGCAAGTTCGAAGCATACATACTGCTTCTTGGAGATCTAGTCAGGGATTGTGTGCCTATTGAAGAATCCCGGTGGAATCCAGTGGAAAAGTAGGGAGCCACGTGTTTATTGAGTAGCGTATGACAAAAATCACAGACTCTGGCTGGTCGGCCGGTGGGACCTGACGGGGCAGTATTTTGCAGACAGTTGGGGCAGTAAACTTTGCCGCAGTGCCGACAGTTTGCTTTCTGACTAATACCGGCTGAACCGGAAGGGAAAATAGTATCGCAAGCGGAACAAGTAGTTATGTCCTCTGGATCGATCCATCGAACCTCGTGATCTTGTTGTCGTAGTCGCTCCAGCTGAATCTGTGAGGGGAGATACAAGAAAAAGGAGGGACGGAACCGGAGGCAAAATAGAACTAAACAAAGCCGGTCACTTACGAATCTACAGCGGAACAGACTTAAACGAAAGTCTAGAGGATAATCTGTGGATTAGAAAACCACAATGGTTTACACTAACGTGCATGGATAAAAGATGCGCGCTGAAGGACAGAAAACTGATGAACTAGGTAACGACGAAGTGAGCACTCCACTCCAACTAGCTTGCAGTCGCGCACAATTACAAATAATACAAGCCAAATCAGAGGGAACAACGGGTCGAGCTAACTTTCATCACCAGTGCACCTTCAGAAAAACAGAGTGACGACAAACTGTGCAATAAAAAAACATGGTTAAAAGCCACAACAACAAGGTTACGTTACCACAAGGACAGTGCATTTGGACAACCTCGTCCAAAATGACCTCTAGCAGAGCTGATGCCTTCAGACACATTTACCGGTCTAACTGTGCGAAATCTCCCAGGAACAAAGCGAATAAACGAAAGAAAACGATCTCATGCTTAGATTCAAATTATTTCAAACCTTATGTAACCTATGGGTCTCCGGGAAACGGCAGCCGTGTTAGATAATATAAATAGCATCAGGTGACGGATAGCAGAAGAATGGAATGTAAGAGTATGCTATACAAAGGATCTTCCCTTTATGGTATTGAAAGTAACAGATTCGTAGTTGAAGAAAGATCATCTAATACGAATGCAGTTTTGTAAAATATATATGTGGCAATGACTATTGAGCAGTTGCAGGGAGCAATCGTATAAGGGAAATCGAAAAACAATCATCTCACAGATGCGTCAAACAAAAGAAAGTGGCAGATAAGTCGGCTTCAGTACCTGCAGGTTTTGGGAGAGTCGGACAAAGTCGGCCTGAACGGATTCCACGTTATCCAGATCGGTCTGAAGACATACCAGACGCTGCTGTAAAGTAGTCACTTCAGCACGGGCTTCAGTTGCCTCCATCTCTGATACTGACAACTTGCTCTAAAGAAGGAACCATAAGAAAAACTGGCTGATTTGTGGTCTGAGATGCACACGCGTGGCGGAAAAACGGTAAATGACATGAAAATAGGCGTCCGAGTGAAACGCTGAGCAGACTTACCCGAACCTCAGCTAACTCAGCATTTAGTTGCGCTACTTCGTGTTGTAGCTTATCGCGAGCAGCGACCTCTCGATCACGTTGTTGCACTATGTCACTCAATGAAGCAAGACGAGCATTCACTTCATCTAACTCCCGCTGATGTGATTTCTCAAGATCTGCTCTCTCTTGACGTTCTGCGGATATTTGATGCCGTAGAAACTGTGAATCGCTTTTCATCAGGTCGTCCAAATGATCACGAGCAGCGCTGATAAGCATACAAGAGGTAAAAGGCGATAAGGCAAAGAGGAGTGACAGCTCAGGATGGGATGGGATGCGCACTAGTTTAGATCCGGATATCTTATTATAGGCCCAGAGCACTTCCGCGGAAATGTTAGATCGTGGATAGTGGAGGGTTTGGGCGACGTCGGGCGGTGACAAATAATAGGTAGTTAGAAGTAACTGGACTTATCCGCAACATTCGCCTATCATCTTGGGGTTAACATGTTGTCGATAAAGGATAGTAGACTTTGGACAAAACGCGTACATTTCTACACATGCATAGCCGAAGGTGAGTCTGTGAGATAACTGTGCAGAGTAATTGAAAAAGTTAGCCCGAAGAACAGTCATGCAAAACACGGTTCAATAGACTAGATATGAATAACAAGAGAAACGTTTCAGTTTCAACATGCCGAAGTGAGCACACAAGCATGGAAAGAAGAATGTGCTGCCAAGGTAAGATAAACAACCACATCATAAATAGTAGTATCAGCATTAAGCCGGCATACCGTACCGACTCTGGTGCCACGCAATCACCACCAGTTGCGCGACGGTCGGGCATACCGAGAGGTCATCCGCACGTACACGGATTGGAACTGATGACCCAAGGGATTACAACGCAGGCGCGCAATCCTTTCAGCTATAGGCCGACGTCGAGGTCCGAAGGATCTAGTCGCCATGAATTGCGTCACCACGATAACAGTAATTCAAAACAAAAAAATAAAAAGTAGGTGCTTGCGGGAGCTTCTTGCATATTCTTGAGATGCGTCTACAACCACTCGACTGCGACAGCTAAGAAACGTGCTATCATTACAGCTGCTCGCTACTGCGTATCACAGTTGCCAAGCAGACGGAACATAAGTAGTTGTCAAAAATTAGCCGACAATCACAATCGTCTCCGTTGCCCTACACAGGTTTGATTATTACTGCTAGAACAGATGGTCAAATTCAAAGGGTAACCAAACAAAATAGATCTGCTGATGCTTGGCGACATCCGGTTCCGGATTTACCTCGCACTATGGCCTCCACGGTGACAGCCACAAGATGCCTGCGCCTACAGTGAGACCATGGGTGGCTTGCGCTGCGTCACCCACAGATCCATCCACACACCTTATGTCCAGTGTAAACACGAAGAAATAAGACAGAGATGCGAGTAAATAGGAGCCATGTTTCATCAACGGAGCCAACCCATACTCTATCAATATACACAGTAGCATTCTTTCCAACTGGTGAATCATGCGTACCAGACGTAAACAAGGCGGTGGCAGCGCCCTAGCCCGATTCACGACGGATGCATGAAACCACTCCTTGAGCCTATCACGGTCACGAGGACCGTGCATCGTGTCTGTCCAAGCAACGAATAACTGTGGGCACTTTGTCAACATTCACATCAGGCGCAGTCACGCCGAGAATATCAAACAAAAGCCAGCATTCGAAACGCAAGAAAATCAGCACAGAGGCAGTCACAGGTACCGAGAAACAACAACCATGATGTATCACACGTGACATATCGACCGCGGTATTGGTCTAGGTAAGTAACTGGAATAGAAACGAAAGCAGCCCTGTGTTAATGATTATGACAAATTCAGCTGACTTATCTTCTTTTGGATGTTGGCCTCCCGTGGCCATGCTGGTGGCTTGCCATGCCGGCTTGACTGAGGTAGTCGCGGCCGCTTGTGCTACAGCAGCGTGCACTTGACGTCGATGTGCTAAACACCATCGGCCTCTGTTGTTTCCAAAACCTGCCTTTTTCCTGATGCAGTAAGATGCCCTCACGCAGTTGAGCAACTGTATTCCTTATGTGGGCAAGCTATTGGGGCCACTCAAATGTTTTTGATTGCCAACACCTGAACTCCACATTAATACGTGTTAAACTCACACTGATCATGTCCTGAAATGTAGCCTCTATATTTTAATGTCTAGATTTCGCTGCCGTATAGGAGAATGCACAGCACCATCGACAGGTGTGCTAGACTTAATACTCATAATGAAAATTAGTTCAGTTCAGTCGAACAACTATGATCGGAGCAGGGAAGTGCGGTTGGTCCAGTGGCTACGACTCACAACCTTAGAATAACAACAAAGTACGATAGGACAGTAGGTTTGGGTGCGAATATATATATATATATATATATATATATATATGTGTGCCCCATGCTGAGGCTGATGTTGCATTCTTGATGCTTCTTCACCGCAGTTGGGCTATACCAACTTACACTTAAACTAGGTCTTTTTAAGCTGGATAAATTTCATTCCGCTTTATTTGGTTTCTTCTGTCTCCCTGAATTATGTTCTATTAACTGGCCACGTTGCTTACACTAATTGCGCTTATCTTCGGTAATCTTGTTGCGTTTGTAGCATTTTAACTAACTTGTGGACATTTTTTACTTATCACGGATTCGTTGCTAACCAACTTACTTCATATGCTTAGTTAGCTTAGAGTTATGCCACCGTATCTGTATGCATTATTGGATTTATTTTATTTCAGCTTGTCGTTTAAAGTGAATGGCTGTTGTTTGATATCGCTGATATGGTTGCGCTTGATGTGTATGTTGACAAGGTGCCTACCTGTCTATTACCCACTACATCATTCATACTGGCTCCAGGAGACAGTTGGTCGTTGCTGGAGGGGACGGGGTGCACGGTTGTTGTGGCCGTGCTAGGCTCAAAGAGCGGTTCCATGCACTCAGTGTGGAGCGGACTACGGTACAGCCACCGCCTTGTGTGCGGTTGATTCCTCAAATACAGCGTGCTTGTGTTTGCCTGTGAAGGAGTGTGGGCCGGCTCCGTTGATGAAATGTGACTCCCATCCGCATGCCTCCCGGTCTTATTCCTTCGGGTTTACACTTGATATGGGGTGTGTGGATGGAGCTGTGGGTGGTGCAGCGCAAGCCACCCATAGTCCCTCTGTAGCCGCAGGCGTCCTGTGGCTGGTCACAATGACAGGCAAATCCGAAACCGGATGCACCCAACCATATAATCTAATCACTCAAAATCAAGGAATTCGGAATAGGGAACAATAAAACGTACAAACATATAAAATAATTTGATGAAGTATGAAAAAACGGAATAACAACTTTTTTATCGTTTTACACATCACATTTTGTACTTTTTTTGTGCTTTTAAGCCCTAGTGCTTTTTGTAAACGTGAGATTAAGGAGACTTGTGCGCACTGATTCTACTGCGGGCAGTTTTGCGAGCGATTGGCGTTCTTCATTATTGGGTCCCCTGTCGGTAATTCTCAAAGGTCCAGCGATGGTCAGGCAAGATGCCATCGATTTCATGCATTGTCGCCAGTGGATGGTTGATGCCAACGCGGGCTTTTCCAAAGTTATCCTGCGTGCGCGGCGTGGTAAGCGCTCGTTAGGCATGCGCAAGACATGGCCAAAGCATATCAATTGACGCAGCCGGACGACATCCCAAAGAGGAACATCCGCCTTACCCAAGACACGGTGTCTAACACCGTCATTGCGTACTCCATGTTGCCAACATATGCTGGCAATACTCCTCAAACAGCTACTGTCAAAGGCCGAGAGACTACACATGTCTTCCACACGGATCGGTCAGGATTCGCATCCGTACAGTAATATCGCGCGCACACAGGCTTTGTAAACTCTGTTATTTAGCAAAAGTGAAATGTCGCGACGACGCTGCAAATATATTAAGTTGGCAAACATGAACTGTGTTTTAGCGACACGATAGGATACTTCTGCACGAATATTGCTGTCGGCAGAAACGAAGCTGCCTAGCTAGACAAAACTATCCAAGTGTTCGAGCTGTTTGCATTCGATGGTGAATCGGGGATAGGGTGCCTGTCAGTCTTGTAAGAGAACATTGCACTTGGAAGAAGCAAAGCGCATACCATACTTAGACGCTTCAATCACCAATTGGCCAATGATCAATTGCATCCCATGAGGGTCGTCACCGAGCAAGGTGATATCGTCAGCGTAGTCTAAGTCGGTCGCGCGATCACCTGGAAGAATTTCGATGCGAAAGTTCTGTAAGTCCTCTAAATCTACCAAAAGGACATCTTCGATTGCAAAAGTGAAGAGAAACGGTAACACTGGGTATCCTTATTGCACGCTACTGGTGACAGGGAAGAGTGGAGAAGAGGTGCCATAGGCTCTCACTCGGCGTGAAGTATGGAGGTATAGCGCGCGATGTATAGCGACATACTTTCCCGGAACTCCATTCTTCAGCAAGCAGTTCCATAAAGCAGGTCGATCTACCAAATCGAACGCAGCCCGAATACCCAGGAATATGACGATGGTTGATCTGCAGTAGAAGTGACGATACTCTAGGAGTTGGTGAAGAGTGAAAATTTGATCCACACGTCCTGGACTGCGGCGAAAACCAGCCTGCTCCTCCCGGTAGAGTGACTCACAAGTGGAGGATAGCCTGAGGAGCATGATGGATGTTAGTAGCTTAGAGGCAACAGAGATCAGGCTGATGCCATTGTAATTGGCACACGAAGTGTGATAAATTTTCTTGAAGATAGGAATGATGACTCTCCCCAGGAAGAAGGGTCCATTTCTTCCCGCCAGATCTTCAGAAACACAGACGTTAGCTGCCTGTCGACTGCTGTACCGCCGTAGTTGAACAACATGGGGGAAGTTCATCTGAGCCACCTACCTTGAAGCGCTTCAAGTGACGAATCTCAAGACAAACGGCTTCGGTTTGGTGGTTCGAGTGGCGCTAACCATGGCATCCGGTTGGGTGTACTGAGTGAGGTGGATGGAAAGGAACAAATGGTCTGAGACTGGAAGGGCTCAGCCCATTTGTCCATGCGTTTCTGCGAACTAGTGATTTGTGACCCGTCCGACTCACAGATGACCTCGCTGATACCAGACCTCCTGTGTCCAGTGGTCCGAATGAGCTGAAACAATTTGCGGGTGTTTCCTGTGAGGGCGGCGGCCTCCATTTTTAAGGCGCGTTGGGAGGAGCAAACTACCCGATCACTGCGAAGGCTTCGTTCGAGTTGTCTTCTGATAAGACGGCGAACTTCATTTTGGTCTGGGTTTATTGAGAGAGTTCGGCGGCGGTCGAACAGCGACAGAGGACGCGCCGACATCCAACCCTTCAAGAAGTGATGTGTTAACCCACAGACCGATTGACTTGAATTTAGCATTGCTTGCTGCAAGAACTTCCAGTGGGGTTCATTATCAATGGGCGGGACACAAGCTCGTGTGCTTACTAGTGATAGTCGATAGTCTAGCTGAACCGACTGACCAATTAGCCTGTTCGTATCAAGCTTACAAATCCTCAGTTGCTGATTTCCTCCGAAGCGCGTGCAAATGTTGGCACAGACCAGTGCGAGGTAGGTAGATCAACATGAGCTACAGTCTTGTACGCTGCCACGCCACCTAAAACTGATTACAATGTGGTCTATTTGGGACCAAGCCTGAGACGCTGAAGGAGGACGCCAGGTGACAGAGCGTCTTCTCAAGTGTCTGAAGTTCGTGCTTGCGGGAAATAGGCTGTTTTCTTCACACAAATTGAGAAAGTTGGTTCAGTTATCTGAATGATTCTCGTTCAGTGCATGATGACGACCCAGAAGATATGCACCTGGAAACATCCGACCGACAAGTGCGCTGAAGTCTCCGGCAAGGGCAATGACGTCTGACTTAGCGGCTTTGCATAAATGCCGATGACGCTTGTAGTAAAAAATGTCTTTGTTCACTTTAGAGCAACAATTGGTTGGCGCTTAAGCAGAAGCTACAAACAGACTACGCCTTTCAGCGTAATGTCTGTTAATCCTGAACGAGCCTTAGAGGCGAACTGCACATGGTCCGCTGTTAACTGGGAACCAGACAAGGAGTGCTTTGATGCTTAACGCCACACCAATGCCGGGCAAAGCAGCAGAACCAGTTTCTGCGTCGCCAGATAGATGTGTGGTATGTGGCTTCCTGGTTGACCGGAAATTTCAACTCGAGTACACTAATTGGGTCCTGCAATCGCGTTTCGGAAAGGTAGCATATATGAATGGCGAGGTAACTCAGAGTACGTACAAGCTCGACCTGTTTCCCAATTTGCATAAGCGTCCGAACAATGAAGATTGCCAGCCGGAACGAAGATCGGGGTCGAAGAATAATCTTAGGCAGGACATCACGGGCAGCAGGGAGACCAGTAGCGGGGTCAAGTCGAGAGAAACAGGGATTATAGATTGATTGGCGAGTGATAACGCTTAATGAAAAGCGAAGGAGTTAGGAGCGAGAAAATGCGAAACAGCAGTGTGATCCATGTTTTCTGTAGCGGGCGCGATACTACTCGATTGCCCAGGGGGAAGTAGGGTGTTGACTTAGGGGACACAACCACGAGACTTTGGCTCAATAGCCTACCCGGAAGACAGCGGGACAAATTCAGGGAATCGCGCCCACTGGGAGTCAGTGACCGATTTCACGGTTCATACGTCTTTCGTTTGATAAGATACCAAATAGGGACCCAATCTTCCCCAGGGTAACGGCAGCTGGAATACAATGCTCCACCGGAGTGAAGCAATGTGCAGTGAATTTATTTGGTGGCGAGTCGCATTCGCCACCATGCAGTGTGGCTTTCTATAGGGAGAACGCATGTCAGGCATAAATCCTTGGAACACTGCCGCCGAACAATTCACAGGAAGAAGTTGATCCCGAATCACCCAGTTGGCGCTACAAGATTGTTCGGCGAATAGAATATAGAGAAAATAGAAGCAAGAAGGAAATGCGTTAGACTAATCAGAATGGAATTAAACCTAACCAGATGCAAGAAACCGAATTCAGGAACATCACTGACTGCGTGACTGTGCCATGTCTGATGCCGTATCCAAACATTGGTGGGGACCGTGCCGAGGCCCCCATCCCCAGCCTGACCAAATCTCCAAGTCAATTTCTTCGTGCTTAGATGCCACGTCATGGACTGGCCACCTCGAGATTTCGCCCAACTTGGTGCAGCGACGGCGTATAATGCACGCCGAAGAAGCCGATCATCCGGCATACGGAAGACATGGCCTAGCCAACGCAAGCGACTAGGATTTAACAAACACTCGAGAGAGGCACCAGAGGGCTTTTCACCAAAAACCAACTGGCGGACCTCAACATTGTTCACTGAGTGTTCCTACCAGACGTGAGCAACCCTCTACAAACACCGGCGGTCAAACACAGCCAAGCGTTTAATGTCTTGGTGGCGAACTGGTAAGGTCTCCGATCTATAGACTAAGACCGACCTTATAGCAGCGTTATGCTCCCTACCTTTCACTGACAAGCTAATATCCCGCCGTCTCTATAGATGGCTGAGTCTCTTGAAAGTCACACGGGTCTTGTTGATACGCGAAGTAACTTCCACAGTCACGTGACCACCAGAAATGACACAACTATCTAGGGAAGTAAACCAATCAACCACTTCCAGTGGATGTCCGGTGACAGCTAGAACCGGAGGTGTGTTGGCCCAGTCCTGCAACATCACTTTGCACTTTGAAGGTGCAAAGTACACGCTGAAGCGTGCAGCGCTACGTGCAAATCTGTGAAGTAGTGTTTGCATAATCAATGTATCAGACCCAAAGAGAAATGTCTTCCGCAAACTCCAGGTTTGTCAGTCGGTCACCTGGCAGAACTGCACTTCAAAATAGTCTGAAAGAACGGACTCACTCATGATCACTTCGGTAACAAAGTTGAACAAGAAAGGAGATAAAGGACAACCCTGGCGAACTTCACTTGTCGTGGAGAACTCTGGGGACAGTTTCCCGAAGACTCTTAAACGGCCTCGGGAATCACGGTAGAGGAACTTCGGAATGGAAGGAATTTAGTCGGCACGCCCTTCATGGATAGATAGTGCCACATGCTGGCGCGATCAACGGAGTCGAAGGCGGCTTTCAAGTCAAGAAAAACCACTATATTACTAATGAGTAGGGCGGTAAGTCCTAGCTCGAAGGGATAAAGGCTGTTCTCTGCTCATTTCGTAACTGGCATGATAGTGGAAAATGAGCTGGGCTATATCATAGTCAACCAATGGCCTAGTGGCACAAGCCGCTGACATCCGGAATCCGGCAGGGGTCCAATGAAAGGCGCACCACTGATGAGACCCAGAAGGTCGAAACAGCGTTGTCTGGTGCTTTTCCAGACTTGCCAAAACCTAGTGATTTAGAGTGGACTGTTATGAATTATCTCTAAAAACCATTATAGTCGGTCGTCTGTAGGTCTGCTCTAAAACTTGACGAAAAGTAAATATGTGATCGGTGCAAGCACGGCAAGGGCGGAAGCAAGTCTGGCATTCAGTGTTTCGGTTCTCGCGGGGACCAGTAAGTGGTCGAAGAAGTTTTGAGGCAACTGAATCGAAGCTAATCCCTTGACGACTTTTGCACAAAGTGCGCTTACCCTACTTGAAGATGGGCACGACAGTTGATAGTCGCCAGTTATAAGTGAAATCCCAAACACGCAATCAGAAATTCCAGACAACTCCTTAGGGGCAACCACAAGAGGGAATAAACCATCTTCAACATGAAAATGGCCACCAAACGCTCGGTGACCAATTATGCAAACCATGAGATTAAGGTGAAACGCCTTCAACAGCCAATCCCATCTTCCATGTGGATGTACTCTTTTTGCCTACCAGTGCCGGAATTCATCCGATATTTTCCCTGTATTCTGTGTTCCACCTCATTTCGCTCATTATTACTATTTACTCTTCTTCTGACGATGAGTCCTGGCAACCGGATACATCGCAGGCTGGTTTCCGAATGATAGTCACTTAACTGAATGCAGTAGAGTAGTTCTACTACCAGGTCCAAGCACCATAGTCTACTTCACATCACAACTCGAATTCATGTATCGTAAAAGTTGGCCTGGAGAATCAACAAGACAGAAAACCAGAAAACAATTTGCGAAAGGGTCACGTATTCGCTGTTGACATGGAGGGTAGCTGGCGTTCCTCATTCCCGAAACCGCACTTCACGACCGGTATGGTCCTCATTCGCATTCATCAGGTAGGTTCAAACACTGAAGTTCCAATCGTTGCGCCAAACTTTGCTCACGGGTAAAAGTGACTCAGTGATCAAGGGGTCAGCCGTCAATTATTATATCACGAGTTCTAATCCCGTCTGCGGCTACCTCAGCCAGATGAGTCCAAACAAGGACGAAAGCGATCATGGGATGTCGGTGTTGAGAGTGAACAACACCGAACGGCTTCCACTTCGGATACACTCCGAGTGGTCAGAAAGATCGAGGTCCAAATGTAAATATTATCTATCACAATGAGAACCTTCGGTAAGTGCTACAAAACAACAACGAACTCCTCACTGTGAGTAAAAACGCACTAAATCTTTTTTAGAGCTAAACAAAGACGAGTGATGAGGAGAGAAAGGAAACGCAGAAAATCTTGCCCGTGAGGTCTCAAGCATGAGGTCGCATGAGATCGATCCATACCAGAGTCGTTTACCTCATGAAATAAATGTTATCAGTGAAGACTGAAATTTGAATACTGTAGGTTGAACCAAGAAAAAGAAATCCGCACAACTCCATCGACATCTGATCGAAAAGGTTAAAATGATTGCCAATCAATTACTAGTATTCCAATCGTTCGTGCGGTTGCGAAAAATGTGTGGCGTACATCAAAATGGGACTATGAATTCCATGGTGTCACTGACAGTAGAGAAACGTTTTCTGAAGCGAATATTGGGGAAAGATGAGCCCTGGAATATCGCGAGCTGCTGCACTGAGTTGGCCTCGAGTATGCGTTCCAGAAAAGTACTGAAAAGATTGACTGCTCGCGGCTAGGAGCGCAGAGAATGGATAACTTGATTCGAACTCCATACCACAAGCTTATATCAGCGTTCGCCTGTGCTGCATGATGTGTGTACTTGAATCACAAGAAGTCACTGAAATGAAAATACTGTAAGCCATGACGTGGAAACTTGATATTACAGTGCTCACGTTAGAAGAGATGCATCATGGCATATGGAGGGAACACTGCGTGAGTAACGAGCAAGTTCTACGCCTTGTTTACGGCACAGAAAAAGAAAACAAACCGCTAAGTACCGTTATTCCATGAACCAGGCTCTGATGGCTTCCGCCAGATGCTACGCATGCCAGCCCACCGGTTCCCGCGACATGTGTTGTTCGCGCGCCTGGGTGTGGATGGAAACAGAGGAGAGGTGGCCAAGCGATGACTTGGTTGAGAGGAATGAAGGCGATCACTTCAAAGCTGCCGTCGGATGTACATGTTTGGCTGGATACACTTGTTGACCTGGCTAAGAGCCGACCCTCCAAACACGATCTTATTTCTTAGAGTAGTATAATTGTACATAACGGTTTTTGGCACAGTAGACGGCTAGTAGCTTTTCGGAATGACGCCAATCCGTTACTGGTAGCTCAGCTGGCATGCATCTGTTACATGCTTTTTTCTTTTATGTATTGAGGCACAGGAGCTGAGGTGTTTTTCGCCTCTAGCGAAGGTGCATAATGATGATGATGATGATCTGGTGGTCACATCATCGATGAACCATGACTTTATGCGGGTTAAGAAGCACTGCTTTACAAGCCCCGTTGGGTAGTTCGGTGGGTCAAGGAAAAACTTTAATGAACAAAATGCAGTTAGTAGTTTTGATGTCAAAATAATGGACTTAACGTATTAAAATGTAGTAGCCCTGCACTCCAAGAATTTTCATAGCTTTAATGGGAGAAAAATAATCCAAGGTACTTCCAGGGAGTAGGATGGAGAGTAGCGTCAAATAGCAGATCATTGGCGGAATGGGTCATCCAACCGACTTTTAAATATGGCAAGTGTAGGTGAAGAAACAACCGATTCGAGAAGAGCGTTCCATGGTTGACACACGCGAATGGAAAAGAAAATTCGACAGCACTCCAGACGGCGGCACTGTTCTGCGCATTTCAAGAAGTGGACTCTAAGATTGGTGTTACTGCTGAGTTGCAATAAAGTGCGGCACCCATGATTTAAACTAGGTAAAATCAAGTCGTCTCGTAGTCAGTGAAACCGCCGGTTGAGTACTCCAAAACGTTTCAGCCTCTGCTCGTACAGAAGGGTGGCGCATTCCAATAACGTAGTTGGAAGCCCGACGTTGAGGTTGCTCCAGTGCAGTGCGGTTGTGGTTCAGCCACGGCTGCCAGGCTTGAATTGCGATACGGGGGCGAACATACGCATTGAGCATCTGTCTGAAAATACGTGTCCATTTGGCCGAACGCCCGTCGTTACAGGCCGATATGTTGGTTACCAGTTTTGGATGCATTTTCGGATTGCCTGGAAAAACCGAAGTTATCCTGAACCAGCACGCCAAGGTCGTGTTCGACGGATGATCGCTGCAGTAGTTGCGTTCCCAACCTGTAGTAATAGGAACTCCGGTGTCGTATAGAGAGTAGCTTGCATATGCTCACGTAGAACTGTAGCAGATATTGGGTTGACCACGGATGTAACATATCCAAGTCACAATGAATTAAATTCTGATCGGCATTCGCCTGAATGCCGCGCCATATCTTGATCTCGTCAGCAAAGAGTAGGAAATTAAAAGCGATTGCATGTGCGAGGTCATAAGGAAAAATACGAGGAACAATTGTGGCCCTAAAACTGAGCCCTGAGACACACCAGACTCGACTGGTAAGGGGTCAGATAAGGAACTCCGGACTCACTGCAGGAGAAAATTGGCGATCCAGCTCAAGAGAGGGTTGCTGATCCCGTAATATTGGGGCTTGGGACGGAGAATACAATGATCTAAACAATCAATGCCTTTGACATAACCTAGTAGATCATATCAACTGCCTCTCCAGTGTCAGATGACTCGGTTCAACTACTCCGTGCGATTAATAAATTCGTTGTGCACAATCGCTGTTGACAAAAGTCGTGCTGATCGGGAGCAATAACGTTACCATTTTCTGGATAACACACCAACGCGTTGACTACGGTGGATTCCATTAATTTGGAAATTACAGGGAGAAGAGATACCGGGTGGTAGCTTGAGGGCTCTGTCCTGCTGCCGCAGCTGTGAATCGGAGTTACTCCAAGGTTCCACATCGCAGGAACCCTGTACTGGTCTAAGAAGCGCTAAAAGAACCGGGCCAAAGGTTTGCTAGTTGTTTTGCTGCTGCTCCCAGTCTCTGGGCGAATAGTGTCGACTCGCGGGGAGCTGTGGTTGCGCAGAGACGTCAGCTTCTGCAATACAAGTTCGGCAGTAAAAGAGATGTGGTTGAGTCTTGGAGGCAGGAAAACAAAAGCTGGAAGATCGCCTGATGCTTAATTAACGTAAAAGCAAAACCTGTGGGGCTTTTCGGAGACAACCCTTTATGGAGACGCCGGGATTTCAGCATGTCAATGATAGGCATGGTGTATGTAACGACAAGGCCGGTCTTACTATGTGGATCAGAGAGCTGGCAGTGAAGAAATCAAATGCTTGGCGATGTTTGACCACGGTGCTTGCGGAGTATTGCTGAAATCTAGTGGGAACACCGGATGAACAGCGCTGAGGTCCACTAAATGGTTTTTGGCAAGAAACATTCAAGTGCTTCATTCGAGGGCTTGCTGAAGCTTAACCGCTTACTTTGGCTGGGTCATTTCTTCATAGACTGAAAGGTCTAAAGATCCACGTGCGCGCTGACTTAGACCCAGCAGACAGAGAGAAGCTCAAGTCTGCGATGAGTGAACTAAAGCGACGCACAGACGATGGAGAAACAATTCTCCGTATTGTAAATTTTCGGGTAGTTGCCCGGATTCCTCCGCGAATCCGGGTCAACAGGTTTCTGATGCTTCAGGCGCGCCCAGCGGTTCCTACCGCGGTCTGCGCGTAGCCTTTACTAACGTCTGCAGTCTGATGAACAAGCGCGATGTGTTGCACTACTTTATAAGCTCTCAGCGACCAGACGTATTAGGCCTTGCTGAGACATGGTTAAACTCCGACGTAACCGCCCAAGAAGTGAAAATCAGGGGCTACTCATGCTTCCGCTGTGATGGACCATCAAATGAACGCGGTGGCGTTCTACTTTACATAAAATCTCCCCTGTGTGGGAGACTAGTCAGCGCCTACCAAAGCGCTGATGGTCTATGTGAGCAGTTATGGTGTTCGATCCACCTCAGACGCTACGAGTTGCTCGTGGGTGTGGTATATCGCAGTCCACTGAGCCGCAATTTGGACTGGTTGCCGCATGTCCGCAACCACATGAGTCGTCAGGTGTTCTTACTCATAGGCAATTTCAACTTACCCCGAATACAGTGGCCTGAGGCAGAACTTCTCCCCGGCCACTGTGAAGTCGAGAGGAAGTTTACGGAGTTGATATTTGAAACCGGAGCCACACAGCACATCAACCAACCGACAGGCATAACTGCGCACGAGACTCCATCGTGTTTAGATCTGCTTTTGACTAGTTGTGAGCAACGTGTGCATGACATTCAAGTCTTAGAGCCTCTGGGAGCGAGTGACCACTCGATGATCATAGCCAGGTTAGAAATACAGCTGCCGTATTCTCCCCCACTGGAGCCAGCCTTCAACTATTGGAAGGCGGACTTTAATGGCCTCATTCGAGCAGCGAGCCAGATAGACTGGTCTTTACCACAAGATTCGTCTATTGTAACCAGTTGGACTATCATTAAAGAGGGAGTGAAATCGTTGTGCGTCCGATTTGTACCCCTCAAATATCGGAAAGTTGGGCCAGTCAAACCACATTGGTTCGACAAAGAGTATAACAAACTGGCCAGACGACGACGCAAACTATGGAATAAATTCGTGTTATCTGGCTCTGATGAGGACTACAAGGCGTACAAGGTACAGCGAAATCGCAGCAACAAGGCGAAAACAAGCAAACGCAGAAGCTTCGAAGAGCAACTTGCAGCCGCCGTAAAAACTGCTCCCAGAAGAATCTTCGCATACGTGAAGCGGCGCCTGAGGCCCGCAGCCAATGTTCCAGTGTTACGAGGCTCCGATGGACAGCTCCTGACCTCGAGTACAGATCGTGCGTCCGCATTGGCGGCGCACTTCGCCTCTGTATTTGCAAGTGACCAGGTGTCTGTAACGAGTTCGAGGAGTACCGCTCCCGCTGAACTTGACAGCCTAGATTGCAGTTTTGGAGATGCACGCAAGCTTCTAGCAAATCTTGACGGGACGAAGCCTGCTGGGCCACATGGAATACACCCACTGATCCTCAAGTCCCTATCGGCCATCATCGCGCCTTCGGTAACTGAGCTATTAAACAGGTCACTATTCACTGGACTATTACCGGGCGAATGGAAATGCTCAGTTGTAAAGCCAATACCGAAAGGTGGTAACCCAAGCAAAGTGGATAACTACCGGTCGATCTGCCTGACCGCTATTTTGGCAAAGACGCTCGAGATCGTGAAGAAGAGCCTTCTGCAGCTTCTCGAGTCGAAAAACCTCTTGACGCCCGCACAGCATGGTTTCGTGAAAAATCGCTCGTGCATCACCAACCTAGGGTTGACGAGGCACAAGTGGTTACAAGCGCTGAACCAAGGCAAATCAGTCGACGTCATTTACATTGACTTCAGTAAGGCTTTTGACAAGGTAAATCATGCAGTGCTCTTCAACAGGCTGAGGATGTGCGGTGTTGGTGGTTCGCTGCACCAATGGATCAGGAATTTCCTTACTGATCGAAAGTGGATGGTCCAGGTTGACAACCATTTAACCGACTGGTATCTATCGAGCAGCGGCGTGCCCCAAAGCACTGTACTGGGACTGATTTTGTTTCTGATCCATGTAAACGATGCGCTTCAGCTACTCCAATCCCCTTGTGCGTTGTTCGCAGATGACTTGAAGGTGTGAAGAGTAATCCGAACACCCAATGATTGTGATTTGCTTCAGCAGGACCTCGACCGCCTCTCCATGTGGTCTGCAGTGGTCAACCTTCCGACCAACCCAGTCAAGTCGCAATTCATGGGGCTGGTAAGTGTGAGCATAGTCGAACATACACGGTGGCTGGTCAACCGTTGCATCCCGTGCCTTTTGTGCGCGACCTCGGTGTACTCTCACACTGCGGCCTAAAGTTCATGGAAAATACGGACAGGATTTACCGAAACAGCCTTCGTATGCTTTGGGCGCTCAGGCGCAGCTTCAGCACTTGGTCCGAAGAGATTGCCACTCGCCTCTTCGTCTCAATAATACGACCAATGCTAGGGTATGGCTCTCCCGTGTATTGTCCTATCACCCGGGGTGAGGTAGAAAAGATTGAGCGAGTGCAGCGTGTAGCCACCAGGCTGATTCCCAACTTATGTAGTGTGCTGTACGAAGACCGATGTAAGAAACTAGGGCTGTACACTCTAGCTTATCCTCGAATGAGGGTTGACCTCATCATGACTCACCGGATATTACATCTGGGTGATTACCCTATGTTGAGACCGCTGCTTCATCTGCGCAAACCAAACAGCACACGAGGACACCGGTATAAACTTGTCGTACCGGATTTGAAACGGGTCAATCACCAACTCTGTTTCGAACGCAGAGTGGTGAATGTAGGGAACAACCTGCCGCAGCACGGCAAACTCAGTGTCAGAATTTAAGAATTTCCTGGACAAACACTTTACCGACGTAAAATATATCGAGCGGAACACACTATGACGGGTATTTGTCCATGAGTGAAGACTAATGCAGCTGCACAGAGCAAGCTCTACTCGCCGCTTCTAACCAGTATTCAGTATGCCTGTTGATTGAATTCCGTTGCTGTACTAAGTTGGGGGAAACCACGAGGCCAGTCGACGACGTGGCATAAAGGAATGAAGGAGTTCTCTGAAATGCTTGATCAGTATGGTAGATGGAGGCCTCGGATGGTTCACACTAGTGTTTGGAGACTGTATCGGACATGGCGCAGTCGAGCAGTCAGTGACGTTCTTGCATTGGGTTACTCACAGCTAGCCGTCAATTTTCGCTCAATCCCGATTCGCTGCATCTACCGCAACTCGGTGCCCGGATGATAGTTGTTCAACCAAACCGAATCACAGAGAACAAGACTGTCGGATGAGGAGAGTCGCAGAGGAACACCACAATCGTCAACAGCGGCACATCAGTACTGGGCACTGATGCTTCGCCGCCATAAAAGTAGATGAGGATTGATATGAGGAGAGGAGGTAGCGTGTAAAATATCGATGTCATAAACAACCATTCATAAACAACATGTGTACACCTATTCAAAGGAGAGTATCACTCCGAAAAGCATATCGATGGTTAGTTGTGCATAGCTGGCTGTGTATAGTTTACAGTGACAAGTTGTTCAACAGACAGCACTTCAAGAGCATACGGCAAGCTACTGCAAAGGAACATTTTACGATGGAGTCCACAAGAAAGATGAACGAGATGGGGAAAGTTAACAACAATGACGAATACCAATTATTGACGAGGCGTCTGACAATTCGCCATGGACTCTGATGCGAGCTGGTAATCATACAATCGGGTTGGGTGAGAACGTGACAATATTATATAGCAAACATGAAAGTGGATCTATATCGAGAACGGTTGTGACCATATTCTCATGGAAAAAACAGCCGAATAAATTCTCTCCAGAGGGACCAAAAAGATCTATCTAAGTAGGAACAGGGGACTTTAACGCTTTCGTCCAGCAGCAAAAACGACAATCCTGAAACCTGGTCAACGCCATCCGGTAGCAAACCACCACTTAATTTGCGAAGCGCCAGTATAAACCAAGCGGCAGTGTGTCCATGACAACGTTTAACCCCTAATCTCCAGGGCCTCCAAAATAACATTTTTAGGACGATCCATCAATAATACTTCATTACACACTCATGCCGAACATATAGAAATAACCCACATTTACAAATATACGCTTCGTTTCTGCCGCTTTTAGTAAACCACATTCCAGTGAGTCGCATGCTGTGCAAGGAATAGGTCAGCCGAATTACACGCCTACGTTGTAATCCGGAGAGCACCGGTTCAAATCCGCGTAAGTGCGGCCAGCGTCGCGGTAAACTCAGCCCACATGCGACCGGTGGTGATCGAGTGCCAGAGAAGAGTTGACACGATGTGTCGGCATACTGCTGACGGAATGAAGATGTGTAAACAAAAAATAGAAACCTAAGCTTAATGCCCACGTATAAAGCATGCTCCAGACGGTACAAAAATGACGTATCAATTATGGGAATGGAATCCCCGATGAGAAGTATAGCAACTGTAACAACAACAATAATAATATGGAAGTAGTCTACAATAATAGGATCAGACCAAACAGATGAGAGGGTCAAAAGTGAAGGAAGTGTTACCCGACCCATCAGACGTCATTCACTATAACTCTTAGGAATAAGTTAACGTTTCACGTCGGGTGCATATTTCTAGCCTTTGCATAACAACGTACCGTATGGACCAGTTCTCCTCATATAACCGCAGAGCCAAAAGCTCGAGGTCGGCTTTGTCTGAAGGTAGTTGGATTGGCTGCTCACTGAGCTCAAGTGCCGCCCTTGACCTTCTGTCCAGTAGCGCATCGTAATGAGACTGAAGAAGCTGAAAATCAGCGACCAATGTCTGCCGCTCATCAGCCAATCGTGACAGCTCGTTTTCTGTGAATTGCTGATAAGACTGAAAAAAATCAAAGGGAGTTTACGAAACAAGAATAGGTATGAAACACGGGACGCTAATTCCGACAGGAAAAAAGTAAATTTGTCACGAATATTCTGAAGATGTGCAATCAGTTTTGAGAGTTGCAACAGAGTTCCGAGGAGTGGATTTCTGGCATGGAGGTAACACAAACTGGTTTGGTCAGCTGAGTCAAAAGTGGCCTTATGGCCTGTGAAAACCGTCGTATTGAAAAGCCTAATGTTATTCCACATCTGGATGAAGTGTAAACCTGAGGTCAATGCATCCATAACCGGGGCTCTCATTGATCTGACTCTCACGAGAACTAGTGAGCCGTAGCAGTCACATGCACCCTAGAAGTCCTGAAGAGATGGAGATAAGGCTAGTACCTGGATATCGCATGCACAAGGCTTCGTGACTCTTTCAGACATTAGTCGATATAGGAAAATCAGTGGAAAATGGTCGGATCACCTGCCATCAACTCGACAGAGCAGCGAGTCAGAGGTGCTTCGGGTTCCGAGCAGTTTTTACTGGGTCACGTTGAATGTGAATGTCGTTTCGCCGATCGCACTGCGTGGGGAACGATTTTAGCCACGGCGCACCACAATCTGAACCTCCTGGGACTAGACTAGATAGAACGTTTTACCCTACTAAATGTCGCAATACATCAGTTTTGTTCAAACAATCGACTACAGACCCCAGTGTCACCCAAAACAACGGTATTGGAGTGAATCCGTGAGAAACATGCCTTATTTTTCGAGAACGCATCGGTAAGTGAAAAAAGAAAAGCTTCATTGTCCCTCAGACCTGATGCCGTTTCTGTATTTCGCGCAAAGCTCCCCGCACCTTATGCAACCATCCCTGTGGTTGATCAAGAACTGGATCGCTTAAAGAGAGCAGAATTGATCCATGTAGAAAATTATTCAACTTGGGCAGCCCCTATGGTAACTGTTAAAAAACCCAGCGGTCATGTGCCGGCTTTTAGATGGGCATGAACGCAGCCTTGAGCGATCACCAGTATCCGCTCCCAGTTCCGGAAAACGTATTCGCAAAGCCCAATTGGGGCAAGTGATTTGCCATGCTGATTGTGTCGGATGCATACCTGCAAGTAGACGTGCATGAAGACTCCAGAGAACTGCTCACCATAAAGACGCACAGGAGGTTGTAACAGTATCACCAGCTACCATTGGGAGTCAAGCCGGTGTCAGCGATATTCTAACAAATCGTGGACACGATTCAGGTCGGAGTTGATGGAGCTCCCGCGTACTGTCGGAAGGAACACTGGTGACATTCCTTGAAAGCTGGGTGGAATCGAGGAATATGGCTTCAGATTGCATCCCGCTAAGTGCACCCCTTCATGGACTCCATAACATTCCTCGGCTTCATAATTAACAGAGACGTCCAGACCCGACAAAAATCCGAGGTTATCAAGCCCATGCCGCCACCCACAGATGTCTCCACGCTGAGATCGTTTCTTGGGCTCAATGAGCCGCTAGCCATTCTCGCCACGCATGGGTCGCCTCCGGGGCCCGTTAAACGAGCTGTTAACCAAAGACAAACCATGACACTGGTCAGAAGAATGTCAAAACGCATTTGCCGAAGTCAAGAAACTGCTGTGCTCGACCCTCCTACTGATCCACTACAATCCCACACTGGATATTGTGGTAGCCGCAGATGCCTCGAACTCTGGTATCGGAGCAGTAATAGCTCACTGACGGTTCAGAAAAAGCCATAGCTCACGCGGCTAGGTTGCTATCGCCCGCGGAAAAGAATTATGGCCAGATTGAGAAGGAAACTTTGGCGATTGTATATGCCGTAAAGAAATGCAACAAGATGTTGTACGGGAGAAAGTTCACTCTACTTACCGATCACAAACCCTTGCCAGTGATTTTCGGTTCAAAGTCAAGAATCCCGGTATTTAGGGTGAACAGACTGCAATGCTGGTCCACAACACCGCTGGGCTACAACTCTGAAGTGAAGCATGTCTCCTTTGTTGACGAACTACGCCAGATGGAAGATACCATCATTGCCGCAATCTAGATAGGGATAAGTGGTAGCGGAAAGTTTCGAAAATCTACCAATGACTTACGAAATGGTACGCGATGCGACGATGAAGGATCAGTCCTACTACAACCCATCGAATTTCCCAACACACAGTGGTCGAAGAATAATTTGACTGGCGAGCTGTATACAATTTCCCAAAGGAAGGATGAGTTGTCGGTTGTAGACGGCTGTCTGCACTTCTCGGAACGCATTGTTGTTCCGTTATGCCGTCGAGTTTTACGTCAGTTTCACAGAAGACACCCTGGTATCAACAGGATGTAAGTGAACGCGCGAAGCCTTGTGTACTGGCCAAATAGTTTCCGAAATTGGGCAAGTCATGTCCCAGGTGCTCCACTAGCAAGAAGACCATGGGAGCGCATACATGCAGATTTTTTTGTCTTGTAGGTAGGCAGAGTATCTTATCGTTGTCAAATCAATTAGCAAATGGCCCGAGGTTATTCGCATGAAGGGAACTACCAGTGGTATCATCATCAACGTGTTGAGGCGGCTGTTCAGCCCACATGGAGTTCCCGAGACGTTCGTTACGGACAACAGCAATCAGTTCACCTCGTTCAAATTCGCCGAGTACTGTGCACGACATTAGACATTTGCGTTTCACACCGTTTCATCCCCATACAAATTGCCAACCGGATCGATTTGTTGACAATGAGAAGGGAAGGTACTGCCCAGGATATTTTAGATACCTTCTTGTTGAGATACAGGACCACCCCCAACCCACTAAGTTCAAAGGAAGGGTCAGACGCGGAAGCATTAATGGGGAAGAAGCACCAAACGCCACATAAGTCGTTAACCGCCAAAACAAGAAGCCTCAAAAGAGAGGAACTTACAGATGGAGGGGTATTACAACTTGCTGCATTGGACAAAATCACACCGATTCACCGCGGAGCAAAAAGTATCGTTCAGAGAGTACCGTGAAGTCCACAGTGATGAAGGGATTAATCAAAACAAGACGTGGCAAGGCACTGCATGAAGTCGTAGTCGGTGACCGCAACGGAAATAGGCACGCAAACCAGATAACGCAGATCGACGCCCGTGTTAGTCCCAAACAAATCTGCTTGCTACTATATCTGTTGCTGGAGAGGCCTGATACGCAAACGGATAGCCATGAGCCGGATTCGCATGTATGTAGCAAAAGATCATAGCACGAAACTACGAAGGTGGTCAGTACCACCCGCGGAAACTCGTGACCAGAACGCAGATAGTCAAGTCAAACTAAGCTTTATCAAATCTAATGGGTGCATTTCCAGCATTTACACCACCACCGCAGACCCTTGGATGACAATATCAATATACATTCATGGGTAGAAAAGTGTGAACAAATAGAAGAGTTAATCCAACATGTGCTCGCGTAGCATTTTAGTGACTTCCTGTGTCATAGGTTGATTCTCGTATGCACGGTTTCAGGGAAACAAAACAAACAAGCTTGTTATCGATCGTCGCATTTCGGAAAACGAATTCATCAAGAACGTCTCTGAACTAACAGAAAGATTGCTGCAGTCACATGGAATCTCTGTGGGTCACAAGCCAAGTGCAACCCTAAGGAAATTGATCTCGAGACCCAAAGAAAAAGTCAATCAAGCCAACCAATGCAATATCATCAACCAGATAAAATGCAGCGACTGCGATAAAAACTACGTCGGACAAACTGGAAAAAAGCGTTGTACACGAATCACCGAATATAAGGCGGCCGTCAGAAGACATGATCCGCATTCACTGGTTTCTGCACATAAGGATCGAGAAAACCACAATTTCGATCTGGAGAATGTAAAGATCTTAGCACATGAAAGTACAAAGCACGCGAGGGAGTTTTTGGAGGCTTGGTACTCTACAACGAATTCAATCAATCGACACATCGAACTGGACGCAGTATACGCAAAACTACTGCCGAACGACCGCCAACTCGATCGATTGAATCTGGTGGAACGCGTGACTAGACAACCAGAACTGACGGCAGACTCGCTCGTAAGAGCAAGCAGACAAAGACCACGAAACACAAGGAGGCAAGGTCAAAAGTCATCTGCCCATCAACCAAGTTGAACGCGGATCGAAGTCCCAACCAATAGGATCGCTCGTTTCCACGGCCAACCACGGCAGTATAGAAACGCACACACACCAAGCTCAGCACACTCTCACTGAGGCTCCTCTACGCTACTGCACGCCACTCAACGACGCACTGATGATATCACCTGGAATGGTGATGAAACGTTTGTCGCAAAATTGCGAAGGTCAAGGGGCAGTTCAATCGTCAAATGGCAATTACCCAGACATTCAACGCGGCCCTAGGCAGGGTCCCCAGTAAGATTCAAGGCAAAGCGTAAGCCGGGTTGCGGTTCCATTGATTTACATCAATAAGCATCTCCAACATTGCTAATTGGCCTAAATAAGCTTATCAGCTTTGCTTCTCCCCTATTTGCACCGCAGTATTCACCATGCATACAAACCTTTTCTGTCTAGGCATGCCTTCGAGTTATACTATGCAAAAGGGGGTTTTGACCAGTTGTATGAGGTTTGAGCAGCAGTTCCGCAGCAGTGCAATACCCGTAATCAATACGGTGTTCCACACGAACGCAGTAACCACAAGCAGCATTAAAAGTACAAGGCATCGCCGCATGAAAGTAAAAGTTAAACAGGACAGGAGCTCTAAAACACAGCCTTGCTTCACACCAATGACAACTGCAGTCATCCGAGGTCTGTCCACTCAGATGCACCCCTCCCCCACCTACCACTCTGCAGACATACAATCAAACTTACAAACTTACTCGGACAACGAAACTTACCCCACGGTATCCACAATGCCTAGCGGTTCACCGTATCAAAAGCATCGGTGTAGTCTACCAACAGCGAGTACAACGGCTGGTGTCATTCACTGCACTTCGCTTGCAACTGACAAGCCGCAAACACCATATCGATGGTACTGTGGCCCGAACGGAATCCACATTGCTCTTCGGTCACGTTCGGTTCCACAACCTGAGAGACGAGGCGGTGGAGCGGGATTCGGGAAATCACCGTGTCCACACAGCTCAGCAAGTTGATGCCACGATAATTCTTGTGACATTGTTTGCTCCCTTTGCCCTTGTACAGTGGTAGCACAAATACACTCTTCAAGTCAATAGGGACCTCAACATCAAACTACACGTGTGGCACGAAGTAGTGCAGAGCATGTATCAACTCGGGTCGACGGTGTTTCGATACGTCTAGCGATTTCCCGTCGGCGCCCGCGCACCTGCCGGTTCGCAGAACAGCAAGCGTTTTCTGTGTCTCAAACACTATAGGCGTATCGGGAAGACACATCTTTTCTTTTATTGTAGCAGCTCGAGCGAGACATATATATATATATATATATATATATATATATATATATATATATATATATATAGCGACCTCCGGTCGGTTGTTTTGGCTGTGTTGACAAGATCATATTGTGTTGGATGTCTTCGTTCATTGGAAGTATTTCGTGGAAATTTAGATACAATTCGCTTTCGTTTCTGATGCTGAAATTTCCGACCAGAGATAATTGTTTTCATCGTTTGGTTTCGGCGATCTTGCTATTGCTATTTTCTCCGTCAATTGGCCGCCATCTTGTTTTCGGATTATTCACAGTGCCGAAGCAGTCACCCTGTGGTACTTGTTCCAAGATAGTCGGATACCATGCAAATGCCCTCATGTGTTTTGTGACAAGAGAAATATCACGATTCAGGTGTTGGATTATCAGTTGAGCATTTTCCGTGACTTCGTGAGATCCAACACGATTTCGTTCAAACTTTATGTGAAATTTACCGAAACAAGATACAGCCAGGAAGAGTAAAGCCGACGTGTAGGCTTCATCTTTGAGCTGCAAACAGCTCCGTGTGCTGGGCAAAACAACCTAGCACAAAAAGCCTTCCGGTTTCAGCTGTCTTCCTCCTCTACCCATGCAAACTCACCAGTACGAAGTTCAACTGTTGTGAGAAGCCCAGTTGCACCTGCCATAAATTGTTTACTTTTGTTGTGTGCAACGGGCAGTGATGTCCCAGCAGGTGAAAGTCTGAGTGCTGAAGACCAGTGGAAAGAACAAAGAACGAAATTACGAAGGGATGTTGGGCGTTTAACTTCTGTAAGTCAACAGTTAGCCAAAGCAAGTGAGACTGGTAATATACTTCGTCCTGCAAGGTCAACCTCGTCCGACCAGAGCGTTATAACGTCGTGATCTTCCACATGCTAGAGTCCAGTGATCCATCACCCAAAGTGCGCTACGATCACGATGTTGAGTTTTTACAGTCTAATTGACAGACTCCTTGACGCTGGTGAGGACTCGGTAGAAGTGAGGTAAGTTACCCGTCTTGGAAAGCAAGGTGATCAAGAAAATCGGTCTATGAGAATCACTTTTGTGAACGAAGCCAGTCCAAGACTGATCATGTCCCGACTAAGTAGGCTGAAAGGTTTGAGGATCCATGTTCATCCGGACCTGGACCCAGTAAAAAGGGAGCGGCCTAAATCTGCAATCATTGAGCTGAAAAGACGTACCGGTGAGGGGAAACAAATCTTCGTATCGTAAATTTTCGGGTGCTTTTCAACAATCTGCGAGTCGGGATAAAAAGGCTGTTCACACTCCAAGCATGCCTGGCGGCTCCTGCTGTGGCATGCGAGTAGCCTTCACAAACGTTTGCAGTGTTATGAACAAGCGCCATAAGCTTTGTTAGTTCGTTGCGACTGAACGGCCAGACGTAGTGGGACTCGCAGAAACATGGCCGCATTCAGAGTTATACACCCAAGAACTTGAACTCAACAGTTACTTGTGCTTCCGATGCGATAGAATAAAGTATGTCCACGGTGGTGTCTTACTTTACATCCGGTCTTCCCTGCGTGGGAGACTTGTGAGTACCTACCGAAATGACGATGGATTGTGTGAGCTACTGTGGTGCTCCATCCGCCTACTTGTGGGAGCAGTTTATCGCAGCCCCTGAGTCGTTGTTTGGATTGGCTGCCCCATCGTCGAACCCACATGAGTCGTCCACACCTTCTACTTATGGGCGATTTTAACTGTACTCAAATACAATGGCCTGATATGCATTTGATGCCTGGACATAGTGAGGTTGAAGCAAAGTTCGTGGATTCGGTACTTGAAACTGGTGTATCGCAACACGTATGCCAGCCAACACGCATAACAAACACCCTCAATCTCGTCCTGTCTCGGCCTGATGTTAACGAGCTATGAACGAGTGCGTGACGTTCGGATCCTGGAGCCCCTGGCTACAAGCGACCACTCAGTGCTCATAGATAATATGGAATTACTTTGCCGTATTCACGTCCGCTGGAACGAGGTCACAACTACTGGATAACGGACTTCGATGGTCTAGCTCGTGCCGCGAGCCAACTGAATTGGTCTCTGTCACAAGCTGCATCTGTGGAAAACCGTTGGATATTCATAAAAGAGAGATTGACATCATTGTGTTCCCAATTTGTGTCATTGAAATATCGGAAGGTTGGACCGATTAAGCCTCATTGGTTTGACAAGGAGTATGGAAAACTGGCTCAAAGGCGGCGCAGACTGTGGAACGAATTCCTCATCTCTGGATCTGCCAACGATTACGAAGGGTATCAAAGTCAGCGGTAACTCTGCAACAGTGCAAAAAGGAATAAGCGTCGACATTTCGAAGAGCAGCTCGCAATATCCGAAGACCGCCGCAAAGAGAATCTTTGTTTACGTGAAGGGATGCCTGAATCCGGCAGGTGATGTGCCAGTGTTGGATGGCTCGGATGGATAGCCCCTAACCTCCAGCACTGAGCGTGCATCCGCGTTGACGGCGCACATCGCTTCTGTATTTGCGAATGATCAGGTGTCTGTTCTGAGTTCGTGTGCCGCTTTTACCGAACTCGACAGGCTGGATTGCGGCGTTGAAGAGGTATGTCAACTACTCGCCAACCTTGACGGCACCAAGTCTGCCGGATCTGATGGGCTTCACCCACTGGTTCTCAAATCATTTTCGACCACCATCTCTCCTGTGGTGACTGACCTTTTCAACAGGTCGCTGTCTGAAGGTTCGCTCCTGATTGACTGGAAATGTTCAGTGGTGAAGCCTATTCCGAAAGGCGGCGACCCTAGTAAAGTAGACAATTACAGGCCAATTTATCTGACATCTATTTCGGCAAAGGTTGCTGAGAAAATCGTGAAGAAGGGATTGCTGCAGTTGCTAAAGACAAGCAAAGTCCTGACGCGCGCACAGCACGGTTTATGCAAGGCCGCTAATGCATTACAAACCTGCTTGTGACGAGGCATGAATGGTTGAAGGCAATAAGCAAGGGGAAGTCTGTCGAGGTGATATTCATCGATTTCAATAAAGCATTAGACAAGGTCAGCTATGAGGTTCTCCTTCACAAACTCAGCATGTGTGGTGTCGGTGGCTCACTGCACCGGTGGATCAGCGACTTTCTTGTTGGACGAAAGTGGAGAGTACAGGTCGACGACCATCTAACTGACTGGTACCCCACTACAAGTGGCGTGCCTCAAGGCACTGTGCTGGGGCATACTCTGTTCCTGATCCACATCAACGATCTATCGCAGCTTCTCCGGTCGCCGTGTGTCTTGTTTGCGGAAGACATGAAGCTTTGGAGAGAAATTGACGCTCCCAATGACTGTGGCCTAGTTCAGCAAGGCCTTAACCGCTTATCCAATTGGTCTGAAGCAGTTCTTCTCCCGGTCAACCCAGCCAAGTCTGTATTTATGAGCCTGGGGAAGGGTGCTGACGGCCGAACCTACACCCTTAACGGCCAACCGCTATATCTCACACCCTCCGTGGAGGACCTAGGTGTACTCCCGCGCTACGATTTGAGGTCCGTGGACAACACGAACAGGCTATATCGTAACGGACTTCGCATGCTTTGGGCGCTCAAACGTGGTTTCGGCACATGGTCTAAAGTGGTTGCCACTCGCCTCTCCTTTTCCATCATTAGATCAATGCTAGAGTACGGTTGACGCGCCTACTTTCCGATTACCCGAAACGAGGCACAAAAGATCGAACGGGTCCAACACGTTGCTACCAGGCTCATCCCGAGTTTACGTGGCTTGGGGTATGAAGACCGGTGCGAGAAACTAGAACTATACACCTTGTCCTACCGTCAGTTGCAAGTCGACCTCATTATGACCTACCGTATTCTACATCTCGGTGACTTCCCCATGCTGAGGCCAATGCTGCACTTACGAGGGCCATGCAGCACACGCGAACATAGACACAAACTTTTCGTGCCGGATGTGAAATGTGTTCCCCACCCACTGTGCGTCGAACGGAGAGCGGTAAATATTTGGAAGAACTTGCCTGAACATGTGATGGAGGCAACATGTGTGCAGCAGTTCAAAACGTTATTAGGTTTATAGTTTACCACCATTCGATTCAGAAAACAATTGTCCAATTACGATGACGTCACACTTGTGAGTTCTGCAATACCGTGAGTCGAATAATTTAAATGTTACATGAGAACGATAGCAATATTCACGACTGACAATTTTTATAAGGTTTTTCATCATATTTAGAAAGAGTTGTATAGAATTCATTTCTACTTGGTTTATAATGCAGTATTCACTGTATATATATATATATATATATATATATATATATATATATATATATATATATATATATATATATATATATATATATATATATATTGGCGTAGATTGGCGTAGAGCACGAGCGCCACGCATTGTCTCTGATGGTGGGAGGGCACCTCTGGGTGCTGAATGGTTTGCTACTGTCCGCATCAAGCCAGGCAGCCCCTGGTCAAATCGGTGCAAACCCGCCAAAACCCACCTGCGTCTGTCCGTGGTCGCCGGTGCTTATCATACTACGGTCGCAAATGAAATGCTCCAGAAGTTCAAAGGCTGCGTGTGATGGACCACAAGAAGAGACAAATATCTTTCTCCAAACACATTCCCGAGCTGGATCTGCTACGCACTACCTTGTGGGTCAGGCTATTGAGCCAAAGGCTCCGGGCGGGGTTGCTCCAGTAAACTCCCGAAGCACAAGCATCACCACGTTCGCGATTGCCCACCAATGCAATCGTATACTTGCGCGCAAAGCACTCAACCTCGGGTGCCGGAACGTGCGCACTGCATTGGTCGCAATGGAACCGGCGCGCTACAACATCGATATTGCGGCGCCCAGTGAGACCCGGCTCGCTGAGCCAGGTCAGTTGTATGAAGCGGGTGCTGGATACACGTTCTGCTGAGTGGGAGACGCCACCACAGCATCACGTGAACATGGGATCGGATTCACACTATCCGACCGCCTCAATGGCCAGCTGGTGGGTCAGCCGACTGGCATCGGCGCACGACTGATGACTGCTCAACTACGACTCGGAAGAACTAAGTTTGCCACTTTATAAGCACGTACGGTCCTACCACGTGCTATCCTGATGATACGTGTGATCGATTCCAGACTCAGCAATCCTCCGAGATACGGTCTGTGTCAAGCAGTGACCGACTATTTCTGCTGAGTGATTTCAAAACATGAGATGCGCGAGATACATCGGTGTGGACAGATGTTATCGGTCCGTATGGCATTGGTTCAGCGAATGCGAACGGTGACAGGCTGCTCTCAATGTGCGCCATTCACGGTCTGACGAGCACAAACACGGTTTGCACTGAGTGCGAGGGATATAGTAACTTGGACGCAATCACGGAGTGGTCACCCTCACCTGCTCGACTAGGCCATCGTGTGTCAGCGTGATATGCGTAAAGTGCGCATGATACGTGTACTGCGTGGAGCTGAGTGTGGCACTGACAACAAATTGGTGCGGACCAAACTGTACATATATTTCCGTAAATCTATGTATTGCATTCCAGCCAAGAACCGGAGTAAAGTTAACATTCTCTTCCTCGGTAATGTGGAGAAACCTACTGAGCTAGAGATGGCGATGGCTGTACACCTCTGTGATGTGGACTGCAAAGCCACGGTGGGCGACTTGTGGCACCACATTCGCGACCAGATGACAGTTGCTGCCGAAGAGACTATCGGGTGCGCAAACTGTAAGTGGCCTGATTGGTTTGATGAGAACAATGCAACGATTGCCGCATTGGTGTCGGATAAGAATGCAGCATTTGCTGCACATGTGGTAGACCCCAGTGACTTGGGGAAGAAAAGTCGGTTTCGCAGAAATCGACGGCGACGGACTCGTGAGCTCCATCGCATCAAAATCCATGGTGGAGGGAGAGGGCGAAGCAGATGGAATGCCACGGCGAACGTCGCCAACACAAGGAATTCTTTGACTCCTGAAAGGCGTTGTATGGACCGAGATTGGAGCCGCTGAGGACACTGATCGATGGAACCTTAGGTGCTACCTGCACACAGACTGCAGACATAATGCAGATCTGTCAAAAACACCTTGACTATCTCTTGAACAACCATTCAGAGATTGACTGGCCTACATTTAACGGTCTGAAGCAGCACGATGTGAAGACGAGCCTGGCGGACACGCCGACACTTGATGAGACGCAGAGAGCACTTACTCAGCTGCGAAACGGCAAGGGTGCTGGAGCTGACGGGACCCCGCCTGAAGTATTGAAACACAGCGGACCCGCTTTGGTGACTGCGCTGCACCACTTGGTGCAACGTGTGTGGATTGAGGAAGAGGTGCCTCTTGAGCTGAAGGATGCGCTTGTGCTACCACTGTACAAGGGCAAAGGGAGCAAGCAAAGTTGCACGAATTATTGTGGCATCAATTTGCTGAGTTTTGTGGGCAAGGTGATTGCCCGAGTTCTGCTAAACCGCATCGTCAGTCACGTTGTGGAACCGAACGTGACGGAAGAGCAGTGTGGATTCCGTTCGGGTCGCCGCACTATAGATATGGCGTTCGCGGCTCGTCAGTTGCAGGCGAAGTACAGAGAACGAAACCAGCCATTGTACTCGCTTTTTGCTGATTTCACCAAGGCATTTGATACGGTGAACCGCGAGACATTGTGACTGGTGTTGGGTAAGTTTGGTTGCCAGCGTAAGTTTGTGGGTTTGATCGAATGTCTGCAGAGTGTTATGGGACGAGGGTGCAGCTGAGTGGACAGACCTCGGATGAATTTGCAGTTGTCTCTGGTATGAAGCAAGCCTGTGTCTTATCTCTTGCCCTGTTTAATATAAATCTTCATGCAATGATGTCTTGTGCTTACGGAGTTCGTGTGGAGCACCGTATTGATGGCGGGTTGCTGAACATCCGTCGTTTCGGTGCGAGAACTCTAGTCTGTGAGACAACTATCCGTATGTTGCTGTTTGCTGACGACTGTGCGTTGTTTTCACACAGCGCGGATGAGTTGCAGCACATGACTAGTGCTCTGGCTTCGACAGCGGCCAAATTCGGGCTCACCATCAACACAAGCAAAACTGTCCGTCTCTTTCAGCCTTCACCGGAGGTGCAATTTTCAATATCGCCGCGAATCAGCATTGGTGCTGAAGTATTAGAAACCACGTCCCGCTTCTGCTATCTTGGGAATGTGATATCCACTGACCAGCAGCTACACAGTGAGCTGCGTATTCGCGTCTGGAAGGCAGCGGGGGCATTCGGGAAGCTAGAATACCGAGTGTGGAACAAGTACCAGATTACTGTTGGCACGAAGCTGAGGGTGCAAAAATCCATGTTGCTGTTCGTTTATGATGAACCGGCGGGATGTGCGATATCTCGAGCGTATCATAACAGTGTCAACGACGAATTCTGCGCATGGGTTGGTGCGGCAGAGTTGCAGACACGGAAGTGTTGCGCCGAAGTGGAATGTATGAAGTGGACTACATAATTTTGCCGATACATTTGAGGTGGCTTGGTCATGTGTGGCGTTTGCATTCGACGCAGATACCGAGGCAGCAATTATATAGGCAGCTGAGTATTGGGAAGCGGCATGTTGGGAAACCGAAGCTTCGTTATCAGGACATGATCAAAGTGAGTCTATGACGTCCTAATCTTGATTGCAGATCATGGGAATCCAAGTCGGTTGATCGACGTGCATGCCGCGATCTGATCAAGTGGGTCGTTGCCAAAGTGCAAAAGCCCTTGTGCATGCAGAGAAGCGGCTACTACGAAAGTGACAGGCGCCGATGAATTGTACCCATCGACGTCGAGCGCATGGTGCTGTAACACATGCGGTCGCGAGTGCCTGAGTCAGGCAGGCCAAGTGAGCCCCGAGTGAGGCCACTCGGGAGTAGCATCGAAATGACGACGGGTGTTGCTGCGAACGTAGGCAGAACCGGCGCAGCGTTGATAGGTACGCTCGATCCGATGTATTAACCGCGTACTTGCGTGCTGTGATTTTTGATTTCAGGTGGTGGGTTCGCATTCGTGTCTCAATGCATAATTTTAACCTCATTTTAACAGTGATTTGAACTTGCCCCCGTTAGTTAAGCTAAATATGGCTCAGTTCGTCAACATGTTCGCGTTTGTGGTATTTTTTAAGTATATTTTCTGAGATCTTGCACTAATCAAGTGACCGGTTGTTGTTCGACATCCTCAGTGTGATTGCGCTTGATGTGCATGTTGACAAGGTGCCTATATGTCTAGTACGCACTACCTCGTCTACACTTACTAAGAGGTTGGTTGGTCGTTGTTAGAGGGGACAGGGTGCACGATCCTCGTGATCGCGCTAGGCTCTAAGAGTGGTTCCATGCACTGAGTTGGGAGCGGACCCCGGTCCAACCACCGCATTGTGTGCGCTTGATTCCCCAAATACAGCGTGATTGTGTATGTCTGTGAAGGAGTGTGGGCCGGTTCCCTTGATGAAACGTTGCTCCCATCCACATGCCTCCAGGTCTTATTTCTTCGGGTTTACAACGGATATGGGGTAAGTGGGTGGAACTGTGGGTAGTGCAGCACAAGCCACCCATGGTCCCCTTTGTAGGCGCAGGCGTCCTGTGGCTGTCCCCATAGAGGTCAAAGTGACAGGCAAATCCGGATACGGGTGCCGGCATACCGCCACGAACACAAAAGAAGCGAAGTAAAAGTACAGGAAGAGCATCGTTGTCAACATATATCTATGAGGTAGGGTTGCACCCTTGGGGTAATACCACTTTCGCAATTGGATAAACCACAAAATTATCTCACAGCGGAACTGATGCAGAAGTGGCGGGTGTGCTACTTCGTGGTGCTCTGGATGAGCGTGAAATGTGACCGTCTTTACACTTGTTGTATATTTAAAGCAGATAAACATGTACCAGCAGACATATATGCTTGCGCTCTTTGACTTTAAAATGTACAGGTCAATTACAGAATTCGTGGGGTCCCGAAGTTTCATGATTATGGAAGTAGTTCGATTTTCAAGATAGCTGTATAAATTGATAATGAAGCCGGATGGAAGAGTAGAGACTAGGCTGTCTACGCCACCTTAATGGTGCCACGATTTTATGCCGAGGTAAGCGAAATAAGTGAATATCGCATTGGGCGGTATGCGCTTAAGTCAAACGCGAGGAAACCCGGGGTCTGGCGAAACATGTGGGTGCAGGAGCGCTTGCGTCGAACATGTGTGAGGCGAGGGCGTAGCTTGCGGAGTTTGTGTCAGCGTTCGTTGCCATAGCAATCAAACGGCAGTAAAACCTACAACACTGCCCTTGATTGCTAAGAGTAAAGAGAGCCAATAGCCAGTGGAACCTCCAATTGTTTCTTGCGTACCACAAGTATCGTGTACGTCATGAGTGAATGTGTCATTACAATTGTAACATGAAGCGTGCAGTCAGGGTTCGAATTCCGACGACTGATTTTCCCATAAGGCACTAGTTGATTGACCATGAGCTGTTTAAATGGGTGACCGATGAGAGAAGAAATTGTGGAAGAAACAGCACATTAGTTGAAAGAGAGGAGGACCACTAACATGAGACTACAGTCAGTAGACACGAGTGGGCTTTCAGGTTAGAGAAGATGGGTCGGTTTTGACAACTCGAGTCGAGTAAAGGCTCAAGTGACTCGAGAAGGTTCGTCCTATTGTGCTCGACCTAGGCCGTTACCCATTGGGAAATCGTACACAGAGCAAGAGCGTGGCTTTACGAAAGTTCTGACCTCATCATAACCTATGGTTGACGTGATTATACTCACTTTCACTTTGCAAGGAAATGTATTATGTACATCTAAACAGCAAGGTGACGAGGATGCGCTTATTAGGATCAAGTTGCCATTCAATGAAATATAGTCCTAATGCTGATATTTACAGTCGGCTTCATCGAACATTCTAGCCGTTCGTCGTACGAGTGCATTAGACTTACAATTAAGCATAAAATAAACCTCATTCGACTAATCCACAACGCCAAAGAAGAAGTTAACAGAATCGGATAACTGTTGATTCGTCCCAGCAACGCACAGACCAGATAGTTTAACCATCAATCGGGAAAAGCACTAGGCGACCGTTTGCTCTATTGGGACTCGTTAGTGGTGCGCATGCCCTCGGTCACCTTCAGAGGATTGAACCCATGACGGTTAGCAGCATGTGCCACTGAGCCATGAGGGACAGTTGCAGAGCTTCATAACTTGCAAGCTAACTGGAATATAGTGTGACGTATCCTCCATTGCCATGCAAATTAATAGCTTTGCAGAAAATGGTTGGCCTATAGAGGTCACGACTTCCCCGAGCTGCTAGTGATCACGGGCCCGGTTCAGTGAAAGGGGCCGAGGGAATGCGCACCACGGAAGGGACTTAATACGATGGAATGGTCGCCTAGTGTTTTTCCGGGAATGGTGATCAGACTATCTGGCTTGTGAGCTGCTGCGACGAATCAACAAATTCTCCTCAAAAATTCTCAGACTCATTAGTAATAAGGATCGAATAAGCCCGGAATGCTGTAAGACAAATGCACTTTTAACCTAGAGGAAAGACGCTATGGAAATAAGCTGCAAAAGTGCATAACAGCGAGATGGTTAAGGTAACTATCAGAGTAACACTTTTAGGTGGTTCGGTGAGAAGCTACGAACCTTAGAATTGACAAGGAGAACATCCAAGCGTTCGCTCAGCCGAACGAGAGTTGCGTCCAACTGTTCAATCCTTTTCGCGTGCTTTTCGGCACAGACCTTCAATTGTTCCTCCAAATCGACACTGTGCCTCACGGCCTGAGCACATTCGGACGATTTCACAGCCAGTTCCTCGGACAGAGTTATCAGCTTTTTTTCTGATTGCTTGCAAATGGGGAAGTAAGACAAGACAACATAAGGGGTTGAAATGTAAATGCTCGCAGGCAACGTGAAACAAAAGACATCACTGGAGATAGTTCTAAGGATAAACCCTCCAACATTAGGCGACCGGTCAACGTATGGTGGTATAACCCATAGCAGACTGCGGACTTAGCAAAAGAACGGTTGTCGCCAGATAGCACAAACGCTAAAACGAGATCTCTCACGACTGTCAGCTGTTCAGATTCAGACTGTTGTCGCAGGTGCAAGTGATCGGTAACATCGTAACAAGCCTAGACTGTCGCTGATGTTTCATGTCCAAATGAGACACAAGGTTGCTTCTTAACCCTGTATAAGAGCATTACAACATGACGGGTTGTAAGGGTAAGAATATTATTTTCTAAGCAGTGCAGGCCAATAAAAGCAACGATTTGCATCTCAAGTCAAGCGCTGATATATCACCACTCCCCAGTTCAGTTAAACAACTATGATCCGGGCACCAATGTGAGGCAGATCCAGCTGCCAAGACTCACATCGCCAGATGTATAACAAACAGCAACGGTGAGAAAGTGAGGTAGAATGCAGAGAAAAAAGAAAATTGAATCGATAAAGAAGTGCGTTAAAATAATCTGGATAAAGTGGAAATTAAGTAGGAGATGAGAGAAACCGAATGCAGGGACGCCACTAACTCCGCGATCGCGTCAGCTCTGATAAGGTCTCCAAACTAGTGTGGATCATCCCGAGGCCCTCATCCAGCAGGGCACGAGTCAGCCTGACCAAACGCCTCAGTCAATTCTTACATGCCTTCAAAAAACGGTCGCGATGGATGATTTTAATGTACGCTGACACCTTAGATTGGCGGAAATCACCTCCCTATAGGCTGCTGTGAGGGCTACCGAGGAAACGAGTGTAAGATGCATGCGGAAGATCTGGATGCTATAAAACTCCAATTTAACTCAGCAATCTACACGTAACACAAGGATACGATAGCTTCAATCGCGAAGATTCGCACCGTCATAACAATGAATATTACCACGACGGAGGAAAAGGAGGGAAAAGGTGCGAATAAGATTGGATAGGTAGTGGAGGAAATAGCTACCAGAACCAAATGGTGATAGTTGATTCAGAGGACTTGTGCTATCCCCTCATGCCCAACCCAATAGTCCTGAAAACAGTTATCGAGGGTAGTCATGAAGATATAAAGAGTGAGTGCCAAGATTTAACAGGCAAGTTCAGGTCATAGTAGATTCCTACCGTGAGGTAGAAGAGCCATGGACTATCGAACTTCCCATAAACAGGATATTCAAATGAAATTCGTCTGGTTTCCAAATATTGGCCGGTCGAGTATAGGTGGGTTTTATTACACCAAGGATTCAAATACGTGAAAGACGCCATTATTACGAAAATTCCTGGCATTAGAAACCTCACAGACAGTGGTGAACAAGTGCATGCAATAGTTGCTAACTTAGTACATTTAAGCGCTTTCAATAAAAGAAAAAATATAGATAAATGGGGCAAATAAAAATCATAGACGGGCTAGCTGCCGCATAGGTCGGATGCCCACAAGTAGGGAACTGTGAACTAAGGCACAGACAAGTTCTTAATGCTACCTGCGCGCTCTTGATTTGAGACGCGGTAGTTCAGTGTTGCTACTCAATGAGCTGTGCGCCGGGCACACAGCACACCAACGCGTCGCTGCCACGTGACCAGCACCACCGGCCGCGCTTGGGTTGAGCATATTGCGAGGCCGCACGCACTTGCATGGATTCGAACCGGTGACTTCCGGATTATAAGGCAAGCGTGTATTCGTTTCGGCTACCGGCCTGCAGTTCAGTTAATCAATTCGGATGCGTTCATCGAGTTACGACGGGTCCAGTTGCTTTAGTTCACGCCAACAAATACTACGATAACAGTAATAGGGCTAATTTAAGAAGAATGAACCAAAGGTAACATCGTCAAACTGAATAGGCAAGCCAGAGATGAAAGGGTGAAGAGTGCCGCTGACTCTGTGAACTTGACATATCCTACATGGTGTCTGACCTCAGATGTAGCCGCGGTCTCGAGGACTGCATCGAAGAAGATGACAAATACAAGTCAAACTCGATCTATCGGTGGGTTTTGTTATGCGACTTTTCCATGTTTATAATACGCAACTTCAGAGTTACATCTAACTGAGTACGGTGTCGAGACGTGATACACACTTGTGGGCATGCGAAGTACATGACCTAGACAGAGTGTATGGCTCCAGCACAGCAGGCATTCTAAAGAAACAGCAAAGCATTCGTGCCTAGCCATTAGATTATGAATGGCTCCAACCAGACATGAGCAATACTTCACAGGCACCAGCGGTTTTCGGCGCACAGTGGCCTTGTCTGGTCGAAGAGTTTATATTCCGTCATCTTTCTATAGGAAAATCCGAAACGCCGCATGCACCTTCGTAATACAGGCGGCAGCCGATTCGGTAATAAACCACCTAGATAAGTGAACCAACTAACCACTTTCATTGCCTGTTGCATGGTTGCGAAAACTGTTGGTATATCTACCCAATCCTGTAACATGAATTTGAGTTCTGATGGTGCAAAGCAAACACAGAAGCGCGTGGCGCTGTCACTCGAAGTGGAGGGAGTTGCAAAGCAGATGTGTACGGTCCGAAAAAAGGCATATTGTCCGCGCACTTGGAAGCAGAAGAGCGATCATGATCACCTCGATCACAAAGTTGAACATATAATGAGATGTAAGACAGCACTGACATAATCCTCTTGTGGCAAACTCAGCGGTTTTACAGTTGAGCTTCAGGCGTGTCTTTCCAGGACAGACACAGCCACAAACCAGTATGGTCAGCTGAAGAAAACGTAGCCTATTAGTCAAGGAAATGCGGTGTACAAGCACCAGATGAAGTGTAAAGATTTGGTCAACACGTATTCTGCGAAGACGGGGATTAACCTGACACGATAATTCGTCTGTTAACAGAGCCAGTGAGCCACCGCAGCATGACGCTAGTGATAAGTTCGGAGGAAAATGGGATAAGAATGATAGTATGACTTTTACAAATTTTCTTTGGCCTATACTAAAGTGGGTATAATAGTTGACAGATGCCAGTCAGAGGACAATTCCTTTGTGCAGCAGAAAAATATCGAACAAGGAAGCTAAGATGAGTCACCAATACCCCTTAAAAAGCATGGCAGTAGGTCACTACGGCCACGAGCTGTGCACAGCCTCACTAAAACCACAACTGATGTCCAATCCCGTCGGTGACGGGCGATTTTAATCCCACCTCCCAGATGAGTTCAGGTAAACCAGCAGAAAATTCTGGGGCACCGAGCAAGTCGAATCGCTCTTGCAATTGCTCGGTTCATAGATTCAGGCGGTAGCAGTGCGCCGGTAGGCGGTACCGGCGCTTCGCTGCCACCTGGCTACCACCAGTCGCGCTTGGGCCGAGTATACCGCGAGGCCAGTCGCACCTATGCGGATTCGAACCGGTGACCTCCGATTAACAGTGCATAAGTGTAATGCTTTGGGCCATCGGCCGGGGTATGTAAATTGGGATAGAACACAAGTGGAGAGAAGAAAAAAGTTGGCGAGGAGTGGGAAAAATTGTCGACTAGCTGCAACAGACCGAATGAAGAGTCCTTGGCCTCGTGATTGTCCAAAGTGGATATTCAACCACTGATGTCCAGCTCGAACATTGGTGTGAAGGATAGACTCAAACCACATTTTAATTGGTAAACCATGATGTGAATTAATTGGGTGAGATGGGGCCGGGCTTTAGTCCGCGCAGTCCAGAGACACGCATATTCCTTTCCACAGCTGGAACAAATTAAGTAACAGTCGACCACGGTGGCGCGGTTAAAGAACGACAGAAAGTCACGAAACAGGAATAGGTAAGCGTAAGCTAGTGCGGTGAGATCTGTGTATACTGCTGTGAATGGCAAGAAAGTGGCAAAAACATCTAGCGGTCCCGTCTGCACCATATGGGATGCAACGTTTCCGTAAACTAACCACAGAGGAGTAGAATGCGCAAGAGTCAATGCGCAAAATGCACTTGGAGAACATGGAGATAAGGTGTTAGCCTTATGCAACGGACCACTGTTGCATTCGAATCGTCCCAATGCACCTGGAGTACACACAAATGCAGTCAGGTGATGCACAGTAATCTGATGCACGCGATTTTCACTGGATTGTACAGTTAAAAGGTGCATGCAGCGTTTGGAAAAACAATGACTGTACTGGTACCAAGGAACTGAGTAGGTAAGGAAGCGTTTCTTGCGTCAAATGTAAGGGTCACAACGCTTAGCTGCAAACACAAGGAAGTTGAACTATTCTCTAGTAGTAGTAGTAGTCGAAAGAGTTTCGATTGTGCGAAACACTTCACTGGGTGTCTGGAAGGTGAAGTAAGTGATGGGATAACAAGTAACAGCAGGGAGTTAAACGTACCAGCCTGTCTGTTTGAAGATTCTGCAACCGTTGCTCATAATTACTGCACATGGCACATTCGATTGAGGAGCGCTTCGGATCACCTCTCGTAGTCGACTGTAAATGAATCCAAGATACTTCAGTGATCGGGCTGCTTTTAGATGCGATATCATCGACATCACACACCGCCTTCTCTGCAATGTTCGGCACGGTTGCCTGTTCACTCACAGAAAGATCACACGGTGTGATGACCGCTTGGCTAGATACACCGAGCGCCTCACCTGTAAAAAACGAAACCCAACGCCTTCACTAAATGCAGTGAGGTGACGCCAATCAGATCCGAGTGAATGGTGAGGTTTGAAACGAATGTCAAATAGCGAAAATAAGCAACAACAAAAGCAGAACACGATTGTCATAGAATCGGTGGGTCAGAAGCCATTCTGAAGCGGTGACACAGGCGAGAACCCAGAGCACTCCAACGGCAGAAAATTTGGAGACGATGAAAAATGAAACAGTGTGCGATTGGTATGTCGGAGTGGAGTACATACATTCGAATTGTGATCCACACATGTCGCCGGAGTCAACGGATGTGGGTGACCTTGTTCGGTCCCAATACCCAAACAAACGTTGATGGCTGGGTGACCGCGACGAATTGGTTCAAGATTCTAGTGTACTTCTGATAATTCTGTGAAGTTGATCGTGACGATATTAGACCACATATACTTCGTTTGCGATGACCGGTAGAAACGCCTACGTTGCAGTTTAGTGCATGAGGAGATGACACAATCGATCGGAAAAGTATGGGTGCAAACAAAATCACATTCAACTTACGAAATCACAAGAGATAAGTCGGCTTATACTACCCAACAAACTTCCGTTGACGTCAATGCTACAAAAATTACTATTTCGTCAAAATTAAGCGGTGGTGTGGAAGCGCATGTTCAAAGCGAAGGATGGATTGATTTCTATGGCACATGATACTCCGTAACGAAGGAAAAAGACAGTACAATCCATGCGAACGAAGAGTTACCTTCTATCTGATGGGGGAACGGTTACACTAAACCAAGCAGCAGGTATGCATGAATATCCCACAAAGAGCTGAAAATCTAAATGGGTGGAATGCAATGTAATCAACAGCATACGAACAGAGAAAAGTACACTTGTACAATTCGGTCTCTTAACGGTGAACTCGCAAAATGTTGCAAGTCCTTGAGAGGAGACATATCCCGGCGAGGCGACTGTTAACTGACGGGGCCAAAGAATGAGAAACACAGAGTACCTTGGTTAGACTATCGAAACAAAAGCAGAAGACGTAATTTGTGTGGTGACGTTGCCATTTTATGCATTTTTATCAAACACAAACGTGCAGCATGTATGCATAAAGCAAAACAGTTTTATGGAATCGCAGATGACAGTGCATGTGTTACTAGGGTAGGATGAGCCACAGTCAGCTGTTTTGTATGTACGGCAGTGGACGTTCGTGATCGATAACAATGGTCTCCAGTAGTCTAAGAATGTGAAGCCGCTGTCAGCGACTCGTCAAGAATGACCCCATAGCTGGTGGTTAGCAGGCGCTTTGATTTCCGAGGCATATCGGTTTCCCGATTCAACTGATTCCGTCGTCGCAGATCCCATCCGGAAGCGTAACCACTTTGGGATGTGTTCACTGATGCTGTCAGTGCGCCCGACGTAGCTGTCTTTACAGCTTCAAGTGAATTTGTGAGGAGAGTGGGACATGCAATGCCTCGATCGACGGTGTCTTAATTGACCACAAAAGCATAGATTTCCTCGAGGTGAGCAATCGTAGTTCTGCCGCATTGTCCGTGCTTTTTAGAAAAGCACATACGTGTTTCTTGAGGACTTTCATGAAGTGGTCATCTTTGAAAGGTTACTCAATGAAGATGGGCTTCTTTGGGACTGTTAGCATGATATCTCTCTTAGTTGTCTCACTAAAGCGCTCAATAAACTGCAACAAATAACCATTGAACTGCAACCTATCAAACATCAGATCTCGCTATGCTTCTATGGTGTCTGGGTGCAGATCATATGGACCTGATAAAAGAGTGTACGGAAGTGTTTATGTTGAATAAAGGAGAAACTGATAAAATGTAAATACTAACTAGTCCAAATTAGTTCTGTACGCAGATCTTCTGATGGAACGGTCTGGCTACCGTGTAATCAGTATACCTATACAGTCGTCTTCCTCAACGTCGTGCGTCACTTTAAGGTTCGGATGTATTTTGTTGTGCCTCGATCGCATGTGCGATGTCCACATTCGAATCGAGGATTAGCAGCACATCACAAAAATAATGATTATGTGAAGTTGCCGATCCTGCATACTAGATTTCGGGTGATGTCTGGCGAAAACACTGCACTTAAATGCAAATCGTAGCCCACACTGAGAATGCGAGTCGGAATCCGCTTACACCACGAGCGATTAAAAATAACCAGTTCGAAAATCTGCCTATTCTTCAATCATACCCATGAACACGTCTGCCAAGAAAGAGCCTAGTTGGCTACCACCCATCACCACATCGTTTATCTCCCTTGAAGGGCAAATTTGACGCTTTGCGAACAAAAAGAATCACGTTCTACAGCAATTCCTTGAAGAGTCGCGTATGAACGTAGTGCTTTTGAGAAAAATTCATATAGGAAATCACAGAGTTGTTCAAAGGGATAATGGTGAAGGGATACTGAACATCAAGAGAGTACATTTGCTTCCCGGTCAGGTTTACACGTCCAAAGTAAGGAATTCGAAGTTGTTTGATGAAGCATGCTTTACTATGAATTTTCCGACAGGCTTAAGCATGCTAATGAGCCGTTTGGCAAAGGCGTGGTACGATGAATCAAACATCCAGATAACTGGTCGTATGGGTATCCATGATTTGTGCACTCTAGACAGATCGTACACTTGTGGAGTAAATGTACCCACAGGTTTTAGTGCCCCATAGTCGTCTTCCGTGAATCCATGTAACCTGAGGAATTGCAGCTCACCATACGACAGCTATACGACTGAACGAGCAGTGTCAAAGGTAGTATCCGGTTTGAATCTTGTGCTGTCACACAAAGCTGTCAAGGCTGTTCGTAAACAGTCCGAAAGTAGGAGTGAACATCGCCGAGTGTTAAGCCATCAGTTAGTTGTGAAAATACACAAATATGGCGAGAAACATGGACATATCTTTCCGCAATCGCCAATTAACCGGAGGTGAAACCTGGATCATAAGAGGTAATGCAGTCAGTGTCGCGATCAGTTCAGTTCAGTTGAACAAGTATCATACGGACACCAAGTTGCGGTTGATACGGCTGTCATGACTCATGAGAACGAAATAACAAGATCAACGGTTAAAAAATGCGGCTGAACGCAAACATAAAACAATGAAAAGGGAGTTAAGAGCGTAAAACGAAACCAAAATGGAATGAATATTAACAACTAAAAACAGGAGACGGAATGCAGGAACACCACTAACTACGCGACTGAACCATGCCGACAGTCTCCAAAAAATATGGTGGACCATCATGAAGCCCTCTTAAGAGGTGCAGTACGCACCAGCCTGACCAAGTCTATCAGCTAATTTTTGCATGTATTTGTACCAGGTCTGAGGCAACAATACTGGACCTTAACGTGGTGCAATGGTTCGCGTACCTTTTTGACGCATTGAGCTATACTGGGTGGTGCCTCCGGGCAACTTGAGACCTACTCCTACCAGATTGGTCAATGGTTAGAGGTCAAGCAAACTCAGTCTCCTGGTCCTCCAGGTTGGGGTTTGAAACGGGATGGCGTCCATTTCTGTAAAAGTAAATCATCGCCACCTCCCCATTGCCCTGCGGACAGGCTTTCCAGCCAAAGGCTTTGGTTGAGGAACTAATCGTCCTCCTGTCTAGATCTGGGCGCGCTGGTAGTATCGCAGTCCACGTACGACCAAGTCTAACTACCTCATGCATCGGCCGTCGCGCAGATTATCAAGGGTCGCCTTATCTGCTGTATACAGCAGGGCGGATAAGCGAAAACATGCTACTGCTGGCGCCTCGCTTCGCTCTTTTCCCCCTGTTCCTCTTACTCCCATCCCAAGCATAATTACTAACCTTCCATCTAGAATTCCCAGGTTAATTAACAGAAGCCGTAACGCCACTGGAGAAGAACCAACTGCAGCCACCATCCCGCAACACCCATCGGACGCCTATCGGCAGCATCCGATTATAAGGCCACGCTGTCCCGTTTCACTAGCGTCGTTCAAGGTCCAGACGCTAAAACAAATAGATGAACAGGTTACATCAGCCCGAACTTTGGGCATTCTGGGTGTTGACATGTGTCGAGCATCCGAAACGAGGCGCAATGACTCTCACGGGGTAGTTGAATTAACTGCGCCCTGCTTTTCCTCTCCGTATTGGTTAAACGCATCCGGAAACGCTGCTGTGGCAGTCACCGGTAAACATAGGGTGGGCATCGCACTCAGTACCAAGGTAGAGCCATCGATAGCCATTTGTGTACAGCCCGTCTCAAGACATCAACTAAGATGGATTCAAGATAAGTATAAGACGCGCTTTCTACATACTTTCCGCTTATGTGCAAACAGACTCCCAGTTCTCATACTGCCAAGGACGCCTTCTAAAAAATAGAACACGCTACAACACAGTGCTAGCAGTTCAGTTGCACAAATATGATCCGAGCAGCAAAGTGTCACAGACCCAGTCGTCACGATTCATATGGCAAGAATAGCAATAAAGAATAACCGTAAGACGGTGGGGTTAAATGAAAATATAATGTAAACAAAATGGAAGTAAGAAGTGCGTAAAACTAATAGAACGAAAGGAAAATTAACAACCGGATAATAGAAGCGGAATGTAGGAACGCCACTGACTTCGTGACCGTGTCATGTCTGATACGGTCTCCAAACATTGGTGTCGACAGTCCCGAGGAACCCATCCAAGCTGACCAATTATCTCAGATAATTTCTTCACGCCTCGATGCTACGTCATGAACTGGCCACCCAGATGTTTTGCCTAACTTGGTGCAGCCACGGCGTATAATACATGCTGAGGAATCCGATCGACGGGAATACGGAGGACATAGCTTAGCCAACATAAGCGACTAAAATTTATCAAAAACTCGAGAGACACCAGAAGGCTTCTTGCCAAAAATCAAATGCAGACCTCAACATTGCTCACTCAGTGTTCCCATCAAACGTGGCCATTACTCTGTAAACACCGGTCTTCATCATCATCATCAGTACACGTTAGCTGAGGGTGAGAAACACACCTCAGCTAATGTGTCGCAATACCAAAAGATAAGTGAATAAGAAATTACACTCCAAATTGCATCACACACAAAATATGATGTAAAATATTGCGTAACGCGTTTTGCATGAGATAGGGATTGGAGGGGGAACCTAAAGGGGGGGATGGACAAAGAAACTGACAACACAAACGCCATTAGAGTCGGCTCTTCGCCATGTCAGCAAGTGTGTCCAACCAAACGTGTTCATCGTCCTTAGAACCCCAGCCAGGCAGTGGGGATGCACCATCCGACGCCAACTTCGAAGTGAGGGTTTCCATTTCTATCGACCAAGTAATCGCTTGGCCTCCTCCCTTTTTCTCGCAACCGCAACCCAAGGTGCGCAAACGATGCACGTCGCGGGAGTCGGTGTGCTGGCATGCGCGACACGTAGCTCAGCCATCGGAGCCTGGTGCGTGACATAATGGGGCTAAGACGTTCACTCGCTCATCCTACACCAAATACGCGACGCCGAACACGCTCACTGCTCACGAGGTGCTCCCACCGTTGCAAAGGAAGCGATGAGCGAATGTGACGAGACTCTTTATGTCCACCGACATGATGGGCCAGGTTTTACAACCATATAGGAGAGTTGAACAGACGGCTGCGTTATAAACTCTGCCATTCAAGGCGAGAGTGATGTCGCGTCTGCGCCACAGGTGGCGGAGATTGGCAACAGCACCACAAGCTTTAGCTATGCGCTTTGTAACCTCATCTTCGATCCCACGAACGCTAATATAGCTGCCCAGCTACTTGAATTCTTGAACGACTTCCAGCTCATCACCACAAAGTGTTAGCTCAGAAGTGGGTCCCAGCCAAGTTTGGAAAAGTACTTTGCATTTCGATGGAGCAAAGCATAGCCCAGAATGATTGATAGCCAGTGCTAATCGGTCCAGTGTTGCTTGACATGTTTGGAAGCTGTCACAGATTAGGACAATGTCGTCTGCATACTCCAAGTCAAGAAGTCGTTCACCAGACAGCAGCTCCACACCTTCTAAATCGTTTCCAGCGAATGCAGTTTTCATGACTTCGTCAACTGCAAAGGTAAATAGGAAAGGTGACAGTGGGCAACCTTGTCTCACACCGCTGGTGATACTGAAGGGTGGTGGCAGTTTATCATAAATCCTCACTCTACCCGAACTATGCGCGTACAGCGCTTTGAGAATGTTTATCTTTCAGGTACGCCTTTCCTCAGCAAAGTGCCAAAGGGCGTATCGATCCACCGAATCGAAGGCACCTTTTATGTCAAGAAACACGACAACGGTGGGTCGCCAATAAACATGGTGGTGCTCCAACAATTGATGCAAGGTGAAGATGTGGTCGATGCAGCCACGACCTCGACGGAACCCGGTCTGCTCTTCATGAATCTGGCTTCCGTGGGTGCCCATCAGTCCGTGGAGAAGGACAGACGCACACAAATTAGAGGCAGTCGAAATCAGACTGATTCCTCTATGATTGCCGCAATAAGAAAGGGAGCCTCCCTTGAAAATTGCGAGCTTCAGTCTGTCAGGACAGTCTCCTGCTCCCAAAGTTTCACTAGCAACTAGTGTAAATCATTTATCAGAGCAGTTCACCCCGAATTTGAAGAGGGCTGGGGGAGTCCTATCTGCCCCTGCAGCCTTATGCAATTTCAACAGCCTGATCTCACGTTCGACCTCTGCGCTTGAGGGCGGACCCAAGGAGAAGTCCCAGGGAGAAGCGCGCTCCATGCCAGAACGAGAAAGCGACAACTCAGGTTGGTTATATTGCCTTGCAAAGTGTTCGGCCCAACGCTCCAAGCGTTTAGACAGGCTACGGATCAGCTGCCCACTCTCGTCGCGTATGGTCTCGCTAACATCAGGGCTCCTACTGTTTGTTTCCCGTATCAGACAGAATAAGTTAAGATAATTACCGACAGTATTAACTGTTCTCATCTCCGCTGGTACCCGCTGAGACCACCAGGCCTCGCGGTCTTTCTTCAAGCTAGCGTGCAGTTTTGCCCTAAGATCTTTGCGAGCCTCATTGTATTCGCTTCCAACCGGAAGACGTCAACGAGCATCCATAAGTTCCAGAGACTTTGTAGAGACTCAATGTACAGTTTGGCAATTTGATTTGCCACATGAAGATATGTCTGCTGATAGTAACCTAAGACGAATATACGACCAGTTATCTTCGACGGCGCTCAATGGACGCTTACTCAGCCCGGATGTCAGCGCACTTTGATACACATATGAAACACCTGGCTTCGTCAGGTAGCTGCTGCAAACGATGTGGAACGACGGTGTGGACGTCTACCGAAACACATCCGAAGGTCGGCGCAAACAAGTGCGCGGTCAGAGTCCACGTCCGTGCTCCAAATCGAGCGACAGTTTTGGACGCAGCCTCTCAAGCAGTAACTGACCGCGATATGATCGATTTGCGTCCGTAGCTGACCCGAGGCTGGTGGACGCCAAGTCACGCTTCTGCGGGTGCTGTGTCGAAAGTTACTGCTCGGTACAAAGAGACGAGCATCCTCACACAACTGTAGCAATCGCTCACCGTTATCATTACGAGAGCCTACACCATGCTGGCCGCCCAGATGAAGCTCAGTAAAGGAAAATTTTCCGACTTGAGAGTTTAGATCGCCAACCAACACCATATCTGGGCTTCTTCTGTAACGAAGGAGACAGAAATCATCTTGCACCGAATCAGTCCTACAATTTGTAGGGGCGTAGGTCGCAATGACAAACAGGCACCGTCTGTCCCAGCGCGACTTCATAGCATGGAACGAACCAGCTTAAGCTATCGGCGCATATCCGACTGTCGACTGGGATCCAATCGATCAGGGCAGCTTCAGCCGGCTTGACCGGCATTTGAAGCTGCATCATCGCCAGAGAAGTGCAATTAGAATGTGCCGCCGGTGTCGCATGTGCGGCATCGCAGGGTAAGCACGGAGCTCGAATCTTTCAGGCAAGTTATTGATGAACAGCAAATATCGATCGATAGGGTCTCGAATGTGCGAGCAAGTGCAGCCTGTTAGCCAAGCTGTAGCGAAGTGCACACATCGAGACATGCCAGATTTAACGAGGATCGAGGACTCCAAAGGGGAACGGATGAACTGACGTCGTCCGCTCTGCTAAATGTAATAGATAGAGCGCAGTTGAGCACCTTCTACGACGGTCAGAGCATCAAGAAATCGTTGGGAGAAAGGTTCATTGTATTGCTTGGGCAGAATACTGTAGGAATGCTCAGGCCTAGATAGCAGAACGATTAGGGTTCTCAACCAAAGCCTTTGGTTCAAAAACCTTGTCGCAAGACAGCAGGGTTTTGCCACTGGACTACATAAAGCCCATTTTATGAAGTAAGGAGCCACCCTCACTCCAACCGTTAACCTGGAGGACCAGGAGCCTAAGTTTGTCTGGCCTCTAACCATTGACAAATCTGGTATGGCTGACTCTGGAGGTGCAAAAATGCATCACCCAGGATAGCTCAGTGGACCACTGAGGCACAGAAACCATCGCATCACATAAACACCAGTGGTCAAACACGAGCAAGCGTTTGACGTCTTCGTGGCGAACTGGCAAGGTCTCCGATCCATAGAGTAAGACAAGTCTCACAGCAGCGCTATACACCCTACCTTTCATTGATAATTTGATATCCCACTGTCTCAACAGAAAGGTTGAGCCTCTGGAAAGCCGCTCGGGCCTTGAGGATACGCGGATGTAGCCTAATAGTAGCGTGCAGGATTATCGGCCGCGCGCCATGGTTCGAATATCCTGTCGCAACGAGACTGGACCTTAACGTGGTGCGACGGTTTGTGTACCTCCTTGACCCATGGAGCTATACTGGGTGGTGCCTCCGGTCCACTTGAGACCTACTTCTACCAGGTTGGTCATTGGTTAGAGGTCAGACAAACTCAGTCTCCTGGTCATCCCGGTTGGGGGTTTAAAATGGAATGGCATCCATTTCTGTAAAATTAAATCATTGCCACCTCCCCGCTGCTTTGCGGACAGGCTTTCGAGCCAAAGGCTTTGGATGAGGACCCTAATCGTCCTCCTGTCTAGGTCTGAGCGCCCTGGCAGTATCACAGCCCACATACAACCATGACGTTTTCTGCAAACATAAACTACATCCTGCATTGGCCGCCGCGCAGACTATCAACGGTCGCCTTATCTGCTGCACATATCAGGGAGCATAAGAGAAAACACGCCGCTACTGGTGCCACCCTTTTTTCTTTTCCCAACCTCCATTACTAACCTTCCTTCTTTGATTCCCAGTTAAATTAACAACGGAAGTGTCACTGGAGTAGAACTATCTGCAGACACCTCGCGACAACCATAGGAGGACTATCGGCAACAGTCCCCTATAAGGTCACGATGTCCCGTTCTCATGGCGAGGTTCAACTTTCGCCCTCTAAGACAACTGGGTCAACAGGCTGCACTCGCACGCACATTGGACAAACTGGATATTGATGTGGGCGCCGAAATGTCACTTGGCATCCTCCTGTAGCTGGCCAGTGATGGTCCCACATAGCCATAAGTTACAGGTGGCGTGGTTCCATGCTAAATTGACGATCATACCTGCGTCGACTCTGGTCATGCCTTAGTACGCTGTCGTTTCTCCATGAATTTTACCGGGAGGCGCACCAAGCGTCCCCTCCAATTGGCAACTGAGAAATTGCCTCAGCCATCGATCAGGCAAGAGGATCAAAACGCACTGAGTGCTGAACTTTCGTTATCTTATTCTAATGACACTGAGCTTCAGTGGAATAGAATCACAGCCGCAATGCAGGACGCAGGAGCAGTTGCTTGTGGCACTATCAATCGTCACCGCACCAGTCACTGGATATCCGTAAGGTCGGTGAACATATTGGAATCCAGAAGAAACCTCCCGGCTGGCTCTGATCACAATGCGACCGGACGGGTTATCAGGCGCGAACTAAAGTGGTGCGTACGTGCTGACAAGGAGGCCTTGTGGACCACTCGAGCTCAAAAAATGGAAGAGGCAGGAGCAGTAGGCAATTACCGCAAGCTCTTCCAGTTGATCCGCACCACTGATCCCAGAAAACCAGTGGTCAGTGAAACAATCAGAGAGCGCGGGTGCATTGATCACAATAAGGAGCGCCGTATGCCTTGTTGGGCGGAACACTTTGTAAATCAGTTCAGCTGGCTACCTGCTCCGGGATCTCCTCCTACTCAGGTGATGCAGGACGAGCCACGGACCGTTAGTTTTAAGCCTCCATCGGAGGCCGAGGTCCGAAATGGGATCACAGTCTTCAATCGTTTTCATGCCGCTAGCCCAGAAACCCTCCCATCTGCACTAGTTAGGACCAACGCAATGAGGATGGACCTTACCGTGGTGCGATGATTTGTGTCCCTCAGCGATTCATCGAGCTATGCTGAGTGGTGCTTTTTTTGCACTTTTAGAGCCACTCATAACAGATCGGTCAATAGGCACACACCAGACAAACTCAGCCTCCTGGTCCTCCAGGTTGGGGGTTGGAATGAGGTGGTTCCTTATTCATTAAAACGGACTCCTTGTAGCCCAGTGTCAAACCCGCTGCCTTGCGGTCAGATTTTTGAACCAAAGGCTTTGGTTGAAAACCCTAATCGCTCTCCTGCCCAGGCCAGAGCAACCTGACAGCATCCTGCCCACGAAATACAATGAGTTTCTTGAAGCTCTGGCCACCGCAGATGATAATCAACGGCGCCCTATCTGCTGCATCGAGCAGCGTGGATAGGGATTCGGATGCTACTGTTTAAGCCTTCCAATCTTCTTATTCCCCTCTTACGCACTTTCTGTCTTACCGTCCCGTTCCAGCTTCATTTTTATCCCTCCTGTTTTCAATGCCACAATTCTTGGCCCTCCCCCACCTTGCTTTGCTAGGATTTTACCTTCTAGTTCAACTCACATGTTAAAGCGGAGCGTCATTCCTGTCCTGTCGGCAAGCCCATATCCAACCAAGCGGCCAAGCCCACTTCATCGACTTCCATTTGGAGGTCATGATACTCCTTCAGATTAGCAAGCCATTATGTGCACACAGTGCTACAAATCGGTCAACAGCCAGTGTTTGCCCGAATATTACAGACCGTCTCAATCGACATCGGCTGCTTATTGGAGACCCATCTGAAAGACTCGAGCATAGTGTTCACTTTGCGATATCACTAAGGTGACAACAGCAGTACTTTCTCATTGTGCCTATCCGGTGACGATGCAGCTTCGAGCACCGGCCAAGCCGCTGTTGCTATTGCCCTGAGTCCCCGGGCTGAAGCTGCTCTGGTTGACTGGATCCCAATCAGTGGCCGGTTGTGTGCGATCTGATTGTCTGGCTCGTTCAGAGCTGCGAAGCCGCGCGGGACTAACAGGTGTCTATTCGTCACCGCTGCATATGCACCCACAAACTCTAGCGATGATTCGGTAAAAGACGACTTCTATCGTCAATTGAACGAACTCTTTCGCCAAAGAAGAAGCTCGGACACTGTGGGGATCTGAATGCTCAAGTTGGCAAATTAGTCACTAATGAACTGCATCTGGGCGGCCAACATGGTATAGGCTCCCGTAATGATAACGGTGAACGGTTACTTCATTTGTGTGAAGATGCCCGCTTATTTCTTGCGAGCACTAACTTACGACACAGCACCCGCCGGAGGGTGACTTGGCGCCCACCAGCTTCGAACCAGCTATGGACGCAAATGGATCACATTGCGATAAGTTACCGATGGAGAGACTGCGTCCAGAGCTGTCGCTCGATTTGGAGCACAGGTGTGGACACCGACCATGCACTTGTGTGTGCTGACATACGGATGAGTTTTGGCGGACGCCCAAGACGATGTTGTGAGCGCATTGACACCAGCCAACTGGCGAAACCAGCTATTTTGAATGCCTATCAAAGCACGCTGTCATGTGAGTTGAGTAAGCAATCACTGGATGCAGTTGAAGCTCACTGGTCTCATATTCATCAGTTTTTACCAGCAGCAGGAAAATCCTCATGTGATAAGTTTAATCGCCAACATGGACATTGGGTCTCTCCGCAGTCTCTGGAACTTATCGATGCTCGCCGGCATATTCCGGCTGGAAGCAAACACAATGAAACTCGCAGAGCTCCGGACAAAACTCCGTGCTAGACTGAAGAGAGACCGCATTAGAGATGGAAATGGCCGCTGCCCTCCGAGTGATACGGGAAACGGGCAGCAGGAGACCTGGTGTTAGTGAAACAATTTGTGACGAGAGTGGACAGCCTATCCACAACTTGTCAAAACGCTTGGAACGTTGGGCTGAGCACTTTGAAAGGCAATTTAATCAGTCGGAATTGTTAGATTTCTCGCTGGCCACTGATCGCCCCGCTCCCTGGGCTGTCCATTTGGATCCACCCTCTCGCTCAGAAGGCAAACGTGAGATCGCACTGCTGAAGTTAAACAAAGCCGCGAGACCAGATGATCTACCTCCAGCCCTCTTCAAATTCGGGAAATCTGCTCTAGTGGATGATTTACACAAGTTACTAGTGAAACTGTGGGAGCAGGAAACTGTCCCAACCGACTGCAGCCGTTCCGTCATAGTCCCAATTTTCAAGGGAGGATCACGATCGGAATGCGGCGACCATAGAGGAATCAGTCCGATCTCCATCGCCTCTAAACTGCTTGCCTCTATAATCCTCCACAGACTGACTGGCACTTGTGGAAGCCATATTCGTGAAGAGCAAGCCGGGTTTCGTCCAGGTCGTGGCTGCACTAACCACATCTTCACATTGCGTCAGTTGGAGCACCGTCACATATACTGGCGGTCCACCGTTGTCCTGTTCCTCAATATCAAAGGTGCATTAGATTCGGTGGACAGACGTGCACTTTGGGACTGTCTACTCAGGAAAGGTGTACCTGAGAAATATGTAAATATTATCCGATCATTATACGCGCGTAGCTCAGGCAGAGTGAGGGCATACGGCAAGCTGTCGTCGCCATTTAATAGCACAAACGGTGCGAGACAAGGATGCCCGCTGTCATCTTTCCTCTTCAATTTCCCTATTGACAAAGTCATTTAAATGACGTTCACAGGACACGATTTAGGTGTGGATTTGCTCCCAGGAGAACGACTTCATGACTAAGAGTATGCTGACGATATTTCCCTCATCTGTGACAGCTCCCAGACGTGCCAAGCGGCAGTGAACCGATTAGCACAGTCTGTCAGCAGCTTCGGACTTTGCTTTGCACCATCGAAGGGTAGATGTACAACGTAGCGGTAAGTTCGACCCTACTGTACGGTTGTGAAACCTGGCCCCTTAGATCAGCGGACATAAACAGGCTATTTACGTTCGACCACCGGTGCCTTCGCAAATAACTCACATATGGTGGGAACACCGCGTGAGCAACGAGCATGTTAGAAGCTTGGTTTACGGCACAGGAAAAGGAACTGAACCGCTCAGCACCGGCATTTCACGCACCAAACTCCGATGGCTCGGCCACGCTTTACGCATGCCAGCCCACCGACTCCCGCGACGTGCGTTGTTTGCGCGCCGCAGGTGTGGATGGAAGAAGAGGGGTGGCCAAGCGATGACTTGGACGTGAGGAATGAAGGCCCTCACTTCGAAGCTGACCTCAGTTGGAACGTCTCGGCTCCTTGGTTGGGGTCCGTAAGACGATGAATACGTTTCGCTGGATACACTTGTTGATATGGCTAGATGCCGACCTCAGTGCCGTTCGTGCTGTGAGTTTCTTTGTCCCACCCATCCCTCTTAGCCTCCCCCGCCAACCACGACCTCAATATTTAGCATTTTATAATTACGCATAGTAAATTACCTTTTTCTGCTGTATAGTAGCAGCCGGCAGGTAGCTTACCGGAAAGATGCCCATCCGTTACCGGTAGCTCAGCCGGCTTCAACTGTTGCATTTTGTTCTCCCTTCTATGTCTTGCGGCACAGCAGCTGAGGTGTTTCCCACCATCAGCTAACATGTTTAGTGTGCGTGTGTGCACTATTAATGGATGGAGGTGAGGTTTTCTGCAAAGCAATGACCTCCCTATTCGATCATATCTGGAAGGAAGTGTCCCGGCTAATTGGTGCGAATCGATTATAGTGGCAATATACAAAAAGGGCAGTGGTACAGGCTATGCTAACCACAAGGGTACTAGCCTAAGGCCAGTTGTGAAAACATTACTGGCCTTGATTCTCGTGAACCGCCTCACTGTGGAACAGGAATGGAGTGTTAGGGAAGGGCAGACAGGTTTCCGCCGAACACGTCGCTGTAGAGACCATAAATTCACTTTACAGAAGGTGCCAGAGCAGTACCATGCATAACGCAGACCGAAATAGCCTTTCGATTCAGTCGATCTATCGATTCTGTTCGAAATACTTGCGCGGAAAGGTGCTCTCACGAAATATGTGAACATTTCACGTGCTCTATACTCGAACCCTACAGGCCGCGTCAGGGTTTAGGGTGGCATATCAAATAGCGCTCCCATCACAAGTGGCATTCGTCAGGGTTGTGCGACTCCCCCATTCTTGTTCAATTTCGTCGTGGATTCTGTCATGGAGCGTTCCCTTGCGGAATCTCACGATGTACGCGTTGAACTGCTGAAGTGAAAGATTAGTTGATCTTGATTATGCGGACGATATCGTCTTGCTTTTCGACGATGTTGCAGTGGCACAATCAACCCGGAATAACCTGTCCACAGTGGTACCATTATTTGCTATACGCCTCGCACCTACAAAGTGCAGTGTTGCTGCAGGACCATCAGCCACTTTATAACCGCTTGGCCTTTACTAATGAGAAACTCGAGGTGACTGATCAAGTCACTTACCTTCGTAGCTGCATCAGCAACGATGAGCGTATAGAAACTGACGCTAGCTCACGCACTGCAAAGGCAAGAAGTGTCTTCTTGAACCTGCGGCATCTTTGGCAACAGAAGGGAGTTTCCCTCCGTCTGAAAGACCGTGTATAAAAGGCCACAGTGAGGGCCGTTCTGCTCTATGGTAGTGAAATTTGGCCCCTTCGGTCTGAAGATCTGAGGCGCCTTCAAGTCTTTGATCATCGTTGTCAGCAAAGCATTTCTGGTGTCGGATGGCACCAGCGTGTCCCCAACGATGACGTGCATAGACGAGTATTAGGTAGTGATAATCATGTTAGCTCCCTAGAACAACAGATAACACTGAATAAGTTGCGCTGACTTTGGCACGTGCTATGTATGCCTGGTCACCACTTACCTAGGAGGACCTTGTTTAGTCTGCCAGGTGTAGGGTGGCGCAAGGCTCGAGGTGGACAGGAGTTGACTTCGCAGCGGGAAGTGAAGTCACTGACGACCAAACTGGGTGCCGTTGGTCCATCTCGCCTTCCGGACTGGAGTTCACGTGACTCGCCTTGTGCTTGGTTCGAGACTTTACAGGACGAGGCTCGCAACCGATACCAGTGGCACGTCTGCTACCGTCTCCTAATCGGATTGCCTGTTTAAAGTGTTTTTGGTATTGTGTTATCTGATTAGGGCTGATTACGGCACGGAGCTGTGAAAGCCGCAAGGAAGCTGTCTCACCGATGCCGCCTTATCTTTGCACGATAGCTAGCTGTTTGTGATGGTATGTTGTCTACACAAGGTATAGGCGTCTTGACCCTGAATGTCTGCTTAGGGCATTAACATTTTCAGGTAACTCCCTTTCTCTCCCTCTTATTATTCTTTATTTCATAGGTCATCATGGTTGCATGACAGCGAAGCATCAGTTCAAATAACTGATGTACTGTGTTGTTGTTGTTTGTTTGCGGATACGCGAAGTAACTTCCTCAGTGATGTGATTAGTAGAGGTAACACAGCTACCAAGGGAAGTAAACCGATTCACCAATTCCAGTGGCTGTTCGCAAATAGTTGAAACCGGAGATGTGTCGGCCCAGTCATGCAACAGCAGTTTGAAGGTGCAAAGTACACGCCGAACCGTGCAGCGCTGTCAGTCAGTCCAGTAGTGTTTGCAAAACCAATGCATGATACACAAGAAGACCTATGTTTTCCGAAAACCCAATGTTTTTCAGTCAGTCGAGCAAAACGTCCACTGCAGTATAGTCTGAGAGGACGGAGGAATTCATGAGCAAATCGATAACAAGGCTGGAAAGGAAAGGAGATGCTGCACAAACCTGGCGAACCCTTCTTGTCGTGGGGGAAACAGGACAGAGTTGCCCATAGACCCTTACACGACCACGGGAGTCACGGCAGAGAAACCCCATAGTGGAAATGAATCCAGCCGGAATGTCCTTCATGGACAGCTAGTGCCACAAGCCGGCGCGGTCAACAGAGTTGAAGGCGGATTTCAAGTCAAGGAAAACCACCACAGTCGGTCGTCTGTATGTGTGTTTCTGCTCTAAAACTTGGCGAATAGTAAATATGTGATCGAGATAACTATGGCCAGGGGCGAAACCAGCCTGGCTTTCAGTGATTCGGTCCTCACGGGGACCAGTAAGTCATTGGATAATGATATCCCTAAGAAGTTTGGAGGCAACGGAAACAAGGCTAATACCTCGGTGATTTTCGTAAAAAGTACGCTGACCCCTCTTGAAGATAGGTCCGACAGTTGACAGCCGCCCGTCTGAGGGCACCTCTCCAGTGTCCAAATCGTCTTAAATAGAGAAGCGAGTCCAGTCAACAAAGAATCACCACCATCTTCAGAAAGGGTCGGCCGCGTAAGAGCTTTGTTTCGTTTTAACACGGCGTGCTCATGTCGAATCTCTTCCAAAATGGGAGACGTGACATTCAGTACTCAAGCCAGCTCAGGTGATTCGATAAGCGGCAGTGTCGCAGCAGGTCAGATGAACTGCTCCTCAAAAAATTGCGCGTAACGGGCTAATCTACGACGCTGAGAACGGATCAACAGTCCATGTTTCTCAGCTATTGTTTCTCTATCGGATGGCTTTCTTGGACCGGTGTTCCGGACGAGTTGGAAAAAACACTTGGCTGTTCCCAAATAGCACTGCGTTTCTCCATATCAGACCTTTGCAACCCACCAAAGTTCCAGGTAGATTCGAATACTCCTTGCGATGCGTCGTTTCAGAGAGTAAAAGACACGCTGAAACTTAGTGACCATCGGAACCTGTTTACGCGTTTCGGTCAAACGGATCGATGCCTCAGAGATCCACTCACAGTTAGGACATCTTAAGCCGGGTGCACAGCATGTGTCAAAGGCATTCTTGATGGCACATTTGGGACGATCCTAGTCAGCGTTCGGCTCACCAGCCTCATTCATCACTGGTAACTGGTGGGCCAGTTCGTCATGATATTGTTGAACGGCAGATCGTGATTTCAAGCTATCGGTGAAGTTAGCAGATAGACGCTTCTTTGAAGTGGGAAGAGTGAGCGCCAAGCGTGTGCTCACTAGAACATGATCGGAATCCAGGCACGTGCTCCAAATTGATCAACAGTCTTGGACTGAAGTGTCCACCTGGAGCTGATAGCAATATTATCAAGCTGGGTCCAGGTTATTGCGGAACTCGGTGGGCATCAGGTGACACAATGTGAACGTTTGTGCTGGAAAGCAGTACTGATAAGGCAAAAGTCGTGGTCGGCGCGCAGCTGCAAGAATCGATCACCAATATCTGTTTGGTGGACATCGACTCCAAAACGTCCACTCAGGTGCTGTTCAGAGTCTGAAAGGTGACTCACTTGGGCATTCATTTCACCAGCAACAATCACAAAGTCAGTGCTCTTCGCCTCGCGAAGTAGGGATGAAAGATGGTACTAGAAATCATCCCTGGTATCCTTCGATGTGCAGTCAGTAGGAGCAAAAACGGAGGCGATGATAAGGCACCTTGTCTTTAACCTACGTTTTCCATCCTCCGATGTTGAGACACATCGGATACAGATCCAGAGTGTCTTACGAAAGTCCGCAACCCTGGTCTGTGGCTTCACTAGACGAGCGGTTAGTCATTGGATCTCCACGCAGTCTCACCAATTAATGGAAAGTCGTCGAAAAATTCCCGTCGGAGTTGAGTACAAAGCACTAAGCAATACCACAGGTGCTGAGCTCAGACAGCTCCTCAGGAAGGATCGCGAGGTTTGGTGGACACAGCGCGTCGTTGAGATGGAGTGGGTAGCCTCATCAGTAAACTCCCGCACTTTTCCAACTTGTTCGCTCCACCGGAGGCAGAAGATCAACAGTGAGTGAGGTTTTGCGTGAAAATGAAGGTGAACTAATTCAGTCGTTTGGTACGATAGGCAGAGCACTTTGAAGATCAATTTAACTGGCCAGCAGCGCAACCGAGTCCATCTTCCGAGGTTCACAGTGCGCCCTGATGCGTGGATGTTTCTCCACCGACAAAGGCCGAAGTTCCCAATGACCTTCGCCCACAAAAGCGCCACAAGTCACGTGGTCCAGATGAACTTCCTCCTACCCTCTTCAAATATGGTGGTCCTGCTCTCACTCGCGAACTGACATCTCTATTCCACTGAAACCACTCCATCCGCCCGGAATTTAGCGGATGTTGTAGCTGTTTACAAAAAAGGAGACCGGACGATTTGCTCCAACCATCGTAGCATCAGTCTCATTTGTGTCGCATCCAAACTGTTCGCTGCGCTTCTCTTACGGAGGCTTAGTTGCGTACGGGAATAGCATCTGCGTGAACAACAAGCTGGATTTCGCCCAGGTCGCGGTTGCATCGATCACATCTTTACGATCCGCCAGATACTTTAACATCGAAATACGTTCAGTCGACCAACTATAGTCACATTCTTGGACATTAGAGCAGCTTTTGACGCTGTTGACAGAGTGGCTCTTTGGGACTGCTTACTGAAGAGAGGAGTATCTGAGAATTACATCAGCATTCTCCCTGCTATTTACCATCAAATTTCGGGCAGCGTGTGAGTATACGGAGGAATTCCGCACCCTTGCAGTATCACTAGCGGTGTTAGACAGGATTGCCCAGCCTCTCCGTTCTTGTTCAACTTCGCCATGGACAAGATCCTGGATACTGCCCTGGAGAACTCTGAGTCCTGCGGTGTTGAACTGCTCCCTAGTGACCGCCTTCGGGACTTAGATGCCAAGAACCGTACGCCACGGCACATTTGCTGTGAGACTCTTCTATCCTAACAGTTGTTTTCCCTTTCACACTATCCTTTTTTCTTCTTATGTGTTGTGGCACTCAGCCAAGTATATTGTAATTGGTATAGTGTAGAATATATATATATATTCTACACTATACCAATTACAATATATAGTGTAGAATATATATATATATATATATATATATATATATATATATATGGGTTGAGTTAATCGTATTGATACGTGCTCCAGTGGCTGCGTATTTACGATGGCAGCTTGGCCTAATCATGTGCCGTTGGACCCAGCAGAAATACTGCGGAGTGACCAACAGACAAAACTACAGTATGCGGACAAAGTTGATTTCAAGGCCGGGCTCCTTCCTAGTATGCACACTTGTGTAGTGACTGACAGCGCGTTGCAATCTATTGCATGCATTTCGAATACTTAAAATGAAAATTATCGTTGTAAGAGTGGGTCATTAAGCGACCAGTTTCAACCAACACTGAACCTTTACAATCGGTTCATATAGCTAAGTGACTTCACCTCACCGGAGAAGTTATTGTGAGCATCGCTTAGATCCAGATACCACTTGAAAGCCTAATACATAAGCGGAGGCAGTGAGGTCTGTTGGCCAAAGAATGATTATACAAAGCCAGTGCTATATGACGGAATAGGAACATGATACTGCGTGATGCCACTAAGGTACCGACCATTTTTGATCACTGATGCCCCCACGACGCATACATCTGGGCGAAATGTTAAATACGCACTGAGCAGTCACACTAGCTAGATAAGATACGGACGAAACCGCACATGATAACTTGATGAAAATAAGCCGTCAGGTACACTATCCGAGTTCTTATCGGCCTCATACGTCATCTTGCATAGCCAGATAATGTCACGCCCAACTGAGTGAAGACTGAGACTATGAAGGAGGCGATCATGAAAAGTCGGTCAGCATTCAGCATGCAGTGATCAGGGGCAAGACTTATAAAATCGGCAAGCAATGCGGTTAGAAACCCCAATACAATGCAGTCGCAGTACCAACTGCATTCATTCTCAAGGGTTAACCTCCACAACAAACAAGTCCACTTATTCATTCATCAATATTCTCTAAACGTTTATCCCCATGTTCGCAATCTTTCCTTACCTTTTATTTGTTATTAGTATTACTATTATTGTGGACTCTATGGTCATGGCGACTGGAGCCGTCGCGTTGGTGTCAGGTGTGCTACCAATTAAGAGAACCGGAAAGTCATGACACAATCAAAGACTAACACCGATTCCCCCGATGCAGAACAGTTATAAGATGTCATCACAGTTCCAAATGAAATTGATGGCAAAATTCAAGTGCGTAACATGTGATAATGTTATTTCATACAAAATATACTAAAAGGTAAGCCAGGATGGAAGCGAATTTAAGAGATCAATGTATCCGTGGGTGGAAACAGCTAAGGAAATCAAGTGCGGGTACTGAGGTGTTTTCACTGTGTAAATAAGAGAACAATTTGTGTAATCTGATCCCCTCCATTTTGTGACATGCAATAACATGCTTCCTATCACAAGCAATGGTGCAGTTAGTTGGAAATATGAGTGACAACGGCTAGAACAGTGTTGTGAGCGTAATTTTGGTGCAATGGGTTCAGAAGCACTAGACTGTTTTCTTTTGAGCTCTTCAAAATACAGTCCTAATAATGAGATGAACGCGACTCATTTCAAGGCACAAACCAAAGTGGGACACTGTGGTGCAAATCAGGTTGAGTAAGTGGCCAAATCCTATGGTCGACGAACACCAAAAGCAAACTGAGTTGATCATGGTGGTTACAATAGCCGCAGTAGCAGAGACACCGATTACAGGAAGTATGGACGATTAGAACATGCTTTTATGCGATTGTGTAGAAAAGTAACAAGTGATGACTACCAATGGCCATGAAATAAGCTGTTCAGAAAAGCAAGCAGTCTCAAACAGGGAACGGACGAAATACGTTTTAGGGATGCAGCGAACCAATGTTAGAGACAAACTGCTTCATCAAGATGATCATAAGGAGCAGGAACCAGGTAAAGGGAGATTAGAAATGCCGCCCAAGCAAACAAAACAGAGCGCTTCGCGGTGGAGACGGAAAATATTCTATGCTGAATCGATATTTTAGCCAAAGGGTTTTCAAAACGACCGCATGATGGAAACCTTCAAAAATAGACCGGAAATAGTCTCCTAACACAAAGACTAATATGTTCTGCAACAGTTCGGGCGCGCAATTGCAAAAAATCGGCGATAGGGCAGTAGAAGACAGATGTACCTTCGTCATGTAAACCGGTTTCATTTTGGATCATAAAATCTTCCAACATTCCACGTAGACGGGCGATTTCTTTTTCGTACCGTTCTATGTAGGTTTCTTTACCATGGTCCGGATAGCTAGAGGGCATAGGATCGACTCCAAAATCATTGGATAGGCCATTATTTGAAGTATTCATCTCACCGCCGGTCAGTCCTTTGACCCTGCGAGTTAACTTTTCGACCATTTCGAGCGCATGAGTGGTCAAATTTTGGGTCCCCGAGCGATCACTCTGGTAAGTTGAAACCGGCCTTGACTTCTCAGAGGGATGGGTGTTTTGCTGTGCGTTTAGATGAGCTAGTAATGCATCACGTTCCGCTGCCCAACGAGTGCGCTCCTAGAAAACAAAAACATGCTACATAGAAAGCAGTAGCAATGAATACGTGGCTCATGGTCGTGCAGGCAAAGAAAAAAGTAGTGGAACATCAAAAAGGATGGTACACAAAACGACATTGATAGATTATGGATGTCTGTTAAAGGCAAAAAGGCCTGTAAATAAGTTCACTCGTAGAGGAAATAACCAGAGAACTGCTTAAGTGGACGGATGCATTTTCTTCCGTTGTTGATCCTTGTGACCGAGAACAGTTACAAGGGACTCACGCACACATGAGATACTGGTAGCTTGCAAAGGACTAATCAAACGCTGCGTATCTAATGACAGCCAAAAGAAACGAGGCACGAGAGCAAAACCATAGTTGTCCCGGAGCCGGCCCACATTTGCGTAGTGCTCATATCTAGCTCGCCGAACAACTACCCAGTGGTACCAGCTGGGTGGTTCGAGTAACTCTCGTTCCAGCGAATGGCTCGGTGGTAGTGTCACAGGACGTGGTGGGTTTTCGCCTATCAAGCGTTCTCCCTCTAAAAAGCCACAAGTGTCGGCTTAACAACACTGTGACGTGGCGGACGTGACTTGTCACCAAATAACGTCAATGCTCCTTGCCTATCCAAACGATCTTAACCAAAACCTGCGGACGTCGTTCATCTAACTTGAAGAATTTCTACGGTCATTTGGCCCACTTGCAATCTGACGGAACACAATCACGAATATAGCAGCACATTTACAAGTGTAAACCACACCCCTACGCACCTATCTTCATATATGTATTAGTGGCAACGTTTCTGTACTTTTACTGATGATTCATATAGCTTTACTTTGATCATGTCTGCGAAGGCGTATCTCGTTTTGTCGAGAATATACAATTTAATTATTAACTTAACAGTGCGACAGTAAAGTTCGCCACTTGGTAGTAACGAATTGTAACGTCCGTTAAATTTGAATCGCTTAGGCTGACAATGTTTTGTTTCGGTGTGCCAGTTGACCACGTTCCTTGGCGTGCATTATACGCTGCAAGAACGCAAGTCGATAACCAGGCATTAGTGACATGAAGAAATTGACCGAAAGGCTTGATCAAGCTGGTGCGTGCGGTTTCTGTGGATGGAGCCGCGGTATTGACGACATTTATGAATAGAGACGTTGGAGGTGGTGTAGTAGCAAAGTAATTGGCGCTTCTGCATTCCGTTGACTGTACCTAGTTGTTAGTATTTTAACCCGATTAATTTTTATTCATTTACTCCAGTTTTCTTGTATTCTCTGAGTTCCACATCATATTCGCCATTGTTAAGCATCCTCGTTCTGAAACAGCGAGTTTTGGCAGAAAGATCTGCGCAACACTGGTGCCCATAAACTGTACAACAGGAAAAAAGCAGACGCATCTTGGAATCATTGCCTTAACGCTTGACCAGTAACCGACTAGTCACTAATGGGGAAGCACACGATGCAGACTTGAGAAAGATGGTCACTTGAGCGTAGACAGTTCAGTGGTGAAACGATTAGTTGAATCTGGTATCCACGACGAGTGTGCACCTCGTCTCCTTCGGCATCGGCCAACAGCTTGATAGAACCAGTACTCAATGTACTGAGTCTGGACCAGTAGACATTCAGCCAGTAGTCGGTTAGATATGACAAGCATTTGGGAACATAACTCAAGCACTCAGCATAACAATCAATAACACGATGTCAGCCATTTGAACTGATGCTTCTCTACCATACAACCACAACGAGCTACGGTATAAAGAAAAATAGAAGGGAGAGAAGAGGGACAGAGCGTAAAGTCTTCATACCCTAACCAGATATTTATTGGCAAAGCGCCTACACCCTGTCAGTAACACACCGCCAGAAACAGCGTGCTATCGCACAAAGATAAGGCGGCATCAGCGAGACAGCTTCCTTGCGGCTTTCACTATTACGCGTCATAATTAGCCATTACCCCGCAGAAAACTCAGCACCAAACGCAATTTAAACAGGCAGTCTGACTAGGAGAGGACAGTAGATACGCTACTGGCATCCACTGTGAGTTATGTCCTGTACCGTCTCGAGCCAAGCACAAAGTGGGTCACATGGACTCCAGTCTGGAAAGGAGGACGGACCAACGGCATCCAGTTTTGTAGTCGGTGATTTCATTACCCGTTGTCGCAACACATGTTTAACCATCCAAATATGGTCTTACCTGAGCGATGATGCACCACAGATGCTAACCGGCTTCCGTGCCAGTAATATACGTACGAAGGATGTGTGAACTCCGTACCTCAAGGCACAGTAGCTGGACTCATGTCGTTTCTTATCTACATCGATGAAGTACCACTGCTTCTTCGATCACCTTGTGCCTTGTTTGAAGATGATATGGAGATTCAGAGTAAATGATGCTCTCAACGAACTTGACCACAAATGTTTATATGGTCTGCGGAGATCGACTTACTGGTTAACCCAGCCAGCGGGGGACAAACGCGCCTGGGGAAGGTGCTGATGGGCGTATGTGCTTTGTTACCATGCAACCTTTTCACTTCATCTTCCGTACTCTCACAATGCGGTTTGAAATCGGTGGACCACCAGAACAGATTCCACTGAAACGGGTCGTATATGCTTTGCGCTCTCAAATGCAGAATATGAATGTGGTCTGAAGGGATTGTCTCTAGCCATGTCTCTTCCATTAAAAGACCAATGCTAATGTGTGGCTTATCCGCATACAACCTGATCAAGCATGGTGAGGTGCAGAAACGTGGAAAGTTTCAACAGGTGGCTACCAGGTTCAACCCAAGTCTACGAAGTTTACAGTAAAAAGACCGATGAAAGAGACTAGAAACACAGATACCGTCCTTTGGTCGATTTCCAGTTGATCTGATGGTGCTCCATCGGACAATACATCTGAGTGACTTCTCCAGGCTAAGACCGCTGTCGCATCGCACTGGTATAAAAGTGTAGTAGCCTGTTTGAAGTGGGTAGCTCACTATATATGCTTCGAGTACCGAGTGGTGAATTTTTGGAACAGTTTGTCAGATAAAATGAGTGAGGCAAAATCAGTGTAGGAATTTCAGAAATTCCCAGATGCAGAGGGCGTATCGTATCCAGGAAAGACCATGTGCAGCTGTAATACGTTGTGAGTGCACGAGAATCCACATTATTCTACGTGCGTCCCCGATCAGATTTAAATGGAGCAACACAGATATAGGTCTTTTCGCTTTTTATTTTCAACAGATAGTGGGGGGCTGAGGAGCAGCTGGTTTTAAATGAAACTTTTAAAATAGCAAGATATAATACGGGAAAGCCGCAAGCTGACAAGTTAATTGTGATTCAGTCGAGCAACCACGATTCGAGCACAGATGAGCGGAGGGCTCAGTTGTCGTGACGTGCACAGCCAAAACAAATGAGTGATGCAGTTAAACCCCATGGGCCGCCCTATGACTTAAGAACCGTTAGCAAAGCAAGACACCTACACCAGAAAAGGTAATGTAATACGCCTTGCAAGAATGTGCACCAAATGCTTCTTCAATCGACAAGAGACCCGTAACTGGATGAAAATGCAGAGCCAGTTAACTCCGTTGAAAACAAAATGATTAGAGCGTTAAACCGAATGTGAAAACAAGCAAGGAAATGCTACAAATAAAAACAAAACAGGGGAACCATATGGGGCATACAAACAGGATCGGTGATGACAACTTACTTCTTCGAGTGCCCTATGGCTAGCCGCTTGAATTTCAGCAACCTCCTGCATAGAAATGGACTGAAGTGAAGCAATTTCCTCATCATAGCGCCGCTTTAGATTATAAAATGCATCATCCTGTCCTGCAACCATGAGAGCAGTGGCGCTTCTCAAATCTTCCAACTCCATTTCCAGTCTTTGCAGACGTTCTCTGGCATTATGGGCTTCTAATTCGGCCTTTGTATAAAGAGATTCATAGTGCGCACGGTCATTGAGACAGCGTGTCAACAAATTTGTCAGCTTGTGACGAGACTCGACATCTGGTAGCTGGTCAATCAAAGAGTAAATGGGAGCAGCAGTGTAATCGAAATCGGCGGTAATAAGGGATCCGGCGTTGACTGTAGCACAGAATAATCCTTCTATCTGGTTCACAGAAGCCTCCCAGTTTTCTGCCTGTCGCCCTTCTGGGTCAATATCAGCCTCCGACATTACAGATATGAATGCGCCAAGAAAGAGCCGTCAACTATCCCGCATCAGTGGATGAGGGGTTTCACGCATTCGGCATGTTGGACACTCATAACCCCACCATGTTTTGTGTAAAAAGAGGAGCTAGAAGACGAGAATCGAAGAGGAAACTGGATGATGCTTCACAGGTCTGTGGTATCCAGGAACAGAAGGGGCGGATACTGAGAAGCATACATGGGTAGATAAATATAAACAACGTTGGAAGTGTGTAAACTAGGAGAGAACAGTAGATGAAAGACAGTCATTGGAGCACAAGAATATCGGCGAAAGTGTGTACAGCAGAAATGAAGGTTAGAAAGCCATCATCGCCGTCAACAGCCGCACAACAGTAAAGGGAACTGATGCTTTGACGCCACAGTGACCTATGGAGCGAAGAACAGGAGGAACAGGGAGCATTGGGCATAGATTTAAACGAAATGCGTCAAGTAAACATCTATGGACAAGGTACGTACACTCTGTTAACGACAACCGGTCACGAGCAGTCGGCTGACTTGTGAAAATAAGGCGGTATCAGTAACAGATTCTCTGAGGCTTTCACTGCACCACGTCATAATCACTCCCATCCTACGGGATAGCCCAGCATTGGACATAATGTGAATAGGTTGTTTGCCTAGGAGACGACAGCAAACGAGATCCCTGCACTGTAAAAAGTAAAAATATGGGGGATACGTAGACTCCAGCCGTTATTGACTTCATCCCTGCCACCAAGTCCATTCCTCTCGGGCTTCGCATCATCATATTTTAATCAAATAACATAAGGCCTTCTAGGAAAGAAGCGAGCAGAGTACCTAGCAAGTGCCTAAGTTAATGCAAACTATTTTGTCATTGAGCTAAAGAATGAACACGACTATTCCTACCTAATACTCGCCTGTATTATGAAGCTCCGCAAGGAAAAATTCCAAAATGAGGTCGTGATAAAATTTTAAAAAAATGGAGAAGTGGGGTAACCATGCCGGACGAAACCTGTTGTCGGAAAGGTGCCTGACCATTCTCGGTAGACCCTGATGCGATCGGTAATGTTCAAATACGGGGCATGTAATATAGGTACATATTTGGTGTGGATACCCCTTTGGCCACGTGTTGCGCATGCCAGCACAACGACTTCGACGTTGTGTGGTTCGCGCGCCCGGCGTGCGAATGGAAGAGGAGGAGGAGTGGAGGCCTAGTGATGGGTTGGTCGAGAGGAATGAAAACCCTTGCTTTGAAGTTGGCATCGGTTGGTGTCTCCCGACTACCGGGCTGGGGTCCCGAGGACGATGAGCGCGTTTGATTGAATACACTTGTTGACACGGCGAAGAGCCGGTGTTTGTGTTGTGGGTTTCGTTGTAATCCTCCTCCCCTTTAGATTCACCCAACAATTACGATCTCCTGCTAAATGCATAATATGACAGTAAACATTACATTACTTGCTTTTTGAACGTTTTTGCAATCTGTGGTTTTTGCATCGCGGCACGTTAGGTTAGCTGAGGTGTGTTTCTCATCCTCGGTTACCGTGTATTGATGATGATGACCCATCCGAGCAAGTAAGTCAAACAGAACGGACCAAGCGGCTTAATCGAAGGTACCCGTGAGTTTGAAGGACAGTTATCGTTGATTTGCGGTATGTGCGCTGCTGTTCTAATACCTGCCGCAGATCTATACTGTCACCTACTGGAAAGAAACTGGTCATCATCATCATCATTATACACGTTAGCTAGATACCTCAGCTACTGTGCCGCAATACATATAAGAAAAATAGGAAAATAAATGCAACAGATGTATGCCAGCTGAGCTGACAACAACGGATGGGCATCGTTCCGGTAAGCTAGCAGTTAGCTACTATGCAGTAAAAAAATTTATTAAGCATAATTATTTACGTTAAGAAGTGAGATCGTGGTTGGAGAAAGAGGTGGGATTATGTGGGACAAAAACTCACAGCACGAACGCCACTGAGGTAGGCTCCTAGACATGTCAGCAAGTGTATCCAGAAACCTGTACGTTCAAACTGACGTCCTTCTGGTTATCGAAAACGATGCGACTGTCAGTTTAGAATGTTGTCACTATAAACGATTCACCCCAGTTGGCTGGAATGGTATCTTCCTTCCACAAGTATTAGAACAGATGGGTGGGGACATGTGGTGTGAATACGTTTAAGGGCTGCAACTGCGTTCCGAACCGTAGCCCTCGACGCAGCTCCTAAAGGAATGCGCCATGGTTTGGTCGGCACCACCTGAATAGGAGGTTTGAGGGTAGCGGACCGACTAGACTGCTTTCGACATTGCCCTGTCCAACTAATCAGATGGCACATTTTAATAAGAGTTGGCGTAATGATGCTATCCTTGATTGTCTCGCACATACACAGGATCATGAAACTAGTGATACAGATCATCTGGAAGAGTGCAACAATTGTCAAAGCTTCCGACCGTCCCTATCTCCTTAGGTCTTTCGGTTCATCATGCTTGCTTGTTAGCAAGCGGGTGCTTTTTCAAATAGTGTCTTATGGTCTGTCTAATCCCACTGCGTCCAGTGCCAGCAGAGGTTTCTTCAATAGATTCAAATATCTTCCAGATATCGTGTCAGGTGCTATGGGATTGATACTGACGCTGGCAGCGGCCCACACGTCGTGAATAGCTACTAAGGTACTACTCCATATGGGTCCCATATCTCTGAAAAAATTAGGGAGAATGTAGTATGCAGGGTATCGTTGTTGATCGTGCTGATTGACGGTTGAGATAGTATTTCAGCTGCAAATCGAGTAGTACCTTACTACCTCGTGGTGCCAGCTGGGTGGTTCGGGTGTACCCCGTTCCAGCAAAGTGTTCGGCGACAATGTTCCACCTCCGTGGGGCATTGTATTCCAGCAAGTTTGCTGACTTCATGGGGAGCAGTGGGCCCCTGTTACGTAATCTAGCAAACAAAGACGCATGAACTGATCATTCAGTCAACGTCTCCCAATGGGCGCGATTCTCTAAATGCGTCCAGCTGCCTTGCCGGTAGGTTATTTAGCCAAAGGTTCAGGGTGGAGTCCCTTAAGTCAACTCGCTACTTCGGTTTGGGCAACCGGGTAGTATCACGCCCTCTCACAAAACCATGGACAGTACTACAACGTGCCCATCAACCACTGTTTCTGCTAGTCACTTTCACGCTACTTCATTACACGCCAATTGTTTGCTACCAATCCTCACTTTCCGTTACCCGATTCATCTGTTCAACAATCTGGCTGCGATTCCGGTTGCGCCGCAGACCAAGGTTTTCAACCTATGGCTCTCCTTCGTCCCCGATCCTCGTTTCGTCCGGCGTGCTTCAACGTTCGGACACTTATGCAGATTGAACAGCAAGCCGGTCTAGCGTGCATCCTAGATTCCCTAGACATTGATGTCTGCTGCCTTTTAGAAACCCGATTGCAAGATCCCAGCACTGTGCATACATTGACATCCCCCACTGACCACGAAGCCAGATATCACCTGCATCTTTCTGGAGATCCAGAAGCAGCCTCAGCGGGTCTGGCTGGCGTAGGTATAGGACTAAGTCACAAGGCCGAGGCGGCACTACTGGACTGGTTCCCTATTAATAGCCGACTATGTGCAGTTCGGTTTCGGGGTTCGTGTAGAATCAACAGGCACCACGAAGAGAGACACAACTTGTTTGTGATCACCGTGTACGCTCCAAATGACTGCAGTGGCGACTCGGTCAAGGACGAATTCTACCGAGATCTACAGCAGCTCTTGACTAATGCTAAAAAGTCGGATGTGGTTATCCTTGCTGGGGATTTTAATGCACGGGCTGGCCGCCTGTTACCATACGAACGCCACCTTGGTGGTCATCACTCGCTCGATGAGAACCGCTCTGATAACGGAGAGAGGCTTCTCACATTGTGCGAAGACAATCGTCTGTTTCTTTCGAGCACCAACTTCAGGCATACGAAGAAGCGTTCTACAACGTGGCGTCCCGCTTCTTCAACACAACCGTGGTCTCAAATTGATCACATTTCAATTAGCTTCAGATGGCGCGGCAGCGTACTAGACTGAAAGTCCTTTTGGTCCACTTTCGTTGACTCAGATCATGCGCTGGTCTGCGCGAAAATCTGTAGTCATTTGGAGGATCCCGAAACACGAAGCACCGCAAGATTGATGTAAACAGATTAACTGATTCCTCTGTCCTGGCGAGCTATCAGTCTTCACTGGCAAATGCACTCAGTTACAATCCACCGCAAGAAGTGGAACAACACTGGACTTGTATACCGAAGGCAATGATCATTTCCGGACAGTCATGCTGCGGCCTAACTCGACGCCCTTTGAACTCTTGGATCTCTGCTCGTTCTCTGGAGCTGTTCGAACGCCGCAAAGATATCCCCGCGGAATCAGATTGCAACGAGCGGCGCCGTTCTGCCAACCGGCTGCTCAAACAAAGCCTACGCAAGGATCGCGAGACATGGTGGTCTGAGCGTGCTTTAGAGATGGAGACCGTTGCCCTCTCTGGCAACACTCGCAGGCTTTTCCAACTCATTCGGTCCACTGGCCTCAGGAAGCCTGGTGTCAGTGAGGTCATTTGTGAGGTGGATGAGTCTCCGATCACCAACCAACGGAGGCGTATGGACCGCTGGGCCGAGCACCTTCACTCGCAGTTCAACTGGCCTCCACCATCCATCAGTACATGCAGTACACCTTGTTGTCCACCCTGGCTCGTCCCATTGAACCCAACCAGCGAAGCAGAAGTCTGCCTCGAGATTCGACGCTTGAAGCGCTTCAAGACTGCCGGCTTAGATGGAATTCATTCGGAGCTATTCAAGTAGGGCGGTGTGACGATCATTAACCAGCTAACCGCGCTGTTCGCAAAAATTTGCATGAAGAGAAAGTGCCTTCCTCTTGGGGCGAATCAGTTATTGTCCAGATTTTCAAGAAAGGAGCTCGCACTTCATGTGCAAATCATCACGGGATTAGTCTTATTTCGGTTGCCTCTAAGCTATTGGCATCCATTCTGCTTCGTAGACTATCCATAGTACGTGAATCATACTACCGTGAAGAACAAGCTGGTTTCCGTCCTGGCCGCGGATGCGTGGATCAAATCTTCACGCTCCGCCAACTCCTTGAACATCGCTACATTTATCACAGGCCCACCATCGTTGCATTTCTAGACATACGTGCCGCTTTTGACTCCGTTGATCGACCTGCTTTATGGCGTTGCTTGCTAAAGAAGGGGGTGCCAGAGAAATATACCGCCATCTCACGAGCACTTTACCTTCATACATCCGGCAGAGTGAGGGTTTATGGCAAGCTTTCCTCGCAATTCTCTGTCAATAGCGGTGTGCGACAGGGCTGCCCTATGTCCCCATTCCTCTTCAACTTCGCAATCGAAGACGTTCTGTCGAATGCCCTGGAAGGTTTCCAACATTTTGGCCTAGAGCTTCTACCGGGTGAGCGCGCGACCGACGTAGATTATGCTGATGATATCGCCTTACTTGGTGACGATCCTCAGGGTATGCAACTCATTCTGGATCGTTTGGCGGTTGAAGCATCTAAGTATGGCATCAGCTTCGCCCCATCGAAGTGTAAAGTACTGTTCAAGGATTGGCTTTCACCTGCTCCTGTGCTCACTCTCGAAGGTGCACAACTTGAACAGGTAGATAGTTTCGTCTACCGTGGGAGCTGTGTTTCTGCTGACGGCACTATCAACAAAGAAGTTTCGCTTCGTATCGCTAAAGCTCGATCAGCATTTGTCAATATGAGGCACTTGTGACGTCGTCGTGACGTCTCATTCTCACTAAAGGGCTGCATTTACAGCGCATCAGTTCGCTCAGTATTGTTGTATGGGTGCGAGTCCTGGCCGATTCGCGTGGAAGACATGCGTCGTCTTTCTGCCTTCGATAACGGTTGCTTAAGGAGGATCGCTCGTGTTCGGTGGCAACATCGAGTTAATAGTAATGACGTTCGACGTCGCATCTTGGGGAATGCAAGTATTTCCTTCAACAAACTGGTTGTGTTGCGCCAGTTAAGATGGCTCGGTCATGTCCTACGCAGGGCACCTGAGCGTCTACCGCGTCGCGCTCTATTCGCTCGTCAAGGACCTGGCTGGAGGCGACCGCGTGGTGGTCAGCTTTCCACTTGGTGGCAGCATATGAAATCGCTGACGTCTTGTCTAGCCGCTGTTGGATCCGTACGTCTTCCAGGATGGGGACCCAAAGATGAGGAGTGCCAATGGCTTAACACTCTTGAAGACATGGCCCGCAACCGGAATCAATGGAAGAATTGTGTACAGTATTGCATTGATTCACATATTGAATACTACCAACAGTGAACATGACAAAAAAGGGAAAAATCGGCGTAGGAAAAGCAAACTAAAAATGTTTTGTTCTACTTTTTGTCAAAATGTTCCATTCTTCCTGCGGCATATTAGCTGAAGCGTGTTGATCACCTTCAACTAACATGCCACGATGATTAGGACGCAGTGATTTCTCCATATCTTCTAAACTCCAGGGTTTTGTTGGCTCTATGTCTAGTTGCTAGACTGTTGAGATTACATACATACATTACAGTACCTTACTACCAAATTACTGGTCTGGAAACAGATGAGTGTGACATCAAAACCATAGCGGTAATGGAAAAAGAAAATTTTGCTCAACAAAGAGAACCGATAGAACCAAAGAGCAGCATGAGGTCGGGAAACAAACGAATGGTGTTTGTTGGGCAACGGTTCCGTTTCGACACAAAAACTTCGTCAGACCAGATGAATGAGTACCAGTTCAGTTGATCAACTATGATCCGAACATCGAAGTGCGGTGGAACCAGTTGTCACGACTCATGTCGTAAGAATAACAATAAACAATAACGGCAAGATAGTGGAGTTAAAGGCAAATAGAATGTACAGAAAACGGAAGCCAGAAGGAAACGCGTTACACTAATTAGAATGGAACGAAAATTAACAACCAGATGCAAGAAACCGAATGCAGGAACGCCACTGACTGCGTAACTTCGCCAGTTTTAATACGCTCTAACCATTGGCGTGGACCATACCGAGGTCCCCATCCACAAAGACCGCACGCACCCGCCTGACTAAGTCTCTCAGTCAGTTTTTCACGCCACCATGCCAAGACATGGACTGGCCACCTCGCGGTTTCACCCCACTTGGTTCAGCCACGGCGCATAATGTACGCCGAGGAAGTCGATCAACGGGTAGACGGAAGGCATGGCCTAGCCAACATAAGCGATCAAGAATTAGTAAACATTCCAGGGAAGAACCAGAAGGCCTCTTGTCAAAAACCAAAACCAACAGCAGGATTGCTCACCAGGTGTTCCCACCAGATGTGAGCAATACTCCGCAAGCACCGGTGGTCAAACATGGCCAAGCGTTTAATGTCTTCGCCACGAACAGATCAGGTTTATGATTCATACAGTAGGAACGGCTTACCACAGCGCCATACACACCCTAGCTTCCACTGACAGGCTGATATCCCAGCGCCTCCATAGATGGTTGAGTCTCTGAAAAGTCCCATGGGCCTTGCTTCCACAGTGAGGTGACCATCAGGGGTGAACCGACCCACCACTTCCAATGGCTGTTAGCTGAGATCTAGTACCGTTACCGTAACGGCCCAGTCCTGAATACTGAATACTGTATTTTGGAGCAAGTAGAAAATAATTCTGTACAACTCCATCGGGTGATAATCAAAAAACATGTTAAAAAATAAACACGTCCGGTGGTTATCCTGAGATGCTTCAGCAACTCCTTCTGTAGCACACAAAATGCCTGTTTACACAGTGAGTCACAAGTGGGTGATATCGTTGTCAAGTGGCAACCGTTCTCTGAAACGTATGTTAGTGAAGTGTAAATCCAACAAAGATTTTAATTTCTGCACAGATTCGGCCTCGACGACGTGTTCTGGCAGACTGTTCCAGGCGTGCACAACCCTCCGCTCGAAACACAGGGGGTGTGGGATTTTCTTCAGATCAGGTACCACGAGTTTGTACCTGTGCCCACGTGTGGTGCATGGTACTCGCAAGTGGAGTAACGACCTTAGCATGGGGAAATGACCGAGATGTAAAATACGGTAGGTCATGATAAGATCCACTCGAACACGGCGATATGACAAGGTGTAGAGCCCAAGTTTCATGCACCGGTTTTCATACGATAAGCCTCTCAAGCTGGGGATCAACTTGGTGGCGACATGTTGTACTCGTTCGATCTTTTGCGCTTCGCCGCGAGTGATCGGACAGTATGCAGGCGAGCCGTACTCTACCATTGGTCTGACGATGGAAGAGAAGAGGCGAGTGGCGACGTCCTCAGACCAAGTGCAGAAGCTGCGTTTCAGCGCCCAGAGCATGCGCAGTCCGTTTCGATACAGTTTGTTGGTGTTGTCGACGGACTTCAAGTCGCAGCGTGAGGGTACACCTAGGTCTTTAATGGAAGGTGGGATGCAGTGGTTGGCCGTCTATTGTGTACGTTCGTCCGTGAACAGCCTTCCCGAGATTCATGAATAGGGACTTTGCCGGGTTGACCGGTAGGTGGACTTCAGCAGACCATACTGCGAGGCGGTCGAGGTCTTGTTGGAGAATGTCATAGTCATCGAGAGTATTAATTTCTCGCCAAATTTTGAGGTCATCCGCAAACAGTGCACACGGCGACCGTAGAAGCTGGGGCAGCTCGTTGATATGGATGAGAAACAGAGCAGGTCCCAGTACCGTACCTTGAGGCACACCACTGGTCGAGGGATACCAATCGGTTAGATGGCCGTCCACCTGTACCTTCCACTTTCTTCCAACGAGAAATTCATGGATCCATCGATGTAACGATCCTCCGACACCACACGACCTTAATCTGTCTAGAAGCAATTCATGATTGACTTTGTCGAATGCTTTGCTGAAGTCGATGCAACAGTAATTTGCCATTTGAAGGTGCAAAGCACATGTCGAAACGTGCGGCGCTACGCGTCAGTCTACCCAGCAGTGCTTGCATAGCCATTGCGTCAGACCCAAGAAGAGCTGTCGTCTGCATACTCCAGGTTAGTCAGTCAGTCATTTGGCAGACGTTCCACCCCGGTAGAGTCTGAAAGAACGGAGGCATTCACGATCATTTCCATAACAAAGTTGAAGCGGAAAGGAGATATAGGACAACCCTGGCGAATCCCACTTGTCGTAATAAAATCAGGACAGGGTTTCCCGTAGACCCTTACACGGCCTCGGGAGTCACGGTAGAAAGATTATATAATGGGAAGGAATTTAGCCGGAATGCCCTTCATGGATAAGCAGTGTCACAAGATGGCAGCTTTAAAGTCAAGAAAAACCACCATAGTCAGTATGTGCGTCTACTCCAACAATTGGCGAAGAGTAAATATGTGGTCGATACAACCACGGCCAGGGCGGAAGCCAGTCTCGCTTTCAGGGATTGGCTTCTCAAGCGGACCAGTAACTTATCGGAGAAAGATACCCAGGTGGAAGAGTATACATAGAAGTCGCGCTTGATAGCGAACCAGGAGCATAAATAGGACGTGTCTGGGTGTATTACAGCCATAGGTGGGGATGTCATTTGAAATGCTTTCAGTCAAAGCGGGAATAGTCCATGCATCCCGTCGTGCATAATCATACTGACAGATAATTCCTTAGTTGGGGCAATGGGGAATCCATTATCTCTTTCCAACCCGATCCGCACATCGACGCTCGCCAGACTATCTGGATAAAGATCGCTCGCCATGCACTCGGAAGTTAGATCCCTTCTAAGCTGATCACGCAGCCGTCGTATTTTGGCGAGTTCCACCGCGTCGGCAAGCAAGCGTTGGGGCATTGCCAGTATATGCGCAGCCATAGTCCAGTCCTTTAATAACGCCTGGCATGTAACATTATATAACGCTTTTAGAATTCTGTGTAGTGTATTGTTAGTATCTTATCGTTCTGTATTGCGACACATTAGCTGAGGTGTATTTCTTACCCCTTCAGCTAACTGTATCAATGATGGTGAGTCGCGAAATTCGCCTTTCATTCGCTGAAATTCGTTTACGTAGCTCTCGCGGGGTTTGGCCTATGCATATAAGTACTCAGATTTTACACGTAATTTTGTAGACGCAGTTAGTTGTCCTATCCTTGGGAAGGGCGTTATTCTGGTGTATCAGCGTTGAAAGTAGTGAATGGGTTCAAAAGATGTTTACGCTAGGATAGCCTCGGCGCTGTTCTAGGGAAGGAGGACAAAAAGTCGCAACGAAAGAAGCAAAGAGCCTCTGACGACTAACGATTTTGCGGTGGCTACTTGGCCCTAAACAAACTTACGATCCCACATGTGTGGGACCTCACTGCATGTCTCGGCGGTAAGACAGTCTGCAGTAAAATCGATCTTGTTCGAGCCTATGACCAAATACCTGTCGAAGAAAAAGATACTTGAAATAACCGTCATTGCTCCCTCGGCTTGTTCAAATTATTGAGAATGTTTTTCGGATTGTGCAATGCCGCATAAAGATTTCAGCGCCCCATCCACAATGTCACTTGTGGCCTAGACTTCGCTTACCCCTACCTCGAGAAAACTCTAGTGGCCAGCTCGTCCGACGAAGAGAACCTAGCTCATCTTTAGTCTCTCTTCTAACGGCTGACCCAACACGGCGTCATAATTAATCCGACTAAGTGCGAACTTGACAAGTCCGCCGTAGAATGTCTAAGCGACCTGGCCTCATCATCTGGTATCGGTCATTGTAAGGTCCAATCCATCAAAGACTTCCCAGCCCCGAGTTCAGATAAGCACGTACGTCGATTTGATGGTTTAGTCAACTACTACCGACGCTTCATCCCCCGCTGCACTACACTCATGCAGCCTCTGACCGATCTCCTCAGAGAAAACGAACGTAAGTTTGCTTTCTACGATACAGCACACACGGCATTCACCGAGCTTAAGGATGCTATTTCCAACATAGCTCTCCTTGCTCACTCTGAACCGTGTGCTTCCCATTCTCTTACAACCTACACTTCAGACGTTGCGGTAGGAGCTGTGCTCTAATAACACGTCAGTAGGCAGTGGCAACCACGCGGTTTCTTGTCCAAACGCCTGATACCAGCGGAATCCCGCTACAGCACGTTTGGTAGAGAACTGCTTGCTTCTACTTAGCTATTCGTCACTTCCGAAACTTATAAGGAGGCAGGGCTTTTACGGTCTAAACTGATCATAAGCCTCTCATCTTCGTCTTCAATTAATCTTCCGAAAAATATTCACCAAGGTAAACCAAGCGCCGACTTTGTCCCGCAGTTCATTGTATACATACGCCATATCTCAGGAGCCGTCAACCTCGTCGATGACGCTCTCTCAACAAGCAGTAAACAACAGTAGTACATCACCCATTTGAACTGATGTTTCGCTGCTATACAATCATAATGGCCTACGAAATGAAGAATAAGATGAGGAAGAGGGACTTACCTGAAAACCTTAATGCTCTAGGCAAACATTCAGGGTCAAGGCGCCTACACCTTGTGTAGACAACATACCGTCACAAACAGCTGGATATCGTACAAACATAAGACGGCATCAGCGAGACAGATTCCTTGCGCCATTCACCGCACCGCGTCAAAAGTAGCCATTACACCACAGATAACAGCACCAAACACACTTTAAACAGGTAGTCCGAATGGGAGACGTCAGCAGACGCGCCACTGGTGTCGACTTCAGGCCATGTCCTGTAAGGTCTTGAGACAAGCACAAGACGGGTCATGTGGACTCCATCCCGGAACGCAAGACGGACCGACGTCACCCAGTTTGGTCGCCAGTGACTTCATTTCCCTCTGCCAAGTCAACTTTTGTCCAACACGGGCCTTGCGCCACCCTACATCTGGCAGGCTATGTTGTGTTTCGGGCGACGGAAAGCAAACTGATTTAAGATGGCTAGCTCAGAAGATCTGGAAGCTATTTTGCTTCAACAGCAGCAAATATTCGAGGCCTCACAACTGCGTATGGTCGAGAGTTTCAGTCGAACACTGCCACCCCAGTATAAAGCCATCTCTTCGGAGCAAATGCAGACGCTCCTTCAGGTCCAGCAGTCAATGTTTGGGGAATCACGGCAGCAATTGACAGAGATGCTGACACAGAAATTGAATATATACTCAGAATGTGAACTGGAACCAGAACTCACATCAGAGCACATTGCAAACGAATGTTACAAGCAGCTCAACTAGGGATAAGACAACAGAAAGGTTGAAAATTCAAATGCCAGATGTGAACTCCAGATCTGCCACACAGCTAATGAGGGCCACAATGTGAATCAAGACGTGCCGAAGCAAAAGCTTCCTACTGCGATTATTGCCGCATTCCGCAGGGATCAAAGCGCACCAAGAGGCCCTTCCTTTGTCCCAAGACACAGAAACTGCCTGTGAACGGAAAAGCAAGGGTCTGCAGCTCTACACAACCGTCCAGGTATACAAATCAACAGCCCCCAAAACGCTGGCCATTGAGCACTGCAAGAGAGGAATAAAACAGTTTTCCGGAAAGGTCTTGCCAACCCAATTTCGGACTAGAAGCTTTATCGCTTAGAGAGAACACAGAAAATAAGCTCCTTCTAGGTAAGCGGTGATCAGGCATACATAGTACGTCCCAAGCCAACGCAACGTATTCAGTGCTAGCTGTTGCTCTGAGGAACTAGCTTCATTTCCACTGTCTAACACTCGGCAACCGACATCATCGAAACGGACACAGCCGACACCAGCAAAGCTCCCCAGACAAGGATGATAAAAGGCTTGAAGGCGCCTCAGTTCTTCAAACCAAGGAAGAAAGGTTTTACAAGCAGAGAGCAAGACGGCCCGTACTGCGGCCTTGCATACACGGCCTTGCAGAAGGGTGGAAACTCCATCCGGTGGCCAAAGATGCCGCAGGTTCAAGAAGACAGTTCTGGCCTTTGCAATACGTCAGCTGGCGTCAGTTTCTATGTGCTCATTGTTGCTGATGCAGCTACCAAAATAAGTGAATTGGTCAACCACCTCGAATTCCGCATTAGTAAAGGCCAAGGGGTTATAAAGTGGCTGGTGGTCCTGCAGCAACACTTTGCACTGTGAAGGTGCCAAGTACATACCAATTAATGGTACCACTCTAGACAGGCTATTCAGGCTTGGTTGTTCCACCGCAACATCGTCGGAAAGCAAGACGATATCGTCCGCATAGTCAAGATCAACTAATCTTTAATCAGGCAGCACTTCAACGCGTACATCGTGTGATTCCGCAAGGGAACACTCCATGACAGAATCCACAACGAAATTGAAAAAGAATGAGTAGCTGCATCAGTAACATTGAGCGCATAGAAACTGACGCCAGCTGACGTATTGCAAAGGCCAGAACTGTCTTCTTGAACCTGAGGTATCTTTGGCGACAGAAGGGAGTTTTCCTCCGTCTGAAAGACCGTGTATAAAAGGCCACAGCGAGGACCATTCTGCTCTATAGTTTTGGGACCTGGCCCCTTCCGTCTGAAGATCTGAGGCGTCTTCAAGTCTTTGATCATTTGTGACATTTGTGACTCCGAGAGTGGGACAGAAATTGGTTTAAAAACTGGCGTGACAAAATCAGAAGGGCACATAGAAAGGAAAGAAGAAGGCGAATTTTGGGAAACAGTCGGCTGGGGAGCGTAGTGACCACTAGCGGAGAGGGAGTAAAAGCAGGTAAACCAGACTGAGCACGCTGGGTGTTGACTAAAGTAAGACAAGTCACGAAAGATACCAACAGAGGATGCTGTATACAGCTGAAGACACTCATAAAAATTTGATGAGATACCACAACAAGTGATATGCAACCAGCCGTCGCAGAAAGAACATTGAACAGCCTTTGAACGGGTAGTGACCACCACAATCTAGACACTTGGACACCATGATGATCGATAGACCAGCAGAAGATTCCGATTATTGCGCGCACCTCAAAGCCCGTCTGAATAACAAGAAAACGGACAAAATCAAACTATATCAGAACGGAGCGACCTTCTAACGATGAGCGATTAAAGTGTTCAGATCAGATAAGATCAGATGGGGACTGGAACGATAGGAGAATCCCGTGAGTATTCCATCTTGAGTGGATCGTTGAGCCAGGAATTGATGAAGTGCTCAGTTATTGATGGATCTAAAACGGAACACCCGTATCGCACCCTGGTCAACCAGTTAATGCCCACGTTTCCTGCCCTAGCAGTCCCTGCTGTGGCAGTCACGTGAAGTAAGCAAAGGATAGGAAGAGAAATCGAAGGTACAGAATAGGGAAGTGCACTTAAATAAGAAAATAATACCAATACGTGAAGAAAAGTAGAGAAAAGAAAATCGAAGTACGAAGATGCGAGTTATTCAGGAAAATGGAAAGGTTTGGTATTGCCACCCAAGAGCGTCAAGTTGCCGCTCAAACCCCTTAACCGTAGATTCCCTGATAACACTTTCCGGAAGCATGTTCCAGCGGTCGAAGACTCTGCGTGACAGCCGGATTTCCGCCCTAATCCGATCGGACCGCGGTTTGTCCAGCTTCAACGAATGACCGCGTAGAACAGACAATCTAGCGGGACTGAATAGCCAAGATAAATCTGGACCAACCTTCCCAGTCAAGATATGGTAGGTTAGGATTAGGTCTCCTCTAAGCCTTCGGTAGTGCATTGAATGCATTCCCAAACTAAGTAGACGCTCGGGGTACGTCCGTCCCCGTAATCCCTCGACTAACCTAGTACCCACTCGTAAAACCCTCTCTAGCTCCATTTTGTCCCGGACGAGGCAGGGCGGACAAGCCTGGACGCAGTATTCCAGATGAGGCCGAACGAAAGCCGAGAACAGCCTCGTAAAGATGCCGCCCGTCAAGACACCGAAAGAACGTCGGATTAACCACAACATGCGGAAACCTCTGCTTGCGGCCTTCTTCCAGTTGTCGCCGGAGTGTAAAGCCGAAGAGTGTACGACGCCTAGGTCCACCTGGCTAGATACACGGGGGAGTTCGACCCCACCGACCAAGTACTTCGTAGGAGGACAACCTCCTCCAATTCGAAGAACGGAGCACTTTGCCTGATTTATGGGCAGTAACCATAAAGTAGACCAGTCCCAAAGCTTATCCAAGGCTTGCTGAATAGCTTCGGAACCCCCAGGAACATCAACAATGTTCCACAGCTTCAGGTCATCAGCAAATAGCAGCGATGGTAGCTCAAGCTCCGCGTGTAGGTCATTCACATAGATAGAGAACAACAGCGGTCCAAGGACCGAGCCCTGCGGCACGCCGCTGAGGACAGACTGCCTAAATGATAGGCCCCGACCTACCTGTACACACTGTTCTGTACCCTCCAAGAAGGCAGTCACCCAATGAAGGGCGCGGCCAGATACCCCGTAGGAGGACAGCTTTTGCGCGAGCCTCAAACGGGGTACCTTGTCAAATGCCTTCGAAAAGCACGTCCAGTGTGTGGCCGTTATCCACTGCATCCGCCCAATTTTCGCGAGCCACCAACAGATTCGTCAGACACGAAAATCCCTTCCGGAATCCGTGTTGTACATTTCTAAGTAGATAACATCTACTCAGATGACTCTCCAAGGAATCTCTCGAGGAGTTTGAGTACTACACTCGTCAGACTAACTGGCCTGTAATTTGCAGGCAGACTCCTGTCCCCATTTTCGAAAATGGAACAGATGACAGCTTCCTTCCATTCGGAAGGCAATGCACAACTGGTAAGCGATTGCTGAAACACAATAGCGAGCGGTCCACTTAGTTCCACAGCCAACTCATGCAACAGTTTCGGGTGAATTAAATCAGGCCCAGAGGCCTTAGAAGGGTTAAGCCCTTGTAACAGCCTACGAACTGCAGTCTCCGCTACAATAAATTCAGATAGTTCTGAACCCTCTGGGGTCATGTAAACCAGCTCAACGCCTGTCAAAGAGGTTTTCCTTACAAACGCTGCCGCATATTGCCCACTGAGTACGCAGGCCTTGTCATAATCCGTATACGCATGAGTACCGTCATCACGCATCAATACTGGAATTGACATGTTCGAAGCGCAGCGCCTTTTGACATAAGCGAAGAATCATTTTGGATTCTCTGAAGCTTCGTCCGCTAACCCTTTTTCGAAATTGAGCCGAGCATTTCTTAGGTGTTGCTTACACCTATTTCTAGCCTTACGGTACCTGTCATAAGTATCGGTGGACGGAGCATCTCGGTAAGTCCGCCAACATCTAGACCTCTTTGTGAGCAGATGCCTGCCAGTGGGATCTATCCAGGGCGAGTGTGCTCGGCCCTCCTTTCTCCTTCTGACTGGGATGAAGGGAGCAGAGACCTCTGTGAGGGAGGACTTAAATTTATCCCAGGCAACCTCGACAGTATCGTCGTCTGAGATCTCACAATGGAAACCAGAAGCCTTGGCTCTCATTGATTGATAGTCTGCTTGCCATATGTTCGGGCGAGACTCAACAGTACTCTGGTAGCGTCTAGACAGAGTACAACTGAAGAGCAAACAAACATGATCACTGGAACCCAGTGGAGGTCCGTAAGTAATGTCATCAACAAAATCGAGTGACTTAGCGAATACAAGGTCTAAGACAGACGGTACTTGGGCGTCTATGTACCTAGTGGGGAGGTCAATGAACTGGTGCAAAGATACTTGGAGCGTAAGTTCAAGCAGATCAGCGCCGAATGTGCCTGACGCTGAGTCGCGAGAAAGATCTGCCCAGCAAATCTCTGGGAGGTTGAAGTCGCCCATCACCAAACACTTATTTGCGGACTGGGAGCGAATGAATTCAATACCTCTTTGGATACGCTCCACGGGCTTCTGTACACAATTACAACTGTAACCTGAGCCGAGGATGTGCTAATAACAGCCGATAGAGCTTCGACAGTTTTGTCTATCGACTGAAATAAGCAAGTCTTCAAAACGTCAAGTTTACAGCTCACATAAAGAGCGACGCCCCCTCCCTGTCGACCAGCAAAGCGATCGCATCTAAATAGTGCGTAGCCAGATAGATGTACTTCACCATCCGTGATGTCCTGAGACAGCCACGTTTCAGTGAATGCGAGTATATCGGGATGAGACCTATCTACAAGCAGACCTAACTCGTACACCTTATTCCTTAGGCTGCGCACATTACTTAGCACTACCTGAAGTTTTTCGTTAGATCCAGACCTGGGTCGTGCGCTACCAGAATGGGCAGTGGTAGGGCGGAAAAGGACCGCCGGCTGACCACCCGAAAACCCACTAACCGGAGACCTTGTTCACCGGCCGCTCGCCTAGTTTTGAGGTCCTTGATGGCCTCCCTTAGCTTCAGCCTATCGGCTAGCGGAAGGTCCGGCTGAACGCTAATATTTGTACCTTTCAGCTTAAAGGCAAACCGCATGACAGCATTGCGTTCCTCCGGGGTGGAGAGTATCACACGAAGTAGCCGCGGTCGCGGGTTTGGTACGTTAACTGGGACGTTCCCCAGTCTAATCAGCTTCCTGACTGTAACGCCTGGAAAACCAGGCGGAAGAAGCTTCGTTACGCACATTTTAAACCATTGAAGGTTGTCCAACATGCGATCATAAGGAAGGACAGCAGTAGATTCTGCCGCGTTACGGAATATAACGCTACTATCCGTGAATCGCCACGACGGGGTGTATTAACCCCACGGGTCTTTGATTCGGCACTCGGAGCAGATGGCTTCACTACTGGTGATGGAACTGCCTTTAGCCCCTCCGATGATGTAGCAACGGCAGCGTGTTTTTCGCTCCATTGTCGATGTCTTACTTTTGTTAGGGTCATCAATTTCACCGGAAGGCTTTATGGCAGATTTTGTCTGCTTTTTCTTCTAGATAACGGGAGCAGGGTCCCGTGAGGCTTTTTCGCTTTGAGCAGAATCAAGCACACCTTCAGAATATGTCTTCTCGGTGTGAGCGATCAAATCTGCTTTGTTTGAGACCGGAAGCGTCGTCATAAGCAGATCAATCTTAAAGCGAAGATCAGAGAGCATCGAAAACGAACGCTCTACATTTCGCATCCGGGTATCAAGAGATTCATCTCTTGTACGAAAGGCTGTGCGGCCTTGCCGGCGGCTGCAGCAATTGGCACAACTGAACAGCAACATTTCGCTAGAGGCCAACGCTGCGTACTGCTCGGTATTTAGCTCCGTACAAAGCTGATGGTACCATCGGTTGCAGACATCGCATTGACTACCGCCTGAATCGTCAGTTAATGGTATATTGCAGCTTGGACCATCACAAAGTGCGATAACCTCAGAATCCGAGCCATTAGGAAGAACAGACTCAGTGCATTGCAAGACCGACATGGTGGAAAACAGAGCGATTATAACACGTATGCAATAGTTAAACGACCACAATGAAAAAGGCAAAAAACGGGGTGCAAAACGGGGTTAAAACTGGAAAAACTACCAGTAAGCGCCAAAGACGCTTTGACCAGAACCGCTTTAATCGATCCAAGATACCTTGGATCAGAGGAAACTTGACAATTGTCAAAGTATTTACAAGATTCAAGTTGCAAGTTATGGGACCAGAACAGGATAGTAGGGTTGAATCCCGTAAGTGTTTCCTTCTTGAGCGGGTCGTCGATCCAGGAGTTGATAGGGGTGCTCCGACTTCTTGATGGGTCTAAAAGGAAAACACCCGAAAAACACCCTGGTCCACCAATTTAATGCCCACGTTCCTAACATTAGCTGTCCCAGCTGTGTCAGTTACGTGAAGTAAGTAAGAGAGGAAGGAGAATCGAAGGTAAGGGAGTAGGGGAAATCAGTTAAAAGAAGAGAATAATACCAATGGCGAGGAAAAATAAAGAAAATAGAATCGAAGTATGAAGATGGGAATTTGTCAGGAAAACGGAAAGGTTTCGTGTTGCCACCCAAGAGCATCTAGTTGACGCTCAAACCCCTTAACCGTAGCTTCCTTGACAACATTTTCTGGAAGCAGGTTCCAGCGCTCGATGACTCGACGCGATAAGCGTGTCTCCGCTCTAACTCGATCGGACCGCGGTTTGTCCAGCTTCATACAATGCCCGCGGAGACCAGATAATCTAGCAGGACTAAATAGCATGGACAAATCAGGGCCAACCTTTACAGTCAACATACGGTAGGTTAAGGATTAGGTCCCCTCTAATTCTTCGATAGTTCATTGACTGCATTCCCCAAACTAAGTAGGCGTTCGGGGTACGTTTGCCCTCGTAATCCCTTGACCAACCTAGTACCGACACGCAACACCCTTTCTAGTGCCATTTTGTCCCGGACAAGGCATGGTGGACAGGCCTGGACGCAATATTCTAGGTGGGGGTCGCACAAACGCTGAGAAGAGCTTCACAAACACATCAGCGGTTAGGGTCCCAAAAGAACGACGGATAAACACAACATCCGGAACCCTTTACTAGCCGCCTTCTTCCAGTTGTCTCCAGAGTGTAATGTGGAACAGTGGACGACACCTAGATCAACCTGATGAGTCACGTGAGGAAGTACAGTCCCATCGAGCACATAACTTGTGGAGGAATCAGACGCTCCGATACGCAGCACTGAACACTTGCCCGGTTTATAGGCAGCAACCACAAGACAGACCATTCCCAGAGTCTATCCAGAGCCCGTGAAGAGCCCTAGGACCTCCAGGGATATCAACAATATTCCAGAGCTTTAGGTCATCAGCAAATAAAAGCGATTGTACCTCAAGCTCCTCCGGCAAGTCATTCACGTAGACTGAGAACAGCAGCGGACCTAGGACAGAGCCTTGCGGAACGCCGCTAAGCACAGCCTGTCGAAACGAAAGACTGCTTCCCACACGAATACACTGTTCCCGTCCATCCAGAAAAGCTGACACCCCACTGGAGAGCGCCGACCAGCTATTCCATACGACCTCAACTTCAGCGAGAGTCGCGAATGGGGGACAGTGTCCAAAGGCCTTGGCGAAGTCAATGAACACCACATCCACCGCATGTCCACTGTCTACGGCTTCAGCCCAGCACTCCCGAGCTACCAGCAAGTTCGTCTGACACGAAAATCATTTGCGAAAACCATGTTGCTCGACGCTAAGCAGGTTAAACCTACTTAAATGGTTCTCCACTGTATCTCGTACTATTTTTCAAGTAACTTAACGACCACGCTAGTCAAGCTGACAGGCCTGTAATTAGCAGGTAGGTCTTTGTCACCGCACTTGAAAATCGGGCAGACAACAGCCTCCTTCCATTCGGTAGGCAAGATACAGCTGTTGAGTGACTTCTGAAACACACAAGTCAGAGGTCCACTGAGTTCCCCTGCCAATTCGTGCAACAATTTTGGATGAACAGAATCTGGCCCAGAAGCCTTAGTTGGGTTCACCTCTTTTAGCAACCGGAGAACTTGGGACTCAGTTACAGGAAGTTTCATCCAGACATTGTTGTATAGTCAGGTAAACGGTAAGGGCAAGTTAAGGGTAATTTCTATATACCATATGTTTAAGGAATAAAAGCTGTGAGTGGGTTGTTTATATGAAGTATTTAGCTAGTGCCTTTTGGCGCGTTTCCTGTCCTTTGCCACGCAGGATGATACCGCATGATAACTGGTGGTTACGAGGCAACTGAGGATGTCCAATGCGATATGATGCGGTTCCAAAGGTAAACCGCAAGCTTGTTTTATGGATGCACCGTGATTACTGCGGCGGGTCATAAGCAAAGGACTACAAACGATCTCCCTGATGGTGTTCGTTATCGATTCACCCGACATCGATTTGTGCACAGCAAACGTAAGAATGTGAAAGGGAAACGGTAAGGTGAAGGTTAAAGGAAGCCATCAAAAGCCTTATGAACGCGCGGGCGGCTGGTGAGCTAGGCCTTCGTCTTGTGGGTTACCAGGTGGTCAGACGGAAGTCAAATGATGCCCTACCAGAACCCCTCCTGGATGAGTACGATGCAAGGCTGCTCGTGCCTTGTTCCTTCTGGTAGTGCTTAGTAATGTGCTTAGCCTAAGGAACAAGGTACACGAGGTGGGTCTACTTGTAGACAAGTCTCGCCCCGACATGCTTGCTACCACCGAAACGTGGCTGGCTCTGGATATCACGAAGATGAAGTCTGTTTACCTGGCTGTGTACTGCTTACTTGTGATCGCTCCGTTGGCCGCCAAGGTGGGGGTGTCGCTCTTTATGTGAGTTGTAAGCTTGATGTGTTGAGGACCTGTGTGTTCCAGTCGCCGGATCAAATAGTTGAAGCCCTGTCGACTGTTGTGTGCACATCCCTTGTTCCGTTTACCGCTGCAGTGGTAAATCGAAATCCTGGAAGTATCGCCAGGAGGTTATTGAATTTAGTCGTACTCAGGCTGCCGGTAGGTGTCTAATACTGGATGACATCAAACACCCTGAAGTCTGCTGGGCTGATCTACCTTTTAGTTCGGCGGTGGGCACGTTCGGTTCGGATCTCCTGGAGCTAACGTTGCAATCGCCTTTGCATCAATTCGTGGACCTCCCGACTAGATATATGCGAGGCGAATTTCCGTCTACCTTGGATCTCAGTGAGGCGAAGTTACACGATTTCGTAAGTACTATTACCTACGCCTGTCTTCTAGGAGCCAGTGACCAAGTGCATATCCTTTCGATGTGCTCTCACTAAGTGTCATCTAGCTACCGCTGAGGATCGTCGAAATATTTGGCTGGCAGAACTCAACGCAATGCGAAAAAAAGCTTCAGTTCTGCGTTGTGCGATCAACCATGAGATAGCCCGGGAGAAAGTTAAGGTTTACCTCACCAAGATCTCTGCTCCCCACATCCCCCTCATTAAGAAACGGGTGACACAGGCGCAGCCTCCTTGGAAAGATCGTGAGGGTAGGTACCTGCTCAGGAAGCGCTGTAACTTCTGGCGAATTTATCAAGCGGCTTCAGCATGAGCGATCGGTCACCACTGGTTTTCCTACATGTAACATACGCTGCCGCCTGTTTACTCCGTTGCATCTCCGGTAAGTACCTGGCTTGTTCACTTTTCGCATTCAGAACCCCGTTTATCTTTGTTGCCTATTTCAGTGATCCGCCACTACTAGTCTGCCTCCACTTAACAAGTGCCACAGCGTAAATACATCTTAGCACCTCACATTTGGCTCTTGGAACGCTGGCATATTCTCCTCGTGTGCGTGACTTCGCTAACCGTCACGTCACTTGCACTGCTAATGCGAAATGCCATGCATCTATTCAGCACCGCTTATTTTGCACGCAAGGTGTTTGCATGTAACTAATTTTACAAAATTACATTTATACCGCCCTACGCGTTTTTTCATCCCACGTTCGGTTTACCTTGATTTTATACTGTCACCGTGGCCTCTTATGAGGCTGGCGAAACCATTACTCAATGTTCACCCTTGGTGGGTTTCGAGCTATCTACACGCTCACTCACCTAGTGGTGAATATTTCTGAATGGTTGCAACGTCGGTCATGTTTAATTTATCTGCTTGCCCTATGTCCGGAACCATTCACCTTCACCGCTGCTTATCCGCTAGCACGCTACCATGTATCCTTGGTGCGCTAGAAATTAGGGTTAATACCTGACAACTGCCACGTCGGGCAATCCATTGCAGCGGTGCAAACTAATAAACATCAACGCAGTAACCCGGTATTTATATGCACTGCATCTACCGCCTGTCCGCCAAGCAGTGCGAAGCACCGTGACAAGTGAATACGACTATATTTTCGAAAACCTCATGCACCACATGTGAGTTCCTATGAGCACATTACCGCCGCATGCCATCTCAGGCTCAATAGCCGTGCACCCCGCAATATTCACCCCGTCGTCCTGTATAATGACTAACAGAAGTCCCGACGCATCCCTGCAGAATGCAACCGTTTCTTTCCATGAAAATATACACCAAACATTTATGTCCTGAAATTTGCATCATTAATTACGGCATGTGCACCGCTTCGCCTTCTTTTGGTTTGCTTCGATGAAACTACCGTGTTTCACGTATGCATATTGTCTCCATATTGGTAATATTATCGAATTTTTCATGGGATGTAATTGTGGTACTTAGCAACCGTTTATGGAAGCTCTTGCAGCCCAATGACATACGTTTCAATCCCGTCAATAATAACATCCCTATGGGACGTGGACTCCCTTATTACGGAACTTGAATTTGCGATGTTTAAAACATCATATGCCTCACCGTTTCATAGTTGATGATGACGCTACAGTTGCCGTACTTATATTACGTTTTCATGCACGCAGGCAACCAACACCAACCATGAGTCAGGTGAACTATCCACATGGTGCTATAACATGACGCATTAATGTGGCCTTATGATGTACCCGTCACGTTCGCAGGAATACCCCGTAATACGTAGTCACACGTATATACCTGCTATAAATATATGTAATTATTTTCATTCCTGTTCATAAATTGCTCATTTTTTACAATGTTATTACATATGCTGCACATAAGTTATGCATTTACGTCAGCTAAATGTTTCATTGGTTTTTAGGTTTCTACTTGTGTAAAGTTATGCATGAAAAGCGCATCCCAACTTTGTTATTCACTATAGTTCATGATGTACAACCACCTAGATTTGTTAGTCTGCATAATCTGTAGTAAGTATTTCTTCCGTCGTTACAATTCCTTTTCAGCTGGAATATTGCAAGATATAGCTAGATGTACATATCGCTAGATATGCTTAAATGTGTGTAATTTTAGCACATGTGCCAATACCTTAACATATATATATGTAACTTTAGCAATTACATGTATATACCATTACATTTGTGCATACTGGCTTTCCTTATGTACGCACACACACATAGATAGATTTGTGCATCCGTAATTCCATACAGTCGTTTACGCAATACATTGCAAGCTATTTTATTTTTATTTTAATTGCCAATGTTAATGGCACATAAACATAGGAACAAGCGCAAAATTGCACAAACACAAATGCAATTGCCATCAATAAGTTTATGTTATGGTGCAGCAATAAACCGACACACGTTTCCTCCCAGTGCAAGAATTACTTTTTTCAAACTGTAATTAAGGCACCTCCTTTTTACTCCATTTCTGCTGGTAAGCTAAGTACGTACTTTTTCAGTTTATCTAATATATGTGCCATGCATACTGTTTTGGTATCTAGACCTGCTGAAAGATAACGTTTCACCTTTTTCTTGCACTAATTCATAATATTTTCCAACATTCCAAGATCAGTTATACCTCGAGGCATCATCCTGATTTTGAAATCGCGCGTACCGTCAAGCGGTCCCTCCCAGGTCAGAAGGAAAACACACGGTGTTCGCTAGCAGTGACCTTAGTACCACTTTGTTCGACTGCATGCACAATATACGTTGGGTTCAGTCGCCTCGAACTTCTATACCGTCCCGTAGTTGACGCGTCTGTTACGTATCATTAGTTACCAACTAGTATCCCAGGCTCCACGCAACAATCACGGAGCGTCCAATCCGCCAATGGCGATCAATGAGCTTTTGACAGTTTGAGTCTGGTACACAAGGTTGTTAGTTGATGAAGAAGATTGAGCCCTTGGATGCATGAGTTTGATTATTATTATTACGTGGAAGTCGTTGGTACTTTGCTTAGAAGTTTGGATTATAAATCATCCTAAAAACTTTTAAATGTTTCACGGTGGTTATTCATTTTCCCACTTCAAGCGACAGCAGCCATGGTAGATGACTCTAGCACATTCCGACGTATCTTCAAGAGCCCATATCTGGGAATTTTCAGCGATCCTTGAGAACTTAAAACGTTTGCAGATGGAAACGGCGACACCGTTTATTCGCCGTGGCTGACTAGCCGAACAACCTCCTCGCGGTGCCAGCTGGGTGGTTAGGGTAAATCCCGTTTCAACAAATGGTCCGGTGGCAGTGTCCCAGGATGTGGTGGGATTTCGCCTGGCAAGCGTTCTCCCTATAAAAACCACAGATATCAGTTTAACAACACAGTGACTTGGCGGATGTGACTCGCCACTAAATAAAGTCATTGCCTCTTCCCTTTTCGGGAGGATCATACACGCATCACGAACGTCATCCAATTCAAAACGTTTCATTGATTCCCCCTTTTGATGGCGAACACAACGAACAAAAGCACACAAGGTGTCACATTTACCTAGGCACACAACATGGCCCCTTCCAAATACGCAGTTAAACATACTTTTACATGTCAACACACATAAATACTTATGCTATTTGTTAAAACGTGTCTGTATTACCATGATCACGCCTTTAATGGTGTGCCTCGCAATGACGAGCATAAACTATTTATTTATTTATTTATCACTGCGAACGCTTACCAAAGGGAGACTGGACAGATGCCACCGGAAGGATGCCGGTATCGATATATTAATTTTCTGTGTGTGCATAGGAAGCGATCGAATATTTCTGGAAACTGGTGAGTGTTAAGAGTAACCGGTGTTATAAATGTCCTGCTAGGTTCTCAGCGGTTTTGGAGGGGGTAGGTTACGAGGTTGGATACACCTGTCTTCGGCATTCGCGCGATTTTCACGCGGGGAAGCCTTGGCTGTATGCCAACAATTGGCGGCTAACAGAGGAATAGGAAAGCATGTTGCTGAACAGCATGAGGACGCTTCGTCAGACTCAGGAGATGCGTGCATTTGTGTGTCTTAAAGATAACATTCGTTTAACGAGGCGAGATCTGTATGAGATACGGCGGCATCATCGTAAGGCTTGTGGCACGTAATTGGAGGAGGTTACGCAGCTAGTGCTACATAATGGTCAAGGGACAATAATGTAGGAGGGAACGGAGTGCCCGTACCAGTTTTCCGTCCCTTCGCGCATGCTGGAATTGGGGGCCAATACGGGAAGGTGTTTTGTGAAGACTCCATATATCAGACCAATTACGGCGGTTATATCCAGTGGCATTGTATGGTTGTGGACGTCAGAGGGCTTGTTAGCAGTATCTTTTATGCTCTGTTGTCAAAGGAGACTGAGGTTGCCTGCCAAGGGGCGGTGAGAAGTACGCTGGACTTGAGCACCGGGATGGACCGCGCTCGAACGCTGGTTATGGCCAAATGCGCAGCGCAGGTGAATGCATTTCACAATGCGCACCCCACTGCCAACCTAGTATTCTGCCTTGTACACACTATGTGTGACATTCAGCGGCATTGTGCTCACCTTCACTTCTGTAACACAGAGGATAAAGGAGCTCTGTGCAACCTGCTGCTTTCCTTGTTGTATACTTACGATTGCGCGCATTATCATCGGCTTATGGAGAGTTTAGCAGTGCGCAGCGCGGAATGCTTCCAGTGCCTCCACCGCAAGCGGATCCCACGGCGGCTTGGCTAGGCGGCGCATTTCATGGGCCATGTGGTGTTATTTGGGTGCGACAGCACCGATCGCGTTGAAAATGGGACTAAGCATTTGTAAGCAACTTTAACTGCGTGGTCCACTCCGCTGCACCTGTCACAGTTGATAGTGCGGCGGTGCAGTGGCATTATAGTGGTGGGGAAATCGTCCTTGTAAGAAATAAGCTAAGTAGGTGCGAGGTTGGGCAGCTTGTAACCAGTGGGGTATGGATGTTGAGGGACATATTGTCATACGCACGGTAGCTGTACGTGCGGCATAGTCTAAGAGTTCGCATACGCAGGGTGAATCCGAACAGCGAGCATTGGCTAGTGAATGACGAGTGCCTGGGTCTGCAGCGTGTAGACATAGAGAATAGCAACGCGTGTGGCTGTCGGGTTAATCGTCAGTGGCGCATGCCATGTGCGCTCATTGTGTAGGTTGTCAGCCTGCATGTATACGACGATAAGGTTGTTCTTCGTGGTTGCTGTTGGGTGCTGCCAACGGAAAAGTTTGCAGTGTCGGACCTGTCGGAGGGAACTGTGGCGGTCGCGCAAGTGTTCTCCAGATGACAGTTCTAAAGAGAAATAACGGCGTGTGCTATCCGGTCTGCTAGCAAGAACTTCAATGTGTTTCTTATCCTCACGTTCAGGCAGGATTTCCGCTGGTGGATAACGTGCAGCGGAAAGTTCCTCACAGACGTCCACACCACCTACGGGGCCAGTGAACAATGTCAACGTCCGGTTGCTTAGCCATCTTGCCTTATCCCACCCAACCGATATACTTAATCCTGGTAGGGAAGTCCCCGGGAGAAAAAGCTACGTCCACTCCCAGAGTACGAAGTGACGTTCTTCGTGACATGCCCCTGAGGGCTAATCACCCGCCTGTCCAGGTTGACCAGATTGATAATCCATTTCCTTGGTACATTTATAATAGGTACAGTGCATAACCATTTGCATCTCAGTAATCCGTATGGCGTCTAGGAACCCCTTTTCGCTACGATTTGGGAAAAGCTTATGCTAGTCGCCAGTAGGTATAGGTTTTCATTGATGGATGGGCGCAAGTTATCGCTGTAGGAAGGAGTTTCACTTTTGGACAGCCGCCCATTGCAAACTTCGACAAGTCATTGTGCTGTGTGCAAGGTGTTCTACAACTGATCAAGGCTGCTCATCGGTGGGTTAGAGGGGCCCTAGTGCTAAGGAACACGTTTTGGAATTTAAACGTTGAACCGGAGTTCTCCCGCCGAAGTAGGGCTACTGCATTATCCATTATGCGCGTTCGTTGTACGAAGGTAGGCGATTCCTTTCATCATGCGTGCTGCAGTCCTTGCCGAACGCACGTAGCAAAAGGTACCTCAGTTTGACATGTGCGTAAGGAAGCTTACTCCAGCTTCTTTTCCCTGAGTCAACGTCGGGGAACGGACCACATAGGGTAACCCATCGTTTAAGGTCCCATTTTGCACCTTGTTTCAACACTTCACTATTTCCCTAGCCTAGGCTGCAGGTGACAGCTTTTCGGTTTTCCCTTTTGATACGCGTTACATGTTCTTTGAAAGCCTATTGTTGGCTTCCCTGATCATCCGAGCAAATGTGTCTTTGGCTGCTTTCCTCAGCGAATATAATTCTGTGTGCTGCAGCGTGCGGTGCTCAAAGCCCGTGACGGACGATCCGGTTACATCCGTGCTATATATGCAACGGCTGATACCAACGGACCACCACGGATTTGAAAGATGATCGGTTGGCAAAGCTTTAGAGTAGCGCTGTCATCCTGTGCTATTGCCTTCTATGCCGTCGTGGTCAATTAACACGTCTTCAGGTAAATAGCTGCTTAGGAAACACTGTGGTTGCAAGCGAACTTATCAAGCGGCTTCACCAATCAGAACCTGCGCAAGATATCGAGCGGTTAGGAAGAAATGTAAGCAACCCCTTAGAAGTAGTCGTCTTCAGTACTGCGAGGATTTGCTTATAATAAGCGTAACTCAGTCAAAGAAGTTCTTCGCTTACGTAAATAGATGCAGCTGTAAGAACTCGTTTATACCAGCTTTATCCCCAGCCGGCAGCACCGGTGGGCATACGGAGTATGGTAGTGCTTGTATACTTAGCGACCAGTATACCGGTGTATTTTCTCATGATGCCTCTCTACCGAAAGTTTAACTGGTCCCAGACGTTCCGGAGGATACTGGCGTAACGGAATTCCGCATAAAGGTGACACAAGCGTTCAGGATATTGCGTGGGCTAAATCCTTCCAAAGCCTCAGGTCCTGCATCCATTCATCAGAAGCTGATGCATGGAAGAGCCGCCTAGGTAACTGGCCCTCGGACTTGCATGTTTATAATTGGGCTCGACAGCTGTGTGTGCCAACCTGATGGTTTCAAGCATCAGTTAAATGATGTTGGTCCGCAGTACCAACCTTCCCTTATAACAACCCGCTTGTATCTTTACCTTTCCCTTATTTTCTTTAAAGTTATTCTCACACCTTCCTGTTACCATGATTCACCTGACGTTCATCCTCTTGTACTCCTAGCTTAACGTTTACTGTGACATTTCACCTTAACCTGCCTGGCAGTGACTGCTGGGCAGGAAAATGTGGGCATTAATTGGTTGAACAGTATGTGCTGCCGTCGCTGTTTACCGCTTCTCAACGCCTCAAGCAGACCCATGCATTTCCGCTCCGAGGATACGCCAAAGAAGGTGGAATCACGGGATTATCCTATCGTTCCGATTCCAACGAAACTTGGAACTGATCGTGTCTTCATCCAAGGGAAGGTTACCAATGTTACCATTCGGCCACACCGACCATTAGTGGATAGGGTTAATCTGAAAGATGCAATGATGCACCCTTAAAACCAGGCGAAGTGCCGGTGCACAAACACTCTGGTTTATGGGCTCTCCGGTGGACAGCCAGCAGTGTTTCTCCGCCCTATGGGTGCCAATGATGACAGCGTGGGACCCAGTGCTGCACGTTTCTAGTACCTTCAGGTGGTGGGAAACAAAGCGCGCAGCCTAACTAAAACGTGTGTGAAATACATACGCCAGGCACACGGGTCTCATCCCCATATGCCAACATAGTTGCACCACTTTGAGTGCCTCGGGAATATTTAGCTGGATGACCAAGTATGGTGCAAATTTGGATCCCGTTTCCCCGTCACTATACTTAGCATATCTCCTCACTTACACCTCTCCCTTACGTTCCAGTGAGCACGTTATTTTATCAATGAGGCATACTTTGACACCATTTTACGTCAGCATACTTAAACCGTATGCACACTTAGTGTGCTAACAATCAGGCGATGCGTAATAACGCTTCCAGTTGTTGGTGAAATGCTGATAAGCTATTTCGGAAGTCCGTTAACAGCTACGAATTGGCATCCGATTGGAAAGAGGCCGTCATGTGTCGTATGTACAAAAGAAGTGAGTACTAGGTAGTGATCATTTTGCGAACTCCCTAGAACAACAGGCGCCACTGACTAAGTTGCTTTGGCCCAGGCCTTTGCTACGGATGCCTCGTCACCGCTTATCTAGGAGGGCCTTGTTCAGTCTATAAGTTGTAGGGTGGCTCTGTAAAAAGTCGGTGTTTCAGGGACAAAGCGTATATTCAGCAAACAACAGGACCAGGCGAAAACGCAGGCGGCGGTCGAGTGAAACATATCGGTATATACAGCTAGTTGGATCCATAATTAACGACCTTTGTGAATGCATGACATTTTTCCTTTGATTCAGTCAAACAACTCACTCCAATGCGTCCGACTGTTGGCCAAGCAGTGTGCGTGCGAGAAACGTGTTAACGTCCAATCGACTGCCGCCTTTCCTTGCGGCAGCCTAACGGCTTCCTTGCTGGGATGGCACCGCACGTTCGTTCGAGTGTATACTCCCATCGCAGCTCAAGGCTGGAGGCGGACAGAAGTTGAACTGCAGCGGGAAAGGAAGTTACTGTCCATCAAACTGGGTGCCGTTGGTCCGTCTTGTCTTCCGGGCTGGAGTCCAAGTGACTCGCCTTGTGCACGGCTAAAGGCTTTACCTTACATGGCTTGCAACCGACACCGGTGGCGCGACTGCTGTGGTCTACCAACCGGATTGTCTGCTTAATGTCGGTTTGGTGTTGAGTTATTTGCGGGGTAATGGCTGGTTAGCAGCGGGGCTGTGAAAGCCGCAAGGAAGCTGACTCGCCGATGCCGCCTTATCTTCTCAAGATAGCCAGCTGTTTGTGATGAAATGTTGTCTACACAAAGCCTAGGCGCCTTGACCCCGAATGTTTGCTTGGGGCATTAAGCTTTTCAAATAACTCCCTCCTCTCTCCCTTTTAGTACCCTTTATTCCATAGGTGGAAAACACTTCAGCTGCTGGTGCGCGCAGAGCATGATGCTTTTCACCATTTCCGTTTTGCCGGCCCTTAGCTTTAAGCATCTCAAACCTGCCTTGTGATCTCATTTCGTGGGCTTGAGCCTGTGTAGGGACATGGCGGCCCTCACAATATTCTTATCCTAAGTGCGACTCTTGATGTTCGCGCGGCAGCCAAGCGTAGCTTTCCTTACTTGCTGTTTACAATTCTTAATTGATGCTGGTAACCTTTTTAACCGGCATTCACGCATTTCTATTGATAATCGCACCATGTTGTCTCCTTGCCCTCCTTGCAGTAGCCGTATAATGGTCACCATTGCTTCACGGTACTTCTAGTATGCTGCTCAAGGGTGTCTGCAGCCTCAGCGCGCTGATGTGTATGGGGCGTTGGCTTGTTTGTGACAAAGTGTGTTAAGTCGCATAAACGATGTCTCATGGAAGCCACCGCGGGGTCTCCACATGGTATTTCCGGCTGGCTAGCCGAACAACCTCCACGTGGTGCCAGCTGGGTAGTTCGGGTTTAACCCGTTCCAGCAAATAGTTCGGCGGCAGTGTTCCAGGACGTGGTGGGTTTTCGCCTGGCAAGCTTTCTCCCTATAAATAGCCACAAATGTCTGTTTAACAACACTGCGACGTGGCGGATGTGACTCGCCACAAACTAAAGTCACTGGCCCGTGGATATCCGGAAAGTGCTATCCAACCCACAAATATCAATCGCTTATGCTGACATTCCTGAGGATAACAAACAGTCAAAAATGCTGCGGCACATTCAAAGACAAGCTACATTTATACATTTATACACAATTACATACGTATATACGCCTAGCCACTTACATACACTGTTATGCCAAACATGTACTTTTCGCACATTTTGATCACACTATGTTAGCTAAACATGATCATGCCTGTAAAGGTGTGCCTCGCCTTGTCGAGAATAAAAGTTTATTTATTTATTTATCTACTTACACCTGGCGATTGTTTCCTCCTTTACCCCTCACTCTCCCCTTAGTTTGCGCCGATGCATAATATTTCAGTGGCAACGATGCGCTGATACGAGGTACTGAAGTTCTATAGTGGATTGTTAGGGCTAGAAAAATCTCAACTAACGCAACCACCATGATTATCGATCAACCGCTAACGATGACGGTATTGAATTCCTAGCCACAGCCAGAGCAGCGTTCGCATTCGGCATCATGGGCATACGCAGCACGGTTGTCCATCTTCAAGCCTGTAGCCCATTGGCTCTTCTCCCACCTCCTAATGGTACAATATAAAGCAACTTTCCAGGAGAAAGTAAGAATTGTCTTGGAAATTCTCCATTTTAGCGATTAATCGATTATTAACGATTATTGCATCGATTTCGAACGTTCCTGAATGTTCTTCTTCTACACGTGATCAAAATCCACCTGACCTCTTGGCAAAAGATATGGGGCACCACTAACCTTGGCAGCTGACCTTCCAATTCTAGAAGTCGAAGGTCAGTAGCGACATATAAATCCAGCCAAGGTCCACAGTTGTTGTACAGTGTTCGTTGGCTGCGATTAATACGTTATTTGTCAGGGTCATTGGCGTTCTGTTTTTCCTTCGGTTGGGCTGGGAGTTTTGTGGAGCAGTCAATAGTTATTTTTGGAATTGCGTCTAGTGAGAAGATTATAACAACTGGCGACGGAGAAAAGTGGAAGTGTGATGAAGTTTTCTTCCGAACAATTTCAAAAACGGCTTTTTCAACAGCAAGCTTAAATGAAGGTGCAAATGAAAATGATTGAAAATCTGACAAAATGCTTGAGTTTGCAGACAACTGGAGCGGCGACGCGGGACACGCAGGCGAGTTCTGTTGATCTTCTCACGAGCGCCATCACTGAATTCTATTATGATGCGGATTCTGGAAGCACTTACGAAGCGTGGTTCAAGCGCTGGGAAGTCATGTTCCAGACGGATTTAATTCGTTAGGACGACTCCTGGAAGGTGCGATTGCTACTCCGCAAGCTCGGAATAATTGAACATTCAAAGTTCATAGACCACATTTTGCCCAAACAGCCGAAGGCTCTGACATTTGACGAAGCAGTGCCGCAGTTGAAAGAAATTTTTGGTGGGTCTGTGTATTTGTTTAGTATTCGCTATCAATGCCTGAAAATAGTCAAACAGGAATCTGACGATTTTGGGGCATTAGCAAACATGATTAACCGTGAGTGTGAACGTATCAAACTACGCTCGTTAACGGACGATCAGTTTAAGTGTCTCATTTCCTCAGTGCTCTACAATCGCCCAGTGATGCTGCGCTCCGCAAGCGGCTTTTAGCTAAGCTGGAGGAGGATCCTGACCTGACACTGTAGGCTCTCGTAAGTGAATGCAAGCAGCTTCTCACTCTTAAACATAACACTGACGTGGTGGAAAGCAATGGCCTAGCACCAGCAGCTACCGTGCAACTCGTGAGAAAGACCAGGACCGCCAACGCAAGCAAATTCTTCAAGAGGCCTACAAAGAAACCGCCCACAACATGCTGGTCATGCGGCGAATGGCATTTCGCTCGCTTTTGTCCCTTTAAACATCATATTTGTCAAACGTGTCTTAAGCGTGGGCATAAAGAGGAATGTTGCAGTCAAGTCCGGTCGAAGAAAATGAAGCCTTATCGAAAAGGTAATTCTAGAAGAGACGGCGCTGAGTCTCTGTCCATAGTTGCCGCATTCCAAAGCGAGTGTAAACCGAGACGACGATTCATCACTCTGTTAATCAATGGGATCCCAACCAAGCTACAATTTGACACGGCCTCAGACATCACAATCATTTCCAGGAGCACATGGAATCACATAAAGAGGCCGAAGATGGTCGAGTCTCAGAAAGTTGCACATAATGCATCCGGCGGTGTGTTACGCTTAGTGGGCGAACTCAATTGCAAGATTGCTTTCCAAGATGTGGAAAATTCGGAAACATGCTACATTTCAGACCAGCGGAATTTGGAACTTCTTGGCCTCGACTGGATTGAAAAGTTGAACCTCCTAGATGTTCCCTTGAATCGGATCTGCAACCGAGTTCGAGCAAGTCCAGACCCATCAGCAAAGTCCGTCGAAAACATGACACGTACCCTGAAGCGAAAATTTGCCTCTGTCTTTCAGGATGGCTTGGCCCACTGTACGAAATTCAAGGCAACACTGAACTTGCGACCAGGTGCTAAACCAGTGTTCAAGGCCGAATGACCAGTACCATATGCAGCCATGTCAATCGTTAAGCAAGAGCTCGATCGACTGGAACGTGCCGGGGTCATCACAGCCGTAAACTGCTCATCATGGGCCGCACCTATTGTCGCAATGAAGTAAGCAAATGGCAAGGTACGCGTCTGTGCTGATTTTTCAACTGGCCTAAACGCCGCGCTGGACGACCATCAGTATCCCTTACCTGTACCGGAGGATATCTTTGCAAACCTGAATGGTGGTAAGTACTTTGCAAAGCTTGAGCTATCCGATGCTTATCTGCAAGTGGATGTTGACGAAGTCTCGAGGGAGTTGTTGACGATCAACGCTCATCGCGGGCTATTTCAATACAACCGCTTGCCATTTGGTGTGGAAAAAGCGCCAGCCATCTTCCAACAGTTGATGGACACTATGCTAGCAGGCGTTTCTGGAACCGCTGCATATATGGACGATATCATATTGACGGGTCGAACGCCGGAAGAACTCTTCAACCGCTTGGATGAAGTGCTTGGTTGCATACAGTCGTACGGCTTCCGGATCCGTGAGGATAAATGCACATTTTTCACGCCGCTCATTAAATACCTTAGGTTTATCCTCAAAAAGGATGGATGTCGACCATACCCGGAAAACATCGAAGCCATTAGAAAAATGCCTCCACACAGAGATCTACAGTCTCTGCGTTCCCTTTGTGGGCTCATCAGCCACTACAGCGCATTCTTGCCTGAGATGCACCTCTTGCGTGCCCCGTTAAACAAGCTATTAGCCAAAGGACAACTTTGAACTGGACAGCAGAATGTCAGAACGCCTTCGAACGCGTCAAGTCACTGCTATCTTCAAACTTGCTTTTGGCACATTTCGATCCCTCCAAAGAGATCGTCCTAACCACAGATGCATCAAGCCATGGGATTGGTGCAGTAACTGCATACACGTACACCGATGGATCTCAAAAAGCAATCGCCCGTGCCTCCAGAACCCTTACGAAGGCCGAGAAGAACTACAGTGAGATTGAGAAAGAAGCACTGGCCATAGTGTACGCGGTTAAGCAATTCCACAAAATGCTATACGGCCGCCGCTTCAAGCTTCTAACAGATCACAAACCCTTGCTGGCTATCTTTGGTTCGAAAAAGGGCATTCCGGCCTGCACAGCCAACAGGCTACAACGTTGGGCTCTTACCTTAATGGGGTATGATTTCGAGATCCAATATCAGTCGACAATTTCCATTGGCCAAGCAGATGCACTATCACGCCCAATTGATACCCGTCAGCAAGAACATGAAGACACAAGCATTGCCTGGGTGGAGATTGAACCAGACGTCAACTTTCTGGTAACTGATGCACTGCACTGTCTACCAGTTACCGCAGAAGCTGTACGGACCGAAACACTTCGGGACCCAATACTCAAGCAGGTTACTCAGTTTCACAAAACAAGTTGGCCACGTTCATGTCCATCCGCCGAGTTGCAACAGTATTTTCAGAGGAGACATTCACTCGCTATTGTAAACGATTGCATACTATTTTCGGAAAGAGTGGTCATCCCCAAGGCACTTCAGGAGCGCCTTCTTCGACAGTTCCACGCCGGGCATCCTGGAGTCAACCGGATGAAGGCGCTTGCCCGCAGTTAGGCATACTGGCCCTTCCTGGACCAACAGCTAGAAGAAATAGCCAGGCGCTGCCAAAAGTGTGCCGAGGTCTTGAAAGCGCCATCGAAAGCAGAACTCTATTCATGGCCAATAGTTGCTAAGCCATGGTGCCGCATTCATGTTGACTTTGCAGGGCCAATCAACGGGAGAAGTTTTCTCATTATAGTCGACTCATACAGCAAGTGGCCAGAAGTATTTCTCATGGATAACACAACCACCACTGCCACCATATCGAAACTGCGCCAAGCCTTTAGCAGATTCGGCTGTCCTGAGACAATGGTCACTGACAATGGCTCACAGTTTACTTCAGCAGTGTTTATGAAGTTTTGCAGGCAATGCGCCGTCCAGCACTTTCGCTCGCCGCCATTTCACCCAAAGTCGAATGGCCAGGCAGAAAGATTTGTGGATACATTCAAGCGAGCTCTGCACAAATCAAAAGGGGAGGGACGTATAGAGGAGATGGTTGACCGGTTCCTTTTCCTCTACCGATCAACACCGAATCCACAAGCGCCAGAAGGAGTCTCTCCAGCACAGGCCATGATCAACCGGAAGCTCCGCATGCCTTTCGACGCTATCCGACCGGGCTCGGAGTCCGCTGTTTGTGCAAGAAACCGCATAATGGAACAGGAGTTTAACCGGCGGCATGGAGCAAAGATGCGATCTTCTACGCTTGGACAGAAGGTGCTAGTACGTGACTACCGGGAAGGCCATGCGAAATGGACGCCAGGGACGGTCAAAAGCAAGCGCGGAAACGTCATGTACGACGTGAATGTGGGCGCACAGGTCTGGCCACGGCATGCAAACCAGTTACGTCCCACATTGTGCCAGCCAGAACAAGAAGGGCCTACTGACCTCCCGTTCGATTTACTGGTGAAAACTTTCAACCTGCCGAAGGTAACAGTGGACAACTGCACAAGGTCGAGTAACGAATCCAGAACAAGAACATCGGAACAAAGTTCTCGGGCGCTTCTGCCAAGGAGGTGGACCGACAGGCAGGGAACACAGTCCCGAGGACTGAAAGTTAACCCCAGGCTTTCCTCTTACACCTCGGGACATACCTCAGGAGGGGAGGTGTCCGGGAGAAAGTAAGAATTGCCTTGGAAATTCTCCATTTTAGCGATTAATCGATTATTAACGATTATCGCATCGATTTCGAACGTTCCTGAATGTTCTTCTTCTACACGTGATCAAAATCCACCTGACCTCTCGGCAAAAGATATGGGGAACCACTAACCTTGGCAGCTGACCTTCCAATTCTAGTGGTCGAAGGTCAGTAGAGACATATAAATACAGCCAAGGTCCACAGTTGTTGTACAGTGTTCGTTGGCTGCGATTAATACGTTATTTGTCAGGGTCATTGGCATTTTGTTTTTTCTTCCGTTGGGCTGGGAGTTTTGTGGAGCAGTCAATTGTTATTTTTGGAATTGCGTCTAGTGAGAAGATTATAACAGCAACAACGAGTCGTTTTCACAGGTAAGGTCCGATTCCCATGATGACTTTCAGAGTAGAATTAACCTGCGCCCCGCCGCCGTCATGGTTAACACTGCCACGTGCCCTCGTCACACGTACTGCCACCGCCCTATGATGCATCGTTGATACCTAATCACAGGTACCATTGGCGTTCACTGATGACCCACCTTTTTGAGCTCCAGTTACAAATGTGCCGCCCTCTGCCGTCTTAGTTAACGCTGTCACCGGCACTCCTCCCTCGTACTGGCATCCCGATATGACGCACCAGTGATACATAGCCACAGGCAAGGTTGCCATTCAATGATGCACCCCTACCAAATCCAAAGTTTAACTGCGCCGCCCTAAGCCGTCCAGGTTACGACTCCCGCTGGCCAGCCTCGTGCCGACTAGTATCACGATTTCATGCATTATTGAAAACCATATGAAAGTAAGATCCGATTTAAATGCTGACTTCGCTTTTAAAACCATAGTACACATGCGCCGTCCGAATATCGCTGCCACGGGTCTTTCACACGTACTGGCACCCCATATGATGCATCAGTGATACATAGCCACAGCTAAGGTTGGATTTCAATGATGACCTCCGTTTCAAAGCCAACGTAGGTATGCGCCGTCTACAAAAGTCTAGGTTACGGCCGCCGCCGGCCCTCAAAGCCGCTAGTGGTAACACGGTATAAGGCCTTATTGCGTAACTGCGTAAGCCGTGTAGCAACTCCGCTACGTCGGCCTGTAGTGGCCACGTAGGTCAGCAAGGCCCAAAGTCTTCTCATTTACAATAGGGATTATGATTCCGAGGCCCAGTGCTTATTTGTTACTGGGGCGGAAGTCAGCGCCATTCCCCATATGCTAGGTGAGCTTATCGCTTCTTTTTCGACCAGGTTAAGTGCCGCCAATGGCACGCCAATAGCCACCTACGGTCATCGATCGTTTACACTGGACCTAGATCTTCTGCGCACGTTCCGCTGTGTGTTCACAGTCGCTGTAGTTCCCTTTGCATCATAGGCATTAACTTTCCCAGGCGTTTCCACCGATGGTCGATGCGAAACGCCAGAGAATAATGGACACTGCCACGAAACTTAGTGTACGTGACGACATAGCTGATATCACATCTGTAACCCCAGTCTACGCTTTTCCTCAGACCTCGCCAGGTTACGCCAACCTCTTTTCTCAGTATCGCAAGCTCGTTCAGCCAATGAACACAGCTTTGCCAGTGTCAGCCCCAAGTCAAGCACCACGTACGGAAGAATGGCCCACTATTCTCATGCTGTCCACACCGACTATCGTCCGAGAAAATAAAGGTAGCTAGGGCTGAGGTTGAGCACCTGCCTGAACTTGAAATATTCAGCCCTTTCGACCGCCCTTGGTCATCGCCCCTGCAACTGGTCCACAAGAAATCTGGTGGGTGGCCACCTTGCGGCGATTACCACTCACTTAATCGGCTAACCGTCTGTAGCACTTTTCTTCGCTGGCTTGTTAATATATTCTGTGACACTGTAGGAACACACTAGTGACCAAATTGCTTAATGAAATGGTTACATCTGGCCACCTAAAGTTTTTCGTAGCGCCATTATCTGTCAATCCTCTTAAGCTCAGCACCTCTATTTTGCATTAACTAGTGGTTGTAGGCTTCACGCATCTTTGCGCATATCCGGAGCTTGCTAAGAGCCCCTCTCCTTTATCTCCAAACTTCATTGTGACTGTCTGCGTCACATTTATTTTCTGTTTGTTGACCTATTCTGGGAGAGTTTAGGTATCCACTAGCCACTAAAAGGCTTCACCCCAATGCCATTGCTAGCCGTCGATACTCTCTATCACGCCTAGTATCATTATCAGTTCTTCGTGTTACCTACGTCATCACTTTTCAGCTGCAGCGAGTCATTGTAGGTAGCATCCTTGCGCTAGGAGCCCCTCCTTATCTCTCCAACACTTATTCACTTGGATTGTTTGCATCACATACCTTCGCTGGTTTGTTGGCTTCTTCTGTCACTGTAAATATCCACTAATAACTAGAAGGCTTAATGCGAATTCGGTTGCTGTCCACTGGTTCTTTCTCTTAGCACCATTATCCTTCGTTCCTCTTATATTCATCACGTTTGCTGCAGTGATTCGTTGTAGGCTCCATACATCCATCGCAATGAGGCTGGACCTTACCGTGGTGCGACGGTTTGTGTGCCTCAGTTATCCATTGCGCCATGCTGGGTAGTGCTTTTGCACCTTCAGAGTCACTCATACCAGATTGGTCAATAAACAAAATAAATAAATAAATATTTTATTCTCGACTATGCGAGGCACGCTCATGGAGGCATGATCAGATATGTACAACGGTACAAACATTATAATGCAATTGTAACAGTAACGCAGAAAATTGTTCATATATCCATGATTGGAACTGTACAATGTTGAAAATGCGAAAAATAAGTTTGCTGTCATGAGATACGGGAGCTCAGCTAATAAGAGATTGAGAAACCTGAATGATCCATTGAAAGGTAATGGAAGAGCCCGCACACAAGGAAGGAAAAGGGCAACGTATGGTAGGATGTAAGACGACAACAGTATATACAGATGTAGAAGTCCCAGTGTAACGATCCTATGTAGAATTGTGACGCTAGTTGACCTGCCAGTGTAAAGTTATGGGCTGTGACTTTATTCGGTGGCGAGTCACATACGCCACGTTGCAGTGTTGTTAAACAGACATTTGTGGCTTTTTGTAGGGAGAACGCTTGCCAGGCGAAAATCCACCACATCCTGGAACACTGCCACCGATCCATTGAATGGCAAATTGTAACTGGCTATGTTTCTTGTTAAAAGTCTGTTTGCTCGGTTATTCGCAGTCAGGTTGCGTCCCATTTTTTCCGCTGGTTGATGCAATAACTGGTTACCTATTGCGCTCCTGGGTCCTGTCCATTGGTAGGTCGGGTACTAAACATTCTTATTGAATATGATGTGTTGATCCTTCGCAGAACCACATGAAGTCATCTCTGATTATGTATATTTGCCGGGGAGCGAAGAATTCGTGTCCAGCCACCATCACTGGACATCGGTGGTTGGGTGCAAAGAGTTAGAGTGGAAGTAATAAATAAATAAATAAATAGGTATATTTCTAGACCTGCTAGAGGCTGCACCATAAAGGGTTCAGATCAATGCTTACAATTATCCGATGCTCTTGCATGGAAGTTGGCAAAATATATGTTCATCGTTAGCAATTGCAAATGCATTGGCACTGTTTAGTATACAGCTACTGGGTCGCAGGCGCCCACCTTGACATTTTTCTGGTTCCTTCGGGCGATATTGCGCTCCTTGTATTTTATTGTGAATTCTTCGCGGAGGTGTAGTTTGCCTTTTCACCTTGAAAGAGAATCCAATTTGCCACAAGTTCACTTTAAATTGATCGCACAATAATTGGCCACTCAGTTGCCCTAATTGTTGTTGCGCACATGGAAGAAATGAATGAAGGAATTATAAGGCATACGAAAAGTAAAAACAATTCCGAAAAATGCAGACGTAAATAGAAGCCATTTGTTAAGAGAGAAAATAAATCTGCGTGCTTCAGTAGAAAAATACCCATTAACAAAAAAAATATAGCCCTACTTTTATTACGCTGATGTTGCTCTAGGGCGCAAAATTCCAACCTGAGTTATTCTCAGATAAAAGAAAAAGCCCTTCTAAAGTTAGAATACCGCATAAAGTAGCACAAAATTACACTTGTCTGGACGAGCTTTAGCGCCTGAATACGATGAATGTAAAAGCAACACCATGCGTGCAGTAGTTTGCGACTTATTCGCAATTAAATGATGGTCTACGAATAAGGCCATTTTTATTTTTCGCTAAAAATCGCTATCTGCTTTGCAAGCAGGTAGCAGAAAAAAGAAAAGATAAGATAAAAAGTAGGGAAGCGGCGTACGTTCTAGATAGGCATAGCTCTCCAGAAATGCTCTAGTTAGCCCGTAATACCCTGCGACAACTACGGACTGCGCAGGTAGCCGAAAAGTAAACTTTGCAGGCAAGCATGAAAAATATATGCAATTAAGGCATGAGCTTGCGCGAAAACGCTAGAAATCCAGCAAGGAATATTATATCTACAAGGGAATTCAGTGGAGCTTGTAATTAACTCACGGTTAGAAGGCCACAGCATACCGTTTTCAGGGGATACTGAGTCACATAAACAACCAGTAAAATAGAGTTTAGCATTTTTTTAAGCCACTAAACTTTTCTAAAGCTTACAGCAAGGCCGCATGAGCCAGATCTACCTGAGTAACTCAGGGGATCTTTCAGATCCGTTGACAGATTTCGGCCTGCAATATACACACATTACTTAGCTAAACATCACAAGATTTATCCCTTAGAGCCGATTTTCTATATTAATGAGGCTCTGTCTCTAACATCAGTGAGCTACAGGAGCCTGTCACTAATAATAAATAAATGAGCATGGGAAAATTTAGTAAAATTTAGCTAATTGCATTTTGGCGTGAAATCCGTTTTGGTCTACATTGGTTGGGCTTTAACAACTCTACTTCTGGTGGTTGAGCTTGCTTATACTTGAGGTATTGTTATGCCTCATGTGTAGATGCACACTATTGTGCAGTTCTTTGATGAATTTCGATTTATTTCTCTCCATTTTTAAGTTCCGAAGATAGTGCCGGCGGTGTTCATCCAGATGGCAATGTTAACTGGCACTCTAATGTCACACCGACTATTTCTTTTGTGATTTTCCTGGCAAGAGCTGTTCTAGCACCCTAGGCAAAGAGCGATAAGGTAAATCAAAAGTAGAGTAGTAACAAAAACCAGTGGGAGCTGATCGTTCACCCGCCATTACGCATAACGCATGGTAGGCTTTGGAGCCAGCTAAAAGATAAATGGCACACGGGCGGCCAAGAGAAGAAAAGTGGTGATGGAAAGTTTCTGGTGCTCCAGCCAGCCAGTGTGACAGGGGCCCCTCTGTCATTGGTTAGCTTTCGTGCCAGTGAAATGAAATCTGAAAATGCGAGTGTTTTACGAGCAAAAGCAGTTAAAGAAGAGGATCTGATGTTCATTATGCCTGTCTACTAGTGTTGCCAATAGCGAAAGGCACATGTATACCAGATAAAGCTAAGTATATGGGGTCAAGAGAGAGTAAGTGGAGAGCAAAATGCCTGATTCTTGAGCCTAGAACTGTTAAAGTGCGCTCTTTGTCAACAATGAGAAAGATTATTTTTTTATTTTGCGGTTTAACCACTGATAGTGTTTGGAAACTGCTGAGTATAGTAACTAGCGCTCAGACTCAATGAAAAAGCTTCTATTAGGGCCCGCTGGCAACCGACATCTAGGAAGACACGTAAAGGTTCATTTAAAGCCGGCATTTAGACGATTTCGGACATTTCTAATGCTACGCTTAGGTGCATCCGCAGCAGAAAACGTTTTCAACATTCTATGCAAGGCTTAGGTATGGTAGCATGCCTTTACTAGGGGTACCATAGAGATCATAAGCCTAATACTTTTTCCACGGATCCAGTGGTCAAGAAGTTGAATGTGGTAAAAGTCTGAAGAGAAGGGATGAAGATGTAGATAAGAAATAAGGATTGAAGGAAGAGGTCGGTGAACAATATGATCATCTTGTATTCAGTTTGCTATTCTTAAACCCTGGAAAATGGGTGCGACGGATACCGTTAAAGTCTCTTAGGTGCTAGAAGGGTAACCACAATGAATGTGGATGAGTTTTGAGCTGAAGGTGCTTAGATGTCTTGCACTACATCGTGGGCGTCCTTAAGCTATATCAGGGCCAGTTTCAAAGAAGTGGTCTTGCGAATCGCATATATGGAAGATGCTTTGTAGATTGCCAAAACATAGGTCCAGGTAAATACTTGTTGGTTATTTCGTCCCATCACAGACAAAGGCAGTTCCTCAGTTCAATCCCGAAGCTCTCCGATGTTCGCGACCTCAGAGAAAAGGGAGAGAGGAACAAGCCGAGAGAAGACCGAAAAGGAACAGTCAATGTACCTAGCGTTTGATCAAAATCCTACATTAAGACATTTATTTGAGACAACTAGTGTACAAGACGTAACAGATATTACGCTAAAGATGTTTTTACTTATGCGGAAGGCATGTCCTGATGGGTAGAATACTTTCATGTGCATAGGGATGAAGAGCAGGATTCCGGTAAGCTATTCATGAGGTGTAAGCTGACAATGTTCGAATTCTACCTGAGACTAGAAAGTGGGTGTGTAGTCACGATTGGTTGTTATCGGAAACCCAAATACAGTGACGATGTGGCCGTATTTATATATGCTCTACGGGATAAGGATTACCTAAGACACCATAACTACAATGTACATAGGTATATGAAGATAGGAAGCTGAGCATATTAGAAGCTGGCTAAGATTAAATGGATATCAAAGGAAGCCTAAGTGTTGAAGGTAAGACGATCAGAAGATATCGATAATGGACCGGGTATCAGTGGCCAAGGGTGCCTGTTGGGTTAATCATTCGAGGTGCCAATGAATAACAACCGTGTCAAAGGATAGGACAGCAAACCAGCTGAGCTGTGAAAAAACTATACCAGGAGAATAAACAATCTACAGAAGGACTGACGCCTAGCGAGCTAAGGAGTATTCCCAAAGTTGAATAGCGCCTACAGCGAACAGCTGCCGCCGAGCAGAGATAGTGGCTAAAGGAAAGGATGTATCAGTGGCTGATTCCACCATATCATTAAGACTTTTGACCACATGTTAAGTAAACGCGAGTAAGACAGGCGACGGATAACGGCGCGCTAGGAGAGATGAATGGCCAGCAATAGAGTTCGAAATAAGGCTTCAGCTACTAGCGGATCGTACGATGGCACAGAATAGGTCAACAAACAGCTGAGCTGTGACGCAAACAATCAAAGAGATGAACATGGTAAGAACGGCGCGAGCTCCGGGTATCCGCAAAGTTAAATGGAACCTATGGCGACTAGCTGCTGCTAAGCAGAGATAGTGGCTCTAGAAAAGTATGTATCAGAGGCTGGAGTAGCCATATGATTAAGAAGTTTGACCACTACTGGATACCTACATTTTTAATGAATAGGTCAACAGACGAGCGCCGAATAAGGAAACAAACGTCAGAGGAAAATGAAAGCTGGAGAGTCAAGAAGTGGCTCTTTGCAGGTTACATGGGGCCAACAATGGCTAGCTACTGCCAAGAAAATTGACGCTACTAAGAAGAACGGCGCATAACGGCGCGCTAAGATTGAGATAACTGGCTAGCCATAGAATTCCCATTGAGGCTTCAGGTACTAGTAGATCCTACAGTGGCACAGAATAGGTCAACAAACAGCTGAGCTGTGACGCAAACAACCAAAGAGAATGAACATTTAGGAAATGATCAGCTCCTAGGGAGCTCCGGGTATCCTCATAGTTGGATTGAGGCTATGGCGACTAGCTGCTGCTAAGCAGAGATAGTGGCACTAGAAAAAGATGTAACAGTGGCTGGTGTAGCCATATGAGTAAGAAGTTTGACCACTACTGGATACCTACCGTTTCAATGAATAGGTCAACAGACGAGCGCTGAATAAAGAGACAGACGTCGGAGGAAAATGAAAGCTGGAGTTTCAAGTAGTTGCTCTTTGTAGGATTCATGGGGCCAAGAATGACTAGCTACTGCCAAGAAGATTGACGCGACTAAGAAGAACGGCGCGCTAGCAGTGAGATATGTGGCCAGCCATAGAAATCGGATTAAGGGTTCAGGTACTAGTGGATCCTACGGCGGCATAGAGTAGGTCAACAAACAGCTGAGCTGTGACGCAAACAATCAAAGAGAATGCATATTATAAGAAATGAGCAGCTCCTAGAGAGCTCCGGGTATTCGCAATGTTGGATTGAGGCTATGGCGACTAGCTGCTGCTAAGCAGAGATAGTGGAACTAGAAACGGATGTAACAGTGGCTGGTAAAGCCATATGATTAAGAAGTTTGACCAATACCGGATAACTACATTTCAATGAATAGGTCAACAGACGAGCGCCGAATAAGGAGACAGGCTTCAAAAGAAAATGAACGCTGGAGTGTCAAAAAGTTGCTCCTTCCAGGCTACATGAGGCCAACAACGACTAGCTGCTGCCAGTAAGCAAATTGCACGAGAGTAAGACGAAAAACGGATAACTGCGCGCTAGGAGAGAGATAAACGGCCAGCCACAGAATTCGGATTAAGGCATCAGTTACTAGTGGATCCTACGGTGGCAAAGAATAGGTCCACAAACAACTGAGCTGTGACGCAAACAATCAAAGAGAATGAACATTGTAAGAAATGAGCAGCTCCTAGGGAGCTCCGGGTATCAGCAAAGTTGAATTGAGGCTATGGCGACTAGCTGCTGCTAAGCAGAGATAGTGGCTCTAGAAAAGTATGTATCACAGGCTGGAGTAGCCATATGATTAAGAAGTTTGACCACTACTGGATACCTACATTTTTAATGAATAGGTCAACAGACGAGCGCCGAATAAGGAAACAAACGTCAGAGGAAAATGAAAGCTGGAGAGTCAAGAAGTGGCTATTTGCAGGTTACATGGGGCCAATAATGGCTAGCTACTGCCAAGAAGATTAAAGCTACTAAGAAGAACGGCGCATAACGGCGCGCTAAGATTGAGATAAGTGGCTAGCCATAGAATTCCGATTGAGGCTTCAGGTTAGAGGCCAGACAAACTCAGCCTCCTGGTCCTCCAGGTTGGGGGTTGGAATGTGGGTGGCACCTTATTCCTTAAAATGGACTCCTTGTAGCCCAACGCCAAACCCGCTGCCTTGCGGTCAGGTTTTTGAACCAAAGGCTTTGGCTGAGAACCCTAATCGATCTCCTGTCTAGGCCTGGGCAACCTGACAGTATCCTGCCCACGCAATACTATGAATTTTCCTTCAAACAATTTATTGATGCTCTGGCCACCGCAGAGGATAAGCAACGGTGCCCAATCTGATGCATCGAGCAGGGTGGATAGGGGTTTGGATGCTACTGATCAAGCCTTCCCGTCTTCTTATTCCCCTCTTACGCCTTTTCACTCTTACCGTCCCATTCCAACTTCACTTACATCCCCCAAGTTTTCAAACCCCCGATTCTTGGCCCTCCCCCAACATGCTTTGCTAGGTATTTACCTTCTAGTTTCAACTCACACGTGAACGCGGAGCGTCACTCCTCTCCTGTCGACAAGCCCAGGTCCAACCAAGCGGTCCAATCCAGTTCATCGGCTTCTATTTGGAGCCCCCGATCCCCCTTCAGATTGGCATGCCTCACTGTACGCACACTGCTACAAATCGGTCAACAGGCAGCACTTGCCCGAACATTGGAGAACCTCTCGATCGATATCTGCTGCTTATCAGAGACTCGCCGGCAAGATTCGAGCACTGTGCTCACTCTGCGATCCCCTTCAGGTGACGCAAGCAGTATTTTCTCCTTGCGCCTATCCGGTCAAAACGTCTGGAGCGTTAAGCTGAGCATTTTGAAAAGCAATTTAATCGGCAAGAATTGTTCGATTCGCGGGTCACTGATCGCCCCGCTCCGTGGGCTGTCCCTTTGGATCCACCCTCTCGCTCAGAAGGCGAACGTGAGATCGGACTGTTGAAGTTGAACAAAGCCGCGGGACCAGATGATCTTCCTCCAGCCCTCTTCAAATTTGGAGGCTTTGCTCTTGTTGATGCTTTGCATGAATTACTAGTGAAACTGTGGGAGCAGGAGATTGTCCCAACCGGCTGGAGCCGCTCCGTTATTGTTCCCATCTTCAAAGGCGGCTCGCGCTCGGAATGCGGCGACCATAGAGGAATCAGTCTGATCTCCATCGCCTCCAAATTACTCGCCTCCATAATTCTCCACAGACTGACTGGCGCTCGTGAAAGCCAGATTCGTGAGGAGCAAGCCGGGTTTCGTCGGGGTCGTGGCTGCATCGACCACATCTTCACCTTTCGTCAGTTGTTGGAGCACCGTCACACATATTGGTGGCCCACCGTAGTCGTGTTCCTTGACATCGAAGGTGCCTTCGATTCGGTTGATCGATGTGTCCTTTGGAATTGTCTACTCGGGAAAGGTGTGCCCAAGAAATATGTAAATATTATCCAAGCATTATATGCGCGTATCACGGGCAGAGTAATGGCTTACGGCAAGCTGTCGCCACCCTTCAATATCTCCAGCGGTGTGAGACAAGGATGCCCGCTGTCACCTTTCCTATTCAACTTCGCTATTGACGAAGTCATGGAGATTGTATTTACAGGACATGACTTGGAAGGTGTGGAGCTACTCCCAGGAGAATGACTTCTTGACTTAGAGTATGCAGACGACATTGCCCTTATCTGTGACAGCTCCCAGACGTGTCAAGCCGCGCTGGACAGATTAACACTGGCTGTCAGTCGCTTCGGGCTTTGCTTTGCACCACCGAAGTGCAAAGCGTTCCTCCATGATTGGCAGGGTTCGCCCCCTGTGCTGACCCTTCGTGGGGATCAGCTAGAAGTCGTTCAGAAATTCAATTAACTGGGAAGTTGTATCAGCGCCCTTGGGATCGAAGACGAGATCACGAACCGCATAGCGAAAGCTCGAAGTGCTTTTGCTAACCTTCGCCACCTATGGCGACGGCGCGACATTACGCTCTCCCTGAAGGGTAGAGTGTACAATGCAGCGGTACGTTCGACCTTACTGTACGGTTGCGAAACCTGGCCCCTAAGATCGGCGGACATGAAGAGGCTATTTACGTTCGACCATCGGTGCCTTCGCAGTTTGGCTGACATCTGGTGGGAACACCGCGTAAGTAACGAGCGTGTTCGACGCCTTGTTTACGGCCTAGGAAAAGGGAATGAACCGCTCAGCACCGTCATTTCACGTACCAGGCTCCGATGGCTGGGCCACGTGTTGCGCATGCCAGCCCACCGACTCCCTCGAGGTGCATTGTTTGCTCACCTGGGATGTGGGTGGAAGAAGAGGAGAGGTGGCCAAGCGATGACTTGGTCCAGAGGAATGAATGCCCTCACTTCGGAGCTGGCCTCAGTTGGAGCTTCACGGCTCCCTGGTTGGGGTCCAAAAGACGGTGAACACGTTTGGCTGGATACACTTGCTGACATGGCAAGGACCCGACCTCAGTGGCGTTCCTGTTGTGAGTTTCTTTGTCCCTCCCCATCCCTTTAGCCTCCTCCTCCATCTACGGTCTTATTTCGTAGGGTAAAACGTAATTAAATTGTTGTTTTTGCCTAGTAGCCGGCTGGTAGCGTACCGGAACGATGCCTATCCGTTGCTGGTAGCTCAGCTGGCATTCAACTGTCGTATTTATTTTTCCTTTATGTATTTTAGGTATGTATGTATTCCCTTTATGTATTGCGGTACAATAGCGGAGGTGTTTTACCATCTTTAGCTGACATGTATAACGATGATGATGATGAGGCTCCATACATCTTTGCGCATATCCGGAGCTACAAGCAGATATTCCTTGTTTGTCCATCCTGTAGTCGTTCAGAATGTCTGTATCACTTACCTTCGCTGGCTTATTGACTTCTTCTGTCACCGTTGGTATCAACTGGTAATTAGTAGGCCTACTCCGAATGCGCTTGCTGGCCACTGATACTCTCTCTCCTGGCTGCAGTACCTATCGCTTTTCTTATCTCCCCCACTATTTCGCGGGGATTCGTCGTGGGCTCCATATCCCTTCTGCGCAGATCTTGAGCTGCTAGGATACACTCCTTGTCCCTCCATCGTACATTCTCTTGGCATTCTGTATCACTTACCTTCGCTGGTTTGTTGATGCATTCTATGACCATGTGGGCATACAATAGGGATCAAGCGTCTTATTGGAATGGCTGCATCTGGCCACTGGTAATCTTTCCAAGCTCCACCATCTGTCGGCACCTCTGCTTAGTAAGCAGCTAATGGTCGTAGGCCCCATGCATCTGCGCTTACCCTGAGCTGTTAGGAGTCACTCCGTATCGCAATAAGCTTTATTCCTTTAGAATATCTGCGTCGAACCTTTCCGCTGCCTTACCGCCAACTGAACTTTAGATACCTCTTGCGGCAACATACTTATCTCATAAGCACCCTAGTATAACTTGATTATCTGGGCGTCACTGTGCCTTGGCCTCTACGTTCTGAACTATCTAACAACTGTATTGTATGCTTGCGCATCATCCGTTCGCTGTCCTTTCTTTATGAAATCTTTCTTAGCTCTCTTCTGTGGAGCAAACACAACCCAAGTAATCAGCGCACAGCGCTCCTTTCTAGACGTTCATTTATCTATTACTCGCTACGTCTATGACACTACTTGTACCGGCTTTTCCCTGCACAGGCTTCCTTCCTAAATGCACAGCTGTCACCTACCCATCTGTGACACCTAAATAATCGTAGTTCAGCTCCCTCACTGGCGCCTCCCGGTTCAGGCTTCCTTAGTTATATTCCATTAGCACCCAGCATGATTCGATTAGCTGCGCGTCGATGCGTCTTAGTCTATAATGCTCTGGACTATTTAACAACCTCATTATATGCTTGCGCTTCTCTCGTCCGCTGTCCTTCTATCACGAAACCCCTATTAGCTTTCTTCTTTCGTGCAAGCATATCCATGTATTCAGAGCAAGCCGCTGTTTTGCCTCACATTTCTAGATGTTAATTTATCCCTTACTTGCTTTTTTACCTGCAATCCTTCATATCTCGGGCTAGCATCGCCTGGCTCTATCTAGCTTGGTACTATTATCAGCACCCTAGCTGCTGCGGTTCGGCCTCAGGTTCCGATATCCTCAGCTACCTTATGTGCGCTTGCATTCTGGCTAATCGCTGCCCTTTCGTTACTTAACATTTATTAGCTTTTTAGTTTATCACTCCGCTCATCTGGTCAGTAGACAGACGCCCGTTAGCTTCTCACTTACTCACTGCTATGTTTGCGACGCTTAACCATTTATGAGTCCAACTGACTCACTGGCGTTTCCTGGGTCAGCACACCCTTATACTATTTTCTTAGCACCCTAGAATAACTCGTTGCTCTGCGCGAAACTACGTATACCTTTGTTCCGCACGTTCGCTTTCCTTTAACTGAGCTTTATTACTTCACTTCTATCGAGCAATCCTTTCTCACCTAGTGTTCTACGTCCGTTTTTGCAGCAAAGGTTTCCACACTTACTTATGTAGGAGGTAAGCTCTCTCACAGTCTTTTCACATCTCAGCCGGTCATAGCACTATAATGTTAATACCCTCGTATCGCCATTCTGGCTTGATCCCTAGAAGACTTCTAGTCAGCGCTTGACTTCTATCCATCTGATGACTTACCAACATTCGATCTTTGTAGCTCTTTTATCGCAAGCCATGTATACCCTCACTTACTTATTCTCCGCTCTCTCTCGAAGTAGGTTGGCTACCAGCTGGTCTTTGAATTCTGCTTTCTGTCTTCCCACGCAATAGTTGCATCATAACAAACGGATACTGCCTTCTCTGCTCAAAGGCGCAACGCTCTTACTCCATGCAGATAGTAGCAACCAACCTATACGGCCATTGCTTTCGTAGAACCTGCAAAAGACACTTTCGGCACAATCATTGTTGCACAGTGTACATCATTTGTTTCCACTAACTAGTATACCATAGGACTTAAACAATGCTCGTTTCCACGCCTGTTCTTTGCGGCCTTGTTTGTCTCTTACCTTCCCTTTTCTCCGAGGCCCGGAACTTCATGGGGATCCGGGATTGGACCGAGAAAGCGTTTTTGACAGGGACAGGACATAACCCAAAACTATCTACAAAGAAAATGCCCGTACAACTAATGGATACAACTGCACTCACTACAACGACCGTTGTCCAGTAACGATAGTTGGACACGAGACCTTCATCCTCCTGAAAAGTATGCATAAACCTGAAAAATCCAGACGCAAGAAACTGACATTTTGCTCACCTGTACACTCACTTAGACGATACTTCGTGTAGGTCTCACCCTCCATGGGCCTCAGCCATTATGGCCGCCCAGACCAAAGATACCAGATCAACTAACAGAGGAAATTGGAACTCAATTGACTGCGGATACTCGAGGGTAAAATCAATCGGCAAACTGCACTGCCAGTTTTACATTCGTGTACAAACGGATTTCTGACAGTGTCCCAGGATGTGGAGGGTTTTCGCCTGGCATGCGTTCTCCCTAAAAGAGCCACAAAGGTCCGTTTAACAACACTGCGACGTGGCGGATGTGACTAGCCACTGAATAAAGTCACTGCCCACAACTACCTACTGGTAAGTCGACCAGAATCATAATTTAATATTTCCCTGACACGTTTAAGAGTAAGATGCTCCATGCCTACATGTATCGTTTTCACTACACATGCAATGCCCAGACTGTTTACACTACGCACGCTAGAACCCAACGTGTCGTCATGCGTTGACGACTTTATTCCTTATGATTAATTTTACAATTTTCAAAGCCTTACAAGTTTCGGCTTACTGCCAATTACCTACCTTGCAACATGTTTGTTGCGGAACGTAATTGCGTGTAAATGTTGCTCATGCCTGGTTTGGTGTGTCTCGACAAATTCGAGAATATACTATTTATTTATTTATTTATAGATAGCTAGGTATCCCATCCCACACACGCAGAATCTTACCGCATGTCTCACTGGTAAGGCGATATGCAGCAACTCGATCTGCTTTGCGCCTATCCCCAGATACTTGTAAAAGGACATGAGATACCTAAAGCAGCCGCTAGCACAGCTTTCGACTTGTTTGAATTTTTAAGACTACGATTTGGACTTTGCAAAGACACACAAACCTTTCAACGCTTTATCCGCGATGTCACTCATGGCCCAGAATCCGTTTATTCCTGGCTCGATGATATTTTAGTAGCCAGTTCATCGGAACAAGAGCACAACGAGCATGTTCGAACTCTCTACCAGCGTTTGACCTAACACGGTGTCACAGCCAACCCGAAAAAGTGTGAACCCGGCAAATCAACGGTAGAACTCTTAGGCCACCTCGTTTCATAGTCTGTTATCAAAGTCCTTTCTGATAAGATTCAGGCAATCAAGGACTTATCAGCACCAACTTCATTCAAGCACCTTCGTCGAGTTTGTGGTTTCATCAACTACTATCAATGCTTCATTCCGCCTTTCGTTCAGCTAATGCTGCTTTTGAAAGACCTACTCAGAGGAAATGAACGTAAATTCTCTTTCTTTGACACAGCATGGACAGTCTTCGCCGAGCTCAAGGATGGTATCTCCAACGTAGCATCCCTGGCTCATTCCGTATCGACCGCATTACTTTCTATTTTGACTGGTGTCTAGGACGTCGCGGTAGGAACCATCCTCCAACGACACTTTGGTCGGCAATGCCAACCCCATGGGTTATTCTCCAAGGCACTGCGGCCAGAGGAATCCCGCGACGGCAGGTTTGCAGAGAATGACTCGCCATTTACCTGGCTAATAGTCACTTCCGGCACACACGAGGGTCGCGCTTTCACGTTCTAGACTGACTACTGGCCTCTACCTTCGCCTTCAACGCTTGTGATAATTGTCCACCACGGAAACAAGACAACTAGACTTTGTCATGTAGTTCATTGCTGACATAAAGCATGTACCTGGTGTCCACAAACACGTCGCCGACGCTCACTCACGCGTCAACCTCACTTTTTAGTCATTGACTACCATCGACCTTACCGCTATGGCATCGGCTAAGGCTAAAGATGAAGACATACAACACACGCTGCAGGCAACTTCGCTGCATGTGCAACCAGTTCTTCTGCAGACTGCTGAAGGAACTGTGCTCGGTGACACATTTGCAGGTTGCCCTAGACCCCACGTACCCTTCTTCAGACGTACAGTATTTGACGCACTGCACTCACTGTCATATCTCGTATCCGTGCACCTTTGCAACTGGTTAGCAAACGTTGCCTTTTGCCACGCTTAACCAAAGACGTACGTACCTGGGTTCTTGCCTGCCTTCAACGCCAGCGCTCTAAATTACATCGTCACACCCGCAGTCTTCTTGGTTTAGTTCCCGCCCCGGAGGCTCGGATTTTACATGTACACGTAGACCTCTTAGGTCCCTTTCCTTCGTCACGCGGATTCGTATACATTCTTACATGTGTCGACCGCTTCACCAGATGACCTGTAGCCATTCCGGTAACAGTCTGTAAGCTGAGACTGTTATCCAGGCCAGCTTAGATAGGTGGGTCTTGCACTACGGATGGCCATCCAACATTACAACCGACCGAGGAATGCCTTCCGAATTTTCACACTGCAACACATTCTGCAGGGTTTTAGAATGTCGTCGCATTCCTACCACAGCGTACAACCCAGCAGCCAACGGGATAGTTGAGCAGTTCTATAAACAGCTTAAACCCTTGCTCTGCGCCTCCTCCGAACCAAGCTGTAAAACGTTTCGCTCGTACTCTTAGGCATTCGCAGCAGAATCAAAGCTGACGTGCAATGTGCACCAGCGGAACTGGTTTACGAAGCAACGCTAAAGGTGCCAAGAGAATTCGTTTCACTTCCAGCATCTTCGGGTATGCCGCCGCCTAACTTTGCGTTCTGGTCAGCTAAACGCATGCTTTCACTAGTTCGACTTCGCACCGAGTTTGTTACAAGTACGGCGACACGAACCCGAGGAATTGTCCATTGATGAGACAACAATACAAAGTACACAGTTCCTTTATCTGGATATGAGCGGAAGATTAGAAAACATTTACAACTTACTAACCAGACTGATCATTCGCTGTCTTGCACGGATACAACTTTTCCGAGGCTTGAAACATTGGGTTCAACCCGTGATCACGCCTAATTTGGTGTGTCGCTAAAAAATTGAGAATAAACGTTTTATTTATTTAGCTAGCTGCCTAACACTATCGCTTCCACATACCTCTTGCCTGGAGAACTACCTTTGACTTCGGAAGGCACATTCGCCTGAGATACAAAGCCAGAACCATTGGTCATTCTGAGCTCTTCAATCCGCTTTGCCCGTTCAATTGGCTATGGTTTCCTATATTTTTATTCAATTTTACCACCTATCCCGTGGATCTGCGGTTCTTTCTTCGGAACCATACCACATCCTTCAAGACTTCAACATCAATCCAACGTATTTCCATGTAAATCCCTCGGAGACTTCACGTGGTTCTGCAGATGATCAACACATCATACTCAAAAATGGTCCAGTTCCCGACCTACCAATCGGGCCCAGGAAAGGACCTAGGAACGTAGTAGGCACTCGCCTAACGCGTCAGCCAGCAGCAAACTGGGACTCAACTTGCCTGCGAATAACGGAGCAAACAAATGTTCGACAAGAAACATAGCCTGTTACAACACCCTTCAATGGAGTGGCGGTAGTGTCTCGGGACGTGGTTCGTTTTCGCCTGGCAAGCGTTCTTCCTATAAAAAGCCACAAATGTCCGCTTAACAACACTGCAACTTGGCGAATGTGGCTCGCCACCAAAAATAGTCCCCGCCTATAACTCCACGCTGGCAGGTCAACTAGCGTCATCATTCTAGATAGGTTGGTTACACCTGAACGTCTACATCTGCATATACGGTCGTCTCCTCTTTCTACGAATTCACGCACATACTTTCATCTTTTTACTTTCTACGATATCACTGTTGAACTTTACGTTGCTTATGCGCGAACTCACTGTATTGGCCTATCTCTGTCGAGGGTGCTCTTCAACTATCTTTCAATGGATCATGCAGGATTCTCAATCTGTTATTAGCCGAGGTATGAGTGCAATATATGGCTGACCGATTATGTCTTAACAAACGGGCAGTGTTCTAAGACGTGGTGAGTCTTCGTCTGGCAAGCAATTTCCCTACAAAAAGCCACATATGTCTGTTTAACGACACTGCGACGTGGCGGATTTGACTCGCCACTCAGTAAAGTCACCGCCCCTATCACATTGGCAAGTTGACCGACCCCACATTTACAAGTGCTGTGCATATATCGGCTCTCGCACGAACACGCCTACATATCTGATTAGTGACATGCCACTACTCTTAAGTATTTTCACCCGTTGCCTCATACTTCACTCACTGACCTACATTGCTTACGGGACCTCATCGGACTACTTCCTCATCAACATACCATATAAGTGATCTGAATAATATCTTTACCTCTCGCATTCTGTGTACATAGACTACATACAACCTTTGGGCTCTATGGGCCCACACTACTGTCTCCAACTGTACTACTCCCACGGTTGGTGCTGCTTATTCTGCTATCACGTACAATAATGCAATTTGCTGATCATGCCCAAAAGGCGTGTCTCGCTTTGTCGGGAATAAAATATTCAGTTATTTATTTATTTATAGATCCCACGACAGTCAAATTATGGTTTCACATTTTCACCATTGTACAGTTCCAAGCATGGACATGTGAACACGTTTCTGCTGTCACTGTTACAGTTGCCATAAAACCTCTATACAGTTGTACATACCTGATCATGCCCCCATGGGCATGCCTCGAATAGCCGAGAGTAAAATGTTTAGTTATTTATTTATTTAGGGCTACGCAAATTTCCAGCTGACTCTACTTGCACTCACGTCTTCCTCCGCACCGATACAGTGCGGTGCCCTGTCCAGCCTCCCTACAATGGTCTTTCCAACGTCCTACAAAGGACAATGAACCACTTCACGTTAGACCAGATTGGTCACCGAACAGCGGTTCCCATCGACCACCACAAAGTGCCTTTCTTTGACGAACCACTTGCAACCAATCCTGATGCAATCACACAATCACCCGCACCTGCAGTGACTTCCCGAGCACTGGGTATCCCGAAATCCTCTGTTCCCGTTTACCTGCCACCTACCCCGCCTTGACACCAGGCAACCGACCGACGCAGTAGACAGGTCAACCGTCCGGTCCGTTTTTCAGATTTTGTAAACGTTCGATATTTCCATTAACACGCCACTTCGTCTTTAGTGATTTTCGTGCGTCTTGTTCACCAACGATTTGCGAAATCAACAAAAAAACTCAAAAGATTTTGAAAATCTTAAAAGCACATTTGCCTTTATCATGCATGTCATGTTCCCTCTCCGGAGGCAAGCCACTTCCCCGACACTGGCTCACTCCCACTGAGTTCCACTTTCCAGAAACTCAACCGGCGGAACTGTCAAAGCAACCCTTGATTGACTCGCCACCCAGCTCAACGCATCCCCGAGTGACACTCTAGCCGACTCATGCTCTGCTTCCTGACCCGCGGCAAGTCAGTCTCCCTCGGCCGCAGACAGTCACTAACGGCTTGGTTCGCGAAAGAGTGGCTAAGCGTTGCCGACGAGGACGCCGGATTGCTCCGTGGGACGAGAACCGTGGACTGGAATGCGGTGGGGGAGTGACAACTCCCAAGCGCACCGTCAAGTCTTCCTTTTATCTAGACTATTCAACTTTCGCATTCCGACCAGCCCGCCCCGACCGCCTACTGCTGATGCACTCTGGTCCACCCGGTCAACATAACTAAAAAATAACAAAAGCACTGGACCCAGCGGACTCTGCTACACACACACCGCCTTGGCGGCCTTTGCCAAGCCCATGAAACTATTCGCACACAATCCTCACCTTCGGTTTTCCCCCACTACCAGCTCCATCGAAAGCTTCCAGCCTTCAGTCACCTAGGAGGCGGCCCTTGTAGTTTACCGGAAAACACGCTGTTTCAGTACGTTGCAATCTTGGATTTTAAGGTTGTTTTAACCGTCAACACGTCCATCTGTTTTACTAACGGCACCTCCGTTTCCACAAAAGCGTTTGGTGAGCACCTTGCTGCGCGTTACTCGCTCTGGCTGTTTCGCGCAATATTTTAATAGCCTGCAGAATATACGGTGGGTTCAGTCACCTCGAACTTCTATGCTGTCCAGTATTTGACAGGTCTATTGCGTTTTACTGATT
>OX104063.1:51393127-51472569 GCA_944474145.2 Dicrocoelium dendriticum
GGATAACCGAAGTGCCCTACAAAAAAGCATTCAAGCGTAGAGCTGTTATTTCATAAGTTGCAAACAGTCGTGAGCGCTAAGCTGCTACATCGACAAAAGCTGTGGCGAACGCGAAAGCTCATGGAGAAGCAGGCATGTATGAAAGTGTAACTGTTTTACTTAGCACCCGGGACAAAAATGCTGGCTTCCATGCTCAATGACACTAAAACGTCTGTCAAAAGTTTCCGGAAAGGTTGTTGCTTGCTCCATCTCATACTTCTCACTGGTTGATTTTCTTCACATAGGCGACGCAAGGTATGGCCACTGAGCCTATCAAAAAATCAGTTCCATATGATTGTAATGGTCTGATGATGAATCATCAAAAGCAATTGCTCACCAGATGGTCTTCCGTTCTCGAGACTTAAATGGGAATTTTCAAGTTACTTAGATCATAAATGGCCAAATATATAGAACCATCTAAGAGGTTAACGAGATAACCTAACCGTCTGTGTCAGCGTCTATAGCCAAGAAGTCGAACAGACATAACTAGCCGGACAATGCCTGCATGGTATTAAGTGCAGTTAGTCTTGAAGGAATGAACAAGAATGAAAAGTCCTAAATCAATAGGTAACTGGTTATATCCTCATACAATTGACATACCATAGAAACCCCGTTATTCGTGCCATACCGGTGGTTTCAAAACGGGCAGCACAAATGCTGCCGCCCTGAGTTATATCCATCCGCACATAAGATTTCATGTTCAACTCATAAGCCATAGCGAAACGCTAACCAGTAGTACACTAAGCTCCTACAGCTAAACAAGAGGATGAAAATGGAGTGATGGGGTTGTGCAAAATAAAGTTAAATTGCTGGTGTTAAGCATTCAAATCACACTGCCACGGTAGCCAGAATATGACAAACGCTTAATCGTCATACACTGCTGCATTTGTTAATCCAGGCGATAGTAGCATCCCACCGGACAGTGTGAATATGAAAGGACGATAAACTTGTTGGGATGGAGAAAAAGCTTTCCTGTTGGCGCGAGTACGGTGCAACCCGACGGTTACTTAGACAAAAACTAAAACAGAGTCTTCGAGCCGATCACAAAGGCAACTGGACCCAGAGGCAGAACGATGAATAGCTCTCGCAGAGCGAACCAATCTACTTGAGCCACCGGTTTCATGAAGTGATCCAATTGCAAGAAGTCACCGACGGCGCGAGCACTCTAATTCGCAATAAAGAACGCCGTCTGGTTCTATGTAAAACGTACTTTCAGCGGCAGTGCAATTGGATGAAACATAGCCGATCAGCCGAATTCTAGTAATAACTGAGATTAGAGACGTCATAACAGCCGATGACTGTTTGCGTTACCACTCAACGGTTCCCTCGTGACCGCTATTTAACAATGCCTGTGAGATCTTCAAAGAAGTAACCAAAGTATTGGAACAGGTATGGAGGGCGGAGGATACAATAGGCAACTGGAGTGAATGGAGGATAGCGGTGATAAACAAGAGAAGCTGTTACAGCATCGAGGTTAACCGCACTGGTAACAGCTCGACATCGGTAATGATGAAGGTAGTGATCTTTAATCATTTTCGCACAATATGGCGGAAGAGATATCATCAATGTGGGTAGAACGTTAGGATTCCAACACTCACGAGGTTGCACATGCCACATTTCTACTTTCTAGCAGGTGTCAGAACGTGTAACGCATAGTGACCCTTGCAGTGCCTCTCGGTGTAAATAAAGCGTTCTTCTTTGGCATTCACTCTTTATTGTTCGGTGGGTCTTTTACGAAGGCAGGTTCTCGTAAGATCGTGCAAACCGAATCCACGCAAGCTACGCCCACAATTAACCCGCGTATGATGCAAACATTAGCACTGAAGTGAACTCAGATGTCCGCAAGATACGCCCCGCAATATTTCACGCATTAGGCTTTGAAGGTTGAGCCATATGTTAAGCATGCCAGCACACCGGTTCCAGTGACGTGTTGTTAGGGTGATCGAGAGCAAGATGGAAAAGAAAGGGAAGACAACCGATGACTTGCTCAAGGGAAATGAAAGCCCTTACTTCGAAGTTGGCCTCGGTTGGAATTCTTCGACTTTCTGCTTGGGGTCCGGAAGACGATGAACACGTTTGGCTGGATATCCTTGTTGACATGGCGAAAAACCGACCTTAATTTTATCGGTATTGAGCTTTTCTATGCCATCATTTCAATCACGATCCCGTCGTCAAGGCGTGGAAAAAACTAGCATAAGGACATTGTTTTTTATTTCTCTTGTTCTCTTTATTGCCGTCTAATTGAGTTGCATTTCGGCACATATGGGGCATTTCGCACCCTAGTCAATGTGAAGATTGTGACGCGCCCTCATTCCCAGCGTTGGAATCTGTGCAAACAGCTTTGTTGGAAATTCACACACATCTCCGGCACGATAAATGGACGAGGCTACATGTAGTTGCATGCCGCCGCGTCGCAAAATTACTCTTCGCAAAGTCAATTCTCTTCTGTTAAATTCTGGCGCGTCGCATGGTAAGCGTTCGTTTCATGGGTGTGGGGTTGAGTTCGCGAAGATCATCTAGTTCGTTTCGATTAGGAAAGTCGTTAAAACTGAGGAAGCATGAGAATGTATTTACTTGAATAGGTTTTGCTTTAAATTACGTTAAAAGCTTACGCACACTACTTGAGGACTTCATGCTTCATGACCTTCACCAGTGAATCTTCGGAAGTCTTCCAGATGAGTGATACTCGCCTGGTTTGTTTCGCTTCATTTGTACTCGACCATGTGGTGGACTACATCGTGCGATGTTACCTTGTAAACGATATGGATAATGACACCCAAATTGGGAGAAAAAGGGTTGGGCTTCTCCATGTGAACAGCATACTGTTGGCGAAGATTACTGAGACAACACAACCAAGCCTGGCTGCCACACCTTTCAGCATGCACACTCATTCTTCAAAGTGCGAGGTGCTGTTGGAGGGTAATCACTAGCTTTCCAACTTATTCGTTTATGACGACAAGAGGCTGGAGACGGTTGGTCAATCTGTTCTTCTTCGTGCTTACTTTATCTGTAAGGGATGGTGGTTGCCGAAACAAGTACGCGCAGTACAGAAAGCACCATTATGTTCTTAGACACTTCCAGCGTCAGAGAAGTTTCGTAGGTCGGGTGTCCTGGAGTAGAATGAGGACTGCTCTGTCATAGGGACACAATATCTGGTGCTTCCGTTCGAACACGTCTAGCGTATTCAGGTGCTGGACAACCGTTGCCCACGAAGCGGTTCGGCAGGGGTGAATTACACAAATGGGTGATAGGAACGATGCGCTGGTTAATTCACGGGATTAACAAGCGGGATTTCATAGGTTGTGATGGCTCGTGCACAGGCTACTTATGTTCTAGCCCGGTTGACAAGAGGGCCCACTGACTACCCGCCCTCCGATGACATAATGGTTGACGAGTTCAACGTTGATCTGATGGTGATTGCGAGTAGCGCGCGCCTAACGGCCTTCTCGCTCTATTTGACAGGCCAGTTTGCATCGTTCATTATTTTGTGCAGAGCTGACTTTTCGTGCTTATTTTTGTCAAATTCAGTTTCTTTTGTGATTCTGGATTTGGTTATTGCGTATTAGTTTCGTGTCCGTATATTTTAATCTGGTACTTTTATTGTGTACTTATCGTTCACTTTACCACCTTTACCGTCACATCGGCTAAACTACCAGTAATGACAAAGCTGACTTCCTGTGGCACTTGTTGCGAAATAGTTGGGCATATAGCCAATCCTGTTACATTTCTCATGTGTAGTGTGGATTTCCATATTTCGTGTATCGGTTTGTCTTTAGATCATGTTAAACTACTGCGTGAAATCCAGCATGACTTTGTCCAAATACTGTGCAAGAAATGCCAAGCCACTGTGCAGTCACAAACAGCCGAGAAGCCGCGGAAACCTGCAAGACGAGCGAAACGTTTCATAGGGAGGAGCTCCGTGGGTTCATCCAAGAAAGCGGAAACCCAGCCACATCTATTTTCGAACGAGCCCATTTGCACACCGGCTGCAGGCTTTCCAGTGCCACGTCCACCCGTTGCTGGAGACTCAGCTGCCGTGCCTGTGTTGCGTCCCACGGACACTAACGTACCGGTGTGCGATAGCGCAGGCGTTGAAGGCCAATGGAGAAGCAAAAAGGAGAAGAAAACTGCCAGCAATCAGCGGCGTTGTAACCCTATGAGATTTCACGCGCCTGAGTCGACAGATGCTAGTCCTCAGGCTCGTTATGATCATGACGTGGATTTTCTGCAGAACCTAATTGATAGACTTGGGGAGGTGAATGAACAGGGGTTTCGAGTGAAGCAAATCACCCGTCTCAGAAACAGAGAGAAGCGGAAATATCGGCCACTGCGAGTCACCTTTGTTGGTGAAACGAGTCCGAGACTGCGACTATCCCGTCTCGGTAGGCTAAGAGGCCTAAAGATCCATATTCGTGCCGATTTGGATCCATCGGACAGAGAGAAACTGAAGTCCGCTATCGTGGAGTTGAAGCGGAGGACTGAGAGTGGAGAAAGCAATCTCCACATCGTAAATTTTCGGGCAGTTCTCCGGGTCCGCTGAACCCGGATCAACAGATCGATGACGCTATATGCGCGTCTGTCGATTCCTACCGCGACCTGCGCATAGCCTTCACAAATGTTTGTAGTTTAATGAACAAACGTGACGATGTATTTCACTTCGTTGGCACACGTCGTCCGGTCGTATTAGGACTAGCCGAAACCTGGTCAAATTCTGAGGTCACTCTACCCAGGAAAACCAGATCAGTGGCTAATCGTGTTTCCGGTGCGACGGACTAACCAACGGTAGAGGCGGTGTGCTGTTATACATTCGGTCCTCGATGTGCAGGGGACCGGTACACACTTACCGTAGCGAAGATGGCTTGTGCGAACAGTTATGGTGTTCGACCCGCCTGAGACAGGGCACATTGTTTTTGGGTGCTGCTTATCGCATCCCGCGAGGTCGATGCCTGGATTGGTTGCCGCATGCTAGAAACTACATGAGTCGGCCCCACTACCTGCTTGAGGGTGATTCTAAGTTCCCTCAAATACAGTGGCCTGAGGATCAAGTTCTCCCTGGGAACTGTCAAGTCGAGGCACAGATGGTATTTGAAACTGGGGCAGCACATGTCTGCCAACCGATGCGCGTTACACCGCATTCCGCTCCATCGTGCCTGGACCTACTACTAACGTGTTGCGAGCAACGTGTACATGAAATTCAGGCCCTAAAGTCTCTGGCAGCTAGTGACCACTCGATGGTATTAGCCAGACTAGAGCTGCTGCTGCCCTAATCGCGCCTGCCGGAGCCGTCCTACAATTATTGGAAGACCGACTTCAGTGATCTAAATCGAGCGGCCAGTGAAGTAGACTGGTCGCTGCCGCAAGATTCATCTGTTGAAGCCTGTTGATCTGTTATAAAAGAGGGTGCAATCGTTTCGTGCCAATCAAGTATCGGAAAGCTGGACCAGTGAAGCCACATTGGTTCGACATAGAGTATAGTCAATCGGCTCGACGGTGACGCGAATTGTGGGATAAATTCCTCTTCTCTGGCTCTGCCGACAAATATGAGGCGTACAAAAAGCAGCGGAATCTATGCAACAGCGCAAAAGGGTCGGCAGCTCGAAGAGGAGCTTGCAACCTCAATGAAAACGGCCCCCAAGAAGATTTTTGCTTATGTGAAGCGGCGCCTGAGGCCCGCAAATGACGCAGCTGTGTTAGAGGGCACTGACGGAAAGCCTCTGACCTTCACCACTGAACGTGCGTCCGCATTGGCGGAGCACTTCGCTTCCGTATTTAAAAATGGGCACGAGCCTATGTCGAGCTCGGCGTGTGCAGCCTATACTGAACTCGAAGGCCTTGATTGTGGTGTAGAAGATGTCCACAGTCTACTCGACAGTCTTGATGGCACAAAACCTGCGGGACCCGATGGAATTCACCCACTAATTCTGTAGCCCTTTTCGGTCATCATCCCGCCTGCCGTGATGGATCTGTTCAACAGATCGCTGTCCGAGGATGCATTGCCGATCGACTGGAAATGCTCGGTAGTGAAGCCGATTCCAAAAGGTGGTGACCCACGCAATGTGGACAATTACCGATAAAACGAACTTGTCCGATAAGGTGATGTGTTCCTTAGACGTGGAATCTTTGTTTACTAATGTGCCGCTACACCAGACCGTTGACTACATGTGCGAATTAGCAGAAAGTTCCGAATGTCGGTTGCCGATTCCAGTTGAATTCTTAAGAGAATCATTACTTCTATGCACAGAGAATGTCGATTTCCACTTCCGAAACATACCGTATCGCCAAATTGATGGGGTAGCCATGGGCAGCCCACTGGGTCCCATACTCGCGGATTTCTTCATGCTGATGATAGAACGAAGCCTATGCGAAGAAATAGCGCAGCTGCCCTATTACAAACGTTACGTGGACGATATCTTGGTGTTCATTTCAACAGAAATGCAGATCGCAGAGCTAGTGGCGCGTTTTAACTCATCGCATGTCGATTTGAGGGTTTTCTGCGAAGTCGAACAACAGAACTGTCTTCCATATTTGGATGTTCTTATCAGCTGCAGGGATAACGGACTGGTAAAAAGGTCTGTCTATCGAAAAGCAACGTGGTCGGGACAGTATCTGCATTTTAGCAGCTTTACGCCAATTCGGCACAAGCGAACGCTTGTGAAGACCCTGTTTAGTCGCGCCAGACGAATATGTTCGACCGATTGTCTAGCCGATGAAATAGAACCAATTACCAACACGTTAATTGCTAATGGATACCCTCGAAACTTTATCCGAAAGCACAGCGAAAGCCGTGAAAGGAAAGTTGCTCTACCTACTGTGCCTAAGAAAAAGGTATTCTTAGAGCTGCCCTTTAAAAGTGACATTGCTTCTTTGAGGACCAGAAGACGTCTGATTTCCGCCACACAGAGCACTTTCTGTGCTGCCGAAGTTGTAATCCTTGACTGAACTCATAAGCTACCGTTGCCTCCACTAAAGGAAACTCAGCCTATTGGCGCCAACTCCCATTGCGTATATCAATTCGTATGTAACTGCGGGGATAGTTACATAGGCAGAACCAATAGAACACTGAGTTCCCGAATAAAGGAGCACATTCCAAAATGGGTTCAATGCGGGCTTAGTCAGCAAGCAAGCCCAAATCAGAATACGTGTGTACGCAGGCCGCCAGCATCTTCGATGGGCAGGCACTTATTGACAACAGGTCACCGAATTGAGGTCAACAAGGCGTTTAGAATCCTGCTTCGTCACACTAATTCCCGGCTCCTCCGGTTTGCCGAGGCGATTGTCATTAGTCGGATTAAGCCAGTGCTTTGTGTTCAAAAACAATTATCGATCAGCCTCAGGCTGCCCTGGTTGTAGACGAAAGACCCTTTTTCTCGCGTTTGCTTGTATGGATATCTGTACCCACAAACTGTTATATAAAATTACCGGTTATCGTTATCGGCACTGATGAGACGATACGAAATGCATGCATCTGCCGAACTTCGTCTTCTATTTGTGCTTTTTAAGTTACTAAAAAAACTGTTTTAAAATTACCGGCAAATTTGTCTCACCTGTTTTGGCGAACGTGATTGAGAAGATTATGAAAAAGGGTCTTCTCCAACTGCTGGAGTCGAAAGATATAACGCCTGCACAGCTTACTTTACTTTACTGCGGCTAGCTCCTGCGACAGGATAAGTCGGCTTCATGAATGTCGCAAATTGCAGCTGCCCGAGCGCGGCGATTGGCTGCAAGCTCCACGCAGATACTGATCCAACGATTTCTCCAGTGACGAGCACCATGCACAACATGGAGTCCCAGTAGATCGACATCCGATTTCACTGCGGAGAGCCACGTTTTCAATTGTCCACCATGGCGACGACACCAACGCTGGCAAGTCGAGGATGAAACCACGGCCCTAGTGAAGTAAGTGTCTGGTCTGTGGAGGACGTGACCCAACCACTGACGTCTGCGGCGTTGGACGAGCGTTGTGAGCTTCGGAAGACCGTAACAACGCTTACGGATTTCGTCATTGGTGATACGCACATGCCACTGCGTTTTCAAAATAAGCCTTAGACACCAATGGTCGGAAACTTTCACCTTCCGGGTGTCTTCGGATCACAGCGGCCATGTTTCGCAACCATAGAGTAAAATGGCACGAATGGTTACTGAGAATACTCGGAGCTTCGTTCTTAGACTAATTTCCGTCCTTCGCCACACTGTGTTTCTCAGTTGTAAGAAGGCTGTTCTAGCGTTGTCAATACGATTCCGGATGTAGCCTGACCATTAGGGAGTATGGTGGATCCAAGATACTTGAACTCAGGAACAGATACGATGAGTTGTCCATGTAAGGAGAGCGACGGAGCGGACTGGGTGGCTAACGATGAGAAGTATTTCGTCTTGCTGATGTTAGTTTGGAGGCCAATCATAAAGGCTGATTGGTCGACCCGATTTAGCAGTGATTGTAGTGATATAGTATCTTCCGCAAGGATAGCGATATAGTCAGCAAATTCTAGATCTGACAGCCAGACGTCAGGGTTAACTTGAACATCACGATAGCCCTCAAGGGCATGATGCATAAATCAGTCAACTGCGAAGTTGTACAGCACTGGAGAAAGTGGACAACCCTGCTGGACTCCAGTACTGATGTCGAATTCCTCTGTTTCTTCTCCATACACCAGAATCCGGGCCTACATGCAACGGTAGTATGATCTCCTCAAGTTAACGAGCTTAACCGGCACACCATTGGCAAGTAGGATTCTCCAGATTGCTTCGCGGTCAACTGAGTCAAAGACAGCTTGAAAATCAACGAAGCACACAAACGTGGGCTGCTGGAACTGGTAGCGGTGTTCGAGGTAGAGTGAAGATTTGGTCAGCGCAGCCTCTGCCTGGATGAAAGCCACATTGGTTATGATGAGTTCGCAGATTCCTCTTATTGGCAAAGCAGGAAAGCAAGATTCGTGTGAAGGTTTTGGCAGCCACATCGATTAGGCTAATCCCGCGATAATTACTGTACACAGCTCGGTCACCTTTCTTGGGAAATGGCAGTAGTACTGAGGTACTGCACGAGGAAGGACAGATTTCAGTCTCCCATATCGAGCAGAAGGGCTCGTGCAACTGGTCAAGGAGAGCTGGTAGAGAAGATTTGTAGATTTCCGCTGGAATCCCGTCCGCTCCCGGGGCTTTCTTCAGCTTCAGGTGACGAACGATGTCTGCAATTTATGTGGGAGATGACACAGCACGGCTTCATGAACGGCCGTTCGTGCATCACCAACCTGCTGTTGACACGGCAGGAATGGTTGCAAGCGTTGAATCGGGGGAAGTCGGTGGACGTTCTCTACATTGATTTCAGCAAAGCAAGGGAACCATGAGATCCTGCTCCACAAGCTGAGGATGTGTGGTGTTGTGGTGGCCCACTGCACCAGTGACTTTCTTATTGGGAGAAGATGGCGGATTCAGGTGGATGATCACCTAACGCAATGGTACCCGTCCACTAGCAGCGTACCTCAAGGCACAGTACTGGGCCCCATTTTATTCCTGATTCACATCAACGAAGTAACTCAGCTTCTTCGGCCGCCCTGCGTTTTATTTGCGAATGACCTGAAGATTTGGAGGATTATCGATTCCCCCGGCGACTGTGACGTACTTAAGCAGGACCTCGACCGTCTATCCCAGTGGTCTGCATAAGCTGACCTACCGGTCAAAACGGCCAAGTCCTCCTTTATGAGCCTGTGGAGGGGTGGTAATGGGCGTGCGTACACCATGGTCGGCCACCCGTTGCATCTAACCAGTTCCGTAAAGGATCTAGGCGTACTCTCACGCTGTGATCTGGCCTCTGTCGACAACACGAACAGAGTGCACGCAAACGGACTAGGCCTGCTTTGGGCACTTAAACGCAGCTGCTGCACTTGGTCTGAAGATATTGCCACCCGTCTGTTCTCTTCCATAATAAGACCGGTGCTTGAGTACGGCTCACCCACCTACTGCCCGACCACAACAGGTGAGGTCCAGACTGGAACGGCTCATCCCCAGGCTACGGGGTATGTCGTATGAGGACGGATGTAGGAGACTAGGGCTTTATACAATGTCATATCGTCGGATTCGAGTTGATTTCATTATAACGCACCGGATACTGCACCTGGGCTACTTCCCTATGTTGAAGCCGCTGATGCACGTTCGTGAACCAAGCAGCACACGCGGACACTGGTACAAACTAGTGGTACTGGATTTAAAGCACATCGCTCACTGTCTATGGTTCGAGTGGTGAAATAGTGGATCAAATTGCCGGAGAGGCTAGTCGAGGCGAAATCGGTGTCCGATTTTAAGAGATTCCTTGACGCCCACTTTGCGGACTACAGGTATAGGGAGTGTATCGAACCCGGATAAGATGTAGTGCAGCTGCAATATGCTGCCACCGCGCAGGTGCCCAATCCACCTACGATGGAGCAACACAGAATTTTAGCTTCTCGCTCTCTATTCTCAGTATTTAGTCAGCAGGCTTCGATACGTTTGGAAAAGCACCAGATAGTTGTTTCAACCTTCTGGGTCTCGTCAGTGATACGCCTTCCTCAGACCACTGCCCGGTTCCGACCATATTACTTTTGGATGCCAGCAGCTTGTACCACTGAGCCATGGACCTACAAGGTTAACGGTTGAGTAGGATATAGCCCTGACTCATCCTTCACTGCCATACAGTTATCCAAAAGCCGTCCGTATATCTTCTAATTGCTATGTGGTACACAATCCCTATGTATAAAGTCCTAGGTCCGTGGGGCCAACCCCTGTCCTCTGCACAGTTCGTAAGTGGTATGGCAGTGGAGGATGAGCCGGGCTATATCGTAGTCAACCGTTATACATGCAGGCCCGTGGCCACCACCCATGGCTTAGTGGCACAAGCTGCTGTCATCCGAAAGTAATGAGGTCGGAACCGGGCAGGGGTCCGAGGAAGGCGCATCACTGATAAGACCCAGAAGGTCGAAACAGCTGTCTGGTGCTTTTCCAGACGTGTCGAAGACTGATGACAGAAAGGGGACTGGAACGAATTACCTCTGAAATCATAACAGAATGTCCACTACTGATCAGCAATGTTACTGCTTTTGATCAATCTCACCTCGCACGCTGTGATCCAGGTGACCAGCTTTGTGTTTATATGGAAGCATTTAGTGAAGTGTCTCGATGTCGGCACTAGTAGCACGTCTGCTACCGCTTCCAATCCATGCCACTTGTCTAAATTGCAACCGATGCTAGATTTATTGTGGACTGAGCAGGAAAGGGGAGCGCGGCAGAGGAGGCCGTAAGGAAACTGACTAGCCCATGCTGCCTTATCTCCAACTGCCGGTTCGCCGGGTGGTTGTGAACGTGTAATGTAACGGTGTGGGTACCTTGGTCCTGCAAACATAATCAGAACTCGGATACCTTACATCATATACGTGGAGAAACACAGTACTCGGTACTAACATGTGAAGACAATCCAAAAGATGCCACACCAAATCTGTAAAACCAAATGGTCGCTGGCGTCGGCACTCCACAGGCTACACAATTGTGGTCCGAAATAATATTGAACTGGCCACAAACTACACAGAAGAAATCGAATAAGAAATATGCCTAGTTGAGACGAAACGAACAGAAGTTCGACCGACAGTGAAGGGGATGCTGTTGGGAAGGAGACATGTGAGTTGAGCATACGACTATTATGCTTAGCACCAAACAGTTCAACAGCTGAGTAAACAAAATACCGAAGTGAGTGAATTAATCGACGAGCCGCACACCTGGTGATGCAACTCACCCGAGGGCACAGGGGGTGAGATTAGGTGCTAGCGTGTGGAATGATGTTGAGTAGGTGAGTAGCAAGTTGGATGGACCAAAACCGATCAATCTGGTGATAGCTACTCGGTCACCCTCAAACCGCATGCGATGATGACGAGACAGGACGGCGAACCATGAGGCCACGAAAAGCTACACGAACCTGACAAACTAGCCTGTTTAGTGGCAGTGACTGATGGAAAGTTAACAACCATCGGTAGCATCAGAAGAAAGGATATAAGGAAGACGCTTCGTCAACTTGGAGAGGAAAACTGGATTGAAAACACGCAAAAAGTCGACAACCGCCACCATAGAAAACCAGTCCAAATGAGTTGAACGATCGCTTAGTATAAAAACCAGAACAGAGAAGAGTCCTCTCCAAGGGTTAGTTTGGACCGGATGACTATCCTGTCACAAATGAGGTGTGGACAGGGGTAGGAAGATCTGTTGAACAAACCCCTTCTACAATACGCGCGTCCTCAGGAATTATGCCCGGGAGTCAACTATCCCGAAACCACATCAGATAAAATGCAGTGACGCATTGGGTGCAAACGAACCTGTAGCCACCAACAAACAGGCAGAAAAGTAGAACACAATTCCTTCATTTTAAAAAAACAAAACGCAATGCACTGAAAGCAGGCGCAGTATATTTAAAGTCAGTATGAAAAGCAATAAAGATAATAAATGCACTAAGGTTAAAACTGAGAAGTGGAATCTGAGTAGTAAAAAATACGAGAGGGAGATAAACAAGAAGTTGTGGCGAAAATGCGGAGGAGAATACAATTCAGTTCGAATGCAGCAGGATGACCTCCATGAGAAAAAAACCGTCCAACGGAGGCCTAAGAAAGATAGAAGGAATAAGCATGTGAAAGTGGCTAATTTTACCCCTTTTCTCACTTTACGTAAATGAACTGGTCTACATATATATGGTGCTGGAAGAATGTTTGGTTGACAGCAGGTTAACTATTAAAGTGGCTACCTCGAATGGCTACTCGATATAGCAAAGAGGTTAGTGGTTGGATGAAACATCGAGCAGAGAACAGCAGCAGCGAATCAACAGAAAATCGTCGAAAGATTGGGTGGTTAACGCCGATCCAGGATAGTACAAGGGGATGAGGTAGTTTGTTTCGTAATGACTCCAATGATAGACCTACGATGGATAACCTAGGGACAACATCCTAAGCGGGTCCGCAAGCGTGTAGATCGGAGGCTGATTAGGAGAGCACAAGGCTGCTTCGTAGTGCGCTTGATGACCGATCACATAGTACCCCTTAACGCGTGCAAAAACGACCCACAATAGGAGTGGACATTTTAGTGAGCTGAAGAACCTGATATTTACAAAGTGAAAGCCAGAAGTGGCGAATACTTTTGGCAAATAAGAGAAAACTGATGCGAGCATTGGGAATGGAATCCACTGGAGCCGACAGCTGCACTGCAATATCAGTCAGAAATATCATTACGCCCAAAGGGTCCAAGAGCTTTCAGGTAGCTGAATATTGAAGCTTAAAGGCGGCGCAAGCAACAGAGCAACTGCGTTCGGGTTTTATACCCTAAATAAGAAGCAGCGTAACGCAAAAGTATGACTATTATTCGCACTATTGTCGTGAATATCAAAGACATGGCTCTTACCTGATCTGTAGAGCAGGTTTATTTGGGCTCGATCTCATTAAGTGCGGGATCGGTGGAAGGGGAAAAAAAGAGGCCGCTATCTTCCGAATCGGGGAGTCCCGAACCCGACTTCACTTCAACATCCTCGCTAGTCGATGAATTGCTTTTTGCCTCGTTCCTGGGAACGGGACGCTTCCGTGGTTGCGACCGCTGTGATCGTGAGACACGACGCCCACGTTTGGGTGTGGCAGCTGAAAGAGAGCGAAGGAGGGCTACAGGTTGGGGAGTGCAGACCGAAGTAGATAAATGTTGCCAGTTGCCCGAGTCCGACTCAGATCCCGATTCATCGAGTTTAGCGGAAGCGGAAGCTGTCATGCGCCCAGAAGTAGTCCCGGAGGTAGCAATGGTCCCGGGCTTCTGTCGCCTCATGCTGGTCAGTCCAAGTGCGTTCTCCTCAAGAGTGGGAGGTTTGGATCTTTTGGATGGGGCAGCATCATGCAAAGCTGCTAGGGCAAACTGTGCTTTCACTTTGTTCCACAAGAAGAGACCTCGAACCAATCGGCACCAGTTGTCAACTGCCCTGGATGAACGTTCTTCGGCAGCCGCCTTGGCGGCATCCATGCGAACTGTTCGCCATGCATCGATCAAAGTTCGAGCATTTTCTTTGCACACAATGTATCCGTTGATGATCGGAATGGCCCAGCCAGAACCCTTGAAGTTCCATCCAACGATCGCTGGAGCACAATCTATGCCCAGCTTTTTGGCGACATGCTGAATACCTAGAAGAAAAAGCACGAAGATCCATGGACGAAAAATACAATAAAAACATAGTGTTATCGGATATTTGGGGGGATGGGATGATAAACTCGTTGGCATAGAGAGTGGAGTAACTTGTGTCAAAGATGTGAGGGCCGGATGGCTTGGGTCTCGAACTGACAGAAGGACCAGTGCATAATCTGCAATCTCACATAAACTGCAAACGATGGCACATATCGACATCATCGAACGGCGATAAGAAGTATGAAGAGAATAAAAATAAGCATGTCACACGATGTAGGGTAAACTGGATGAGCCACTACGGTCGAAATAGTTGAATGGTTAAGTTACCTGAGAAACAAAACGTGCCTATCAAACGTCTGGTTTTCCACCACTCAGATTTACACGGCGGGTACTCCAAAACAAAACTTGAATAATCCAGTGGCTCAAACAAATGTGCCATGATTGGAGCATTTTAGATCAACCCAACTGTTCAACTATCATCCGTAACCAAGATGCGGTGGATGGTATTATTGATAATTCAAAGCAAATGGGTAAGAACAAAGAACATCAAATAGAGTAGGAAAGTTAAAAATGATGGAACAGATGTGAAACAGCAATAGTTTCGTAGCAGAAAATATCCGACAGTATCCGTTAGATCCACCATCAGAAGAAAGTCGCATAGTGCCGGACGGGTCATTGGCGGTGTTAATCGACACGAAATAGGCAAAGAAGCCGACAATATAGAAGAAGGCAGATAGACCGCGGCACGCGATCGGCCGGACTTATGACAAAATGAAAGGGGGCCTTGACTGAGGATGTGTCTATATTACTCCTATTTATGGAAACACACTTATTGCCAATGAAAACTTGTGGAGTCACTTTGGATTGTCTGCAAAACTCTAGGTGAAAGTCAAAATAGGATTCATGCACTTGAGTAGATACATTTTCAGCATTTTACACTGTCACTGCGAATAGAGAAATACATGAAATTAATGGATAGAAGCAAGTAAGGAGTCCAACACAAAGACATGGAGTATCACTCAAGCAAACAAATGCGTACCACACTAATGAGTTTCGTTGGGTCAACAAGTAGTAGTGACAAATACGGTAAGATGGAACTGTAATGAGAAGCAGTACGAAAAATTAAGACTGAATGTAGAATGTGTAGAAAAACAGACAGCGCTATCGGTAAAGGACTATGCAGTGGGTGCAAAGGGTCGTTTAGAATGTTAAAGAAAAAACTAGTAAAAGTGTCCACATGTTTGCTGATAATAAGATCAACAAGTGCCTCTCTAGACGGTCCACTGCATCTGGAAATAATTTTTAACGAGCGCACAAACAATGTGTAGTCTTTGTTGAATAGCCCAGGGAAATTATTGGGGAACAGTAAAGCCAGTGAGGCAGAATGCATGCAGTCACGAAGTAAAGAATTAAATCATGAGGTACCGAAAGTATGTTAAGTCTGTGCATAAAAGGATAGGCTTTTAACCCTGTGAGGCGTTTTGGCCATATGGGTAGACCAAGAAAGGTTTTGGGATAAAAAGACTCCTAAACATTTTACAGTTGACGTCCCAAGTATGAGTTGATCACTCATTGCCAGTGAACAACTGACACTGGAAACAGCTTGTAGCTTATCAGTCCGAAGATAAGATTATATCACGGCATTAACAATGTTCAGAATGAGAGATCGGAACGATGGACCCAGCCCAAATTCATCCAGACCACTCTGAAGAATAGATGTCTCAACGTTTGGGGCTATACTTCCCATAACATCATGTACATACTTTCATACAATAAAGTTGGACGGTATAGGAAGGTCTCTGAAATATAAAGAAAACAGTGGGGAGGAGAGAGAATCGCCCTTTGTAAAACGCCACGATAGGAGTAAAGTGTAGAGGCTTTTTCCGTGAAGCTAGGTGAAGTGGGTAGGGTTTGTAAAATAGTCTGTAAGCACGCTGCAGACATTAGTATGAACCCCACTCGTAAGCAGCTGGTTGAGTAGAGATGATCTGTTAACGCTCCCGAAAGCATTTGAATAGTCAAGAAAAAGCAAGCGCACTTCTCTAGATCTTTCATCCAGTGCCGATGATACCGAATGTACGAGATACGACATAGCATCCAGTGTGAATCGGTTGGGTTTATAAGCAAAGTGATACACATCGTCTGCGTAAGTGCGTTTGAAAATGTGGGGACAAGTAATTTTTCGAAGACTTTCAATATCACCGAAGTACACACAATCGGAAGATAGCTTTAATACCACTTCTTGGACACAGACATTATCCTTACAGGTTTCCAAATGTTGTGGATTGTGTCGCTCCTAAGACAGCGTTGAACAAAGCGGTTGAGGACACTGCAAGACAATGCGCGCGCTGCTTTAGAACGAATGGGGATAAAGCGTCAGGTTCAGCAGCCACAGTTATCTTCAATTTCAGTTCCCTAAACATTCAAGCGACCAAGGACGACTGACGGACTTGTGTTGGTGAAGGAGAGCAAAGAACATATGACCTGTGGGGAAGAACAAAACTCAGCATTGAGTCTGTCCACATCCAGGTTATCAAAATGCTTTAGAGAACTTTTGTTATACAGATGCTTTAGAAGCCTCCATAGGTCACAATACTCGTGATAACCTAACACAGTTTCAACGCAAAAACGACTCAAGCGCATTATCTTTGATTTTATAGCCAATGATAGTCGTTTAACTTGGGTAGACATTTTGAATTCGTATGTCCGCTTTTCTTCCGTCTAAGTTGCCTCAGTAGTGGCGAAAAGAATCTGTTCACGCGAGGGTAGATAGTTTCAACATGGTAGTATAGAATAAAACAGAAGTTGATATGATCGGTAAAGTGATCACACACCAAATGTAGATTTTCGTCCGTGAAAACTGAGTCAGTTGAAAAATCCCATTGTATGATCAGAAGTCAGGGTAAGCGAACATATGTTTTCGATAATTCATCTTCAGGCTTATACAATTATATGCAAATCAAAATGTACAGACAGACATTACAAGTCGTTACTACTGGAGCGAGTTAATTGGATGCTGACAGCGCTGTATGTTAAGCCACGACAGTCGACCTCGTGTGACCTCGTGGGTCAGAGGTCAGAGAGTCAGTTGAAGCAAGCATCGCATGGGGTTTTGTGATATTTTCTGTCGAGCCGTATGGCCTTCTGATGACTTTGCAGGGTTTCCTAGTAAAAGATACAATGTTGGTCTTGCTGTAAATGACGGCTAATCTTAAGGACGCAGAGGTCTGAGTTGGCGAGAGGAGCCCGCTTTAAAGTAGAAACCGAGTAATGTTTTCGAAAACAAAATCCAACTGTGCGTCAAGACTGGTTCCGAAAGACACCGTATTTTCTAGACCAAGTGTTTCGATGAATGACGTATCATTTATCAAAGTCACCAGCAACGATGCAGACAGAGCACACAATAAGTCTGGCAAGAAATCAGCCGTGAAATTTTCGAGCCCACTCGATGATGTGTCGGGGGCTACGCAGAGTTTTCCCATGACGACAGACAAAATCCACTCAGAAATTTCGGTTTATACTCGATTACAAGACAGCAAATTTTTGATGTTGAGTATGTAGACATCAAGGTAACCGAATTACAATAAATGGTGGATATAAGTGATGCCACCACTTCCGCAATCCTGCGCCTTTCCAAGGCGGTCGGACTTCAAGACGCGGTATGCATTGAGTTGAATAACGTCACCGTTCACATCATGATGTAATTACTTTCCTGTAGCAGCATAACACTCGTATTTGTATATTCCTTACGCTGAATAGTGACAATGAGATCGGCAATTTTACCCAACAGAGAGCGCACAATGCTAGAGAGACATGGTGGAATTCACATTTTATTAATAGGACAGCATCAGAGTCTAGCTTGCCACCCAGCACGGTAATTCCTCATTTTACCAAATCGTCGTTTAAATTGGTTTGATGATTGCTGACTTTATGATCAAATGCGACATAAGGCGCGCCTCCCGCGGCGTCCCGGAACAATTCCAAAAAGTCGACAGAGTGGGATAACATTGATGACCTCAGAATGATCCAAATAAATAAAAATGCGAGATCGTAACGACAAAATTGATAAATCTGAAGTAGATAGGGGTAAAAAATGGTACTCCATGGAGAAAAGGAACAGCTAATTTGAAGGCCTCGCCCGCGAAGAAAAGATTGGTCACAGATACGACAATAATATCTTCCGTACACCCGTTAACGACTTGTGTAGGGAAGATATAACGTAATCATTTAGGTGTCCGGGTTGCAGCCTTTGTGTCCCGGGTTGGAAGCTCTGCTCCAACCTATGAACGGACGATCCTGCGGTAACGTAGCTCGAGCAAAACCGCTTCCGACTGCATGACAGCGAAGCAGCAGTGCGTAATGTTGATACCTCCTAGGTTGTTCTGTTTCAGTGTGCTCTATTTGTTGTTGCCCGATCTAATTAGGCAAAACTGCAGGACGGCGAGTCAGTGAGTTGAAGAAAGGAATGAAGAGAACGACTGATATAATTCGCAAGGATGGTTCGCATTAGTGGAAGATATTATCCAAACGCCGAAGACAGAGCTCCTGCATCCGATCGCCCGCAACTGATCGTTAAAATCCCACCCGATTAATTGGAGGGGTCATTTTGAAGCACTCATTGTGTGGATGGATGGCAATGCACAATCTCAATGTGGGCTGCGTTTCGTATTGAAGTGAACCTTGGTCAACTAGCTCACTGAGACCGTAACTAATGAGGTAAATGGATACTGACTGTTGTCCGCCCGCCCGCAAGTGACGCACTCCACGAATGGCTTCGAACATCCTTGCTCTCATCAAGTAGAGAGAGAGAGAAGGCACATGAATCCGGAGCCACTGGGATCTTAAGCGAAACTTCCACCTGGTTACGTTCTTCTTCCCAACCCATTCCCATTGCGAATATAGCCAGAATCGCTGGACATATTGCATTTCAGCACCAAGACTATACTTGGTTAACGGAGACGGGTCGATTGATAAGTGTCGTGGTTGTTCATGTAATTCATCCAGGCCATTGCACAGTTCTTTTTTGATTGAATAAAGATGCGCATATGATGTTGAATTCCCTGGTGATAAAGGAGAAGTGACATAGAAAGTTGACCAAGAAGGAATTTTGCGCACAGATTAGGAATCGTCAGATGTTGAAGATAGAACACGAAAGAAGCCAACGGGATGCTTTCGCAGGACCACGAAGAAAATTCGAAATGTCAGTTCCTCTATAAACAACTTCAATAGTCCTACTGAAGAGAAATGAGTGCATACATACCCGTCAGTCGCATGAGTTCTGGTCCAATTCTTGCGGGTGTGTTTTGAAGAGAGCCTGCACGTGATTCATCGCAAGCCATTCATGGCTCCACTGCCAGTGTTGATGCAGCCGTCATATGGGTGCTCAGTCAAAAGGCAATCCAGAAACGATGATATCAGTAAAAGATAGTATTACGAATGCATGATTCGAAAATAACGTGTTACGGGCAAGGTAGCATGCGGGAGGCATGATACAAATGATGGACAAACTGACCAAATGAAGAGAAACGCTTACCAGTTAAGCAAATGTGGGCGCATCCGATGGGAAGCATGCACGGTTTGAACATATCCACGGTCCCATGTTCGTTCCGAGGCACAACACCGTTCTGAGCAACAGGTGGCTTGTAGTCCTCCAATTGCCAAGGGCCGAACAGTTCAACAGTAGCTGGCGTATTGTCTGTACCTTGGAGAAGTTTGCGTTTCAAAGACATGCGAGCCTTCACCACTTTAACTGGCTTTTCGTGTAGTCGAACAGTCTGTAGAAATTAAAGGCCGCGCAAAAACATGTACAAAGTAAATAGAATACTCTCGTCGCATAATCCCTAACAACGATAACAGTAATAGCAGTATATCAACATTTTGAGGTGGTGATGCGCTGAAATACAACCGCGGTGACCAATGGAATGAATATTAATGACAAAGGGAGAAAAGAAACGTTGTGTTAAATGCAAATGAAAGTAAACAGCGTCAAGCAGTCTACCTATAGTAAACAGCATATGGCGACGATCAACTGACTAGTGTGCGAAGATAACGTGGCACTTGCAAGACAGCTTCCTTCCTGCGTTTACTGCCCCACAGATGAGACAGCATCACACATTTTGGACAGATAATCCGAATAGGAGACGATAACAATGCTTTACTGGTGACGATTGCTAACCATGTCCCGTCAAAGTTCGAGCCAAGCTTAATGTGGGTTGACTGGGTTGCAAATGGGAACAGACGGGACGAATCAACAGAACCTAGGTCTGTAGCCAGTGACTTCATTTTCCGATACCAAGTTAACTTTCGCCTTCCGTCATCCTACTTCAACACAAAATAAGACCACCAGCGGTAACCGATGAACGGTCATGCATAGCATGTGGCTAAACTAACTTATTTATGCAGGATGTTCCTTTTAAAAATGTCAAAATAAGGAGGAGCAACATTTGACAGGATGCTGTGAATTCAGGCATTTCAAGCATCCTCATTAGATGTTCACATACATTCCGAGAAATTATCACGTTGCGTAAAAAATAGCCAAGGTGCAGGTTCTTCAGTTTAAAGAATAACGATTGATTACCTTACCAAAGCAAGATAAGGCAGGTCGGAAACTTAGTCCGCTTGCACTAGTTGGGACTCATCCGCTCTAGACCATTTTGATTAGCACAGTCTAGTACCCGCCGCATCGCCGTAGACAAGTTATGTCCTGCAACAGCAGCAAGGCTCTGAACGTGAGCGTCATCGAAGATGCTCAAGATAATCAGATTGAAATGTTCAACTTTTATTCTTATAAAAAGAAAGGCTTCCATTCAAGGCTTTTCAGATCAGGGAAAATCAACTTCTGGCGCCATGAAGCGTAGAGCCAAAAACACAGATCTAGCTGTTTCAATAAGTGAATCGACCAACTACCCTTAGTCAATGAGCTATCCAGAAGATGGTGGTCATGCAAAAGCATTCCACACTTTGGAAGCGCAGAGCGATGCTATGGCTGACTGCGGCACCTCACGATTGTCAAACAGAAAGATGATATCGTACGCATAAGCCGGACGAAATTTAAATATGCACTTAAGAATCCAGGGAGTGAAACCTGTGATATTTAAGTAGATGGCGCGCAAAATGTTCATATTTTGTGGGAGCACTATACTAAGCAACCATGTAGAATATGATGGAGGGATTCGAAAGTGTTCTTAAAGTTATGGGCCGGCCGCGATGTTGCTCAAACATCAACTGAAAAGTAAAAAAATGGTCCACACAACACGTCTAGGGTGGAAACCGCCTAGTTGTTCTATAGATTAAAGTCCCGTTCATCCGTACGCGGATGGATGAAAAATGAGTCGCAACCGTTATCCTGTCTAGGTTTGTGTGCACTGGCAATATCTCAGCTAATGTGTAACTATAGTATTTCATCAATCGTCAACCACATCACACACCGGCAGTCGCGCAGATTCAAAAATCCGCTGATCTTCTGCCTACAGCAAAGCGGATAATCGAAAACATACTGCTGCTGGCGACTCCGATGTTTCTTTTCCAATCGTTTCTGTTACTTATCACCCGACTCTCAATTACAAACCTTAATTTTCGAATTCCCAGCTTAGTTGACGGCAGCTGCAATAGCAACGGAGCTTTGCCACTTGCAGCATCTACTGGACTCCTATTGAGAACAACAACTTGTAAGGTCATGATGTCCTTTACCCTGGTCGCGTTCAACTTTCGCACTCTAAGGCAAATAGGGTCAACAGGTTGCGCTTGCAAGCAGATGGGATACACAGAGTGCCGACCTGTGTTGTGTGTACGAAACTAGGATCACCGACCCTCAGGTGGTTGTCGAACTATATGCGCCTGAGTTGGCTTCTTTCTACTGGTTACAATCATCCGGAGACGCTGATGCGGCAACTATCGGTCAAGCAGGGGTGGGCATCACTCTAAGCTCTAATGATGAGTTATTGTTGGTGGATTGGATTCTCGTGAGCAGCCGGTTTGACAACATCCACAAAGACTAATCTACTAAGTGCAGCTAGGTGTTAATTGCTTGTGGTTACCGGTTATGCTCCCAACGACTGGAGTTCTGATGCTAACAAGGTTATTTGCTACTACGAACCGAACATGTTGCTCAGCAGTGTTACGAGATCAGATATCGTTGTCTTTGCTGTGAGTATGAATGCGCAAATAGGTCGTCTGAGCCCCTTAGATGCTGAGATAGGCAGCGAGTAGGGGAATAATTGCAAGCAGATGGACAGCGAATGCGTCAGTTGCAGCTATGCGCACAGCACTGGCTGTTTTAGTAAGGCGACTTTTAGGCACAATGGGCGCCGAAGTGCTACTTGGTGTCCTCCTACAGCTGACCAACGATGAACCCAAGTAGATCACGCGTCCATAAGTTGAAGGTGGCGTGGTTCCATCCCGGAATGGCGCTGGTCCTGGAGTATTTTCGTCGACTCAGATCATGCTGTCGTTTCCCATGAACCCTACCTGAAGGCGTACCAAGCGGCTTCCTCTATTAGTAACTGAGAAGTTATCCGGGTACTCAGTCAGGTGAGCTTACCAGGATGTAATACGTACTGACCTTTAACCCGCAGGTCCTAAGAATATCGAGATTCAAAATGACTTGATGCACTGGTAACTCGGGTTGATCGTTCCTGGGTTCACTTGTTCGCCGAGCTTCGTAATTGGGATGCAAACGTTTCATCACCAAACGAGGTGACTTCCTCAGTGCGCTGTTGGGTCAAATGTAATCCGCTGACTTGTTCGTCGATTTGTGATCGATCAGCAAGTGATTTTTGAACTGACCTCCTCGATCTGTGCTTCGTGACCTTTAACGGTCTGCCCAACTCTAAGACACAGGCGGTAATTGGGATGGTTTTGCCACGGCTGTTGCGGATGTGTTGTTGATGGCTCATTTAGTTGCCCATCACGGTTTCTAAGGTGTTTTAGTTCTCTGTGTTTTAAAGTTTGGTACACTGGATCAATCTCTAGGTGCATGTTTATCGAATATTGCGTCGAGTACCAAGCATCGAAGAAGTCTCTTACCTTTCGTGTCTCTCCATGTGCTAGAACCTCTGGGTTGTTCCAATCGAATCGATGTCCGTATGTATTGAAACCAGTGAGAGAGCGTAGTGGTTCTTAAAAGCTCTCTTATGCTCTTGTATTCTTGTTGACAGTCGTCTTCCTGTCTAACCCACATAGTTTTTATCGAAATCTTGACATCCGATCTGGTAAACAAAATTTCGTCTTCCATGGGTCCCGGGTCTTCCTTTGGGTTTCGACATGGTTCTCTTCAATGTGGCAGTTAGTTTGTGAGCCACTGCAAGACCGTACTATTTGAATAATCTCGCTGTCATCTCGGAGACGTTCTTTACATAGGGTAGAACAATTCTTTGTTGTCGTTGGAGCAAGTTGAGATCGTAGCTCTGCTGTTTAGATATCGCCGGACGACATTATGTGGATATCCATTTAGGTGCAATGATCTGAACAGACATATCTCTTCTTTCCGCTTTACCTCAGGAGTGCTGCAATGTGTTTCTATTCTATGAAAGAGTTCGCAAGCAGCTTATTTTGTGACATTTCGGGTGATTTCAGTAGTAGTTTAGAATCTGGTAGGGGCATGTTCCTTGCCGGTAAACCGATGTTGGTAACACTTCGTCAATCGTCCAGGTGACTAGCACATCCATGAATGTGAGCTGGTTTCCCATCTCCGATTCCATCGTAAAATGAATGCCTCCAATGGTGCCATTAAGTTACTGGTATGCAGCTTCTACTTGAACGTTTCAGTATCACGAATGCAACATCGAAGTATCGGATCCACAACTTTGGATTGATTATGAGCAGTACGTTCTCTTCAAGTTTCGGCATTACTAACACTACAACGAGAGTTGACAAAGGGAATCCTATTGGGGCTCCTTCCACCTGCTTAAAGATCTGCCCATCAGTATCAAAGTAGGTCGCGAGGCATAGGTCAGGTAGTTTGCACAGATTCTGACGTCAGTTTTCCGATTGTTTTCTCACTTTGGTCTAGCCGTTCGGTGATTGCTTGCATTGCGGTCTGTAAAGTGACAGACGTAAAGAGTGCGGTCACGTCGAACGATACCATTATCTCATCATGATTTAGCCGTATACCTTTGAGCTTCTCCAAAAATTGCCGTGCACTATGTACAGAGTGATGTGAGCCCATTGTTAGGTACTTGAGACGTCTCCACAACTCTCTCGCCAGGTTATACGTAGATGTGCCTGGGAACGATACGACTGGTCCTAGTGGTGTACCGTGTATCTTTGGAAACCCGTAGAATTGTGCTATGTTCAGATCGCGGATCTGGTTCCGTTTCTGGAGCAATTTTAATGTTCTGTTTCTGTTTGTCAGTTGCGTTGTTTGGTTGTTTTCGATGCGGAGGTCGGTTGTTGTGTCGCTCAGGAACCGTTTCGCCTTTTCAAGATAATCCACGTTATTCAATATAAAAGTCACGCGTCCCTTGTCCGCAGGTAAAATGACAATAGCATTTATCGGCTTTTAGGGATTTTACTGCAACCCTTTCTTGTTGAGATAGGGAATTGTGCAATTTGTTATGCGCCAAGATTACAATAATTGTATATCTTAGTTGTTTCTGCGTATCATCATCGACGAGACTGGGCCTTAATGGAGTACGAAGAATGCGTACCTCCTTGATCCATTGAGCTATACTGGCTAATGCCTACGGGCACGATGAGAGCTACTCCAACCAGATGGCTGTTGAATTGTTCGCTGAGCTTGGCAATTTTGTTGCAAACGTTTCGTCACCAATCGAGGTGACATCATCAGTGGCACTCTCACCGAGGCTCCTCTACGCTATTGCACGCCACTCAACTACGCACTGATGATGTCACCTCGATTGGTGACGAAACGTTTGCAACAAAATTGCCAAGCTCAACGAACAGTTCAACAGCCATCGGAACAACCTGAGCTACCAGTCTTCAATTCTACTCCAACCAGGTTAGTCAATAGTGAGAAGTCAGACAAACTCAGTCCCCTGGACCTCCAGATTGTGAGTTTGAAATAAGATGGCGTCCATTTCTGTAAAACTAAATCATTGCCACCTCCCCACTGCCTTGCGGACAGGCTTTTGAGCCAAAGGCATTAGATGAGGACCCTAATCGTCCTCCTGTCTAGGTCTGTGCGCTCAGGTAGTATCTCAGGCCACATACAACCAGGAATTTTTGTTCAAAAATAAAGTTCATCCTGCAACAAACGCAGAGCAAGTTATCATGGGTCGCCTTATCTGCCGCATACAGAAGGGTGGATAAGCGAAAACATGCTAATACTGGTGCCACCCTTCTTTCTTTTTCACCTGTTTCTCTTACTCCCATCTCGACCCCCCATTACTAGCCTTCCTTCTATAATTCCCAGCTTAATTGACAGCATCCACCGCAAGAAGTGGAACAGCACTGGACTTGTATACGGAAAGCGCTGACCATTTCCGGACAGTCATACTGCGGTATAACTCGACGCCCTTTGAAGTCTTGGATCTCTGCTCGTTCTCTGGAGCTGTTCGAACGTCGCAAAGATATCCTCGCGGAATCAGATTGCAACGAGCGGCGCCGTTCTACCAACCGGCTGCTTAAGCAAAGCCTACACAAGGATCGCGAGACATGGTGGTCTGAGCGTGCTTTAGAGATGGAGACCGCTGCCCTCACTGGCAACACTCGCAGGCGTTTCCAACTCATCCGGTGCACTGGCCTCAGGAAGCCTGGTGTCAGTGAGGTCATTTGTGAGGTGGATGAGTCTCCGATCACCAACCAACAGAGGCGTATGGACCGCTGGGCCGAGCACCTTCACTCGCAGTTCAACTTGCCTCCACCATCCATCAGTACATGCAGTACACCTTGCTGTCCACCCTGGCTCGTCCCATTGAATCCACCCAGCGAAGCAGAAGTCTGCCTCGAGATTCGACGCTTGAAGCGCTTCAAGGCTGCCGGCTTAGACGGAATTCCTCCGGAGCTATTCAAGTATGGCGGTGTGGCAGTCATTAACCAGTTAACCGCGCTGTTCGCAAAAATTTGGCATGAAGAGAAAGTGCCTTCCTCTTGGGGCGAATCAATTATTGTCCCAATTTTCAAGAAAGGTGCTCGCACTTCATGTGCAAATCATTGCGGGATTAGTCTTATTTCGGTTGCCTCTAAGTTGTTGGCATCCATTCTACTTCGTAGACTATCCCCAGTACGTGAATCATACTACCGTGAAGAACAAGCTGGTTTCCGTCCTGGCCGCGGATGCGTGGATCAAATCTTCACGCGCCGCCAACTCCTTGAACATCGCCACATTTATCACAGGCCCACTATCGTTGCATTCCTAGACATACGTGCCGCTTTTGACTCCATTGATCGACCTGCTTTATGACGTTGCTTACTAAGGAACGGGGTGCCAGAGAAATATGCAGCCATCTTACGAGCAATTTACCTTCATACATGCGGCAGAGTGAGGGTCTATGGCAAGCTTTCCTCGCAATTCACTGTCAATAGCGGTGTGCGACAGGGCTGCCATATGTCCCCATTACTCTTCAAATTCGCAATCGAAGACGTTCTGTCGAATGCCCTAGAAGGTTTCCAACATTTTGGCCTAGAGCTTCTACCGGGTGAACGCGCGACCGACTTAGATTATGCTGATGATATCGCCTTTCTTGGTGACGATTCTCAGGGTATGCAACTCATTCTGGATCGTTTGGCGGTTGAAGCATCTAAGTATGGCATGAGCTTTGCCCTATCGAAGTGTAAAGTACTGCTCAAGGATTGGCTTTCACCTGCACCCGTGCTCACTCTCGAAGGTGCACAACTTGAACAGGTAGATAGTTTCGTCTATCTTGGGAGCTGTGTTTCCGCTGACGGCACTATCAACAAAGAAGTTTCGCTTCGTGTCGCTAAAGCTCGATCAGCATTTGTCAATCTGAGGCACTTGTGGCGTCGTCGCGACGTCTCATTCTCACTAAAGGGCCGAGTTTACAGCGCGTCAGTTCGCTCAGCATTGTTGTATGGGAGCGAGTCCTGGCCGATTCGCATGGAAGACATGCGTCGTCTTTCTGCGTTCGATAACGGTTGTTTAAGGAGGATCGCTCGTGTCCGGTGGCAACATCGAGTTACCAGTAATGACGTTCGACGTCGCACCTTGGGGAATGCAAGTATTTCCTTCAACAAACTGGTTTTGTTGCGCCAGTTAAGATGGCTCGGTCACGTCCTACTTATGGCACCTGAGCGTCTACCGCGTCGCGCTCTATTCGCTCGTCAAGGACCTGGCTGGAAGCGACCGCGTGGTGGTCAGCCTTCCACTTGGCGGCAGCACATGAAATCGCTGACGTCGCGTCTAGCCGCTGTTGGACCCGTACGTCTTCCAGGATGGGGACCCAAAGATGAGGAGTGCCAATGGCTTAGGACTCTTGAAGACATGGCCCGCAACCGGAATCAGTGGAAGAATTGTGTACAGTGTTGTATTGATTCACATGTTTAATTTTACTAATATTGAAAATGACAAAAAAAGAAAAATCGGCGTGTGACAAACAAACTAAAAATGTTTTGTTCTGTATTTTTGCCAAAATATTCCATTTTCTTGCGGCATATTAGCTGAAGTGTGTTGCCCACCTTCAACTAGCATGCCACGATGATAATAACGCAATGACTCTCCTATCCACTGATTTCCATGGTTTTTATTGGCTCTATGTCTAGTTACTAGACCGCTGAGATTACATACATACATACAATTGACAGCAACCGAAGTGCAACTGGAGTATAACCATCTGCAGTCACCACCCCATAACAATTATCGGAGGCCAATTGGCAAAAGTCCCTTATAAGGCCACCCCGTCCAGTTTTTACGGCGACGTTCAATGTTCGCAATCTAAGACAAACAAGTCAACAGGGTGTACTCGCACGCACCTTGGACACACCGGGCAATGGTGTGTTGTGTGCCCGAAATTAGGATCAATGACGTTAACGAAGTTGTTGAATTAACTGCACCCGGCTTATGCTCTCGTTATTGATTGCGCGCATCCGGAGACCCCGGATGCATCACTCACAGGTCAAACTGGTGTAGGTATCATTCTAAACTCCAAGACTGAGCCATCGTTCGTTGACTGGATTCCGGTGAACAGCCGTTTATGTGCAGCCCGTTTGACGACATCAGCTAAGGTTGATTCACGAAGTAGCACAAAACGCTCTTTGTTTGTGATTTCCGCTTATGCTCCCATCGACTGCAGTTCTAACGCCGTCAAGGAAACGTTCTGTTAAGAACAGGACGCGCTACTACGCAGTGCTACTAGTTCAGGTAGTATAGTACTTGAAGGGGATATGAACGCACAAGTAGGGCGTCTGAGCTCTTCAGAAGCTCAGCTAGGTGGTAATTATGGGCTTAATTCAAAAAGGGCGGACAACGGTAAGCGTCTGTTGCAACGGTGTGCGGTGCACCAATTGTTTCTCAGTAGCACTGCTTTAGACACAGTGGGCGCCGAAGTGCCAATTGGCGTCCGCCTGTAGCTGGCCAGCGATGGAACCAAATTGACCACATAGCCATAAGGTACAGGCGGCGTAGTTCCATCTTGGATTGCCGCTCGTACTGGAGTACCTGCGTCGAATATGATCATGCCTAGGTACGCTGTCGTTTCTCCGTGAACTTTACCGAGAGGAGCACCAAGCGTCTCCTCCGACTGGCAACCGAGAAATTTTCTCAGCCCTTGATTAGGCAAGCCTACCAAGATGCACTGCATACCGAACTTTCGCTGTCTTGTTCTAATGACTAGGATCTCGGCCGCCATGCAGGACGAAGGAGTATCTGCTTGTGGCACTATCCATCGTCAACGCACCAGTCACTGGATATCCGAGAGGTCCGTGAACCTCTTGGAATCTAGAAGACACCTCCCGGCTGACTCTGAACACAGTGTGACCAGACGGGCTATTAGACGTGAACTAAAGCATAGCCTACGTGCGGACAAGGAAGCCTGGTGGACCAGTCGGGCTCAAGAAATGGAGGAGGCGGGAGCAGTAGGCAATTACCGCAAATTCTTCCAGCTACTCCGCACCACTAGTCCCAGAAAACCAAGCGTCAGTGAGACAATCAGAGACAGCGCGGGTGCAATAATACAAAAGAAAGAGCGCCGTATGGCTCGTTGGGCAGAATACTTTCAATATCAGTTCAGCTGGCCCCAGTTCCTTGATCTCTGCCTACTCAGTTGATGCAACACGAGCCATGGACGGTTACGTTAGAGCCTCCGTCGGAGGCCGAGGTCCGAAACGCGATCACGACCCTCCATCGTTTTCGTGCCGCTGGCTCGGATTCCCTACCACTTGCACTATTTAAGGATGGAGTTGAGGTCCTCTGCAAAACACTACGCTCCCTATTCGAACGTATCAAGAAGGAAGAGTGTCCCGGCTGATTGCAACGAATCGATTATAGTGGCAATATACAAGAAGGGCAGTCGCACAGACTGTGCGAACCACAAGGGTATTAGCTTAACGCCAGTTGTGACAAAATTACTGGCCTCGATTCTCGTTCGTCGCCTCACTGTGGAACAGGAATGTCGGACTAGATAAGAGCAGGCAGCTTTCCACCCAGGGCGTGGCTGTATAGACCATATATTTACTTTGCGGCAGATGCTAGAGCAGCGCCACGCATACCGCAGACTGACAATATCTGTGTTCCTCGATTTCAAGAGTGCGTTCGATTCAGTCGATCGATCGATTCTGTTCGAAATACTTGCGCGGAAAGGTGTTCCCACGAAATATGGGAATATCCTGCGTGCTCTATACTCGAACACTACAGGCCGCGTCAGGGTCTACGGTGGCTTATTGGATAGCTTTCCGACCACAAGTGGCGTTCGTCAGGGTTGTTCGATTTCCCCATTCTTGTTCAATTTTGTTGTAGATTCTAGCATGGAGTGTTCCCTTGTGGAATCTCACGAGGTATGCATTAAGTGCTGCCTGGTGAAAGACTAGTTGATCTTGAGTATGCGGACGATATGGTCTCGCTTTTCGACGATGTTGCCGAGGCACAATCAACCATGAATAGCCTGTCTAGAGTGGTCCCATTACTTGGTATGCACTTCGCACCTTCAAAGTGCAAAGTGTTGCTGCAGGACCACAAGCCAATTTATTACCCCTTGACCCTTACTAATGAGCTCGATAAAGTCGAGCAATTCACTTCTTGGCAGCTGCATCAGCAACGATGGGCACATAGAAACTGACGTGAGCTCACGCATTGCAAAGGCCAGAGCTGCCTTCTTGAACCTGCGTAATCTTTGGCGACAGAAGTGAATTTCCCTCTGTCTGAAAGGCCGTGTATAAAAGGCCACAGTGAGAGCCGTTCTGCACTATGGTAGTGAGACTTGGCCCCTTCGGTTTGAAGATCTGAGGAGTATTCAAGTCATTCATCATCGTTGTCTGCGAACTATTGCTGGTGTCATATGGCACCAGCGTGTCCGCAACGATGATGTGCGTAGGCGAGTACTAGACAGCGATAATCATGCTAGCTCCCTGGAAAAACAGATATTAGTGAATAAATTACGTCGGCTTGGGCACGTGTTACGTATACCTTGTCACTGCTTACCTAGGAAGGTCTTGTTTAGTCTGCGAGGTTTAGGATGGCGCAAGGCTCGAGGTGGAGAGAAGTTGAGTTGGCAGTGTGAAACAAAGTCACTGACGACCAAAATGGGTGCCGCTGATCCGTCTCGCCTTCCGGGCTGGAGTCCACGTGACTCGCCTTGTGCTTGACTCCAGACTTTACAGGACATGGCTCGCAACCGACACCAGGGGCGCGTCTGCTGCAGCCTCCTAATCGGATTGCCTGTTTAATGTGTGTTTGGTGCTGAGTTATCTGCGGGGTAATGGATGATTGCGACACGGGGCGGTGAAAGCCGCAAGGAAGCTGTCTCGCCGATGCTGCCTTATCTCTGCATGATAGCCAGCTGTTTGGGACGGTACGTTGTTAACACAAGATGTAGGCGCCCTGACTTTGAATGTTTGTCTAAGGCATTAAGGTTTTCTGGTAAGTCCCCCTTCTCTCCCTCTTATTATTCTTGATTTCATAGGTCCTCAAGGTTGTATGGCAGCGAAGCACCTATACAAATGGCTGATGTTCTGCTGTTGGTGATAATAATAATCATCATAGATTCGTCGCAGTTAGATACACGCAGACAGCCACCACACATTCAGGAAAGCGCTAGACGGTCGTTTCGTCCTACTGAGACTCGTCAGTAGCGCGCCCCGCCGAATCCTGCCTGAATCGAACCCACGACCTTATTCTTGCGAGTCAGCGGACTGCCATGACTGGTATCTAAATGCGATATAGCGCGACTCATCCTCCACTGTCTTGCGTGTTATGAATGCGCAGAGGACAGGGCTTGCCCATGGCTCAGTGACATAGTCATTGACTCGCAAGTGTAAGGTCGTGAGTTCGATCCGGCAGGATTGGGCGGGTGCGCGCTACTAACGAGGCCCAATAGGACGAAACGGCCGTCCAGCGCCTTCCTGAATGTGTAGTGGCTGTCTGCCGCTGTCTAACTGTGATGAATCTAAGCAAAAAGTTAAATTTCCCTACTACTTACACATTAGCAGTAGTTGTCTTAGCAGCTTACATGCCATCTCGATTGGTGGCGGCTTGCAAAGAAGCCTTTGCTCTGGAGTCCAGCCGTCCTTTGTACATTCATAACATGAAAGACAATGGAGGATGAGAAGCGCTATATCGCAGTTAGATATCAGTCATTGCAGTCCGCTGCCGTCGCACACGGTTCAGTGAAATAAATCGCGGACTCGCAAGAGTAAGGTCGTGAGTACGAATCCGGCAGGATTCGGCGGGTGCGTGCCACTGACGAGCCCCGATAGGACGAAACGGCCGTCTAGTGCTTTGCTGGATTGTGGTGACTGTCTGCCTGTGTCTAACTGCGACGAATCCACTCAAAAACCTAATAAATCCCTACTACTCAGATGAGCATTATTATCAAACCCGCTGGACCTGATTGCGCCTTAGAATCCGGACAGGAACTCTGCAGTCATAGCATCCTTGAAATCGCAGTTTAGCCCTTTGGTAAACTTGTTTTTCTGCTACGGAAAGTGGCCTATCATCATTATCATCATACACGTTAGCTAGAGGTGCAAAACATCTCAGCTACTGTGCCGCAATACATAATAGAGAAAGAAAATAAATACAACAGGTGTATGCCAGGTGAGCATCCAGCAACGAATGGGCATCATTCCGCCAATTAGACAATAAGAAAAATTATGATATAAAATTATATTATGTTACGAAATGAGATCGCGGTTGGAGGGGAAATTAAAAAGGATGGAGAGAGACAAAGAAACTCACAGCAGGAACGCCACTGAGGTCGGCACCTTGCCATGTCAGCAAGTGTATCTAGCCAAACGTGTTCATCGACTTTTGGACCCCAAAAAGGGAGCCCTGAAGCTCCAACCGAGGCCAACTCCGAAGTGAGGGTCTTCATTCCTCTAGACCAAGTCATCGCTTGGCCACCGCTCCTCTTCTTCCATCCACACCCCTGGCTAGCAAACAACGCACGTCGCGGAAGTCAGTGGGCTGGCATGCGTAACACGTGGCCGAACCATCGGAGCCTGGTGCGTGAAATAACGGTGCTGAGCGGTTCATTTCCTTTTCTTGTGCCGTAAACAAGGCGTCGAATACGCTCGTTACTCACGCGGTGTTCCCACCAGATGTGAGCGAAACCGCGAAGGCACCGATTGTCGCACGTAACTAGCCTCTTTATCTCCACTGGTCTTAGGGGCCAGGTTTCACAACTGTACAGTAAGGTCGAAGGTACCGCTGCACTGTACACTCTACCCTTCAGAGCGAGAGTGATGTCGCGCCGCCGCCATAGGTGGCAAAGGCTAGCAAAAGCACTTCGAGCTTTTGTGATACGGTTCCTGATCGCATCTTCAATCCCAAGGGCGTTGATACAACTATCCAGGTAGTGGAATTACTGAACGACTTCTAGCTGATTCCCAACAAGGGTCAGCGCAGGAGGCGATCCCTGCCAATCTTGGAGGAAAGCTTTGCACTTCGATGGTGCAAAGCGAAGCCCGAAACGGCTGACAGCAAGTGCTAATCTGTCCAGTGCAGCTTGGCACGTCCGGGAGCTGTCATAGATTAGGGCAATGTCGTCTGCATATTTCAAGTCAAGAAGTCGTTCACCTGGGAGTAACTCCACACCTTCTAAGTCGTGTCCTGTAAATGACTTCGTCAATAGCGAAATTGAAGAGGAAAGGTGACAACAGGCGTCTTTGTCTCACACCGCTGAAGATATCAAAGGGCGATGACAGCTTACCGTAAGTCCTCACTCTGCCCGTGCTACGTGCGGATAATGCTCGGATAACATTTACATATTTCTCGGGCACACCTTTCCTGAGTAGACAATTCCAAAGGGCACATCGATCAACCGAATCGAAGGCACCTTTGATATCGAGGAACACGACTACGGTGGGCCGCCAATACGTGTGACGGTGCTCCAACAACTGACGCAAAGTGAAGATATGGTCGATGCAGCCAAGACCACGACGAAACCCGGCTTGCTCCTCACGAATCTCGCTTTCACGAGAGTCAATCAGTCTGTGAAGGATTACAGAGGCAAGTCATTTGGAGACGATGGGGATCAGACTGATTCCTCTATGGTTGACGCATTCCGAGAGCGAGCCTGATTTGAGGATGAGAAGTGGAAGATGGGAGCGACTCCATACGGTAGGATCAGTTTCCTGCTCCCAAAGTTTCACTAGTAATTCATGTAAATCATCAACAAGAGCAAAGCCCCCGAATTTGAAGAGGGCTGGATGAAGATCATCTGGTCCCGCGGCTTTATTTAGCGTCAACAGTCCGATCTCACGTTCGACTTCTGAGGGAGAGGGCGGATCCAAAGGGACAGTCCGCGGAGCAGGGCGACCACTGGCCGGTGAGGAAGCTTGTAGCTAGTATCTTCCCTGTGCGAAGAGAAATAAGCTAAAAATAGCAGAATAAGTTAAAGCTCCTACAAGGGGCGTACATTCACGATATTCACTGATCACAAGCCGTTGACGTATGTACTGCGTTCTGCTTCTGATCGACTTTCCCCACGAGAAACTAGACAATTAGATTATATCGCTCAATTTACCTCCGACATTCGGCATTTGTCCGGTGTAAACAACACCGTAGCAGATGCCCTATCACGGGCGGAAATCAATACCCTCCTTGAGCATTCCCCCATTGATCTTCAAGAACTGGCCACAACACAGCATCAGGATAAGCAGTTTCTTCAACAACTGCGAGAAACCAATCTACAGGTGAAACCCATCCAGCTGCCTGATAGTTTGGATGTTCTGATGTGTGACGGTTCTACAGGAAAGCCACGACCTGTAGTTCCACCGACCTATCGGCGAATCATTTTTGATTCACTACATGGTCTATCACATCCAGGCATCCGTGCAACGCGCAAACTCATTTCCGACCGTTTTGTGTGGCCGGCACTGAACTAAGACGTGCAGACCATGGTGAGGAATTGTCTCCCATGTCAACGTCCAAAAGTGCACCGCCATACACAGGCACCACTTGGCGAGTTCACCGTTCCCGATGCTCGTTTTAGTCACGTGCACATCGACACCGTCGGTTCGCTGCCGAGTGAATTTAAGTATCTACTTACTTGTATCGATCGTTACACTCGTTGACCCGTGGCAGTATCCATCGCGGACATTTCCGCAGAGACGGTAGCACGTAACTTTGTGGCTCATTGGATCGCACATTATGGTGTCCCATCCACCATAACAACGGATCGCGGTGCGCAATTTGAACCAACCCTCTTTCGAGACCTTACTAATATCCTCGGATCTAAGCGAATATGAACAACTGCGTACCATCCAACAGCGAACGGGTTAGTCGAACGTTTTCACCGCCACCTCAAAACATCTTTGATGGCATGTTCTGACACTACCCGTTGGACAGAAAACTTACCGCTGGTTCTATTAGGTCTACGAACGAGGTTTAAAGCTGATTTAGGTTGCTCTGCCGCTGAGCTGGTATACGGTACCACGCTAAAGCTCCCGGCTGACCTCGTTCAAGCAATCGACGTCAACGCTCTAGATCCCTCAAACTTTGTTCATCGCTTACGTTCATCCATGCGTGAACTGCATTTTACTGCCACACGCGCACAAACTAACAAGTGTTACATACCAAAAGATCTGACAACTTGTTCACATGTGTGGCTACGAAACGATGCAGTCCGCAGGCCTCTACAGCCACCGTACGAAGGGCCATTTGAGGTGATCACTAGAACAGAAAAACATCATATGATCAACAAGAATGGTAAAGTCGATGTAGTTTCGGTAGACCGACTAAAGCCAGCGTATATCGACCAACCTTGTGAACAACAATCGACAGGTTCTAAAAACACCATATGTACGCAGAAGTCATCAAAGCACTTTGAAAATGATCCTCAATCATCGACATCTAAAGCTAAGCCAAAAGAGACTAGTAAGCGGCAAACACGGTTAGGTAGAAAAGTTCATTTTCCAGACCGTCTAGCGTATTAGACAGCTTGAGAATAACAACTTGCTGTGCTGTCTATTGTGTCATACTACATGCTGCCAGTTTTTCTCTGCTTCTTGCTTTCCAGTGTTTCCCAGGAGAGGAAAGAACACCCTTAGCACGACTAAGAACATTCTCATGTCGACAAGGACGGAAGGATTGCGTCGGACAACACCTGCAACTTAAACATCCTCGTTGCACAACAACATTCTGCTCCCACATTTTCATTGTATCTTAGCTAATAACTTTACCTGCATGCCTCCTGTGCCTCAGCCGCAGGCATTTTAAGCGACACTGTATCAGATAGAGGTCAGCTTTTCCGGCAATTCCCACCGGGTTTTTTACTGCTGGTCGCTTATCACCGTGCGGCTACCGCACTGGTGGGGAGGTATGTAGGAGCTTTAACTTATTCTACTATTTTTAGCTTATTTCTCTTCGCACAAGAAAGATACTACCTACAATAATGTGACTCTCTACCCACATCACTTAAAAACTATTGATGTGCATACAATCAATAGACAACTCAGTTCAAACTCTGGCTCATACCATCTAGCTAACTTCCACCAGGGTTTTCCCAGTGCAATCTTTCTGCCTAGCTGTCGTCGTGTGATTTCGGGAGCCCCCAAAACATATTATTGGGATATTAACAAGATTTTCTTTCCGACCTCCAGTAAGGACGGCGGGACATGGCTATCTTCGGACTCCGCACCTAGCCAGCGCTCCTACAAGCTAACAATTCCGGCCGATTAAATTGCTTTTCAAAATGCTCAGCCCAACGCTCTAAACGTTTTGACAAATTGTGAATAGGCTGTCCACTCTGGTCACAAAGTATTTTACTAACACCAAGTTTCCTGCTGCCCGTTTCCCGTATCAGACGGAATAATTTATGATGGTTACCAAAGGCAGCGGCTACTTCCATCTCTGACGCACGATGAGACCACCAGGATTCGCGGTCTCTCTTCAGGCTAGCACGGAATTTTGCCCGGAGCTCTATGCGTGTTTCATTGTGTTCGGTTCCAGCCGGAATATGCCGGCGAGCATCGAAAAGTTCCAGAGACCGAGAAGAGACCCAATGTCCATGTTGGCTATTAGACTCGCCACATGAGGATTTGCCTGATGCTACTAAGGTCTGGTGAATATGTGACCAGTGACTTTCAATTGTCTGCAATGAGCGCTTACACAACTCGCATATCAGCGTACCTTGATAGGCATTCAGAACAGCTGGCTTTGTCAGTCGGCTGGTGCAAATGCGCTCACAACATCGTCGTAGGCGTCCGCCAAAACGCATCCGCATGTCAGCACATACAAATGCATGGTCGGTGTCAACACCTGTGCTCCAATTCGAGCAACAGTTCTGGATGCAGCCTCTCCATCGGTAACTGATCGCAATGTGATCGATTTGCGTCCAAGGCTGGTGGGCGCCAAGTCACTCTCCGGCGAGTGCTGTGTCGGAAGTTAGTGCTCGAAAGAAATAAGCGGGCATCCTCACACAAATGAAGTAACCGCTCACCGTTATCATTACGGAAGCCTACACCATGTTGGCCGCCCAGATGCAGCTCATCGGTGGATAATTTTCCAACTTAAGCGTTCAGATCCCCGGCCAGCACTACAGTGTCCCAGCTTCTTCTGTGGCTAAGGAGCTCGTTCAGTTGACGATAGAAGTCGTCTTTCACGGAATCATCGCTACAGTTTGTGGGCGCGTAAGCAGCGATGATGAACAGACACCTAGTAGACCCGCGCGACTTCGAAGCTTTGAACGAGCCAGCCAATCGGACCGCACACATCCGGCTACTGACTGGGATCCAAGCAACCAGAGCAATTTCAGCCCGGGGGCTCAGGGCAATGCCAACACCAGCTTGGCCGGTGCTCGAAGCTGCATCGTCACCCGATAGGCGCAATGAGAAAATACTGCTGGTGTCACCTAAAGGGGATCGCAGAGTGAGCACAGAGCTCGAGTTTTGCAGGCAGGTCTCCGATAAGTAGTAGATATCGATCGAGAGGGTCTCCAATGTTCGGGCAAGTGCTGCCTGTTGACCGATCTGTAGCAATGGGCGTACATTGAGGGATGTAAATCTGAAGGAGGATCGAGGGCTCCAAATGGAAGCCGATGAACTGGGCTTGACTGCTTGGTTGGACATGGGCTTGTCGACAGGGCAGGAGTGACGCTCCGCGTTTGAATGTGAGTTGAAACTAGAAGATAAACGCCAAGCCAAGCACGTTGGGGGGGGGCGAGAATCGAGGGTTGAAAACTAGGGGGATAAATTAAAGTGAGAACGGCATGATAAGGGAGAAAAAGCGTAAGAGTGGAAACAAGTGGATGGGTAGGCTTGAGTAGTAGCACGCAAAACCCTATCTACCCTGCTCGTTGAAGCAGATAGAGCACCGTTGAGTATGCTCTGCGGTGGCCAGAGCATCAGGAAGTGGTTTGTGGCCTATCAGATAAATTTCGAATTCAGTCCTCGTTGTTAGCTTCGCTACTGTCGTCAGCCAATTTCAAAAATTTGTGCTTTAATGCTTCTTGCTTTCCTCTTCTAGTACTCTCCACTTTGCGTTCTACTGCTAAGCTGAGCGGCTTTGTTAACCGTTGTCCCATCACTCTCAGATAACTGGTTCGATGCATGTTGATACATTGCTCATACTTCCCAATACGGTTGTGGACGTCCGTTGTCAGGATCCGCATCATGTGTTTCCCAAATTGTCGTGCAACTGTCCATGCCTGTGGATGGGTAATCGGAGGTCTGTAGCTGACTCTGCGGAGAAGAGCATCAGTGTGCAAGCAATCATGAAGAAAAGTCAATGGAATATAATTTCGGCAGCTATGTACGATGCGATCTGATTATGACAGGGGGCAGTGAAAGCCGCAAGAATGCTGTCACACCGGTGCCACCATATAGTTACGTGAGAGTCATCTGTTTGCGACCGTATGTTGTTGACGAGATGTAAACATTTTGGCTCTAAATGTTTGCTTAGGGCCTCTTCAGCGTATTATTCTCAGGGTTGTATGACAGCGAAGCGTCAGTTCAAACGGTTGACGTACTGCTGTTGATGTTGATAACAAAGTAATATTTTTGTACCTACCCGGGTTAAGGTGATACCGTTATGTTCTTCGATGATTAGGGTAGCAGTAGTTAATTACGGACTCTAAACTCCGACCTTGTTCTTAGTATAAGTAGGGGAAAATTGATGAAAAGACTTATATGGCGAAAATTATGTGCAAGCTTCCACGGCAACCTCAAGTTCAAAAAGATGTTGACAAGCACTTAACCAAAACTCACGAAAAACATAGTCAAAAAGATATTTGGCAATTGAGACAACACACACCAACTGCAGGCCACTGGATTGGCGAACAACAAAGATTGAAAATAGCTGATCTTATCATTTTAGTTGAATGCCCCAGTATCAGAGAAGAGAGTGACGACTGAAAATAGCTTACGTTTGTAATGATAATAAAACTGTGGCATCTAAAGTGGTAGGAACAGATCTGCTTTATCTTTGAAAATCACGCGTACATGTCATACAACTATTTCCCTTCAAGAATTTTAACAGAGCAAGAGCAACGAACATTTTAGGGGAAAAATCTGAATTCATTGTATTTCGTGCACTCTCATTAGCCGCTGACATATAACAGGTAAAAAGTTCAAACGGTTAGGAATGACAGGTCAATAGCAGAAAACATTGGTTAGTAGTGGTAGTGAGGTAGGTACGCTCTACCAAAGCAAAGCAAGGATGGTCACAAACTCAAGCTCTGGTACAGAAGTAAAATGTTGGTTGCTCCGATGTTAGATATCCTGGTAATTATTCTGCAAACGTTTCGCCACCAGTCGAGGTGACATCATCAGCGTGTCTGCGCGTATTTTATATATATATATATATATATATATATATATATATATATATATATATATTCACAGTCTGTTAACATTGTGCCATCAGAACCATGGCAGAAAAAATGGAGAAAATAAAAACATGAAATGCGATAAAAATGGCAAATGATTTGCTTGGTTTTACACACGTCATTTTGAGTTGTTTTTGTAGATTTTCCTGTTTTTGGTGTGTAATAAAGGGGAATAAAATGGCATAACAACATTGACGCCACTGATATCTGTTGCGGGCCGTGACATCCAGTGTTTCCAACCACTGCGATGTAGCATCTCGTGGTCCCCTACCTGGAAGACGGACTAGTCTGACCGCCGCCAAACTTCATGATCCTTCGCCACGTCATTGGCTGTCCACCGCGGCACTTTTTCCAATCGCTCTCCGGGATTGCAAATAGCGCTTGACGTGGAATGCGATGGGCTGGCATGCGAAAACGTGCCCCAGCCAACGCATGCGATGTCCGAGAATAACGTTCTGACGACTGTCACTACTCGCTCCAAGCACTCGGTATCAGATCTCTGCATTGCTTACGTAGTGTTGCTACCACCCGAGCAAACCTTCGAAGACAGCGGTTGTCGAAGACTGACAGCCGCTTCATGTCTTCCGAGTGAATAGGCCGTCTCACAGCCGTACAAGAGTACTGCACGGACGGAAGCATTGTACACCCTACTATTGAGCTTGAGGCTGAGATCATGACGACGCCATAGGTGTTTCAGTTGGATGAATGCAAGGTGGACCTTTGCAATCCGTTGTGAGACTTCATCTCCAACACTGCCACCAGCCGTGATGCAACTCCCTAGATAAGTAAAGCAAGGGACTTGCTCCAGAACATGTCCAACAATGGTGAGCGCGGGTTCGGGCACCTGCCAGCCCTGGAGTAGCATTTTACATTTTTCCCGGAGTGAAGCATAAGCCGTACTTAGACGCCTCCACCGCTAAGCGGGCCAAAGCGCTCTGGACGGTTTGTGAGTCATTCCCCAGCAAAGCGATATCATCGGCGTAGTCCAAGTCCGTGACTCTGTCTCCAGGGAGGAGCTGAACATCGCAGCTCTGGAAACCTTCCAATGCTCTTTGGACGACATCTTCGGATGGCAGAATTAAAGAGGAAAGGTGAAATAGGGCAACCTTGGAGAACACCGCTGGTCACAGCTAACAAAGTGAAAAGCGTACCGTAAGTCCTGACTTTGCCCGACGTGTGAATGTAAAGTTCTTCCAGGATGGTTACAAACTTGTCGGGCATACCTTTCTTCAGTAAACAGTTCCACAATCAGATCTATCTACTGAATCAAATGCCACTCGGATGTTCAAGAACACTACGATTTTTGGCCGCCGGTGGATGTGACGGTTCGGGAAATTGGCGGAGCGTGAAGATTTGGAAGATCCAGCCGCGGTCTGGACGAAATCCGGCTTGTTCTTCTCGGGAAAACTCCACTATTCGTTGAAAGCCTGCGAAGTAGGACCGAGACGAAGAATTTGGATGCGATAGAGATTAAGGAGACTCTGCGGTAGCTAAAGCAATCGTCGCGAGAGTCTTTCTTGTGAATCAGAACAATGACCGATTCTCCCCATGAGTTCGGAAACTTCTTCTCAGTCCAAACTTTCGTGAACAGCGATAGGATTTCGCTGACAAGTACACCCCGACCATCTTTGAATAGAGCCTGTGGTATGCCGTCGGGACCAGGAGCTTTGTGGTGTTTCAAAGATTGGATTGTATCTCGGATCTCTGCTACCTTCGGGAGGCCTGTGGAGACAGGCCAAGCATCATCCGTTGGGGCTGGAGGTGCTAAAGGGGTTGTGTTGGGTGGCTGAATTGAAGAGCGAAGCGCTCTGCCCAGCGACCCAATCGCCTGTGAAGGTTGGTGATCTTCGTGCCGTCTGACTCGAAAATCGTTTGGCTGATAGCGTAGGAATTGCAACCGGTGGCCATGATGATGCAAAATAGACGGCGGAAGTTGCCAGCTGATGCAGCGGCTTCCATCTCATCAGCTTGTTTTGACAACCAAAAGTTACGATCAGACCGATGGCTTGCGTTCAGCTGTTGCGTAATAAACCGGCGGTGTTCGTCGTGCTTTGCGCCAGCAGGCACCGCCCGCGGGGATCCAGCAATTCCGAGGATCTTCCCGAGAGTGAGAGTGGAGCGAGCGAGGCCACAGCTGGACAAATCGGCCGACAGCAGGGTTTGTTGCAGACTTAATCAGTGTTGATCAACATCTAGAGTGGGAGAGAGCGCGGGATTTTCATGAAGCTTTCGTTGATACTGGTTCTTCACCATTGAGTCCTCCAACTTGTAGGTGCTTTCTCGAGTGTGTTTGAACCTAGATGAACCACCGAAACGCATGCAAACGGTCGCAGACACCAGTGCACGATCGGTATCGACGCATGCTGTCGCTGCCGCGCCACCCGCGACTTATGGCTACATGGTCAATCTGTGACAAGCGCTGGGTTGATGATGGGGGGCGCCAAGTGGCGTACTGGCGTCCAAGATGACGAAAGTTAGTGTTGGAGAGGAAAAGCGGATGATCAGCACACAGGCTGGGCAGTCTCTCTCTCTGCTGTCTGAGCAAACATCATCATATCCTTGCGGTCCCCCGAGGTTGCGCTCACATGGCAGCAGCCGACCGACACGCGCTTTGAAGTTTCCTGCCAAAACAATGATGTCTGTTTTAGGAACCCTTAGGAGCAGCCCATGAAGGTTCTGGTAGAACTGGTCTTTGTATCCGAGCTAGTCAGTGGGCGCGTAGGCAGAGATCACGAAGAGACCACGCTTTTCGACTCGACGTCTGTTAACTTTACAAGAGCCATGGAGCCTAATTGCACAAAGGCGAATATTGATCGAAATCCAATCAATCAGAGTAGTCTCTGCTCTAGCACTGAGGGCGATTCCAACACCAGCTTGCCCAGATGCGGCAGACTCGGCGTCACCAGAGGCGGAGAAGGAAGCGGGTGCGTGGGTGGAGCCGTGACGCCAGCTGGTAAACCGAATTAGAGTTCTGGAGTCGCGTTTCATCCAGGCAGCAGATATCAATTCCAAGGGACTCTAGCGTGCGTGTAAGTCCAGTTTGCTGACCGATCTGCAGTAATGTACGTACGTCGAAGGCTGCAAGTTTGAACTGCGTTCCGGGTTACAGAAGCGAAGATGAGAGACTTCGGGGTTGGCAGCTTCCTATTAAGCACTGTGTGGTTGAGTTGGCAGATGTCACGGGAACAGGTTTATCGGAAAAGTTGGGGTTGATCGTCGTAGAAGAATCAGGTAAAAATGGGTGTGAATGGTAGAAGGGAAAAGTAGGTAAAATGGCTGCGTGTGCTTATGAAGTTGGAATAGTAGCATGAGTGAATAGCATCGTAGCAGCAAGAGAGCGTGTGAATGGTTGTAGTTGTAAGTCCATCGTTCGTCAATAGGCGAGATATTATCCAGCTGTCTAGGCTGAGATACATCCTTGTGCACATTAATAGAAACAAACTACGATTGTATCTCTTTTTCAATGAATATCATGTTTTTATACATGAAAGCTGCCCTTTTGGCATTTTTATTTTTATTTTATTTTGGGAATAGATATTTCATCATTGTTTGTGAATCAGACGATGTAATAACTGCGCATGTCTAGTCGTTACAGCACCCAAGATTGCGTCATACATTTTATGGTTAGTAAGGTTTTTGTTTCAACTTCTTGTTTTTTGTGATTCAGTCATTGTTTGAGATGGACGTGACTCCCAGAAGGCGCATGAAGATCGTGACCTTGCACGAACACACAGACAAGACCTACAGGGACATAGCAAGAATAGTAGGCGTCAGTCCGGCAACCGTCAGCCGTGTGGTCAAAATGAAAAAGGAAACGGGATGCATTTCGCCAAAACGCAAAGGGAAATGTGGTCCTAAGAAGAAAACCACTGCCAGGGATGACGCTTACCTAATACGGGAAAGTGTTAAAGATCCTCGAAAGACTTGTGACGCATTAAAACGTGATTTGGGGGAGAAAGGAATAGAAATCAGTTCTTCAACGGGATCTGGCCCCGTGCCACATATCAAAAATGGTCAAGACTTTTTTCAATACCAATCAAATAACTATCTTGGACTGGCCTGGAAATTCACCAGATTTACATCCCATTAAAAATATGTGATCTATTTGCAAGCAACGCCTTCGTGGCATGGACTGTACGACAAAGGAGAAACTTAATCAAGCTTCAATTTAAGTTTGGTACAGGGACCCAAGATGTTGAAATACGCCAGATCCGTCAGGAAATGTCTTTTTTAGTTCTGGAACAGCTCTTCTTTAGAGAACTTCTATATATTGTGGAGAGCGCATCATACCCTGGACTGGATGCAAGGCGCCGACGCCGTAATAACTAAAGCACCCCCAAAACATCGGCTTTTGTGGGTGTTTCATAAAGTGGTCAATGTGGGAATCACGAACCTTTTCTCCCTCTGACCTCCGAACATATTGACTTCTCTGACCATGAACATAGAAATGGCTTTCATCGCTGAATAGGACTTTTCTCCAATCTTCTTTTGTCCAGTTTTTATATTTTAGTCCCCATTTGTAACACTTAACTTTCATTACTTTTGTCAGAAGTTGTTTTTTCACAGGCCGTCTGGCTTTCCGACCAACTTCCAGGAGTCGCCTGCGAACCGTTGAAGAACTGATTTCTATTCCTTTCTCCCCCAAATCACATTTTAATGCGTCACAAGTCTTTCGAGGATCTTTAACACTTTCCCGTATTAGGTAAGCGTCATCCCTGGCAGTGGTTTTCCTCTTAGGACCACATTTCCCTTTGCGTTTTGGCGAAATGCATCCCGCTTCCTTTTTCATTTTGACCACACGGCTGACGGTTGCCGGACTGACGCCTACTATTCTTGCTATGTCCCTGTAGGTCTTGTCTGTGTGTTCGTGCAAGGTCACGATCTTCATGCGCCTTCTGGGAGTCACGTCCATCTCAAACAATGACTGAATCACAAAAAACAAGAAGTTGAAACAAAAACCTTACTAACCATAAAATGTATGACGCAATCTTGGGTGCTGTAACGACTAGACATGCGCAGTTATTACATCGTCTGATTCACAAACAATGATGAAATATCTATTCCCAAAATAAAATAAAAATAAAAATGCCAAAAGGGCAACTTTCATGTATAAAAACATGATATTCATTGAAAAAGAGATACAATCGTAGTTTGTTTCTATTAATATGCACAAGAATGTAGGTAGGTTGTCTTAGGGGACCACCGCCCAGAGCCTTTGGCCAAAAGGGCCTGACTCACAAGGCCGCAGGGCGAGATGAGGGACTCGCACCCGATGGGAGCAGGTGACTGGACACAGTTCATACGCTTACCGGATGACGAGAAGCCATGCCAGGGGCCCAACACTCCCGAAGTTAGAGACAAGATCCGATGCTCGGATTGATTGTCGGTGTATAATGTCTTCAAAGGAGACAAGGGACAGTGCCATTATTTATTGGCGAGTCACCTCCGTCACATCGCTGTGTTGTTAAACGGACATATGTGGCTTTTTATAGGGAGAACGCTTGCCAGGCGAAAACCCACTACCTCGTGGAACACTGCCGCCAAACCATTCGTCGGAACGGAAAATTTCCGAAACGCCCAGTTGGCACCACGAGGAGGTTGTTTGGCGAGCCAGCGCGCATGCGCTTTTATAAGTTATCGTCATCGGTCGTTTCGGCAGGGGACATTTGAAAATGGCCTCGCCGACCCGTATCTCGCAACCACAGCCCATTTTTCGCCTTTGTTGTGTGCTGTCTTAGCTGTTTGTATGGTGTCCTTTCCTTGTATAATTATTCGACTGTGGTGATGATCCTTTGCTCGTATGTAGTGACCTGGAGATTTCCCTCGTCTGATTGTGTAAATTCATTTAAAATATTAAAAATTATAAGTTTTTGGTATTAGGGAATTCGGCGGTTTGCTTGACGGAATGTTTGTTTGTTTGAAACACAAATAAACACATCCATTTTTGAACCCTGCGACACATACGGGCGCAACCCTTAGCCCATGCGTGACAGATGGTGATGGAGCGGCAGAGAATCATCACCATCATCATCATCAACAGCAGTACATCAGCCATTTGAACTGATGCTTCGCTGCCATACAACCATGAGGACCTAGGTAATAAAGAATAAGAAGAGGGAGAGAAGGGGGACTTACCTGAAAACCTTAATGCCCTAAGCAAACATTCAGGGTCAAGGCGCCTACACCTTGTGTAGACAACATACCGTCACAAACAGCTGGCTATCGTGCAAAGATAAGGCGGCATCGGCGAGACAGCTTCCTTGCGGCTTTCACTGCCACGCGTCATAATCAGACATTATGCCGCAGATAACTCAGCACCAAACACACTTTAAACAGACAATCCGATTAGGAGACGGCAGCAGACGCGCCACTGGTGTCGGTTGCGAGCCATGTCCTGTAAAGTCTCGAGCCAAGCACAAGGTGAGTCACGTGGACTCCAGCCCGGAAGGCGAGACGGACCAACGGCACCCAGTTTGGTCGTCAGTGACTTCATTTCCCTCTGCCAAGTCAACTTCTGTCCACCTCGAGCCTTGCGCCATCCGACACCTGGTAGACTGAACAAGGCCCTCCTAGGAAAGCGGTAACCAGGCATGCGTAGCACGTGCCCGAGCCAACTCAACTTATTCAGTGCTACCTGTTGTTCTAGGGTGCTAGCATGATTATCACTACCTAGTACTCGCCCAGGGACATCATCGTTGGGGATGCGCTGGTGCCATCCGACACCAGCAATGCTTCGCAAACAACGATGATCAAAGACTTGAAGGCGCCTCAGATCTTCAGACCGAAGGGGCTAAGTTTCACTACCATAGAGCAGAACGGCCCTCACTGTGGCCTTGTATACACGGCCTTTCAGACGAAGGGAAACTCACTTCTGTCGCCAAAGATGACGCAGGTTCAAGAAGGCAGCTCTGGCCTTTGCAATGCGTGAGCTCACGTCAGTTTCTATGCGCCCATCATTGCTGATGCAGCTGCCAAGATAAGTGAATTGATCAACCACCTCGAGTTCCTCGTTAGCAAGCGTCAAGGGGTCATCGAGTGGCTGGTGGTCCTGCAGAGACACTTTGCACTTTGAAGGTGAGAAGTGCATACCAAGTAATGGGACCACTCTGGATAGGCTATTCAGGGTTGATAGTGCCGCCTCAACGTTGTCGAAAAGCAAGACGATATCGTCCGCATAATCTAGATCAACTAACCGTTCACCAGGCAGCACTTCAACACCTACATCGTGAGATTCCCCAAGGGAACACTCCATGATAGAATCCACGACGAAACTGAACAAAAATGGGGAAATCGGGCAACCCTGTCGAACGCCACTTGTAGTCGAAAAGCTATCCGATAGGGCACCATAGACCCTGACGCGGCCTGTAGTGTTCGAGTATAGAGCACGAAGGATGTTCACATATTTCGTGGGAACACCTTTTCGCGCAAGTAATTCGAACAGAATCGATCGATCGACTGAATCGAACGCACTCTTGAAATCGAGGAACACAGATATTGTCGGTCTGCGGTATGCGTGGCGCTGCTCTAGCACCTGCCGCAAAGTAAATATATGGTCTATACAGCCACGTCCTGGGCGAAAACCGGCCTGCTCTTCTCTAATCCGAGATTCCCGTTCTGCAGTGAGGCGACGAACGAGAATCGAGGCCAGTAATTTTGTCACAACTGGCGTTAGGCTAATACCCTTGTGGTTCGCACAGTCTGTGCGACTGCCCTTCTTGTATATTGCCACTATAATCGATTCGCTCCAATTAGCCGGCACACTCTCTTCGTTCCAGATACGTTCGAATAGGGAGGTCAGTGCTTTGCAGAGGACCTCACCTCCATCCTTAAATAGGGCAGGTGGTAGGGAATCCGGGCCAGCGGCACGAAAACGATTGAGGGTTGTGATCGCGTTTCGGACCTCGGCCTCCGACGGAGGCTCTAAACTAACCGTCCATGGCTCGTCCTGCATCACCTGAGTAGGAAGAGGTCCGGGAGCAGGGGGCCAGCTGAACTGATGTTCAAAGTGCTCAGCCCAACGAGCCATACGGCGCTCCTTATTGTGTATCAGCGCACCCGCGCTGTCCCTGATTGTCTCACTGACGCCTGGTTTTCTCGGACCAGTGGTGCGCATTAGCTGGAAGAGCTTCCGGTAATTGCCTACTGCTCCTGCCTCCTCCATTTCTTGAGCCCGACTGGTCCATCAGGCTTCCTTGTCAGCATGTAGGCTCCGCTTTAGTTCACGCCTAATAGCCTGTCTTGTCACATTGTGTTCAGAACCAGCCGGGAGGTGCCTTCTAGCTTCCAAAAGGTTCACGGACCTCTCTGATATATAGTGACTGGTGCGATGACGACTGATAGTGCCACAAGCAGATGCTCCTGCGTCGTGCATAGTGGCCGAGATCCTATTCCACTGAAGTTCAGTATCATTAGGACAAGACAGCGAGAGTTCGCTATGAAGTGCTTCTTGATAGGCTTGCCTGACAGAGGGCTGGGACAATTTCTCCGTTGCCAATCGAGGGAGACGCTTTGTGCGCCTTCCGGTAAAGTTCACGGAGAAACGACAGCGCACCAAGACATGGTCAGAGTCGACACAGGTACTCCAGTACGAGCGGCAATCCAGAATGGAACCGCGCCACCTGTAACTTTTGGCTATGTGGTCAATTTGGGTCCATCGCTGACCAGCTACAGGTGGACGCCAAGTGGCACTTCGGCGCCCACTGTGTCTAAAAGCAGTGCTAGTAAGAAACAACTGGTGCTCCGCACATAGTTGCAGCAGACGCTCGCCGTTGTCAGTCTGTTCGGCGTTAAGTCCATACTTACCACCCAGCTGAGCTTCTGAAGAGCTCAGACGCCCTACTTGTGCGTTCATATCCCCTGCAAGTACTATAATATCTGAACTAGTAGTACTGCGTAGCAGCGTGTTCAGTTCGTGATAGAAAGTGTCCTTGACTGCATTAGAACTGCAGTCCGTGGGAGCATAAGCAGAAATCACAAACAAACAGCGTTTTGTTTTACTTCGCGAATCAACCTTAGCTGATGTCGTCAAACGGGCTGCACATAAACGGCTGTTCACCGGAATCCAATCAACCAACGATGACTCAGCCTTGGAGCTGAGAATGATACCTACACCAGCTTGACCCGTGAGTGCCGCATCGGCGTCTCCGGATGCGTGCAACCAATAACGAGAGGATAAGTCGGGTGCAGTCAATTCAATAACCCCGTTAGGGTCATTAATCCTAGTTTCGGACACACAACACACATCAACACCCAGTGTGTCCAAGGTGCGTGCGAGTGCAGCCTGCTGACCTGTTTGTCTTAGAGTGCGGACGTTGAATGTCGCCATGGAAACGGGACAGCGTGGCCTTATAAGGAACTTTTGCAGATAGGCGTCCGATAGGTGCTGTGGGATGGTGACTGCAGATGGTTCTACTCCAGTAGCACTTCGGTTGCTGTCAATTAAGCTGGGAATTATAGAAGGAAGGTTAGTAATGGGGGCCGGGATGGGAGTAAGAGAAAAAGGTGGAAAAGAAAGAAGGGAGGCGCCAGCAGTAGAATGCTTTCGCTTATCCGCCCTGCTGTATGCAGCAGATATGGCGACCCTTGATAATCTGCGCGACGGCCGATGCAGGATGAAGTTTATGTTTGAAGAAAATGTCATGGTTGTATGTGGGCTGGGATACTGCCAGGGCGCCCAGACCTAGACAGGACAACGATTAGGGTCCTCATCCAAAGCCTTTGGCTCAAAAGCCTTTCCGCAAGGCAGCGGGGTGGCAGTGATTTAGTTTTACAGAAATGGACGCCATCCCATTTCAAACCCCCAACCTGGAGGACCAGGAGACTGAGTTTGTCTGACCTCTCACCATTGACCAACCTGGTAGGAGTAGCTCTCAAGATGCTCGGAGGCATCACCCAGTATAGCTCAATGGGTCAATGAGGTACGCAAACCGTCGCACCACGTTAAGGTCCAGTCTCGTTGCGACGGACCGGCGGCAACAGAGAAGCGTTAGTACCGCGTACCGGTGTACTGTTGATGCATTCTAGGGTGTGCAGATGCACGGCTGATGCGTCCGTTTGATGAAACAGGTTCCGTTGAGTAACCTCGGAGATGGCCATAGCACTAGGAAATTACTCAAGTTTCTCACCGCATTTGTGTCCAGGCGAAAGTAAAATCCAATCAATATTTCAGTGGGGAAACAATTTGAGTCAATGGTGTACAGTCGAAGTCGTTCCAGGATCATTCGTGTCCACCACATGACGTGCGTACCTGCCTTCCCAATGGCCAGCGGAACTGAACTACCAGTCAGGGTAGCTGACGTTGCTGCTTTGAAAGGGAACATTCCTGGGTGGATCTGTTTCCGTTGATTTTACACAACTTATACGCGTTTTCGATAGCTGTTTCTACAAAAGGCTTTTGCCCATAGGTGTTCATGTCTGATCTGGCTGGGATTCGCAGCTAGCAGAGGACGAGATCAATGCAACCGGAATCGCATATAAAGTGGTAGATATAATAAGTTGGAAGTCAAAGGCCAACATTTAGGGGTCAAATCGCATTCCCATCACACAGCACATGTTGGAGTATATTAGTTGGATCTAGTTTCTGTACAGCCTTCACTAGTGATGCGATCAGCCAGACTCTTAAAAACTGAGTGCGTTCAAAGTCTGTACGTCCATCCAGCAAGTGCACATCGGTTAACCGAAAAAGTGCAGAATTTAACATTACCACCCAGAACAATCTGTTCACTATTACTCTAGGATGTATTGAGATAGGACAGAGTCGTTCTTATGATCCCGGTCATCAAGTGTTCACAAGGTAAAATACGATACATAAGTACTGCGCCTTCTCAAAAAGAAATGGTTGATGACAAGCAAGTTATGGTCAGCAGATGCTGAGCAGAACTAATAGACATGACAAGTGCTTGCATAGACTAAGCAGAATGCCTCAAGGTTTCGAGAAATCTTACTCCCTCCCACACATGTTAGGTATATTAATGCATCGATGCCAAATGATCCAGTGGATGTATGGTCGATCGTATCAAACTTCTGCAGTAGTTCAACATCAAAACTGTTACGGTAAACCAATGTTCATTATTCGCGCCACATCACACTGTTGAAACAAACAGGCCATCTTGATGATAACGAAATAGAAAGTGGTCCCATAACCAATGAAAATGAGCTGTATTTGGATAGGCTGCTTTGCATGGAGACTGAAATCATGCATTTGGAAAGCACAAAAGGTCCAGGCATCAGCAGTACACCGGTACGCAATGCTGATTCTTCGTTCCCGCGCGACCACCACCGGTCGCACGCGGGCTAAGGATACTGCGAGAATCGCCCTGCCCCTACGCAGGCTCGAACCCGCGCCGTCAGATTACAAGACAAGCTCGTTACCTTTGGGCTACGGGCCATGAAAAGATGTACAATAAGGAGTGCGAATATTTGCGTTACACTAATCCCTAAGCTGAGCAGTGCCTTTCGAGAAAAACGCAGATATTTGGTGAGTGCAACAACAACAACAACAACAACAACAACAACAACTGAAGGAGATCGGCTCATAAAATTCACACTGATAGTAGTCATGGTCACGGATTCTGAGTTCAACTTACTGTAATTGAACTGAAGTAAGGGTACTAGTGAAGGAAAAAGAAGCTGGAAATTTAAGATTGATCAACACTGTAGATAAATGGACTGGAACCTAAATTCCGCGACCTTGCAGTGTTTATGCCTTGGATCCGAGTCCCAGCTCCTGCTTGAGTGTTGACAGTTATGCAGTTCCCCAGCCGGTGTACAGCCAATTAGCTACAAAAGCTGATGTTTTTTGACATTAAAAAAGGTTGGACGACGTGATGACGAAGTATCACCTGCGAGCACAGCGGCGTTGGGCGACTCGATCATAAGAGAGGAAAACGCGCCACTAGCACGTACTACGGAAAACAGAAATCAAAACACAGTTAAGATACTACGGAGTGGTCATAATATGGAATGATATAGTAATAGCAACTCACTTTCGCCTCTTTTAACCACGTCTCCCGGGTAGAACACACATGTACATATTCCCGATTATAGACAGGTTCGTTACGAAAGAATCCAACGGGAGTTGCATCCGATGGGTAAATAACCTCGAATTTGAGCAGATGCCGAGGCAAAACATACAGCGGATGGTTTTTAAAGTCTTGAACACGATTGGGTAGTGGCTTGCGCAGTAATCCTGATCGGATACTATCTTCGTCGACGCTGTCTCGACGACGTGTGGCAAGATTCTCAGTTTTGGCCACTAGAGTTCCACTCCTTGCAGCAAGCAGGTCGAATAGATGCCGTTGGTATTGTAAAATCTGGTTCCATTTAGTTTCTGGAAGACGGTGCGCGCGGGATTTGACGCACCATTCAGGATCATAACGGGCAGTCAAGTCAACTGGATTACGACCAACATATGGGAGATTGGCAACGTCACATAAACGAATAGCAGTTGCTCCAATAACATATAGTTTCGGTGGGATGTCTGCTATCAGATCCACCGAATTCTCAAAAGAGGAGAGTTGGACAGGCACCCAACGCTGCCTACTAAGTAAGTACACCTCAAAAAACGTATGTATAGTGGGAGTGGACGAGTCAAGTGAATACAGGGAATGGCCACCCTCATCCGAAGAGCTAGAGACGATTTTTCGGTTGCCTTTCTTGGTGTGGTTGTTACAGACTGATGTTCGTAAAGTGTTTGCGGCAGTCGCAGTAGGGTTCATGGGTAACGGTGTCAAACCAACAATTAAGCGCACATCGAAGCCTAACGCTCTTAAGGCACTCACGAGAAGAATAACGCAATCAGTAGCAGAGACATGATAGTTGGCGACACGGTGAAGTAACGTGAGACCAGTTGCATCGGTAGCAGAACCTTTGAGGGAGAGTATAGATGACACACACGCTCGCAAATGTTCTAGATCCCACGAGGCGATATCGATAAACTCCGAATTACTATGTAGCACTGGTTGTGTAGTAGAGAGAAGAGACAAGCCAAGAGACCTGTAGAGTGGGTTGTCACATAAACTGTTTAGGAAGCGAACGTGAGCAAGAAAACACAAAATATGAACATGGTGCACGGTCCTGAAGGTTTCTCTGAGACGGCGCAATGCTTCCCGCCGTTCTTGTAACTGAGGATCATTATTTACTTTCCTGTCAGAAAGTGATTTGTTTGGAACAGAAACTGTGAGAACTTTGCTGCTCAGATGAGAATCCTCTACGTTTTCCTTCCGCATCTCCGCGTTTAGCAAACACTGCATAAAATCCACCTCTTTGACATCACAGTGTTCACCATCTTCAACATCTTCCCAGTCGTCAGCATTGTCCGATTCCCCATCGAACTTAAGTTCGTTGGAGACTTTTGAGCGGACATTACGCGAGACGTTTCTTTTGGCTACAGTCCTCCGGGGCTTTTTCTGACTTGTAGATGGGTGAGTCCTAAAAGTTTTCACAGGCTCAAAGTCATCCGAACTCCCGGCTGTTTCGCCTGATGATGAACTGATGGGTTTCCAATCATCAGACTTGTCGGAATGATGAACACTTGATGTTTCGCAAGATGTAGATATGTTGTTCTCTGAAGGCGCCAAAGTGCTGCGTGAAAATCGCTTCAGAGGCTTTGAACTTTCGAGCTCCCTCAATTCAGGTGGTCGTCGTCGCAGCCGTTTAGAGTACGTACGGGATTCCGATTTCACGAGCGAAGAGTGTACCCTTCGATGGTGTGAAACATTTACCGCCTTAGCGACGAAAGCGGTTTCGGAGGTAACCTCATTCGAGTTGCTTGCCGTATCCGACACGTTCGCATCCGGAGATACATCACGGGATCCACTCAGTAGGCCTAAAGGTCTTCCTACAGTATAATTAGGACATATTCTGTCTTGCAAAAGAGACCGGCAGTTTTCCCCAGAAGAGCATACTTTGGCAACCCCAGCTCCCAGTTTCTTTGCAGTAATCAGATGGGGGCTATTCAAACTGCCTTGCGCAAACTTACACAGAGGTTGATGACTTTCCCAATTTCCACTTTCTTTTGAACGGCTTTCCAAGAAATACGGCGACACCACAATGTTAGGCGAGTTGCGTGAGGCACATATCTCACTTGACTTTTGACGAAGACGCTGACTTCGCCTTGCCATAAAGTGGCTGTAATGTCAGAGACAAGGCTAAAATATAAACAAAGAAGTGGGCAATAGAAATCTACACTACAAAATACACTAAGGAACCTTGAATGAGGACATGAGGCTACTCTCTAAAAGATGAGGTTAGGAATGAGCTGATCAGAAATGATCAGGATTACGAGTAAAAAACTGGCGATCAACAAGGGTTCGAGAGTAAGTGTGGTGGATATGGAGACTGTGACCACTTGCGAGATTCTACCTTACATGGTGAAGTCGCACAGTCAGTGACATTCCTGTTTTCGGTTTTTTACACTTAGTTGTTAACACTCCATACTGACTAATTTTGTTCCTTTGCTCCTCGACCCTCCATTCTGTGTACTTTGAGTTACACCTTAGTTTTTAATCATTACTAATTTTTGTGGTTGACCTGGCGAAATGAGTCGTTGCAAATAAATCCACCGCACTCCCGCGCCCGGACCACAATTGTCAACCTGAACTGAAATGAGAGGGGTGCGGTATTATTCCTCTCCATGTTTATCGTTGCCAATACACTTTCTCCGTTCTTTATACTTTCAGCTCTCGTCTACAGTCAGACGAAGAGAGCCTGAATTTCCAGGTCGTTGGTCTCTCTCTGGCGCTCTATCATACTATAATTTATTCGTCTGTGAAAGAATCTCCATGGACCGTTTTCTCAGACCAGACCAATTCGAGGTTGATCCCAATGTTCCGGATGCACAAAGGCAGTGGACTCACTGGTACTATACCTTTTGTAATTTTTGAAGTCTATTGAAACACAATCATGATAAGCGAAAAATCCTGGTGCACCACATAGCCCTATTAGTCTTCGAATATATTAATGAAAGTGTCAGCTTCGACGAAGCCATACACAAACTGGAGAGCCTTTATATCAAGCCTAAGAATGAAGTTTTCGCGCACCACATTTTAGCTACTAGCAAACAAAACAGCGAAGCTAACTTAGACCAGTTTGGTCAGAAACTCAAAATCGTTGCTAAGGACTGCAACTTCAAGGCAGTCAGTGCGGAGGGAAATCGTGATGGTGCCATGCGCGACGCCTTTATTACTGGATTACTCTCTCAGATTCGACAGCGCTTATTGGAACACGGCGCGTTAAGCTTTCAAACTGCATTTGCTTTAGCGAGGTACCTGAAAATGGCACACCAGCACATACAGTGTTACCATAATACCATGTTTCCCCCACCATGCGCATAAATGTCCAACAAACCCGAGTCACCTCACTTGATTGCCAAATCTTCATCTTCGCCTCCATCATCACCATCACTATACATTGCCGTTGCATTGAACGAAAAGCGCTACTTTTGTGGTTTCACTCGACATCCGCGGGTATTGTCCGGCTTGTGAGACAGTCTGCATGAACTGTGGTAAGAAGGGACATTTCAAGAAAGCTTGTTTGTCAAATCCATTCACGAAGAATACTTCGCAGGCAACTTCACTAATTTCTTACTCTACGATCGCAGTTGCCCCCGGTTGCTTAGTGCGAGCTATCACCAGGATACAGATTAACGGTTCTGAACTGGAGGCGCTGATTGGTACTGGCAGTTTCGAAAGCTACGTCTCTGCTACTGTTGCTCACAAGGCGAAATAGAAGCTTACTCCGTCGCGCACGCGCGTATCTATGGCTTCAACTCAAGTGCAGATGTGTACCGCGGGGCATTGCAATGTAACAGTCACATACAAAGGAGACGTGTACCACAACGTTAGACTTTCCGTGTTACAGAATTTGTGCTCAGATGTCTTGCTCGGGCACGATTTTCTTCAATTACATGAGAAATTAGAGATTCCGTTCGGTGGCAAGAAACCTCTGTCTGTCTGCAGCCTCACTAGCGCAAAAGTTGAAGCCCAATTACTCTTCCGTAACCTTGCACCGGAGTGCAAATCCATAGCGACGAAGTCCAGACCGCAAAGTCCCACCGACGATAGTCTCATTCGTTCCGAAATAAATCGTCTCCCACAAGAAAGCATTATCGAGCCATCCTTTTCTCCATGGGAGCCCAGGTGCTAGTCACTACTAACGAAAGGCACAAACGACGAATAATCATAGCTTACAGTCAGACAATAAACCGGTTCACACACCTCAACCATATCCTCTTCCTAAACTGGACGAAATTGTCCAGAAGATCGCTACGTTTGATACATTCAGTAGTTAGGATCTAAAGAGTACTTACAACCAAATGCACACCAAAGCGGAGGAACGATTGTACACGACTTTTGAAGCCTGTGGCAAACTCTACTAACTTGGTCGCATATCTTTCGGAGTAACTAATGATGGCTCTTGCTTCCAAAGAACCATTGATGAAATTATCTCCAAAGGAAATCTGACTGGTACGTTTGCCTACATAGACAACGTCACCATTTGTGGAAAAGATGCTGTTGAACATCGGCAGAATTTGGGTCGTTTTTTGAACGTTGCTTCCAAGTACGGAAGAACCTTTAATGACACAAAAAGCGTGTTCGGGGCCCAACGGGTTAAGCTTCTGGAGTATGAGCTCTCCAAAGAAATAATTAAGTCTGCCCCTGAACGACTGAGGCCTTTGCAAGAACTGTCTCCTCTCAGTGACATCAAGGCCTAACGGAGAGTGGTAGGGGTGTTTGCTTACTACTCCCAATGGATACCACAATTCGCTGACAAGATCAACCCACTCGGTCACAACACGGAATTCCCCACACCACCATATGCCTAGAAATCCTTCGAGAATCTAAAGAAGGAACTGAAAGACGCCGTACTTATCAATGCCGACCCTAATGTGCCGTTAGTGATCGAAACAGATGCTTCTGATGTAGCTATATCAGCTACCTTAAACCAGAGCGGAAGACCAATAGTCTTCTTTTCCCGCACCTTATCTCCCATCGAGAGGTAACATTCATCAGTGGAAAAGGAAGCCTATGCTATCGTGGAAGCTGTGCGAAAATGGCGACATCTACTGCTTGGTAACCATTTCAAAATGGTCACAAATCAGCGTTCTGTCGCCTTCATGTACAGTAGTATGAATCAGAAAATTAAAAACGACAAAATACAGCGCTGGCGGCTCAAAATTACACCCTTTCATTACGATGTTATATACCGACCCGGCAAGTTCAACCAGGGAGCCGATAAATTCTCACGTACTTGTCGCAGCAGTTCATTTGGTAACCTGAACTCAAAACAACTTCATGACTCTCTGTGTCACCCGGGCATAACTCACATGCTCTATTTCGTCCGTGCCAAAAATCTTCCTTATTCTGTGACCGAAATTGTCAATGATTTCAAATTGTAATGCTTGTTGTGAGCTGAAACCAAGGTTTGTGCAGCCCCCACTGGGCCAGCTTGTGGAAGTAACCCAATCTTTAGAGCGCCTCAGTGTTTTAAAGGCCCGGTGCCCTCTAACTCTATCTATTAACAATAGTGGGTGAGTATTCCCGTTTTCCATTCCCTTTTGCATGCTCTGACTTAACCTCTTCCACCGTGATTAACTGCTTCTGTCAACTCTTCGATGTTTGGATTGCCAGCCTACATTCACTCAGATCGATGTTCCCCGTGAACTGCGTGATTTTCTTCACAACAAGGGAATAACAACGAGCCTATCACCCACAAGCTAATGGGCAGGTTGAACGCTTGAATGGAACACTGTGCAGAGTCCTTTCTCTCGCCCTACGCTCACGCGACCGCCCCGTTGATCAATGGGAGACTGTCCTACAGGACGCCTTACATTCAATTCTATCACTTCTGTGTACTGCAACAGTAACTCCGCAAGTTTTTCAGGCATAATCGAAGGTTTTCGTCTGGCTTCTCCATCTCTACCTAGCTGTCATCACCGGATCCTGTCTGGTAAGGAAAAAACGTCCGATCCATCAAGTTCGACTCTTTTGTGAAACAAGTGGAACTTATGGAGTGTAACCCTAAGTATGCACATGTCCGACTATCAAACGAGAAAGAGGAGACCGTTTCAATCCAACAACTGGCCCCCATGGGTGAACACCCGCTCGAACAAGATGACACGAATAACGCCGGTTCAGAAGAAGCGATTGCACCCCGACATGATGAACAGACTTGCTTACGCGACGAAGGGAACACGATTCCAGGCTATTCTCAACCAAACTTTACCGAAACGTCGTCTACAAGGAGCGAAAGTGGGACCCGTCAACAGCGCGTGCGTCCATATTGCCTCAGAAACCGAGGAGCCTAAACATTAGCTCTTTTACTTCCGTGAAACTTTAATACACACGAGGCAATCATGTCCAGCAACTGTTGTCATACACTGTTTCTGCCATCAACATAATCCACGTTTGGTACGTACACTCTTCAAAATTTCGGTAAGGTAGAACGTGGTATTCTTTCTCTCCGTATTTATCGTTGCCAATACACTTTCCGTTCTTTATACTTGCAGCTCTCGTCTACATTCCCAACGAATAAAGCCGGAATTTTCAGGCTTCTCCCTGGCGTTCTATCATACTACAAGGGGTTATGAAAATAAACAATATTTGGGGGACAGCGTTAGGAAGAAAAACAATTTTGAAGGAGTACATCATCGTCACACCCGGTTAGGTGGCCAACACGGGTACGGAAAACGCTGGAAGGCCATCTTGTTTTTCGGGACTGGATAGCAGCGCCCAGTTCATCTGTCTGGAGAGACCGGAACCTACGACCCTCCCTTTCGGAACAGTGTTTAAAGCTACCGTATCAAGACGGATGGCGGTAAAAGTCAAGATTGAATAATCAGCTATAACACAGCTTGCGCCATAGGGCACACAAATCGGTTCCTCATTGAAATGAATCGAAAGAATGCAAATACTGTGTAAGGAATACTTTTCGGTAAATCTCATCAAACCCAGACTTTACATACTAAATGTGCCGGGTACGGCTGAGTATTGATTATAGTTTATTTCCGGAAGGAAATGTATCGATAAACCGCGCGGTTACTGAAGGTAGATTGTGTACAGGGGTAAATCACTTTCACAACCAAAGATTAACTGGGACACAACTCGAAGGAGCGTGCAACGGAAATTGTAGTCCATAGAAGAAGTATGTAATCTCAACAGACTAGCAACTAGACATAGAGCCAACAAAGCCATGGAGATTATCAGATAAGCGGAAGTCACTGCATCATAATCATCGTGGCATGGTAGTTGAAGGTGATCAACACGCTTCAGCTAATATGCCGCAGGAAGAATGGAACATTTTGACAAAAATGTAGAACAAAACATTTTTAGTTTGTTTTTCACACGCCGATTTTTCTTTTTTTTGTCATTTCCAATGTTTGTAGTATTAAACATGTGAATCAATACAATACTGTACACAATTCTTCCACTGATTCCGGTTGAGGGCCGTCTTCAAAAGTGCTAAGCCATGGGCACTCCTCATCTTTGGGTCCCATCCTGGAAGACGTACGGACCCAACAGCGGCTAGACACGACGTCAGCGATTTCATCTGCTGCCGCCAAATGAAAGGCTGACCACCACGCGGTCGCTTCCAGCCAGGTCCTTGACGAGCGAATAGAGCACGACGCGGTAGACGCTCAGGTTCCATAAGTAGGACGTGACCGAGCCATCTTAACTGGCGCAACAAAACCAGTTTGTTGAAGGGAATACTTGCATTCCCCAAGATGCGACGTCGAACGTCATTACTATTAACTCGATGTTGCTACCAAACAAGATCGACCTTCTTTAAGCAACCGTTATCGAACGCAGAAAGACGACGCATGTCTTCCATGCGAATCGGCCAGGACTCGCACCTATACAACAATACTGAGCGAACTGATGCGCTGTAAACGCGGCCCTTTAGTGAGAATGAGACGTCGCGACGACGCCACAAGTGCCCCAGATTGACAAATGCTGATCGAGCTTTAGCGACACGAAGAGAAACTTCTTTGCTGATAGTGCCGTCAGCAGAAACAGCTCTCAAAGTACACGAAACTATCTAGCTGTTCAACTTATGCACCTTCGAGAGTGAGCACGAGAGCAGGTGAAAGCCAATCCTTGAGCAGTACTTTACATTTCGATAGGGCGAAGCTCATGCCATACTTAGATGCTTCCACCGCCAAGCGATCCAGAATGAGTTGCATACCCTGAGGATCATCACCAAGAAAGGCGATATCATCAGCATAATCTAAGTCGATCGCGCGCTCATCAGGTAGAAGCTCTAGGTCAAACTGCTGGAAACCTTCCAGAGTAGTCGACAGAACGTCTTCGATTGCGAAGTTAAAGAGGAATGGGGACATAGGGCAAGCCCTGTCGCACACCGCTATTGACAGCGAATTGCGAGGAAAGCCTGTCATAGACCCTCACTCTGCCGGATGTATGAAGGTAAATTGCTCGTAAGATGGCTGCATATTTCTCTGGCACCCCCTTCTTTACCAAGCAACGTCATAAAGCAGGTCGATCAATGGAGTCAAAAGCGGCACGTATGTCTAGGAATGCAACGATAGTGGGCCTGTGATAAATGTGGCGATGTTCGAGGAGCTGGCGGAGCGTGAAGATTTGATCAACGCATCCGCGGCCAGGACGGAAACCAGCTTGTTCTTCACGGTAGTATAATTCACGCACTGGGGATGGTCTGAGAAGCAGAATGGATGCCAATAGCTTAGAGGCAACCGAAATAAGACTAATCCCGCAATGATTTGCACATGAAGTGCGAGCGCCTTTCTTTAAAATCGGAACAATAACTGATTCGCCCCAAGAGAAAGGCACTTTCTCTTCATGCCAAATTTTTGCGAACAGAGCGGTCAGCTGGTTAATGATCGTCACACCGCCGTACTTGAATAGTTCCGGAGGAAGTCCGTCTAAGCCGGCAGCCTTGAAGCGCTTCAAGCGTCGAATCTCGAGGCAGACTTCCGCTTCGCTGAGTGGATTCAGTGGGACGAGCCAGGGTGGACAACAAGGTGTACTGCATGTACTGATGGATGGTGGAGGTCAGTTGAACTGCGAGTGAAAGTATTCGTCCCAGTGGTCAATACGCCTCTGTTGGTTGGTGATCGGAGACTCATCCACCTCACAAATAACCTCACTGACACCAGGCTTCCTGAGGCCAGTGGACCGAATGAGTCGAAAAAGCCTACGGATGTTGCCAGAGAGGATATCGGTCTCCATCTCTAAAGCACGCTCAGACTACCACGTCTTGCGATCCTTGTGTAGGCTTTGCTTGAGCAGCCGGTTGGCAGAACGGCGCCGCTCATTGCAATCTGACTCCGCGGGGACATCTTTGCGTTCGAACAGCTCCAGAGAATGAGCAGAGACCCAAGCCATCAAGGGGCGTCGAGTCAGGCCGCAACATGACTGTCCGGAAATGGTCATCGCTTTCTTTATAAGAGTCCAGTGTTGTTCCACTTCTTGCGGTGAATTGCAACTGAGTGCATATTCTAGTGAAGACTGATAGCTCGCCTGGACAGAGGAATCAGTTAATCTGTTTACACCAATCTTGCGGTGCTTCGTGTTTCGGGATCATCCAAAACACAGATTTTCGCGCAGACCAGAGCATGATCTGAGTCAACGAAGGTGGACCAAAAGGACCTGCAGTCCAGTACGCTGCCACGTCATCTGAAGCTAATTGCAATGTGATCAATTTGAGACCACGGTTATGCTGAAAAAGGGGGACGCCATGTTGCGGAACGCTCCTTCGTACGCCTGAAGTTAGTGCTCGAAAGAAACAGACGGTTGTCTTCGTACAATGTGAGAAGTCTCTCTCCGTTATCAGAGCGGTTCTCATCGAACGCGTGATGACCAACAAGGTGGTGTTCGTATGGTAACAGGCGGCCAATCCGTGCATTAAAATCCCCAGCAAGGACAACGATATCCGACTTTTAGGCAAGTTCAAGTTCAAGTTCAAGTGGGACTGAAACGATAGGATGAATCCCGTAAGTGTTCCTTCTTGAGCGGGTCGTCGATCCAGGAGTTGATAGGGGTGCTCCGACTTCTTGATGGGTCTAAAAGGAAAACACCCGAAAAACACCCTGGTCCACCAATTTAATGCCCACGTTCCTAACATTAGCTGTCCCAGCTGTGTCAGTTACGTGAAGTAAGTAAGAGAGGAAGGAGAATCGAAGGTAAGAGAGTAGGGGAAATCAGTTAAAAGAAGAGAATAATACCAATGACGAGGAAAAGCAAAGAAAATAGAATCGAAGTATGAAGATGGGAATTTGTCAGGAAAATGGAAAGGTTTCGTGTTGCCACCCAAGAGCATCTAGTTGACGCTCAAACCCCTTAACCGTAGCTTCCTTGACAACATTTTCAGGAAGCAGGTTCCAGCGCTCGATGACTCGACGCGATAAGCGTGTCTCCGCTCTAACTCGATCGGACCGCGGTTTGTCCAGCTTCATACAATGCCCGCGGAGACCAGATAATCTAGCAGGACTAAATAGCATGGACAAATCAGGGCCAACCTTCCCAGTCAAAATACGGTAGGTTAGGATTAGGTCCCCTCTAATTCTTCGATAGTGCATTGACTGCATTCCCAAACTAAGTAGGCGTTCGGGGTACGTTTGCCCTCGTAATCCCTTGACCAACCTAGTACCGACACGCAACACCCTTTCTAGTGCCATTTTGTCCCGGACAAGGCATGGTGGACAGGCCTGGACGCAATATTCTAGGTGGGGTCGCACAAACGCTGAGAAGAGCTTCACAAACACATCAGCGGTTAGGGTCCCAAAAGAACGACGGATAAACCACAACATTCGGAACCCTTTACTAGCCGCCTTCTTCCAGTTGTCTCCAGAGTGTAATGTGGAACAGTGGACGACACCTAGATCAACCTGATGAGTCACGTGAGGAAGTACAGTCCCATCGAGCACATAACTTGTGGAGGAATCAGACGCTCCGATACGCAGCACTGAACACTTTGCCCGGTTTATAGGCAGCAACCACAAGACAGACCATTCCCAGAGTTTATCCAGAGCCCGTTGAAGAGCCATAGGACCTCCAGGGATATCAACAATATTCCAGAGCTTTAGGTCATCTGCAAATAAAAGCGATTGTACCTCAAGCTCCTCCGGCAAGTCATTCACGTAGACTGAGAACAGCAGCGGACCTAGGATAGAGCCTTGCGGAACGCCGCTAAGCACAGCCTGTCGAAACGAAAGACTGCTTCCCACACGAATACACTGTTCCCGTCCATCCAGAAAAGCTGACACCCACTGGAGAGCACGACCAGCTATTCCATACGACCTCAACTTCAGCGAGAGTCGCGAATGGGGGACAGTGTCAAAGGCCTTGGCGAAGTCAATGAACACCACATCCACCGCATGTCCACTGTCTACGGCTTCAGCCCAGCACTCTCGAGCTACCAGCAAGTTCGTCTGACACGAAAATCCTTTGCGAAAACCATGTTGCTCGACGCTAAGCAGGTTAAACCTACTTAAATGGTTCTCCACTGTATCTCGTACTATTTTTTCAAGTAACTTAACGACCACGCTAGTCAAGCTGACAGGCCTGTAATTAGCCGGTAGGTCTTTGTCACCGCACTTGAAAATCGGGCAGACAACAGCCTCCTTCCATTCGGTAGGCAAGATACAGCTGTTGAGTGACTTCTGAAACACACAAGTCAGAGGTCCACTGAGTTCCACTGCCAATTCGTGCAACAATTTTGGATGAACAGAATCTGGCCCAGAAGCCTTAGTTGGGTTCACCTCTTTTAGCAAATGGAGAACTTGGGACTCCGTTACAGGAATTTCATCCAGACAACAGTCCTCAGGGACTCTTGGAACTAACTCTTTACATGGCGTATTTGTCTCGCGGACAAAGACGCTTGAGTACTGCTTACCAAGCACGCATGCCTTGTCATAGTCGCTATAGGCATGGGTCCCATCTCCTCGAAGCAATGGTGGAATGGGCGAGTTTGCACCACAGCGTCGTTTAACGTAAGCAAAGAATCTCTTGGGATTTTTCGAAGCAGTATTAGCTAAGCCCTTTTCATACTGAAGCCGGGCCAACCTAAGATGTAGCTTGCCCTCATTCCGAACCAACCGATATTTGTCAAACGTGCTGTTTGACGGAGCTGTTCGGTAAGCTCGCCAGCATCTAGACCGCTTCTTTAGCAGGCCCTTCCCCGCGGAATCTATCCACGGAGGCTGCGCTCTCGATTCCCTTCTTCGTACCAGTGGGACGTGAGGTGCAGAAATGTCGACGAGGTGAGCCTTAAGCTTTTCCCAGGCTATGTGAACAGTGTCGGTCTCAGATATCACACAAGGCGATGACCTAGCTCTATCCCGCATCGCTTGGAAGTCCGCGGCCCAAATGTTCGGATACCAATTGGTAGTAGCTTGGCAAGACCTGATAAGAGCACACTGGAAAGACAAGCAAACGAGATCGCTAGCGCCAAGAGGCGAGTCGTATTTAATGTCATTTACAAAGTCATGTGACTTAGCAAAAACAAGATCTAAAATGGACGGCTGCTGATTGCTCATGTACCTAGTGGGGAGGTCCACGAACTGGTGTAGTGGTACCTGCAGCGTCAAGTCCAGCAGTTCTGTACCGAACGATTCCAGCGTCGAACTGCAAGATAGACCATCCCAACAGACCTCTGGGAGGTTAAAGTCTCCCAGCACCAGACACTTGTTCGCAGAGTGAGTGCGTATAAAGTCAATGATTCCATTGGAGGTGCTCATAGGGCTTCTATACACTAACACAACCGTAACCTGAACCGAGGAAGCGCCTTCTTTGCTGATAGTGCCGTCAGCAGAAACAGCTCCCAAAGTAGACGAAACTATCTAGCTGTTCAACTTATGCACCTTCGAGAGTGAGCACGAGAGCAGGTGAAAGCCTAATCCTTGAGCAGTACTTTACATTCGATAGGGGCGAAGCTCATGCCATACTTAGATGCTTCAACCGCCAAGCGATCCAGAATGAGTTGCATACCCTGAGGATCATCACCAAGAAAGGCGATATCATCAGCATGAATCTAAGTTCGATCGAGCGCGCTCATCTGTAGAGAAGCTCTAGGTCGAAACTGCTGGAAACCTTCCTGAGTAGTCGACATGGAACGTCTTCGTTTGCGAAGTTAAAGAGGAGAGTGGGGATCTATAGGGCAAGCCCTGTCGCACAGCCGCGGCTATTGACAGTCGAATTGCGAGGGAAAGCCTGTCATTAGACCCCTCACTGCTGCCGGATGTATGGAAGGTCGTTAAATTGCGTCGTAAGATGGGCTTGCATATTTCTCTAGGCACACCCCTTCTTGTACCAGCAACGTCATAAAGCAGGTGCGAGCGTCGAAGGAGTCAAAAAGCGGCACGTATGTACTAGGAATGCAACGATAGTGGGTGCCATGGGATATACGTGGCGATGTTCGAGGAGCTGGCGGAGCGTAGGAAGATTTGATCACGCGATCCGCGGCCCAGGACGGAAACCACTTGTGTCTTCACGGTAGTACATAATATTCACGTACTGGGGTATAGTCTGCGAAGCAGAATGGATGCCAATAGCTTAGAGGCAACCGAAATAAGACTAATCCCGCAATGATTTACACATGAAGTGCGAGCGCCTTTCTCGAAAATCGGGACAATAACTGATTCGCCCCAAGAGAAAGGCACTTTCTCTTCATGCCAAATTTTTGCGAACAGCGCGGTCAGCTGGTTAATGATCGTCACACCGCCGTACTTGAATAGTTCCGGAGGAAGTCCGTCTAAGCCGGCAGCCTTGAAGCGCTTCAAGCGTCGAATCTCGAGGCAGACTTCCGCTTCGCTGGGTGGATTCAGTGGGACGAGCCAGGGTGGACAACAAGGTGTACTGCATGTACTGATGGATGGTGGAGGCCAGTTGAACTGCGAGTGAAAGTGTTCGGCCCAGCGGTCCATACGCCTCTGTTGGTTGGTGATCGGAGACTCATCCACCTCACAAATGACCTCACTGACACCAGGCTTCCTGAGGCCAGTGGACCGAATAAGTTGGAAAAGCCTGCGAGTGTTGCGAGAGAGGATAGCGAGCTCCAGCTCTAAAACACGCTCAGGCCGCCATGTCTCTCGATCCTTGCGTAGGCTTTGCTTGAGCAGCCGGTTGGCAGAACGGCGCCGCTCATTGCAATCTGACTCCGCCGGGATATTTTTGCGGCGTTCGAACAGCTCCAGAATGAGCAGAGATCAAAGACTTTAGGAGGCGTCGAGTTAGGCCGCAGATTGACTGTCTGGAAATGGTCATTGCCTTCCATATACAAGTCCAGTGTTGCTCCACTTCTTGCGGTGGATTGCAACTGAGTGCATATGCTAGTGAAGACTGATAGCTCGCCTGGACAGAGGAATCAGTTAATCTGTTTACATCAATCTTGCGGTGCTTCGTGTTTCGGGATCCTCCAAAACACAGATTTTCGGCGCAGACCAGAGCATGATCTGAGTCAACGAAGGTGGACCAAAAGGACCTGCAGTCCAGTACGCTGCCACGTCATCTGAAGCTAATTGCAATGTGATCAATTTGAGACCACGGTTAGGCTGAAAAAGGGGGACGCATGTTGGCGGAACGCTCCTTCGTACGCCTGAAGTTAGTGCTTCGGAAAGAAACAGACGATGTGGTCTTCGTACAATGTGAGAAGTCGGCTCTCGGTTATCAGAGCAGGTTCTCATCGAACGCGTTGATGACCACAAGTGGGTGTGTTCGTATGGTAACAGGCGGCCAATCCGTGCATTAAAATCCCCAGCAAGGACGACATCCGACTTTTAGGCATATAGTAGAAGGGCCGTGCGAATTACCCTTGGACGCACAACTCCGGGTTGAGGTGGCGGATATAGATAGCTTCGCAATAAATAGGGGACGCTTCCGTAATTAGCACGAGAAACGCTCAGAAGTAGAGTAGATGACGCTGAAGTTGTTTTCAGTTCCCGTATGACAGCACTCTAAGAGGTGTGATATGACACCGCTTCGGCTCTATAAAAAACTACTTCGTAATGTGCTCGCGGATTCTATGAGAATGGCACCTTGTAGTATGACCCACGTGCCGTGAAACACAGAAGCACTAGTAATGATAAAATAGTACTGACCGAGCCAACGGCGATAGTTATACGAGTAAAGAATTGGTAGTACACTATCCGAAGAGCACGCACCACTGATGAGACTCAGAAGGTCGAAACGGCCGTATGGTGATTTCCAGAAGTGTATAGGCCTGCGTGACTGAGAGGAGGCTGCGACGCACTAAATATACATCAGGTACAATTGCCTAAAGCTGTGCAAAAGGGACAGCGACAGTCTCGTCGTACATGCAGCAATAATGAAGTGAGTGCCAGAAGTTCAAGCTGAAATTTTAGATAACATATACATTGGAACATTGTATTTAATGGGAATAAAAGCTGGAGCTTTACATGACCCATAGGGTAAAAAGAGTACGGGTCGGGTTTAATGAAAGGCCAAGCAACCTTATAGCGGGTTGGACTCGCGTGTTAGCCGTATCTTCATCGGGCTTATGTGGCATTTAAACAGAATGCACGCCGGCTCAAAGCGAGACATCCCACCACGCCCTCCGAAACGGCTTTGGAAAGGAAGGTGGAAGAAAAAAGAAAGAAAGAAATTCCATCCAGTAGAATGTAGTTAAATTAGGGAATATCGCGGTGTAGCTCGGCCAGATGACAGTCCAAGCGGGCCTTAAAGTCCGCCACAGTGGGTGCCAAGACTAAATCGGCCGGCAGAGCATTCCACGGTCGGCAGATTCGCAAAGAGAAGTAGTGTCGTCTGCAGTCCAGCCGACTGTGCTGATGTGTGAGCCTCAGTGGGTGGCCACGTAGGTGGGAGCCCGATTGGTGCAGTGTGAGTAGGTGGCGACAGGGATGTCCAGGGTTGGATAAGATCATGAATACGAGGATCAGGCCGCCCCGTAGACGTCGGTACTTAAGCGAGTAGAGGCCCAGGCACTGAAGTCGTTGTGGATAATCTAGGTGCTTGAGACCTCGGACCAGTTTGGTTGCTCGACGTTGTGGGGCTTCGAGTATGCGTTGGTCCTTCAACAACCAAGGGCTCCAAGCCTGAATAGCGAACTCCAAGTGGGGTCGGAGAAAAGCGTTAAGGAGGAGGCGGAAATTGCTGGGGTCAATTTGACCGAAGGCTCGTTTCAGCAATCCCACCATGCGGTTAGCAGCAGCAGCTGCTTTCCGGCAGGAAGCGGATACGGAAAGACTCGTCTGGGTAATGATACCCAAGTTTCTTTCGGCTGAAGAGATCTGGAGGATAGACGCTCCAAGGTAATGTACAGGAGAAAAAGCGGAAGGGTGGGTAGAAAGGACGCGACATTTCGAAGCGTTAAATGGAAGGTTATTTTCTATGGACCACTGATGTAGACGGTCGAGGTCCGTCTGAAGTGCGTGGGCATCGTCCGGAAGGTTAATTGTGCGCCACAGCTTGGCGTCATCCGCGTATAGTAGCAGCGAAGACTCCACTTGCGGTGTGACGTCGTCAATGAAGGCTAGGAAGAGGTGCGGTCCGAGAACAGACCCCTGTGAAACTCCGCTTGTGGCAAGGATGCGGGGAGACAACGCTCCGTCGAGGCGTACTGGGAAGGTACGGTTTTGGAGGTAGCTCCGGATCCAGTCCAGCAAGTCCCCTGAAACGCCGTAAGATGACAGTTTCCGCAGCAGAATCTTGTGGTCGACCTTGTCGAAGGCTTTGGCGAAATCCAGAAAGATAACATGCGTTTCTTGGCCAGAGTCGGCTGCAGTCGTCCAACTGTCCCTGGCAAGTAGCAGGTTATTCAGGCAAGACCGTTGACGCCGGAAACCGTGCTGACAATCAGAGAGCAGTTTCTGGGTCTCCATGTGATCCGTTAAAGCGTCTGCGACGATCGATTCCATCACTTTGGAGATTGTAGATAGGAGAGTTATCGGTCGGTAATTGGCCGGATCTTTGCGAGTACCGCCTTTGTAGATTGGTGTAATAGTCCCACATTTCCAATCATTGGGAACTTTGCTTTGCAAGAAGAAGTGGGTGAACAGCTCCGCTAGGGGTAAAGCTAGAGCTACAGCGCACGCTCGCAAGAGCCGTGGGTGGAAACCATCAGCGCCAGGAGACGCCGTTAGCCGCAGGGACTTGAGTTTCGCCAGGACCTTCTCCGGAGTGAAATGAACAGTCGTCAGGGAAGTTGAGAGTGAAACCGAAGAAGGTACCGTCGTTGTGTGCAGTGGTGGAACGGAGAATGTGGATGCGTACTGCTTGCACAGGACTTCTGCTGCCTCGGTAGCTGATTTCGTGAGCCCTGTGGGGGTCGTCAATGCGGTGACACCGTGTTTGACTTGTCGAAGACTATTGACGTGTCTATACAAGGCTTTGGGACTGGATGAAAATTTACGCATAAGTTGACGCTGGTGCTCACTCTTATCTTCTCGTACAAGATGGACGCATTGGTTACGGATGGATCGGTAATATTCCCACTGAGTGGCCGTTGGATGGGAGCGATAGTTTCTCCATGCCGTGTTCCTGGAGGCAATCCATTTCCGTGTACGACTTCGGATGAGTGCTGGGCGTCTCTTTCCTATGGAAACTTCTTTGCACGTCGTCGTAGTGGAGCAGGCTTCTCATCAGTAATCAAACTGAATACCCATATTGAGTGATATTGGTATGCAGCTTGCAAAATTCTATGGATGCCGAGATCCGAACCAGAATACTCGGGCTGTTGGAGAGAGACCCAGACGTCACACTGCACTGTCATTGCAGAGCAAAGAAAACCATCAATTAGGAACACGATACAGCTGCGGTAGAGTATACCAAGACACATTCCGATGATTTCGCAGTTCAGCAGATTTCCAGTCACTGATCGTAAGAAGTTCCCTCAAGGTAAACGGCCTGTGGGCAATGCGGAGACTGGCATTTGGTTAGATAGCGTCTATTTAACAAGAATATCTGCGAGAAATGCCGTAGACATGGGCATAAAAAACTCACTGCGTATGCAAACCATCTTTCAGGCTGGTTCATGATGCTCGGAAGATCTACGGCCAGTCTGCGAAGAGAGTAAGCGCAAATTTTAGTGATGATTTCAGAGGAGAGCGTCCTATCCGCCACTTGGAAATAACGCTCCTTCGGCAGTGTTATCCCGGTACACAGGGTTGCAGGTGATGTGAAGTAGATTTGGCGACATTGAACTCATAGGGTTGATTATTAATGATTGAGTATGCTTGCTGAAATCCTACGACCTCAATTGGTGATCTATTTACTAAGGGGTTTAAATGCGTTACGATGGTTAATCATTTTCCCGCCTCACGCGTAGCAGCCATGGTGGATGACTCGCTTGCATTCCGACGTATGCTTAAGGGTCCTTATCTGGACTTCGCATCGGTGAAGAAAGATCTGAGAGTTTCAGATTAAAACGGCGACATCCTTTGTTCGTCGGAACGTGCAATCTGCGAAGGCGTACGAAAGGGAGACTGGACAGGTGCTACCGGAAGGATGCCCATACCGGTATATTGTTTGTATGTGTGCATGGGAGGCGCAGCAATGTTAGCGGAAAGCGGTAAGTGCATTGCAATTGCCTCATGATAAGATTACTATAGGTACCGATGGTACAATTGCCTTGCGCGTCTTTCTGTTATGTATAAGGGCGAATGTTACGAAATTGGGTATGCGTATCTGTGGCATTCGCACAGCTTTCAAGTTGGGAAGCCTTGGCTGTATGCGTGTAATCGGAGGCTAACAGAAGATCAGGAGAGGCTGGTGCTTAACTTAATGAGAACCTTTCGTCGTACCCAGGAGATGCGTGCCTTTGTGCGGCAGCAGTATGACATTCGTTTAACAAGGAGGGATTTGTATGTCATGCAGCGGCGTCATCGTAAGGCCTGTATCACTGAGGTGGAGGAGGTGACTCAACTGTTGCAAATAAATGGTGAGGTGAAAATTCTGCATAAGGGTAATCAGATTCGTTACCTATTTTTCGTACCTTCGCGCATGCTTGCATTGGTGGGCCAATACGGCGAAGTAATTTTGGCGGACTCCACGTATCAGATCAATTACGGAGGCTTCATCCTGTGGCATTGTATGTTTGTGGACGTCAGCGGCCTCGGTATGAGTTTCTTTTATGCCCTGTTGCCTAATGAGACGGAGGTAGCTTACGAGGAGGCAGTGAGAGGTATGTTGGAATTGGCCCCCGCGGTTGTCGGTGCTCGGACTTTGGTGATGGCCAAGTGCACCGCGCAAGTGAATGCGTTCCGTAATGCGTACCCAAATGCGAACATTGTTTTCTGCCGGGTACACATTATGCGTGACATGCGGCGGCGTTGCTCACACCTTCCGCTGTGTAACGCTGAAGATAAAAGAGCTCTATTCAGCATGCTGCGGTCATTGTTGTACACGTACGACTGCGCTCATTACCATCGGATTATGGAAGCGATATCTCTGCGGAGCGCAGAATGCTTCCAATACCTGCGTCGTACATGGATTCCATGGCGGCTTAGCTGGGCGGCGCATCTGATGAGCCATGTAGTTTTATTTGGATGCGACAGCACCAATCGCATTGAAAATGAGAATAAGCATCTGAAACAAACTTTGAGTGAACGGTCAACCCTACTTCACCTGTTTCAGGTGATAGTGCGGCGTGCCAGTAGCATGATTGAGGAGAGGGACACACTGCTGGCCAGAGATCAACTTGGTGTATGCGACGTTCAGCACGTCGCAAGAGCTGCGGGTGTAAGTGAGGGTACCGCGGACGATGGTGTTTCCGATTTCACTTGACAGCTGTACATTAACTTCCGAATGGAAGGATGCTGTCATATGTCCTACCTTCAAACATGAGGACATGACGCTGTAAGCCAAGTATAGGCCAGTTAGTCTGACCAGCGTCGTGGTCAAACTGTTTGGGAAGCTGGTATGAGATTCCTTGGAAGGTCACTTCAATAGATGTCATGTTCTCAGTATTGCACAACATGGATTCCGGAAAGGGTTTTTGTGATTGACGATTATCAATGATCTACCAAGTATGCTACAAACGGACTGTCTGATCTATGCAGACGATCTCAAGCTATGGTCGGAAGTGTCCAGCCTCGAAGACGCCGACCAATTACAAGAAACGCTTGATCTACTACACTCTTGGTCTATCAAGTGGGGTTTGCCGGTCAACAAAGATAAATGCTCAGTCCTTTCTATAGGTGCTGCTGAACCACTGGGCATCTATCACATTGGCGGGCACCTACTCACGATTGCCACACAGGAAAACGACCTGGGGACAATAATCTCCTCTTATCTCAAAACGACCCTTGACACGTTAAAGATAACTGCTGCGGCGAACAGAATGTGGGGCGCCATAACGAGATCATTCTCTAAAATGACGCCGCAGATATTTAGACTTCTCTTCACCTCCCATATCCGTCCCATTCTTGAATTCGGACATCCGGCCATAGCCCCTCTATGTAAACATGAAAGTGACAAGATAGAAAAATTCAGCGACGAGCCTCGAAATTTGTCCTTGGGCTACGCAACCTCCCGTACCCCACCCCCCTACAGAGGATGAACCTTTTTATCTTAGACTATCGCCGACGTCGCGGAGACCTCATCTATACCAGGCGCATCCTACGAGGAGAATTGGGAAACGAGCTAAGGCAGTTCTTTCAGCTAAGACTTGGCAGCTCGACTCTCGGTCACAGCTGGAATCTTTTTAAACCGAGAAGGCTCAAAGTCCGCTCAGATGTTGCTCTCTCTACTCTAGTGATTAATGATTGAAACGGACTGCCGGACCCGATTGTCAGTACCCATTACCAGTACTAGAGGATATCTTTGCAAAGTTGAATGGTGGTAAGTACTTTGTTAAGCTTGATCTATCCGATGCTTATCTGCAAGTGGATGTTGACGAAGTCTCGAGGGAATTGTTGACGATCAACACTCATCGTGGGCTATTCCAATACAACCGTTTGCCATTTGGTGGGAAAACGGCGCCAGCCATCTTCCAACAGTTGATGGACACCATGCTAGCGGGCGTTTCTGGAACCGCTGCATACCTGGATGATATCATAGTGATGGGCCGAACACCGGAAGAGCTGTTTAACCGCCTGGATGAAGTGCTTGGTTGCATACAGGCGTACGGTTTCCGGATCCGTGAGGATAAATGCACATTTTTCACACCGAGCATCAAATACCTCGGTTTTATCCTCGAAAAGGACGGACGTCGACCAGATCCAGAAAAAATAGAAGCCATTAGAAGGATGCCTCCTCCAACAGATCTACAGTCCTTGCGTTCCTTTTGTGGGCTCATCAGCCACTACAGCGCATTCTTGCCTGAGATGTACCGCCTGCGTGCCCCGTTAAACAAGCTACTAGCCAAAGGCCAAAGATTGAACTGGACATCAGAATGCCAGAATTCGTTCTAACGGATCAAGTCACTGCTGTCCTCAAACTTGCTGTTGACTCATTTTGATCCCTCCGAAGAGATTGTCTTGGCAACAGATGCATCAAGCCATGGGATTGGCGCAGTAACATCACACACCTACGCCGATGGATCTCAGAAGGCAATCGCCCATGCCGCCAGAACACTTACGAAGGCCGAGAAAAATTACAGCCAGATTGAAAAAGAAGCATTGGCCATAGTGTGCGCGGTCAAGAAATTCCACAAAATGTTATACGGCCGCCGATTCAAGCTTCTGACAGATAACAAGGCCCTGCTGGCTATCTTTGGTTCAAAAAAGGGCATTCCGGCCTACATAGCCAACCGGCTACAACGTTGGGCCCTTACCTTAATGGGATGATTTCGAGATCCAATATCAGTCGACAGTTTCCATTGGCCAAGCAGATGCACTGTCACGCCTAACTGATGCTCGCCAGCAAGAACATCAGAACATAATCATTGCCTCGGTCGAGATTGAACCTGACGTCAACTTTCTAGTAACTGATGCATTGCACGGTCCACCAGTTACCGCAGCTGTTAAAACCTAAACGCTTCGGGACCCAATACTCAAGAAGGTTACACAGTTCCACAAAACAAGTTGGCCACGTTCATGTCCATCTGCCGAGTTGCAACACTACTTTCAGAGGAGACACTCGCCCTCTATTGTAAACGACTGCATACTGTTCTCGGAAAGAGTGGTCATCCACAAGGCACTTAAGAGCGTCTTATTCGGCAGTTTCATGCCGGGCATCCTGGAATCCACCGGATGAAGGCGCCTGCCCGCAGTTATGTATACTGGCCCTTCATGGACAAACAGCTAGAAGAAAAAGCCAAACGCTACCAAAAGTGTGCCAATGTCTTGAAAGCGCCACAAAAATCAGTACTCTATTCATGGCCAAAAGTTACTAAGCCATGGTGCCGCATCCATGTCGACTTCGCAAGACCGATCAACGGCAGATTCTTTCTCATTAAAATCGATTCATGCAGCTAGTGGCCTGAAGTATTTCTTATGGAGAACACAACCACCAATGCCACCATATCGAAACTGCGCCAAACCTTTAGCAGATTCGGCTGTCCTGAGCACATTGTCACTGACAATGGCTCACAATTTACTTCAGCAACGTTTACGGAGTTTTGCAAGCAATGCGCCGTACAGCACGTTCGCTCGCCGCCGTTTCACCCACAGTCGAATGGCCAGGCAGAAAGGCTTGTCGATACATTCAAACGAGCTCTCCACAAGTCAACAGGGGAGGGACGTATAGAGGAGATGGTTGACCGGTTCCTTTTCCTCTACCGATCAACACCAAATCCACAAGCGCCAGACGGAGTCTCTCCAGCGCAGGCCATGATGAACCTGAGGCTCCGCATGCCTTTCGACGCCATCCGACCGTGCTCCGAGTCTTCTGTTGATGAAAGAAACCGCAGAATGGAACAGGCTTTTAACCGGCGGCATGGAGCAAAGAAGCGATCTCGTACGCTTGGACAGAAGGTGCTAGTACGTGACTACCGGGAAGGCCTGCAAAATGGACGCCAGGGACGGACAAAAACAAGCGCGGAAACGTCATGCATGACGTGATGGTGGGCGTACAGATCTAGCCACGGCATGCAAACCAGTTAGGCCCACATTGTGCCAATCAGAAAAAGCAAGGCTTACTGACCTCCCGTTCGATTTACTGGTGGAAAGCTTCGACCTGCCGAAGGTAGCAGTGGACGACTGCACACAGTCGAGCAAAGAATGCAGAACGAGAACATCTAAACAAGGTTCTCGGGCGCTTCTGCCAAGGAAGTGGACTGACAGGCAGAGAACACCGTCTCGAAGACTGCAAGTTAATAAAACTTCGTCTTATACCTCGGACGATATCTCAGGAGGGGAGGTGTCCGGGTGAAGTAAGAATTGCCTTGGAAATCCACTATTTTAGCGATTAATCGACTATTAACCATTATCGCATCGATTTCGAGTGTTCCGGAATGTTCTACTTCTGCACGTGATTAAAAACCACCTGACACCTCGGCAAAAGTTATGGGGAACCACTAACCTTGGCAACTAACCTTACAATTCTAGAATTCGAAGATCAGTAGAGACCTACAAATACATCCAAGGTCCGCAGTATTTGTAGTGTTCGTTGGCGGCGATTAATACATTATTTTGTTAAGGTCATTGGCGTGTGGCTTTTTACTTCGGTTGAGCTAGAAGTTTTGTGGAGCAGTGAATTGTTATTTTTGGAGTTGCGTCTAGTGAGAAGATTCACAATTACTAACAGCATCAGCGTGTTTAAGAATGTTATGGCGTCAGACGTCAGTCACATCATTGGAACATTGGAACATTGTATTTAATGGGAATAAAAGTTGGAGCTTTACATGACCCATAGGGTAAAAAGAGTATGGGTCGGGTTTAATGAAAGGCCAAGCAACCTTATAGCGGGTTGGACTCGCGTGTTAGCCGTATCTTCATCGGGCTTATGTGGCATTTAAACAGAATGCACGCCGGCTCAAAGCGAGACATCCCACCACGCCCTCCGAAACGGCTTAGGAAAGGAAGGTGGAAGAGAAAAAAAGAAAGAAATTCCATCCAGTAGAATGTAGTTAAATTAGGGAATATTGCGGTGTAGCTCGGCCAGGTGACAGTCCAAGCGTGCCTTAAAGTCCGCCACAGTGGGGGCGAATTTTCGAGTCGCCAGGTATCAAACCAAGCAGTCAGCAAGTGCGCCAGACGCACAGTTGAAATTGCTTGGTGATGTGTAAACTTTCGCTTATTACTCGTTTTAAATAATGTTCACATTTCATACCTAATCGCTTGCTGGATAAAGCCTAATCTCTCAAAATCTTATATTCTTTTCACTCTTTGTGCTCCTAATCATTCAATTCTAGTACTAGTTATTCAGCAAGCAATGGACCAAATGCTCCGGCCAGAACGTTCCTATGCAAATCGCAGGGACACGAACTCGGCGAAACCGTGGACTCACTGGTTTGATACGTTTACTTACTTCTTGGGCACAATCCACTCACTACCGTTCAGTTAGTTGAGGATTCTGGCGAGCTACGTGTCCCCTTATGTATACGACTACATTAAAGAGTACACAACCCGCGAACTCGACATCGAAACGCTCGGAACTATATACATCAAGTTCAAATTCAAGTGGGATCGGAACAGTACGAAATCCCGCGAATGTTCCACCTTCGAAAACTTCGTTGATCCAACAGGGAAACCGGTGACTTGATGTGCCAAAGGAGAGCCAAATCAACACACACGATTCACACGGTCAACCAACCAAAATCCACTTGCCCTGCACTAGCAGTCCCCGCTGTGCCGGCCACGTGAAGAATAAAAGAAAACAGTAGTGTCAGTAAACGAAAGGAAACAGAGAAGACAAGCTTGTCGAATATCGTAGGCAATATTAAGATGTAAGTTAAAATGAGTTAAAGAAGCGTAGACCGTAGTAGATGAAGAGAAGTTTAAGACATGAAGGGGAAGACTTTAAACTGCAGACCGAGAGGGTCAAGTCGATGCTCGAACTCTTTCACCGTCGGTGCCATCACGACGTCTGCAAGCAATGCGTTCCAATAAGCTATAACCCTACGCGATAACCGAAAAACTGCCCAAACCCGGTCAGACCGGGGTTTGTGCCGAAAAAAGAAATCGTTGCATGTCATGTTTTAGCTACTTGCGAACGAAACTCTGGACAACTTCATCTAGAAGCTGAAATCACTGGCCTAGTTCTGTAAAATCCAAAATGGCCAAGGCAGAAAAGGATCGAGAAGACGTCATTCAACATAGGTTTATAACTAGGCTACACTCTCAAGCTATTCGTCAACGTGTTACTCGACCTACCTTTCACTTCTGAACAAGCCAGCTCCCTCGAGGTAGATTAGCAACATTCACGGTTATAACGGTCAGAAAACGCTTACGTTGCATCTAACGTAGATCATTGCGAAACTTTGCAAGCGTTAAATGCCCCAGTAGTAAGAGAAAATAATGTCGCCGCCACTGTATCGACTAGCAAGTGTTTCTTCTGTGGGTTGAACAGACACTGTCAAGCACAGCGCCCTGTGCGTGAGGCCATTTGCAACCGCTGTTGGAAACAAGACATTACACAAGGTTTATCGCTCCGAATCAAAAAAGACTGCTTCGGTGATCCATGATTGCCTATCCTCTAGCATGTCGCAGCGGCGCCAGAAGGTCTGTTCCACGCCGTCTTCCATGTACTCAGCAACAACCTTCCTCAAAAAGCGTTGATTGATACTGGAAGTCCATCGCGACGAGACTGGGCCTTAATGTGTTGCAATGGTTTTAGATGCTTCAGTTATCCATCGAGCTAAGCCGTGGGTGCTTTTTTGCACCCTCAGAGTCCCTCATACCAGGCTGGTCAACGGTTAGAGGTCAGACAAACTCAGTATTCTGTCCCTCCAGGTTGGGGGTTAGAGTGAGGGTGGCTCCTGACTCCACAAAACGGACCTTCTGTAGTCCAGTGTCAAAAAGCCGCTGAATTTCGGTAAGGATTTGTAACCAATGGCTTTGGTTGAGAACCACAATCGTTCTCCTGTCTAGGCCTGGGCAACCTGACAGTATTCTGCCCCTGCAATACAATGAGGCTACTAACAACTGCTTGGTGCTCTGGCCGTCGCAGAGGATAATCAACGGCGCCCCATTCTTGGCCTTTCCCAACCTTGCTAAAATAGTCGCTTGCTTCTGGTTTCAACTTACACACAGTCACAGGGTCTGTAGCGCCCAAAAAGATAACTCTTATCTTTCGTGTACAATTTACTTGTTGACCGATTGTACATTACTCCTTCTTGTTTTAATCTTACAACCGGCTCGACGCACAACTGTCTTGTAAGTCCCCGCGCTCACGTGTACGCTCTTGCCTCGCTTCATCCGTCCGCTTATTGTTGTAGCCCCATCGAATACAGTCCGCTGTGTCCGACTCCAATTGCCTTCTGATATCCGCGCTTAATTCCGCGCATCGTCTCGGACTAGTATTGACTAGTCCTACAAATTGGTGACCCCGATTCGCACGCGCGAATTCAACATTTTTCTCGTTTGTATTTGTTGGTGAGTTCGTTCCTTTTTCTCGATTATATACCCATATTCATTTGTTTCTTGCGTAATTTTAGTACTTTATCGTATTTTGTTCGTTCTTTATCTTTCGACTCACATTTCGAGAGCGGCATCTGAGTCGTTTCACAGCGTAACCATGCTTACTTTTGGCTGTTCCAAGTTTCATGGAACACAGTCCAGAAGTTTGGTTTAAGATATTCGAGATCGAGCTAGAAAATAAGGGCATAACGGCGGACCGTCCAAGGTACAATCAGCTCGTCCCACGCCTTCCTCCGTCGGTAGTGACGCTGATTGAGGACATTCTACTCTGCCCATCGAATGAGGCAAAGTATGAAACGATGAAGCAAGCGATTTTGAAAGAGTTACGACCCAGCGCACGAACACGATTTGAGCAGCTCAGTGGTCTCAAGCTTGGAGATCGCAAGCCGTCGGCATTGCTCCGCGAACTTCAGCGCATCGCTGGTCCCTTATTCTTGAGCGAAGAAGGGATAAAGGAGCTGTGGTTTGCACGTCTCCCAGAGCCATTGCCGCTAATGCTGTCCATGTTTATAGATGCACCCTTGAAAGACTTAGCTACCAAGGCAGACGCTGCGTTCGAACGTTTTCCGCAGCAGACGACCAGTAACTCCGGTGACATATTCTCACCGATGAAAACCAAATCGGCAAGATGCGTGGCGATGGATGAGTTGGTTAGCTTTCGGCACCCAGTCGCAAGCCAGGCCGGATGGTGTTCTCTCACCCTGTCAGACAAGCGCCTCGTCGTACGGCCAATATACCCTGAACCACAAGAAAACCAAATCACATGTTTGTTCCCAGTCTCGCTCTAATACAGTCGACAGGTCCATGTTCAACCAAGCGGATGATGTCAGTACATCCGTTTCCTTATGGAGCCCTAGCGTCTCGCGAAGACTGGCAGAATTTAACGTGCGCAATTTGCTAAAGGTAGGCTGACAGGAAGCAGTTGCCTGCACACTACCGTTAGTCTGATGAAAGAAGGCCGATTAGCGTTCATTTAAATACCGTGGCCCTATTATGGTTAATGCCGGTCATTTAAGGTTGTTGTCCCCAACATCCAATCGCCATCCAAAGTTTATCGAAATTCACAACATGCTATTGCGCGTGCAGAGAAATGAATTTCTCTCTCACCTCAGTGGTGCGGACGTATGGAATTCGCGGCAGACGACTGATCTAGTGCAAGGCTCAGCTGAGAAAAAGCAAACCACAAAAAACACCGATTTGAGGCTGTTGATCATCTAGCGAGATGAAAACAGACTGAAAAAACATGTTTGCAGAGTTCGTTGGAGGTCAGCTAACCGCGCTGTGTACTAAAGGTCGTGGCCAACCGCTAAAGTTGAAGAGATCGATGGCTCTCTCTGCGCGTTTGGTTAGCTACGCAGCGCAGTCCGCCTTAGCAAAAA
>OX104063.1:51473066-51596900 GCA_944474145.2 Dicrocoelium dendriticum
CTATTTATTTATTTATTTATTTAAGGTCCGCCTGTTTTCACCAAAGCCAGAAGAATGACCCCTGACAAGCTAAAAATTGCTCGCGCAGAATTCGAGCATAGGCTTGAACTAGGCACCGTTCGCTGGGCGTCGCCTGGGCGACACCGCTCTACGTAGTGCCCAGAAAGTCAGGAGACTAACGTCCAAGTGGTGATTACAGCGTGCTCAATAGCGTTACTGTTCCTGACCGATATCCGATTCCTCACATTCAGGACAACACGTCAAGCCTGTGCGGCACCAGTGTGTTCTCGGATATTGATCTGGTTCGCGCGTATCACCAGATTCCAGCCGCTGAGGAAGACATACCGAAAACTGCCGTAATCACGCCGTTTGGGCTGTTCGAATTTTTGCGTATACCGTTCGGTCTTTGCAACACAGCCCAGACTTTTCAACGACTCATCGATTCAGTCATTAGAGGCCTAAATTTCGTCTATGCATGCATCGACGATATCCTAGTTGCCAGCGCTTCTAAAGAACAGCACGCAGAACATCTCAAAATACTTTTCGATAGACTGGAAGCTAATAGCATCAATGTCAACCCTGACAAATACGTAGTTCAGCAGCCTTTCGTCCAATTCCTTGGCCACCATATTGATCAGTATGGTATACGGCCTCTAGACGATAGAGCCCACGCCATCAGAGAATTTCCGGTCCCGACTACGTTAGCCGCTATTCGCCGTTTTAATGGCATGCTTAACTACTATCGACGTTTTCTTCCACACTGTGCCAATTTGCTAAGTCCACTAACAGACCTACTTCGCAGACGTAAAACGGTCAGGTGGAACTGACTGCGGCTGCTGCCAAAGCCTTTAAAGCCAGCAAAGAAGCCATAGCCAAATCCTTTATGCTTCATCATTTCTATCTGAATGCTCCGCTCAGCGTTGCTGTTGACGCGTCGGACACCGCCATTGGCGCCGTCTTACAGCAACATACAAATGAGGGCTGTAAACCTCTTGCATTCTGCTCTAGACGCCTACAACCTGCCGAAGTCAAGTAGAGCACCTTCAGTCGCGAACAGCTGGCCGTTTACTCCACCGATCGACATTTTCGACACGTCCTCGAAGGTAACACCTTCATTATCTTCACCGAGCACAAGCCGCTTACCTACGCATTCCGGAATCAATCAGCCCGACACTTATCACGTGAGATTCGTCAGCTGGATTTCCTTGCCAAATTCTCGACTGATATCCGACACATTTCTGGTCAACAAAACGTCGTCGCTGACGCTCGTTCAAAAGTACCTGCGATCGCCCCCGCCGGGCAGGCAATCGATTTGTCAGCCATGGCCGCCGCGCAATCAAACGACCAAATCTTTGCGGAACTCCGCGATCCTTAATTGAAGATATCCCCGCACCTTTTGCCGTCATCTGATGGTACCATTTTATGCGACACATCTACCGGACGACCTTGACCCGTTGTTCCAAAACTTTTCGCCGTATCGTTTTTGACTCCCTCCAAAATATCGCCCACCCAGGCATTAAAGCTACTGCTAAGCTTGTCTCTGAGAGATACGTTTGGCCGGGGATGCAACGCGATCTCACGCGTTGGGCACGCAACTGCCTCAATGTTATAATCTTCTCACTAGACGCAACTACAAAATAACAATTCACTGCTCCACAAAACTTCTAGCTCAACCGAAGGTAAAAAGCAAAACGCAAATGACCTTGACAAAACAACGTCTTAATCGCCGCCAACGAACACTGCACAACGGCTGCGGACTTTGGCTGTATTTGAAGGTCTCTATTGCTAGGGCTAAGTTCTCGAATCGTGTAGGGCGCAACTGGAATAAGTTGCCTTCGGAACTAATGGATTGTGAGACTGTGGTTGCCTTCAAAGCAGGCCTAGACAGGTGCTGGCCGCGCATTTTACCGGAATTAATATAATCCTATCCAATTTATTCGCACTGATATCCGATGTTGATCCTTGTAAAAGCAAAGATTGCTCTCGCTTTTGCTTCATTTCTTTTTGCAGAGGCAAGGAGAGGCGATCAAAAGCCGAAGTGCCGGGGGCTCTGGTTCGCTTACCGGTACAAGAAGTTGGACGCTCGTTAGGCGGAAGCCTGTATCGTCCACGGAGTTTGACCTGACCTGACCTGACCTGACCTCTTCGAATTCTAGAATTGGAGGGTCAGCTACCAAGGTTGGTGTTTCCCCATATCTTTTGACGAGGGGACAGGTGGATTTTAATCACGTGCAGAAGTAGAACATTACGGTACGTCCGAAATCGATGCGATAATCGTTAATAATCGATTACTCGCTAAAATAGGGAATTTCCAAGGCAATTCTTACTTCACCCGGACACCTCCCCTCCTGAGATATCGTCCGAGGTATAAGACGAAGCTTAGGATTAACTTGCAGTCTTCGGGACTGTGTTCTCTGCCTGTCAGTCCACTTCCTTGGCAGAAGCGCCCGAGAACCTTGTTTAGATGTTCTCGTTCTGCATTCTTTGCTCGACTGTGTGCAGTCGTCCACTGCTACCTTCGGCAGGTCGAAGCTTTCCATCAGTAAATCGAACGGGAGGTCAGTAAGCCTTGCTTTTTCTGATTGGCACAATGTGGGCCGTAACTGGTTTGCATGCCGTGGCTAGATCTGTACGCCCACCATCACGTCATGCATGACGTTTCCGCGCTTGTTTTGTCCGTCCCTGGCGTCCATTTTGCAGGCCTTCCCGGTAGTTACGTATTAGCACCTTCTGTCCAAGCGTACAAGATCGCTTCTTAGTTCCATGCCGCCGGTTAAAAGCCTGCTCCATTCTGCGGTTTCTTTCACCAACAAAGGACACGGAGCGCGGTCGGATGGCATCGAAAGACATGCGGAGTTACCGGCTCATCATGACCTTTGCTGTAGAGACTCCGCCCGGCGCTTGTGGATTCGGTGTTGATCGGTAGAGGAAAAGGAACCGGTCAACCATCTCCTCTATACGTCCCTCCCCTGTTGACTTGTGGAGAGGTCGTTTGAATGTATCGACAAACCTTTCTGCTTGGCCAATCGACTGTGGGTGAAACGGCGGCGAGCGAACGTGCTGTACGGCGCATTGCATGCAAAACTTCGTAAACGTTGCTGAAGTAAATTGTGAGCCATTGTCAGTGACAATGTGCTCAGGACAGCCGAATCTGTTAAAGGTTTGGCGCAGGTTCGATATGGTGGCATTGGTGGTTGTGTTCTCCATAAGAAATACTTCAGGCCACTTGCTGTATGAATCGACTATAATGAGGAAACTTCGGCCGTTGATCGGTCCCGCGAAGTCGACATGGATGCGGCACCATGGCTTAGTAACTTTTGGCCATGAATAGAGTACTGATTTTTGTGGCGCTTTCAAGACATTGGCACACTTTTGGCAGCGTTTGGCTATTTCTTCTAGCTGTTTGTCCATGGGAGGCCAGTATACATAACTGCGGGCAAGCGCCTTCATCCGGTTGATTCCAGGATGCCCGGCATGAAACTGCCGAATAAGACGCTCCTGAAGTGCCTTGGGGATGACCACTCTTTCCGAAAATAGTATGCAGTCGTTTACAATAGAGAGCGAGTGTCTCCTCTGAAAGTACTGTTGCAACTCGGCAGATGGACATGAACGTGGCCAACTTGTTTTGTGAAATTGTGTAACCTTCTTGAGTATTGGGTCCCGAAGCGTTTCGGTTCGTACAGCTTCTGCGGTAACTGGTAGACCGTGCAATGCATCAGTTACCAGGAAGTTGACGTCAGGTTCAATCTCGACCGAGGCAATGATTGTGTCCTCATGTTCTTGCTGGCGGGCATCAATTAGGCGTGACAGTGCATCTGCTTGGCCAATGGAAACTGTCGACTGGTATTGGATCTCGAAATCATACCCCATTAAGGTAAGAGCCCAACGTTGTAGCCGGTTGGCTGTGTAGGCCGGAATGCCCTTTTTCGAACCAAAGATAGCCAGCAAGGGCTTGTGATCTGTCAGAAGCTTGAAGCGGCGGCCGTATAGCATTTTGTGGAATTTCTTGACTGCGTACACTACGGCCAATGCTTCTTTCTCAATCTGGCTGTAATTCTTCTCGGCCTTCGTAAGTGTTCTGGCGGCATGGGCGATTGCCTTCTGAGATCCATCGGCGTAGGTGTGTGATATTACTGCACCAATCCCATGGCTTGATGCATCTGTTGCCAAGACAATCTCTTTGGAGGGATCAAAATGAGTCAAAAGCAAGTTTGAGGACAGCAGTGACTTGATCCGTTAGAACGAATTCTGGCATTCTGATGTCCAGTTCAATCTTTGGCCTTTGGCTAGTAGCTTGTTTAACGGGGCACGCAGGCGGTACATCTCAGGCAAGAATGCGCTGTAGTGGCTGATGAGCCCACAAAAGGAACGCAAGGACTGTAGATCTGTTGGAGGAGGCATCCTTCTAATGGCTTCTATTTTTTCTGGATCTGGTCGACGTCCGTCCTTTTCGAGGATAAAACCGAGGTATTTGATGCTCGGTGTGAAAAATGTGCATTTATCCTCACGGATCCGGAAACCGTACGCCTGTATGCAACCAAGCACTTCATCCAGGCGGTTAAACAGCTCTTCCGGTGTTCGGCCCATCACTATGATATCATCCAGGTATGCAGCGGTTCCAGAAACGCCCGCTAGCATGGTGTCCATCAACTGTTGGAAGATGGCTGGCGCCGTTTTCCCACCAAATGGCAAACGGTTGTATTGGAATAGCCCACGATGAGTGTTGATCGTCAACAATTCCCTCGAGACTTCGTCAACATCCACTTGCAGATAAGCATCGGATAGCTCAAGCTTAACAAAGTACTTACCACCATACAACTTTGCAAAGATATCCTCTAGTACTGGTAATGGGTACTGGTGGTCGTCCAGCGCGGCGTTGAGGCCAGTTGAGAAGTCAGCACAGACGCGTAACTTGCCATTTGCTTTCTTCACTGCAACAATAGGTGCAGCCCATGATAAGTAGTTGACCGCTGTGATGACTCCGGCACGTTCTAGTCGATGGATTTCTTGTTCAACGGTTGACATGGCTGCGTATGGTATCGATCTTTTAGCCTTGAACACTTGTTTATCACCTGGTCGCAAGTTCAGTGTCGCTTTGAATTTCGTACAATGGCCCAAGCCATCCTGAAAGACAGAAGTAAATTTTCGCTTCAGAGCACGTGTCATGTCTTCGACGGGTTTTGCTGATGGTTCCGGACTTGCTCGAACTTGGCCGCATATCTGATTCAAGGGAATATTGATGAGATTCAACTTTTCAATCCAGTCGTGGCCAAGAAGATTCAAAGTCGGCCGAGCTGAAATGTAGCATGTTCCCGACTTTTCCACACCTCGGAAAGCAATCTTGCAATTGAGTTCGCCCACTAAGTTTAACACAACGCCGGATGCATTATGTGCAACTTTCTGAGACTCGACCATATTCGGCCGCTTTAGGTGTTTCCATTTGCTTCTGAAAATAATCGTGATGTCCGAGGCCGTGACAAATTGCAGCTTCGTTGGGATCCCATTGAATAAAACAGTGATTGATCGTCGTCTCTATTTACATTCGCTTTGGAATGCAGCAACTATAGACAGAGACTCAGCGCCGTCCTTCCTAGAATTCCCCTTCCGATTAGACTTCTTCACTTTATTCGACCGGACTTGACTGCAGCATTCTTCTTTATGCCTACGCTTATGACACTTTTGACAAATATGATGTATGAAGGGACAAAAGCGCACGAAATTTCATTCGCCGCGTGACCAGCATGATGTGGGTGGTTTGTTCGTAGGCCTCTTGAAGGCGTTGCTTGCTTTGCGGTCCTGGCCTTTTTCACGAGTTTCACGGTATCTGGTGGTGCTAGACCATTGCGTTCGATCATGACAGTGTCGTGTTTTTGAGTGAGCAGCCGTATGCATGCGCTTACGAGGGCCTTCAATGTCAGATCAGGATCCTGCTCCAGCTTAGCTAAAAGCCGCATGCGGATTTCAGCATCACTGGGCGATTGCAGAGCGCGTAGTTTGAAACGTTCACACTCACGCTTAATCATGTCCGCTAAGGCCCCAAAGTCGTCACATTCCTGTTGGACAATTTTCATGCATTGATAGCGTATACTAAATAAAGATACTGACCCACCAAAAATTTCCTTCATCTGCGACACTACCTCATCAAACGTCAGATGCTTCGGCTGTTTGGGCAAAATGTGGTCTATGAACCGTGAAGCTTCACTTGTTCCGAGCTTGCGGAGTAGCAATCGCAACTTCCAGCAGTCGTCCTGACGAATGAAGTCCGTCTGAAACATGTCTTCCCAACGCTTGAACCACGCTTCGAAGGTACATCCAGAATCCGCCTTATAATGAAATTCAGTGATCGCGTTTGTGAGAAGATCAACAGAACTCGCCTGCATGTCCCACGTCGCTGCTCCTGTTGTCTGCAAACTCAAACATTGCGTCAGATTTTCAATCATTTTCACTTGTGCCTCCAGTTGAGCTTGCTGTTGGAAAAGCAGTTTTTGAAATAGTTCGGATGAAAATACATCACATTTCCAATTTTATCCGTCGCCATTTGTTATAAGCTTCTCACTAGACGCAACTCCAAAAATAACCATTCGCTGCTCCACAAAACTTCTAGCCCATCCGAATGAAAAAGCAAAACGCCAATGACCTTGACAAAACAACGTATTAATTACCGCCAACGAACGTTGTACAAAGACTGTGGACCTTGGCTGTATTGATAGGTCTCTACTGACCTTCGACTTCTAGAATTGGAAGGTGGACTACCAAGATTAGTGTTTCCCCATACCTTTGGCCCAGGGGTCAGGTGGATTTTAAGCACGTGCAGAAGTAGAACATTCCGGGAAGTTCGAAATCGATGTTATAATCGTTAATAATCGATTAATCGCTAAAATAGGGAATTTCCAAGGCAATTCTTACTTTCTCCCAGACCCCCTGCCAGCAAGCCAAGATTCAGCGGCACGTGTCCGCTCCGCTTGGTCGCTTTCCGTCCGTTTCAGCGCGATTCGCCGATGTCCATCTTGACTTAGTGGGACCTTTGGCCCCAACCAAAGGAATGGTCTAAATTCTGACCAAGATTGATCGTTGCACCCGTTGGCCCGAAGCAGTTCCCATCCCTGCCGTAGCCGCGGAAACCGTAACGCGCGCTTTCGTCAAGCGCTGGGTCGCTTCACACGGCTGTCCAGCCACATTGACTACAGACCGCGGTCCGCAATTCGAATCTACGACCTTTAACCATCTCCTTAAACTCATTGGATGCCAACGCATTCGCACGACCACCTATCATCCGCGAGCGAACGGCATGGTGGAACGTTTCCACCGACAGTTGGAAGCCTCAATTAGCGCCGCCAATGCGTCGAGTTGGACTGATGTGCTGTCTATGATCCTCCGTGGGATCCAAACAGCCCTAAAGGCCGATCTACGTACGTCTAGCGCCGAGTTAGTATATGGACAACCACTGCGATTACCTGGCGATTTCTTCTCCGTTAGTCCCAGAATTACCCGTTACGACGCAAATAATGCAGGTCAGCTAGCCACGAGCAGGCGTCAGTACAAGCTTTCCAACGTTAGAGGACAACAACGTAAATCTTTTATTCCACAAGACCTGCAGCATTGTCCGTTCGCTTTTCTCCGCCTCGATGGTCTCCGCAGACCGCTGGAGCGACCTTACGAATGTCCTTTCAAGGTCCTGCAGCGTAAGGACCGCAATTTTATCATCGACCTTCACGGCAAACGAGAAGCCGTTACGACTGACCGTCTCAAGGTTGCGCACGTGGAACCTGAGCTCAATGAAGACCCTTGCTCGTCTGCTGACGAATCAACCCAGCCTATGATGGAAGACTCGCATGCATCCAACATCCATGAACCCAAGCACCACGTTCCAACCAAGCCTTCCACTTCAGCTCCGCCGTTTCCCATCGAACCAACCGCCACTTCTTCAGCAGTTCCTCCAATTTTGCGATGCGATAGGATGTCTAAGACGACGCCTTCCTCTGATTCGCAAAAGTCGACTAGGTCGAGTAGACGCGTTTATTGGCCAGCGCCATTAAGAAATTAGTGTTTCTTTTACTCCTTATTGTTTTTCTTTTCCCTTTTGGCCATCTGCGTACGAAAACCCCAAAAGGTCGGCAAAAGCTTTTGAAAACGCTAAAAAACACAGACAAAACTATTTGAAAACCCAATAGAACGCAAAACATTTTGAAAACCCAAAAAAGACGAAAACGTCTTGAAAACGCATGAAAGGAGTTGCGTTTCGCATGATGCCTACCTCATCCGGTAAGTGTCACTCTTATTTTTGCCCTTGCCTTCACCTTCACTACCCTTGTTTCCGTTTATCTTCCATGTATGAACCGGAGGAGATGTCGAGGCTGAAGCAAACATTTGACCTTCACGAACTCGCGAACATTTATCGCTTACGAACTTCCCCATTTTGTGTTGTTTGCACCGTTGGGGAGGACACGGGTGGGAGCCCGCTAGGGTCCGATCGCCTGGTTCTCCCCAGCAGCTGCACCAGGTTTCACTACCTGGTATCGCAGAAGGCCGGCCCGCGACGGGCAGTCCTTACGTAGATCGAAGGGTCACCCACGGTTTCCATTCTAGGAGGGGGCTGTGTAGCGACCTGGAGATTCCCCGTATGACTGTGTAAACTATTCTGAAATATTCAAATTATAGCTTTCTTATGTATTAGGGAACTATTCAGTTTGCGTGTTGGAATGTGGTTCCCGTTTGTTTGAAACACGAAAGCGCTTTCCGCCTTCGGTGCGCGGCTCCACTGCGAACGACACTCCGTCTACGCTCTCGACGCCAACGACATTCTCCCTAGCTAGCGGTCTACGGCTGCCCTGTTTTTAGCATTAGCTAACGCTCCTCCCGGTCAATAAACTTCTTTCCTAGCTTACGCTTGTGTTTTCTACCCATTGCTTTTGGTTGGCCGTCTAGTCGCGTACCGGATATATAGCGCAAGATCCACGGGCTATTGGGCGAATACGTAGGAAAATAGACAGTGGCAGGGTTCACTTTGACGACGGCGCATGTTATTTTGGCTGTGAAAGGCTTTCATTATTGTAATGAAACGATACCTGTAACTTGGTTTCACAGATGCGTCGTATTACGGAGGCTGTACGTTTGAGGAGACGCAGTGGCAGCGGTAAGTAAGATGACGAATCGTGGCGTATATCACTGTGGCAATAAAAGAGAAGTGATCATGGAAATCCAAGGGTACCTGTGGCTATGAATCAATGATGCATCACTTGCCGGTGGCAGTATGTGTGAGGAGGCGTAGTGTCGCTGATACATGCTGTGCTAGGGGATAAACAGCGGTGGATGTAAATGGGTCCGGACATTAGGAAACCGGATACAATAAAGCTGGCGGACGTTTGAACCATTTAGAAATATTCACCACTAGTTGAGTGAGCGTGTATACAGCTCGGAACCCATCAAGGGTGAACACTGAGAAATGGTTTCGCCAGCCTCATAAGAGGACACCGTGACAAGTCAAGATCATTGTAAACCGGACATGGAAAAAAGAATTCCTTAGGCAGTAAAAACATGTAATGTGGTTGAAAAGATACGTTACACACAAACATCTGTTGTGTAAAATACGCGGTGGTGTTTAGACGCATGACATTCTGCATCAGTCTGCAAGCTACGTGACGGGCAGAGCAATCATGCATTCGAAGGGAATATGCGCGCGCTCTAAAAGTCACATGTGCACGCATAATACGCAAACCGGTGGTGCGACGAAGTAGGTATGCTCTGTTCCATGTTACGTGGAGGCGGACCACTGGAGTAGGCACCCTAAATAGACGGGGGTTCTGAAAGTAAGGTTTCGTGGAGGCTGATCAATGGTGTCGTAAAACCCATATAGGTGGCACACATACACAGCAGTTCGAAAAGCCACGTATGAACAACCGATACACTTACCGGAGGTGCAAATCAGTAGATAGCGGATGCGAAGGTTTAGTGGGGGCTGACCAGTGTTGGCGGATCACCCAAATACGCAGCACGGATAGTGGGCAGTTCGCAATGCCACTTGTTAACAGCCAATAGGCTTACCGTAGGTGCATCGGAGTAGCCAGCGGCGGCAAATGTTGCATGGAGGCAGACCAATAGTGTCTGATCCATCATATAGACAGCCTGGATAAACATCAAGTTGCAAAGTTGTATGTGGACAGACAACACATGTTCCGGAGCTGCAACGGATTAGATAGTAGAGGCAAAGGTTATGTGGAGGCGGACAAATATTATCGGAACAACTTTAGGCACAACTAGTTCAAACAAATTGCGGACACTGACAGGGTGGAACATAAAAGGTTGTTAACAGGAACCCAATGAAACGTTACCCAGAGCCTTGAATGATTCCCACTACATCTTCACCAGTTATTTCCGCAGCGGAGTCCCCGGAGGTGCGCAACCAATAAGGAGGACAAACCTGGCACCAGTAAAGCAACAACACCGTGAGTCATTGCCCCTAGTTTGGGACAGACACGGTGAGCGCAGAAGTAACTTGGCATCCTCCTGTAGATGGCCACCGATGGACCCGCCTGGATCCCGTACGCAGCGACACGCTTGGGGTTTCGCAGCTGAGCAATTGTGCTCTCTGCTTTCCATCCCGTGTCCGCGTGTCTGTCAGACTACCGTTCACAAGGAGCCGTTTGAGGCCGTTCAATGTAGGCCAGTTGATCCCTGAACGGGCGTTTCAAGAGACCGCACAAGTGTTTAAGCGTTATCCGCATGACGCTGCAGTCTGTGTACAGGTTGCGCGGTAAGTACAATCCATCTGCGTCCTCAGCGGCTCCAACCTCCGTCCATATACAGCCTTTATAAAGTCGAGGTGGCAGTCTCTCTGTTTCGCCTTTTTCTTCCGCTTTGCAATTGGAATAAGACGGAGCGGGCTATTCATTGACCCGCGATTTCTGCGAAACGGACTCCTCTTCCCCAAGTCTCTGGAGTCTACGAAGAATGCAGCAAATGATGCATCCTCTGCACACACACACACAGAGCTAAGTGTTCCGCCCTTTGTATAGGAGCAACTTTCCAGCCTTCGAGTTACGTACTCGTTGTGGTCGAACTCCCCTTGTCTTTAATCAGGTAGGCCTAGGCATCGTCCATTCTTCGTCTTTGAATTCTGGTGACAACTGGAAGAAGGCCGCAAGTAGGGGTTTCAGAATGTTGTGGTTAATACGCCGTTCTTTCTGGGTCTTAACTGCCGACACATTTGTGAAGCTGTTCTCAACTTTCGTCCTTCCCCATCTGGAATACTGCGTCCATGCTTGCCCGCCCTGCCTTGTTCGGGACAAAATGGAACTCGAGGGGGTTTTGAGAGTAGTTACCAAATTGGTCTTGGGGTCACGGGTGCATTCCTACCCCGAGCGTCTACTTAGCCTGGGTATGTATTCAATGCACTACCGACGGCTTCGAAGAGACCTAATCCTTACTTACCGCATTTTAACAGGGAAGGTTGGACCGGACTTGTGCTAGCTATTTAGCCCAACTAGGTTACCTTGTCTTCGTGGTCGTCCCATGCAGCTACACAGGCCGCGTTCTGACCGGATCAGGTCGGAAACTCGGTTATCGCGTAGAGTTATCTAACGCTGGAACTCGCTTCCAGAAAATGTAATCAGTGAACCTACGTTTAAGGTTTTCCAGTGTCAGTTAGGCGCTCTTGGGTGGCAACACTAAACCTTTCCATTCTCCTGACTATATCCATCTTCAAACTTTTAGTTCTTCTTCTATCATTTTTTTCACTGTTTGGTGTAATCCTTCATTTTAATGACTTTCATTCCCCTTTATCTTCCATTTACTTTCTACTTCTTTCTTACGTCACGCAACCTACACAACGGGGACTGCTAGTTCAGGGAAAGTGGGCAGTATTTGGTTAATCAGGGCGTGTTTCGGGTGTTCCGTTTTAGATCTGTCAAGAACTAGCACCTTAACATTTTCTGGCTCAACAATTTGCTCAAGGAGGAACACTCAAGGGCTTTTCTTATCGTTCCAGTCTATTTGAATGAATCCTCTTACAAAGTCCTAACATGATATGATTGAGAAAGTTCAACTGCTTGGATCCAAATCTGTTCCATAGTTGCGGGACTTATCTTTTACCCTACGACTTCAACGGTTGGACTTGTTTCCTTTCGGAGTATCGTCGTTGCCGTGGAGATATGATATTCACTCGGCGTATTCTACGAGGTCAGCTGAGTGAGCTGCAATCGTTCAGTGGTCTCAACACAAAGTGTGCAACTCGAGGCCACCGGTGGAAACTTTACAAACCGCGGCGACTTCGTGTGCTGTCCGATCTGGCCCTATCCACCCGGGTAGTGAATGAATACAACAGCTTTCCGGAGGCTGTCGTAGATGCGGAGACGGAAGAAACATTCAAACAACTGTTGGATTCCCACTCTCTGAGTGGAACATTGTATTTAGTGGGAATAATAGCTCGAGCTTTACATGACCCATAGGATAAAAGGAATTCGGGTCGGATCTAATGCAAGGCCCAGCAACCTTATAGCGGGTTGGACGCGCGTGTTAGCCATATCTTCACGGGCTTATGCGGCATTTAAACAGAATGTACGGCGGCTCAAATCGTGACATCCCACCACGCCCTACGAAACGGCTATGGAAAGGAAGTAGGTAGATGAAAAAAGGAAAGTAACACCATCAAGTAGAAGGTAGTTATGTCAGGGAATATCGCGGTGCAGTTCGGCCAGAGGACAGTCCAGGCGGGTCTTAAAATCCGAACCATTGGGTGTCAAGTCTAAATCGGCAGGCAGAGCATTCCACGCTCGGCAAATTCGCAAAGCGAAGTAGTGTCGACTGCAGTTCAGCCGACTGTGAGCCTCAGTGAATGGCCACATAGGTAGGAGCACGATTGGTACAGTGTGAGTAGGTGACGACAGAGAGGTACAGGGTTGGATAAGATCATGAATACAAGGATCAGGTCGCCCCGTAGACGTCGGTACTTAAGCGACTAGAGGCCCTGACAGTGAGGTCGTTGAGGATAATCTAGACGCTTGAGACCTTGGACCAATTTTGTTGCTCGACGTTGTGGGCTTCGAATATGCATTGGTCCTTCAACAACCAAGGGCTCCAAGCCTGAATAGAAAACTCCAAGTGGGTTCGAAGAAAAGCGTTGATGAGGAGGCGGAAGTTGCTATGGTTAATTTGACCGAAAGCTTGTTTCAGCACTCCCACCATGCGGTTAGCAGCAGCAGCTGCTTTCCGGCAGGAAGCGGATACGGAAAGACTCGTCTGGGTATTGATAGATAGGTCTCTTACGGCTGAAGAGATCTAGAGGATAGACGCTCCCAGGTAATATACAGGAGAAAAGCGGAAGGGTGGGTAGAAAGGACGTGACATATCGAAGCGTTAAATGGAAGGTTATTTTCTATGGACCGCTGATGTGGACGGTCGAGGTCCGTCTGAAGTGCGTGGGCATCACCCGGAAGGTTAATTGTGCGCCACAGCCTTGCGTCATCCGCAAATAGCAGCAGCGAAGACTCCACGCGTCGTGACATCAATTAAGGCTATGAAGAGGCTCGGTCTGAGAACAGACTCCTGTGGATCTCCGCTTGGGGTAAGGATGCGGGGAGACAACGCTCCGTCGACGCGTACTTGAACGGTACGGCTTTGAAGGTAGTTCCGGATCCAGTCCATCAAGGGCCCTGAAACGCAGGAAGACAACAGTTTCTGTAGTAAATAAATATATAAATATAGGTATATTTCTAGATAAGCGCTAGATGCTGTTCCTGCGTGGGATCAGGTCAAATTGTATATAACATTCATGCTCATGCATGGAGAAGAAATATCGTTAACAACTGCTTTTGATCGTGTTTATCTTTCCGAACAGTAAAGCAGGGATAACTACAAACGTTTCGTAGGTCTCGACATTTTTGAAGGCAGTAGTTTGGGTCTCCGTAGCTTATGTACGAATTCTGCGCTTTTCACCGGCTACCGCTGCCAAACCTTGAGGTGCCTGATTCCATTAGTAAACGATCAATCTATTATGCCAATGGATTGTGTTATTTTCGATGGAAAATGCACCACTAGAGGAAATTTGATCCATTTTCTTTGGTCACATCATCGCATTTCCAGCATCCATTAGTAGCGGGTTCATGAAAAGGAATAAGCAAGCCAAAATTAGATCGTAAAAGTGGAGGGTGGGAACAAAGGAAATAACGGTAGTGGCTAACAATTTAGCCTTTCTTAGAAAAGTGCGACTGAAAGGCCGGCCCACTTAACTAGCAAATACACTAATATTGGAAAATGGAGCCAAAATATAGCCCAGAAACAGCATATCAGAACCGCAAACCTTGCGCGAATTTCAAAGTGTAAATCTGCAAACAAGCGGAATCACTGCCGTTTTGGAGCCGAAATGTTAACTAAAATGAGACAACTATGAGCGGTCTAGGACAAACCCTAGGCGCTGGTTACGACAAAGGTAAAATAATTAAGCTAGGTGCAGTGGTTATGGAGATATTTGCATTTTTAGCGATCAGCGGCGGATAGCACCATTTTCGAGCCTCTGCTAAATTCACGTTCTGCTTTGAAAGCAGGTACAGAAAAAGAAAGAAATAATACAAAAAACGGCTAGGCATAATAAGTTCCGAATATGGAGTAGTAACGGGGAATGCCTAAGATAACGTGTAATTCGCTGCAGTAGCGAAGTATGACGCAGTGGGCCGAAAAGCATGTGCGATTTTCAGAGTATATTGGGCCGCAGAATCCACTATGAATGTGGAATTCAACATTTTAATGCTCCGATGTGGATGCGAAAATCATACCAACGCCGCATGAGCTGAGTCCATATGGATAAGACAACGGAATATAAAACTCATTTGCCCCGTCTGAACTAGGATAACGCAAGCATTTCCTACAGAAATATTACCAGTTTCGACTCTTTGAGGCTATTTTATACGTCGTTATGGTTGTATCACTGACACTAATGAGCCAGGGTGGTCATCAGTGATAATTAAAAAAAACTAATGTGGGAAAATTCACAAAATGTGTCCAGGTGAGAAACACCTTGTGTTCCTATTTGGTTAGACACGAATACCACTTCTTTTGGGGGTTGCGCCAACCCAAGCATGACTGATTAGTGGGCCACAGGTGCCAAAGCACACGACTGTGCATTAAGTTGCTAGTTTAGAGCTCTATTTCTCTTAGCCGCGAGTCGGATGCAAGTGCCTGTGGTGTTGGACCAGAATAACGCAATCGTTCCCTGGAGAAACATCATGAGTTTCAGCACTTTGAGGTTATGTTATATATCTTAATGGATGTGCCACCAATGCTAATGAGCTAGAAATGTCTTTTATTGATAATAGAGAAATAGGTGTCCAAAAAATTAGCGAAATGCATTCAGGTGGGAAATACCACGAATGCCGCTTTGGTTAGGCATGATCACCTCATCTTATAGAGGTTGCACTTCCTCATTTGTGACGGATTGTTGGGCGTCATGTGTTAAAGCACACCATTTCTGCATCGCGTTGCTATTTTGAGCTCTAACTCTCTTGGTTGGGAGTCCGATGCAAGTGCAAGTGATATTCACCAGTGTAAGGTAATAGAAAACTGGGAGATCACAACAGCTATTAACTTGGAGGTATCCTGGTGGGAAGCTTCCACATTGTCAGGCAAGATGAATGAACAATAATATAACGCAAGCACAGAAGATAACGGAAAACAAGTGGGAGCTGGTTGTTCACCCACCATTACGCATTACGTATGGTAGGCTTTGGAGCTAGGTAAAGGTTAAAATTACGTAGGAACGGTCAAGGAAAGAAGAAGTGGTGGTCCAAATATCTGGGTGTCTAGCTTCCCAGGTGACAGGGGCCTCACTGCCGCATGGTTAGCTTTTTGCCAGAGAAAGGGAATCCGGAAAAATTGTTGTGCAAGCATAAAGATTGAAGAAAAGGATCTGGTTTTTCATAATGCCTGTCTACCAGCGTTTCCGATAGTGATAGGCATACGTATAATTCAGATAAAACTAAATGTACGGGCCAAGAAAGCTTAAGTGGAGAGTAAATGCCTGAATATAGGTTATGGTGATATTGCCTTCGAGGTGGGTAGGTGGCCCTGTTATATAATCAGCGGTGTAAAGTAGCGAGTACTTAAACCTAGGGGAGGGCATCGGATATGGGCAACTAGTAGATGCCGACTACGTAGGCTAGTAGAAATACCTATAAAGCAGGCAATTTATACGACTATTTTAGACAGATAAATGGTAACTTACGGGTGCACCATATGTGTGGACAACGACGCTAGAACCTGGCATTTCACATTAGGCTTAATGTTGTTAAAATGATTTTAGTAGACGTGACTCATGGGTCACAAGTATAAGTATTCGCAAGAGACCAAGTGGACTAGGTATTTGGGGAATACTAAGGGGTAAAGATGGAGACGAAGGAACCAAAGTGTAGAAGAGAAGGAAGAAGTGCAGTAAAGTTTGTCCGTTCGGATTGCTTCCCCATTGCTATGCAATATCCTACCTGGTCAGTGCCTACAGGCTTACGATGCTCCCATTCAATAGTACAAGGCTGCTTTACGTGCTGATCTGTTGAGCAGTAAAAAATGGACATCGAGAAGGAGATTTCAAAGGATTTGCGCTACCGATTAGTGTTCCCTAGGTTGCCTTTGCGATAGCGTCTACTATTTCAAGACTTCCTATTTAACTATGTGTCGGTGGGAGCCAGTAAAGCGCTCAGCTACTAATGGGGTAGGCTGAATACCTTTTGTGATCGGATTAGCAGTCCTAACATCTGTAAGATGCGTGCAAATGATCGGGCCGAGATCTCTCACGTGGTGTGACAGGGACCGCAAAGTATGGGGAGGACCTGTGAGTCCAAGATGCTCCTGTCACGAAGCCTAGTTGAGCGAAATACAAAGTTGCGCCAGAGCTGACCAAAATGTGATCTACGCCCCATCGGGGCCGGTCTCAAAAAGGTTGTCATCAGAATCACAGATGTTGAAAAGGCGTTTTATGTTATCCAGGCACATGAACTTTCGTACCTCCTGCTTTCGACCCTGTCGAAGGCTTTGGCAAAATCCAGGAATATAACATGCGCTTCTAGACTAGAGTCGGGAGCTGTCGTCCGGCTATCCCTGGCAAGTAGCAGGCTACACAGGCACGACCGTTGCAGCCGGAAACCGTGCTGGCAATCGGAGAACAGTATCTGGGCCTTCATGTGGTCCATTAAAGCGTCTGCGTCGGTCGATTCCATCACTTTAGAGATCGTAGAGAGGAGGGTTATCGGTCGGTATTTGGCCGGGCCTTTGCGAGTACCAACTTTGTAGATTGGTGTGATAGTCCCACAGTTCCAATCATTGGGAACTTTGACTTGCGAGAAGAAGTGGGTGAACAGCTCCGACAGGGGTAAAACCAAAGCTGCAAAGCACGCTCGCAAGAGCCTTAGGTGGAAACCATCAGCGCCAGGAGAGGCCGTAAGCCGCAGGGATTTAAGATTCGCCAAGACCTTCTCCGGATTGAAATGAACAGTCGTCAGGGAATTTGGGGTGAGACCGTAGAAGGTATTATCGTTGTTTGCATTGCTGGAACGGAGAAATTGGTTGCGTACTGCTGGCACAGAACTTCTGCAGCCTCGTTCGCTGAGTTCGTGAGCCCTGTGGGGGTCGTCAATGCGGTGACACCGTGCTTGACTTGTAGAAGTCTGTTGATGTGACTGTACAAGGCTTTGAGGTTGGATGAAAATTTTCGCATAAGCTGACGCTGATGCTCACTCTTATCTTTTCGTATAAGATGGACGTACTGGTTACGGGTGGATCGGTAATATTCCCAATGAGTAGCCGTTGGGTGGGAGCGATTGTTCCTCCATGCCGTGTCCCTGGAGGCAATCCACTTCCGTGTACGACTTCGGATGATTGCTGGGCGTCTCTTCCCTATGGAAACTTGTTTGCAGGTCGTTGTAGTGGAGCAGGGTTCACCTATGGTAAAGCAGAAGGTTGACTACATGCTGTCGGCACTTGATTGGGGCTCAGGTGACCAGCTGTTAGCGGAAATGAGAGGGTTCAACTTTCCGTAATCAGTCCAGCGTTTGGTATAAGTTGGTGTGCTGACGGGGTTTTCGGCGAAGCATAAAAATCGAAACGGAGGACGCAGTGGTCGCTAAGCCGCAGATGGGACATCGTAACGGGCTCAACCATCAGTTCTTCCTTAGTGAGGACGAGGTTCAGCAGAGATGGTTGGTTGTTGAATCGGAATCTAGTCGGCTGATAGGTGTGGTTGTACAATGGGGCCGTGTGAAGAAGGTCAATGAGGTCTGAAGCAAAGGACTCAGTAGACGGGACAGAGTTAAATAGACGGGGGAGGTTGAAATCTCCCATGATAAGAAAGTGGGTGCGCTTGGTGGATAACATAAGGTGGACGGCGTGCAGCAGTCGTGCGTCCTCGAGGAGTTGTTGGGGGCAGTAAATGATACCATTACAGCTGGAGTGTTTAGCGGTTACTACGACCTCGCACCACATGGTGTCTGGAGACTGGGGGGTGGTGTTTGTTAACATCTGTAACTGAGGGTGATGTCATAGTACAGTGCGACACCGCCACCTGGGATTGCGCGGTCAGGGCGGAGAACTGCTGCCCACAATATAATCCAGCGGTCTTCTGCGGAAACTTGTTCCTCAATGATCCCAGCAATCCGCAACTTTCGGGAATTGACGGAGCTGACAAAGGAGCTTCATTCTGCTCTCTACCTACCAATGAACCAATGAATGCTCTGCCTGCCGATTTAGTCTTGGCACCCAATGGTTCGGATTTTAAGACCCGCCTGGACTGTCATCTGGCCGAACTGCACCGCGATATTCCCTGACATAACTACCTTCTACTTGATGGTGTTACTTTCGTTTTTTCATCTACCTACTTCCTTTCCATAGCCGTTTCGGAGGGCGTGGTGGGATGTCACCCTTTGAGCCGCCGTGGATTCTGTTTAAATGCCGCGTAAGCCCGGTGAAGACATGGCTAACGCGCGAGTCCAACACGCTATAAGGTTGCTTGGCCGTCGAAGATCACTGGTCGCATATTCGTCAAGCGTTGCTGTTGGCAGGCGCGTCTTCATGTGACAAAGCAAATTGTCAAACCGGACATTGAGTCTGTACACAGTCTATGAAACTTTTGGATGCTCGCCGACGTATTCCGGCTGGAAGCGAACACAATGAGGCTCGCAAAAATCTCAGGGCAAAACTGCATGCTAGCCTGAAGAAGGACCGCGAAACCTGGTGGTCTCATCTGGCGTCGGCAATAGAAACAGCCGCTGCCGTTTTTAACCATCGTAACCCATTCCGTCTGATACGGGAAACGGGCAGCAGGAGACCTGGTGTTAGCGAGACCATACGCGACGAGAGTGGGCGGCTGATCCACAGCCTGTCAAAACGCTTAGAGCGTTGAACTGAACACTTTTCAAGGCAATTTAACCAACCTAAGTTATCGCTTTCTTCTACTGGCAATGAGTGCCCTTCTCCCCAGGCCGTCTCCTTGGATCCGCCATCACGCGCATAAGTCGAACGTGAGATCAGGCTGTTGAAATTGCATAAGGCCGCAGGGACAGATAGAATTACCCCTCTCTCTTAAAATTCGGGGGACCTGCTCTAGTAGATGATTTACGCGAGTAGCTAGTAGAACTATGGGAGCAGGAGACAGTTCCGACAGACTGGAACCGCTCCGTTATTGTCCCAATTTTCAAGGGAGGCTCCCGTTTGGAATGCGTCAATCATAGAGGGATCAGCCTGATTTCGATTGCCTCTAAATTGCTTGCCTCTGTCATTCTCCACAGACTGACTGGCGCTCGTGAAAGCCAGGTTCGTGAAGACAAAGCCGGATTTCGTCTAGGTCGGGGCTGCATCGACCACATTTTCACCTTGAGTCAAGTGTTGGAGCACCGTCATTTTTATTGACAACCCACCGATGTCTTGTTTCTTGGCATAAAAGGTGCCTTCGACTCTGTCGAGTGATGCGCCCTTTGCGACTGTCTGTTGAGGAAAGGTGTGCCTGATAAATATGCAAACATTATCAAAGCGCTGTAAGCGCATAGTTCGGGCAGGGTGAGGGTATATGGCAAACTGTCGCCACCCATCAGTATCACCAGCGGTGTGAGACAAGGATGCCCGTTGTCACCTTTCCTCGTCAACTTCGCTATTGATGAAGTGCTGGAAACAGCGTACGCTGGACACGACCTAGAAGGTGTGGAGCTACTTCTTGGTGAGCGACTTCTTGACTTGGAGTATGCGGACGATACTGCCCTAATCTATGACAGCTCCCAAACATGCCAAACAGAACTGGACTGATTAGCACTGGCTGTCAATCGTTTTGGGCTATGCCTTGCTCCATCGAAATGCAAAATACTTCTCCAAGATTGGCAGGGACCCAACCCTGCGCTAACGCTTTGTGGTGATCTGCTAGAAGTCGTTCAGGAATTCAAGTACCTGGGCAGCTATATTAGCACCAGTGGGATTGAAGGTGAGGTTACGAACCGTATAGCAAAAGCTCGAGGTGCTTTTGCCAATCCGCGCCACCTGTGGCGCAGACGCGACATTACTCTCGCCCTGAGGGGCAGAGTTTACAATGCAGCCGTCCGTTTAACTCTCCTTTATAGCTGTGAAACCTGGCTCATTAGATCGACAGATATAAATAGGCTCGTCATCTTCGATCATCGCTGCCTCCGCAGCTTAGCTCATGTCTGGTGGGAGCACCGCGTGAGCAATGAGCGTGTTCAACGTCGTGTATTTGGTGCAGGAAGAGCGAGTAAACCGCTCAGCACCATTATATCACGCACCAGGCTCCGATGGCTGGGCCACGTGTTGCGCATGCCAGCACACCGACTCCCGCGACATGTATTGTTTGTGCGTTGTGGGTGCGGTTGGCAGAGGAGGAGGGGAGGCCAAGTGATGACTTGATAAAGGGAGATGAAAACCCTCACTTCGAAGTTGGCGTCGGTTGGTGCATCCTGACTGCCTGGCTGGGGTCCTAAGGACGGTGAACACGTTTGGCTGGACACATTTGCTGATATGGCTTGGAGCCGACCCCACTGGCGTTTGTGTTATGAGTTCCTTTGTCCAGCCCTCTCCTGCTTATCATCCCCGTACAATCACGACCTCACTTGTTAGACATAATATGACATTCTTTTACGGCAGCCAGCTGTTAGTTCTCCGGAACGATGTCCATCCGTTACTGGAGACTCAGCGGGCGTGCCACTGTTTGTTTTCCTTTTCTTGTCTTTTGTATTGTGGCACAATAACTGAGGTGTTTTCCACCTCCAGCTAACGTGTAATGATGATGATGATGAGCACAAGAGATGTGCCAAGCTGCAATGGACAGATTAGCACTGGCTGTCTGCCACTTCCGATTTTGCTTTGCACCATCGAAGTGCAATGCTTTCTTCCAAGTTTGGCAGGCATCACCTCTTGCGATGACCATTTGTGGGGATCAGTTAGAAGTCGCTCAGAAATTCAACTATCTGGGAAGCTGTAGTTTGGATTGCAGATGAGGTCACGAATCGTATCACAAAAGCTCGAAGTGCTTTTGATAGTGTGCGCCACCTATGGCGGTGGCGCGACATCACTCTCGCCCTGGAGGGTAGAGAGTACAATGTAGCGGTACGTTCGACCTAACTGTACGATTGCGAAACCCTGCCCCTAAGATCGGCGGACATAAAGAGGCTACTTACATTCGGCCATCGGTGCCTTCGCAGTTTGGCTCTCATCTGGTGGGAACACCGCGTGAGCAACGAGCGTGTTCGACGCTTTGTTTACGGCACAGAGAAAGGCACTGAACGGCTCAACCCCGTCAGTTCACGCACCAGGATCCGATGGCTCGGCCACGTGTTGCGCATACCAGACCACCGACTTCCACGACGTGCGTTGTTTGCTCACCGGGGATGTGGATGGAAGAATAGAAGAGGTGGCCAAGCGATGACTTGGTCCAGGGGAATGAAGGCCCTCACTTCGGAACTAGCCTCGATTGGAACTTCACGGCTCCCTGGTTGGGGTCCAAAAGACGGTGAACACGTTTGGCTGGATACACTTGCTGACATGGCAAGGAGCCGACCTCATTGGCTTCCCTGCTGTGAGCTTCTTTGTCTTTCACCATCCCTTTTGGTCTCCCCTCCAACCACGATCTCATTTTATAGCGTAATATAATCTTACATAATCGTTTTTTCTTGTTGCTTAGTAGCCGGCTGTTAGCTTTCCGGAACGATGCCCATCCGTTGCTGGTATCTCAGCTGGCATGCAACTGTTGTATTTATTTTCTTCTATTTTGTATTGCGGCGTGGCAGTTGAGGTGCTTTACACCTCTAGCTGACGTATATTATGATGATGATGTGTTTACTCACCTGCATCATTATCATTCGACTCTTCGAATCTTTTGCATCGTTGACCGGCTTCAACGACTGCTGCCGCATCAGTTCCAAGCCGCTCGGCTAACCAACGAAGAATTTTGACTGTCAACCGACTGCGAATAATAGAGTGCAAAATCGGTCTATAGGATACACTGCCGACTTGCACTACTGCTCAACGGAAGCTACGGCAGTGTTCCAGGACGTGGTGGGTTCTCGCCTGGCAAGCGTTCTCTCTATAAAAAGCCACAAATGTCCGCTTAAAAGCACTTCAACGTGACGGATGTGACACGCCACAAAATAAAGTCACAGCTAAACCCTTCACACGGACGCAGTCCGTGTGTGCAACCGTGCAACCGTGTGTGCAACCAATCCTACTACGGAGAATGTTTGATGGAGCACAGATCATCCCTATTTTGTAATGGTCGTTGGTTGCACCAAAACCTTGCGTGGGCTCCTGTGCTCACGGATCACTACCTGGCGAAATTAACCCGAACTTGTGTCCTGACGGATTTTTGCGCGCCACAGCGCCATAATATTCCATGGTCTGACTAGCACCTGACAATATGCTCACGCATATGAACTATCCTTTTTCTTTTATACCTTCCATTAAAAACGAAATGTTTTCACGTTCGAAAGAAGCTATGCTTGTATGCATATTTGATCACGCCTTTACAGGCGTGTCTCGTTTTACCGGGTGTTAGGTCTCGAATGGCCTGCTCTAAGGAAAATCGCGTTGTCTGAAAATCAAGTCGAGTTGGCGCCACTGATGCAGGCCAAATCTTGTAACTTGGATGGAAAAACAGAATTTCACACAGACCAAAGTCAAATGCGCACCGAAACGAAACAAATTGACTTGTTCGGAAAGGTAAGTGGGCGATCTCCCACAAGGAACCGTGTGCCTTGCATTAGAACAGTCTTAGTTACAAGCAGACTAGTGTGTTTTTCGATGTTGCAGAACATTGTTACTATCGCTTGTTTCACGCCACTCACACTTCCCTTGTTTCTTTGAGACATATAAAATCAAACGAGCACACTTCCGTGATTTGAACTATATCAGGGTGTTTTCATCCCAACGCGGACTGTTCTGTGTTTTGCCAATATACTACTCGTCCAGTGGTTTGTCCTTTGAATCGCATGGCACAATCTAGGAAGCCGCTAAGTCGAGCCCTGAAGACACAACACCGGGAATATACCATTTATTTATTTATTTATTTATTTAGCCGCAGGATATGAACAGAGAAAACCACAACACAGTATCCGTGCTTCTCCTGTAGCGAAGGAGAGCGCGAAGTGGCTGATAGAGATTATCTTGCACCGAATCAGTGCTACAGTTTGTAGAGGCGTAGGCCTTATTGACAGACAGGCACCCTTTGTTCCCGCCCGACTTCGTAGCACGGAATGAACCAGCTAATCTAACGGCGCACATCCGACTGTTGACTGGGATCCAGTCGATCAGCGCAGCCTTACCCCTGGGATTCAAAACAATGCCGACGCCAGCTTGACCGGTATTTGAAGCTGCATCATCGCCAGACATACGTAATGGGAATGTGCTGGCAATGTCGCATGTGGGGATCGCAGGGTAAACACGGAGCTCAAATCTTGCAGGCTTGTTTCTGATAAACAGCAAATCCATCGATAAGGTCTCTAGGGTTAGTCTGATGGAAGGCCTTTCATTTACCTACCGTGGCTCTCTTATGGTTAACGCCGGTCATTTAAGGTTGTTGTCCCCAACATCCAATCGCCATCCAATGTTTATCGAAATTCCCAACATGCTATTGCGCGTGCAGAGACGTGAATTTCTCTCTCACCTTAGTGGTGCGGACGTATGGAATTCGCGGCAGACGAATGATTTAGTGCAGGGCTCAGCTGAGAAAAAGCATAACCTCTAAAGACACACCGACACGAGGCTGTTGATCATCGAGCGAGATGACTACAGACAGCCACAACCTGCTTCCAGCGTTCGCTAGCTGTCAGCAAACCGCGCTGTATGCTGAAGGTCATGGCCAACCTCTGGCGTTGGAGCGATCGATGGTTATCTCTGTGTGTCTCACTGGCCATCGCAATGAGGCTGGACCTTACCGTGGTGCGATGGTTTGTGCGCCTCAGTGATCCTTTGATCTATACTGGACGGTGCATTTTTGCACCTTTAGAGTCACTCATACCAGATTGGTCAATGGTTAGAGGCCAGACAAAAACTCAGCCTCCTGGTCGTCCAGGTAGCGGGTTGGAATGAGAGTGGCTCCTTAGCCCTTAAAACGGACTCCTTGTAGCCCAGTGCCAAAATCCGCTGCCTTGCGGCAAGGTTTTTGAACCAAAGGCTTTGGTTGAGAACACTAATCGTTATCCTGTCTAGGCCTGGGCAACCTGACAGTACCCTGTCCACGCAGCACAATGAATCTCACTTCAAAGAAATTTCTGGTGCTCTGGCCACCGCAGAAGATAATCAGCGGTGCCCTATATGCTGCATGGGGCAGGGTGGATAGGGGTTTGGATGCTGCTGCTCAAGCCTCCCCGTCTTCTTATTCCCCGTCTTACGGTTTTTCACCCTTATCGTCCCGTTCCAGCTCCACTTTTATCCCTCTTGTTTTCAACCCCTAATTCTCGGCCCTCCTCCACGTTGCCTCAATAGTCGCTTGTCTTTTAGCTTTAACTCCCATGTGAACGCAGAGCATCATTCCTGCCCTGTCAACAGGCCCATGTCCAAGCAAGTGGCCCGTTCCAGTTCATCGGATTCCATTTGGAGCCCTCGATCCTCCTTCAGATTGGCATACCTCAGTGTTCGCACATTGCTTCAGATCGGTCAACAGGCAGCATTTGCCCAAACATTAGCGAACCTCTCGATCGATACCTGCTGCTTATCGGAGACCCGCCTGCACGACTCGAGCTCTGTACTCACCATGCGATCCCTTCAGGTGACAGTAGCAGCACTTTCTCATTGCGCCTATCCGGTGACGATGCAGCTTCGAGTACCGGCCAAGCCGCTGTTGGTATTGCCCTGAGTCCCCGGGCTAAAGCTCCTCTGGTTGTTTGGATTCCAATCAGTAGTCGGATGCGTGCGGTTCGATTGGTTGACTCGTTCAAAACTTTGAAGTCGCGTGGGACTAACTGGTGTCTGTTCGATATCGCTGCCTATGCACCAACAAACTGTAGCGATGACTCGGTAAAAGACGACTTCTATCGTCAATTGAACGAGCTCCTTAGTCCCAGAAGCAGCTGGGACACTGTGGTGCTGGCTGAGGATCTGAACGCACAAGTTGGAAAATTATCCACCGAGGAGCTGCATCTGGGCGGCCAACCTGGTGTAGGCTCCCGTAATGATAGCGGTGAGCGGTTACTTCATTTGCGTGAGAATGCTCGCTTATTTCTTGCGAGCAATAATTTCCGACACAGCAAACGCCGGAGGGTGACTTGGCGCCCACCAGCCTCGAACCAGCTATGGACGCAAATTGATCACATTGCGATAAGTTACCGATGGAGAGGCTGCGTCCAAATCTGTCGCTCGATTTGGAGCACAGGTGTGGACACCGACCATGCATTTGTATGTGCTGACCTGCAGATGCGCTTTTGCGGACGCCCACGCCGACGTTGTGTGCACATCGATACCAGTCAACTGGAGAAGTCAACTGTTCTGAAAACCTATCAAAGTACGCTGTCATGCGAGTTAGATAAACACTCACTGGATACAATTGAAGGTCATTGGTCTCATGTTCACCAGACCTTACTAGCAGTAAAAAATCCTCCTGTGGTATGTCTAATCACCAACATGGACCTTGGGTCTCTTCACGGTCTCTGGAACTTATAGATGCTCGCCGGCATATTCCGGCTGGAAGCGAACACAATGAAACTCGCAAAGAGCTCCGGGCAAAACTCCGTGCTAGCCTGAAGAGAGACCGCGGATCCTGGTAGTCACATCGTGCATCAGAAATGGAAATGGCCGCTGCCCATGGTAACTATCGTGAGTTATTCCGCCTGATACGAAAAGCGGGCAGCAGGAGACCCGGTGTTAGTGAAACTATACGTGACGGGAGTGGACAGCCTATCCACAACTTATCAAAACGCTTAGAGCGGTGTGCTGAGCATTTTGAAAAGCAATATAATCGGTTGGAATGGTTAGATTTCTCGCCGGCCACTGGTCGCGCTGCTCAGTGGGCTGTCCTTTTGGATTCACCATCTCGCTAAGAAGTCGAACATGAGATCGGACTGTTGAAGTTAAATAAAGCCGCGGGACCTGATGATCTTCCTCCAGCCCTCTTCAAATTCGGGGGACCTGCTCTTGTGGATGATTTAAATGAGTTACTAGTGAAACTGTGGGAGCTAGTAAACTGTCCCAAACGATTGGAGCCACTCCGTCTTAGTCCCAAATTTCACTGGAGTCTCACGATCGGATTGCGGCAACCATAGAGGAATCAGTCTGATCTCCTTCGCCTCCAAATTGCTTGCATCTGCCCTTCTTCACATACTGACTGGCACTCGTGAAGGCCAGATTCGTGAAGAGCAAGCTGGAGTTCGTCGAGATCGTGGCTGCATTGATCACATCTTCACCTTGCGTCAGTTGTTGGAGCACCGTCACATATATTGGCGGCCCACCGTTGTCGTGTTCCTCGATACCAAAGGTGCATTCGATTCGGTTGATCGATGTGCCCTTTGGAATTGTCTACTCAGGAATGGTGTACCTGAGAAATATGTAAATGTTATCTGAACATTGTATGCGCGTAGCTTGGGCAGAGTCGGGGCTTACTGCAAGTTGTCGTCGCCATTTAATATCTCCAGCGGCGTGAGACAAGGATGCCCGCTGTCACCTTTCCTCTTCAACTTCGCTGTTGATGAAGTCCTGAAAATCATTTGCACAGGACACGACTTTGAAGGGGTTGATCTGCTCCCAGGAGAACGACTTCTTGACTTGGAGTATGCTGATGAGATTGCCCTACTCTGTGGCAGCTCAACAACGTGTCATGCGGCACTGGATATAGTAGCACTAGCTGTCCTTCACTTCGGGCTTTGCTTCGCACCCTTGAAGTGCAAAGCGTTCCTTCAAGGTGGGTCTGGGGCGCCACCTACACTGACCGTTGGTGGGGACCAGCTAGAACTCCTTCAAAAAGTTAACTACCTGGGAAGTTTTATCAGCGCCCATGGGATTGAGGATAAGATCACGAACCGTATAGCAAAAGCTCGAGGCGCTTTTGCTAACCTTCGCACCTCATGGCGCCATCGCGACAACGCACTTGCACTGAAGGGTAGATTGTACAATGCAGCGGTACGTTCGACCTAATTATACGGTTGTGAAACCTGGCCGCTTAAAGCAGAAGCGTACCTGAAGATGCTAGTTATGACCGACCACCGTTGCCTTCGTAATTTAGCTCACATCTGGTGGGAGCACCGCTGGAGCAACGAGCGTGTTCGACGCCTTGTTTGTGGCAAAGGTAAAGGAAATGAACCTCTTAACACCGTCATTTCACGCACCACGCTTCGATGGCTCGGCCACATGTTACGCATGCCGGCCCACCGACTCCCGCGACGTGCGTTGTTTGCGCGCCGGAGGTGTGGATGGAGGAAGAGGAGGGGTAGCCAAGCGATAACGGTGGAGAGGAAGGAAGGCCCTCACTTCTGAGCTGGCATCGGTTGGAAGGGCTCGGCTCCCTGGTTGGGTCCGAAAGACGATGAAAACGTTTGGATGGACACACTTGCTGACATGGCAAGGAGACGACCACAGAGACGTTCGTGCTGTGAGTTTCTTTGTCCGATCCCATCCTCCCAAGCCTACCCCCAATCACGACCTCAATAGTTAGTCTTATAAAATTTCGCATAGTAGATTTTTGTTGCACAGTAGCCCGCTGGTAGCTTTCCGTAACGCCGCCCATCAGTTGCCGGTACCAGAGCCGGCTTGTACAAGTTGCTTCCACTCTTTTTCTGTGCATTAAGGCACAGTAGCTAAGGTAGTTCCCAACCCTAGCTAGCGTGTATGATAAAGATGAGGTGTCTCGCTTGCTACGCAGCGCCGTCCGCCTAAGCAAACAAAACTGCTATGTGAAGGTGCTCACGCGGTGGCAGCGCAGCTGAGGACGTGGTTAGTCATTGCAACTCTTCTCAATACTACGGAGACACAAGTAGTGGAGCACAAGCAGACAATGCAGCCGGGATAACGTAACGTTCCTGTTACTCAGCGCGCGCTGATTATTCAGCTGTACGGTGAATGCGGTTTAACCGTCGCATCAGCTTCAAGAAAATACAATGCAATGAACGCAGGAATGCGTCCCCTCACCGCCCGGTATGTGCTTAAACTAGTGAAGAAGTTCGAGCAAACTGGGAGTGTGTGTAACATGAAGAGAACCGGACCGCCTCGCATCACCACGGACGACTGTACAGCTTGCGCTGTACTCAGTGAAGTGTCAAAATGTCCCGATCTCAGCATCCGTCGGATCGCACAGCACTGTGACACGACCCGATATACAGTACACCGGATATTACTGGAACGAAAATTTCGGAGATTCCGTGCACTTCAAGTGCAGGTTTTGAACCCATGCGATCCGGAAAGCGGCATGAATTTTGCCGCTGGTTTCTGAATCACGGGGATATTCGTTCTGTTACCTTTACAGATGAAGCATTGTTTCATCTGCATGGAACAATGAAACATTACTGTTGAGCTACCAGCAACCCATGAAAATTTATCGCATCACGAATGCACCACAGTGTGAAACTGAGGCTTTGGGCCGGATTAACAAGCCAGAAAATCTTGGGCCCATATTTCTTTTTCGGGAATGTGACCGGTAGGTTGTTGTTTGGAGGTGCTGAAACCTTATCTTTTCCTAGATCGTCGTATTTGGAAATGTTGCAGACATTTGTGCTTCCACAGTGGGAGGCCTAAGGGGCATGCAATACCATTTGGTGGTAGCAGATGGTGCTTTCTTCAATCCTTTATGCTTGCACAACAATTTTTCCGGATTCCCTTGCTCTGGCAAAAAGCTAACCATGCGGCAGTGAGGCCCCTGTCACCTGGAAAGTTAGACACCCAGATATTTTGACCACCACTTCTTCCTTCCTTGGCCGTTCGTAAGTAATTTTAACCTTTACCTGGCTCCAAAGCCTACCATACGTAATGCGTAATGGTGGGTGAACAACCAGCTCTCACTTGTTTTCCGTTATCTTCTCTGCTTGCGTTATATTATTGTTCATTCATCTTGCCTACCAATGTGGAAGCTTCCCACCAGGAAACCTCCAATTTAATAGCTGTTGTGATCTCCCAGTTTTCTATTGCCTTACACAGGTGAATATCACTTGCACTTGCATCGGACTCCCAACCAAGTGGGTTAGAGCTCAAAATAGCAACGCGATGCAGAAATGGTGTGCTTTAACACATGACGCCCAACAATCCATCACAAATGAGGAAGTGCAACCTCTATAGGATGAGGTGGTCATGCCTAACCAAAGCGGCATTCGTGGTATTTCCCACCTGAATGCATTTCGCTAATTTTTTGGACACCTATTTCTCTATTACCAATAGAATACATCTCTAGCTCATTAGCATTGGTTGCACATCCATTAAGATATATAACATAACCTCAAAGTGCTGAAACTGATGATGTTTCTCCAGGGAACGATTGCGTTATTCTGGTCCAACATTACAGGCACTTGCATCCGACTCTCAGCTAAGAGAAATAGAGCTCTAAACTAGCAACTTAATGCACAGTCGTGTGCGTTAGCACCTGTGGCCCACTAATCAGTCACGCTTGAGATGGTGCAATCCCCAAAAGAAGTGGTATTCGCGTCTAACCAAAGCGGAACCCAAGGTGTTTCTCACCTGGACACACTTTGTGAATTTTCTCACATTAGTTTTTTTTAAATTATCACTGAAAGACCACATTGGCTCATTGGTGTCAGTGATACAACCATAACGACGTATAAAATAGCCTCAAAGAGTCGAAACTGGTAATATTTCTGTAGGAAATGCTTGCGTAATCCTAGTTCAGACGGGGCAAATGAGTTTTATGTGCCCTTGTCTTATCCATATGGACTCAGCTCATGCGGCTTTGGTATAATTTTCGCATCCACATCGGAGCATTAAAAACGTTGAATTCCACATTCATAGTGCATTCTACGGCCCAATATACTCTGAAAATCGCACATGGTCGCATTCTGGCTGTGGGCTAGCTACACCATATCCTGTGCTGTTCTACCTATATAATAATTCTTACAGCCTACCTAGTATTTCCCTAAAATCTTTCCGTCTGTTTTCCCAACTTTTACTACGTTTACTGAGAAAGTATGCTTTTCGGCCCACTGCGTCATACTTCGCTACTGCAGCGAATTACACGTTATCTTAGGCATTCCCAGTTACTACTCCATATTCGGAACTTATTACGCCTAGCCGTTTTTTGTATTATTTTATTCATTTTCTGTATTTGCGTCCAAAGCAGAACGTGAATTTAGCGGAGGCTCGAAAATGGCGCTATCCGCCGCTGGCCGCTAAAAATGCGAATATCTCCATAACCACTGCACCTAGCTTAATTATTTGACCTTTGTCTTAACCAGCGCCTAGGGTTTGTCCTAGACCGCCCATTTTTGTTTCGTTTTAGTTAACATTTCGGCTCAAAAACGGCGTTGATTCCGCCTGTTTGGAGATTTACACTTTGAAATTCGCGCCAGGTTTGCGGTTCTGGTATGATGTTTCTGGGCTATATTTTGGCTCCATTTTCCAATATTAGTGTATTTTCTAGTTAAGTGGGCCGGCCTTTCAGTCGCACTCTTCTAAGAAAGGCTAAATTGTTAACCACTACTGTTATTTCCTTTTTTCAATAATTAAATAAATAAACTTTTATTCTCGACAAGGCGAGGCACACCTTTACAGGCATGATCATGCTTAGCTAACGTAGTGTGATCAAAAAGGTACAAAAACTACGTTTGGTATAACAGTGTATGTATGTGTATGAGTTTATATACGTAAGTAATTTTATATGAATGTCGCTTGTGTCTGATTATGCCGGAGCAGTTTGACTGTCTCTTATCTTCAGGAATGTGAGCATAAGCGATTGATGTCTGCGAGTTGGATAGCAATTTCCGGATATCCACTTTTACGATCTAATTTTGGCTTGCTTATTCCTTTCCATGAGCCCGCTACTAATGGATGCTCGAAATGCGGTGATGTGACCAAAGAAAATGGATCAAATTTCCTCTAGGGGTGCATTTTCCATCGAAAATAACACAATCCATTGGCATAATAGATTGATTGTTTACTAATGGAATCAGGCACCTCCAGGTTTGGCAGCGGTAGCCGGTGAAAAGCGCAGAATTCGTACATAAGCTACGGAGACCCAAACTACTGCCTTCAAAAATGTCGAGGCCTACGAAACGTTTGTATTTATCCCTGCTTTACTGTTCGGAAAGATAAACACGATCAAAAGCAGTTGTTAACGATATTTCTTCTCCATGCATGAGCATGGATGTTATATACAATTTGATCTGGTCCCACGCAGGAACAGCATCTAGCGCTTATCTAGAAATATACCTATATGTATATATTTATTTACTACAGAAACTGTTGTCTTCCGGCATTTCAGGGCCCTTGATGGACTGGATCCGGAACTACCTTCAAAGCCGTACCGTTCAAGTACGCGTCGACGGAGCGTTGTCTCCCCGCATCTTTACCCCAAGCGGAGTTCCACGTGGGTCTGTTCTCAGACCAAGCCTCTTCATAGCCTTTATTGATGTCACGCCGCGTGGAGTCTTTGCTGCTGCTATATGCGGATGACGCAAAGCTGTGGCGCACAATTAACCTTCCAGGTGATGCCCACGCACTTCAGACGGACCTCGACCGTCCACATCAGTGGTCCATAGAAAACGACCTTCCATTTAACGCTTCGATGTATCGCGTCCTTTCTACCCACCCTTCCGCTTTTTCTCCTGTATGTTACCTGGGAGCGTCTATCTTCTAGATCTCTTCAGCCGTAAGAGACTTATCTATTAATACACAGACCACTCTTTCTGTATCCGCTTCTTGCCGGAAAGCTGATGCTGCTGCTAACCGCATGGTGGGATTGCTGAAACAAGCTTTCGGTCAAATTAACCCTAGCAACTTCCGCCTCCTCATCAACGCTTTTCTTCGAACCCACTTGGAGTTTGCTATTCAGGCTGGGAGCCCCTGGTTATTGAAGGACCAACGCATATTCGAAGCCCACAACGTCGAGCAACAAAATTAGTCCAAGGTCTCAAGCGTCAAGCTTATCCTCAACGACCTTAATTCCTGGGCCTCTAGTCGCTTAAGTACCGACGTCTACGGGGCGACCCGATCCTTGTACTCATGATCTTATCCAACCCTGGACCTCTCTGTCCTCACCTACTCACACTGCACCAATCGTGCTCCTACCTATGTGGCCACTCACTGAGGCTCACAGTCGGATGAACTGCAGTCGACACTACTTCGCTTTGCGAATTTGCCGAGCGTGGAATGCTCTGCCTGCCGATTTAGACTTGACACCCAATGGTTCAGATTTTAAGACCTGCCTGGACTGTCATCTGGCCGAACTGCACCGCGATATTCCCTGACATAACTACCTTCTACTTGATGGTGTTACTTTCCTTTTTTCATCTACCTACTTCCTTTCCATAGCCGTTTCGGAGTGCGTGGTGGGATGTCACGATTTTAGCCGGCGTGCATCCTGTGTAAATGCCGCATAAGCCCGGTGAAGATATGGCTAACACGCGAGTCCAACACGCTATAAGGTTGCTTGGCCTTGCATTAGGTCCGACACGAATTCCTTTTACCCTATGGATCATGTAAAGCTCGAGCTTTTATTCTCACTAAATACAATGTTCCAATCCCTGCGCACTCAGAGAGTGGGAATCCAACAGTAGTTTGAAACTTTCTTCGGTCTCCGCATCTACGACATCCTCCGGCAAGCTGTTGTATTCATTCACTACCCGGGTGGATAGGGCCAGATCGGACAGCACAAGGAGTCGCCGCGGTTTGTAAAGTTTCCAACGGTGGCCTCGAGTCGCACACTTTGTGTTGAGACGACTGAACGATTGCAGCTCACTCAGCTGACCTCATAGAATACGCCGAGTGAATATCATATCTCCACGGCAACGACGATACTCCGAAAGGAAACAAGTCCAACCGTTGAAGTCCTAGGGTAAAAGATAAATCCCGCAACTATGGAACGGATTTGGATCCAAGCCGTTGAATTTTCTCAATCATGTCACGTTAGGACTTTGTAAGAGGATTCATTCAGATGGACTGGAACGATAGGAAAAGCCCTTGAGTGTTCCTTCTTGAGCAAACCGTTTAGCCAGGAAATGATAAGGTGCTAGTTCTTGACAGATAAATAAATAAATAAATAAATAGGTATATTTCTAGACCTGCTAGAGGCTGCACCCTAAAGGGTTCAGATCAATGCTTACATAAATCCGATGCTCTTGCACGGAAGTAGGTAAAATATAAGTATATGTTCATCATCAGCAGTTACAAATGCATTGGCATTGTTTGATATACAGCTACTGGGTCGCAGGCGCCCACCTTGACATGTTTCTGGTTCCTGCGGGTGATATTGAACTCCTTGTTCTTTTGTGAAAACTTCGCGGAAGTGTAGTTGTGCCTTTTCTCCTTGGAACAGAATCCAATTCGCCGAAGTGCACTTTAAATTGCTCGCACATTAATTGGCCACTCAGTTGCCCCAATTGTGCGCACATGGAAGAAACGAGTGAAGGGATTATAAGGCATACGAAAAGTTGAAAACAATTCCGATAAATGCGGACAAAAATAGAAACAATTTGTTAAGAGAGAAAATAAAGCTGCGTGTTTCAGTCAAAAAATACCAATTAACAAAAATACAGCCCTACTTTTCATACGCTGATATTGCTCTCCGGCGCAAAATTTCAACCTGAGTTATTCTCAGATAAAAGAAAAAGCCTTTCTACAGTTAGAATACCGCTTAAAGTGGCACAAAATTACACTAGTCTGGACCAGCTTTAGCGCCTGAATACGTTGAACGTAAAAGCAACACAATACGTGCAATAGTTTGCGAGTTATTCGCAATTAAAGGATGGTCTACGAATAAGGCCATTTTTATTTTTCGCTAAAAATGGCTTTCTGCTTTGCAAGCAGATAGCAGAAAAAAGAAAAGAAAATATAAAAAGTAGGGAAGCGGCGTATGTTCTAGATAGGCATAGCTATCCAGTAATGCTTTAATTAGCCCGTAATACGCTGCGACAACTACGGACTGCGCAGGTGGCCGAAAAGTAAACTTTGCAGGCATACATGACAAATATATGCAGATAAGGGATGATCTTGCGCGAAAACGCTAGAAATCCAGCAAGGAATATTATATCTACATGGGAATTCAGGGGAGTGTGTAATTAACTCACGGCTAGATGGCCACAGCATACCATTTTCAGTGGATACTGAGCCACATAAACAACCAGTAAAATAGAGTTTAGCATTTTTTAAGCCTCTAAGCTTTTCTAAACCTGATTAACCAATTACTGCCCACGTTCCCTGCACTAGCAGTCCCCGCTGTGTAGGTTGCGGGACGTAAGAAAGAAGTAGAAAGTAAATGGAAGATAAAGGGGAATGAAAGTCATTAAAATGAAGGATAACACCAAAGAGTGAAGAAAATGATAGAATAAGAACTAAAAGTTTGAAGGTGGATATAGTCAGGAGAATGGAAAGGTTTAGTGTTGCCACCCAAGAGCGCCTAACTGACGCTCAAAAACCTTAAACGAAGGTTCACTGACTACCCTTTCTGGAAGCGAGTTCCAGCGTTAGATAACTCTACGCGATAACCGAGCTTCCGACCTGATCCGGTCAGAACGCGGCCTGTGTAGCTTCATGGGATGACCACGAAGACAAGGTAACCTAGCCGGTCTAAATAGCTAGCTCAAGTCCGGTCCAACCTTCCCTGTTAAAATGTTGTAAGTAAGGATTAGGTCTCTTCAAAGCCGTCGGTAGTGCCCTGAATACATACCCAAGCTAAGTAGACGCTCAGGGTAGGAATGCACCCGTGACCCCACGACCAATTTGGTAACTACTCTCAAAACCCTCTCGAGCTCCATTTTGACCCGAACAAGGCAGGGCGGGAAAGCATGGACGCAGTATTCCAGATGGGGAAGGACGAAAGTTGAGAACAGCTTCACAAATATGTCGGCAGTTAAGACCCCGAAAGAACGGCGTATTAACCACAACATTCTGAAACCCCTACTTGCGACCTTCTTCCAGTTGTCACCAGTATTCAAAGACGAAGAATGGACGACGCCTAGGTCCGTCTGGTTGGAGACAAGGGGGAGTTCGACCCCACCGAGTACATAACTCGAAGGCGGGAAAGTTGCTCCTATACGAAGACGAAACACTTAGCTTTGTGTGTGTGTGTGTGTGCAAAGGATGCATCATTTGCTGCGTTCTTAGTAGACTCCAGAGACTTGGGGAAGAGGAGTCCGTTTCGCAGAAATCGCGGGTCAATGAATAGCCCGCTCCGTCTTATTCCAATTGCAAAGCGGAATCAAAAGGCGAAGCAGAGAGACTGCCACCTCGACTTTATAAAGGCTATATATGAACGGAGGTTGGAGCCGCTGAGGACGCAGATGGATTGTACTTACCGCGCAACCTGTACACAGACTGCGGACGTTATGCGGATAACGCTTAAACACTTGTGCGGTCTCTTGAAACACCTGTTCAGGAATCAACTGGCCTACATTGAACGGCCTCAAATGGCTCCTTGTGAACGGTAGTCTGGCAGACACGCCGACACGGGATGGAAAGCAGAGAGCACAATTGCTCAGCTGAGAAACCCCAAGCGTGCCGGTGCGTACGAGATCCGGGCGGGTCCATCGGTGGCCATCTACAGGAGGATGCCAAGAGTTACATCTGCGCCCACTGTGTCTGTCCGAAACTAAAGGCAATGACTCACCGTGTTGTTGATTTACTGGTGCCAGGTTTGTCCTCCTTATTGGTTGCGCACCTCCGAGGACTCCGCTGCGGAAACAACTGGTGAAAATGTAGTGGGAATCATTCAAGGCTGTGGGTACCGGTTCATTGGGTTCCTGTTAACAACCTTTTATGTTCCATCCTGTAAGTGTATGCACTTTGTTTGAACTACTTGTGCCTAAAGGTGTTCCGATAATAGTTGTCCGCCTCCACATAACCTTTGCCTCTACTATCTAATCCTTTGCACCTCCGGAACATGTGTTGTCTGTCCACATACAACTTTGAAAATTGATGTTTATCCAGGCTGTCTATATGATTGATCAGACACTATTGGTCTGCCTCCATGCAACCTTTGCCGCCGCTAGCTACTCCGTTGCACCTTCGGTAAGTCTATTGGCTATTAACAAGTGGCATTGAGAACTGCCCACTATCCGTGCTGCGTATATGGGTGATCCGCCAACAATGGTCAGCCTCCACTAAACCTTCGCCGCCGCTATCTACTGCTTTGCACCTCCGGTAAGTGTATCGGTTGTTCATATGTGGCTTTTCGAACTGCTGTGTATGTGTGCCACCTATATGGGGTTTACGACACCATTGATCAGCCTCCACGAAACCTTTCTTTCAGAACCCCCGTCTTTTTAGGGTGCCTACTCCAGTGGTCCGCCTCCACGTAACATGGAACACAGCATACCTACTTCGTCGCACCTCCGGTTTGCGTATCATGCGTGCACATGTGACTTTTAGAGCGCGCGCATATTCCCTTCGAAAGCATGATTGCTCTGACCGTCACGTAGCTTGCAGACTGATGCAGAATGTCATGCGTCTAAACACCACCTCGTATTTTACACAACAAATGTTTGTGTGTAACGTATCTTTTCAACAACATTACATGTTTTTACTGCCTAAGGAATTCTTTTTCCATGTCCGGTTTACAATGATCTTGACCTGTCATGGTGTCTTCTTATGAGGCTGGCGAAACCATTTCTCAGTGTTCACCCTCGATGGGTTCCGAGCTGTATACACGCTCACTCAACTAGTGGTGAATATTTCTGAATGGTTCAAACGTCCGCCAGCTTTATTGTATCCGGTTTCCTAATGTCCGGACCCATTTACATCCACCGCTGCTTATCCCCTAGCACAGCATGTATCAGCGACACTACGCCTCCTCCCACATACTGCCACCGGCAAGTGATGCATCATTGATTCATAGCCACAGGTACCATTGGATTTCCATGATAACTTCTCTTTTATTGCCACAGGGCTATATGCCACCATTCGTCATCTTACTTACCGCTGCCACTACGTATCCTCAAACGTACAGCCTCCGTAATACGACGCATCTGTGAAACCAAGTTACAGGTATCGTTTCATTACAATAACGAAAGCCTTTTCACGGCCAAAATAACATGTGCCGTCGTCAAATTGAACCCTGCCACTGTCTATTTTCCTACGTATTCGCCCTATAGCGCGTGGATCGTGCACTATATATCCGGTACGCGACTAGACGGCCAACCAAAAGCAATGGGTCGAAAACACAAGCGTAAGCTAGGGAAGAAGTTTATTGACCGGAAGGAGCGTTAGCTAATGCTAAAAACAGGGCACCCGTAGACCCCTAGCTAGGGAGAATGTCGTTGGCGTCGAGAGCGTGGACGGAGTGTCGTTCGCAGTGGAGCCGCGCACCGAAGGCGAAGAGCGTTTTCGTGTTTCAAACAAACGGGAACAACATTCCAACACGCAAACTGAATAGTTCCCTAATACATAAGAAATCTATAATTTGAATATTTTAGAATAGTTTACACAGTCATACGGGGGAATCTCCAGGTCGCTACGCAGCCCCTCCTAGAATGGAAAACGTGGGTGACCCTTCGATCTACGTAAGGACTGCCCGTCGCGGACCGGCCTCCTGCAAGACCAGGTAGTGAAATCTGGTGCAGCTGCTGGGGAAAACCAGGCGATCGGACCCTAGCGGGCTCCCACCCGTGTCCTCCCCAACGGTGCAAACAACACAAAATGGGGAAGTTCGTAAGCGATAAATGTTCGCGTGTTCGTGAAGGTCAGATGTTCGCTTAAGACTCGACATCTGCTCCGGTTCATACATGGAAGATAAACGGAAACAAGGGTAGTGAAGGTGAAGGCAAGGGCAAAAATAAGAGTGACACTTACCGGATGAGGTGGGCGTCAAGCAAAACGCAACTCCTTTCATGCGTTTTCAAGACGTTTTCTTCTTTTTTTGGGTTTTCAAAATGTTTTGCGTTCTATTGGGTTTTCAAATAGTTTTGTCTGTGTTTTTTAGCGTTTTCAAAAGCTTTTGCCGACTTTTTGGGGTTTTCCAACGTAGATGGCCAAAAGGGAAAAGGAAAACAATAAGGAGTGAAAGAAACACTAATCTCTTAATCGCGCTGGCCAATAAACGCGTCTAATCGACCTAGTCGACTTTTGCGAATCCTTCCTCTGCCCTGCCACCAATTAATCTTTAGGACTCTCGCGGCAACCTACTTATTTTCGCTTATTACGCGCTCCCTATTGGATTACGCCAACTACTTGCTGTTCATAAACCTGACAATCACTACCATTATTCTAACTCTCTTTGCTCTATCCCTACGCAATTATTGGCTCCTACTAAACGGATACTTCGTACTTTACTTACTTGTACAACGATCTTGTCTCTAGGCAGGCGTTAGCAATCCACCTATACGGCTAATGATTCTGTAGGATATTCAAAAGACATTTTCAGCATAATTATTGTTGCACAGTGTACATGCTTTTGTCTCAAGCACAAGTGTTGAAACTTAAGATATTAACAATGTTCAACTCCATGCCTGTTCTTGCGGTCTTCTCTCGGCTGTCCCTCACTTTCTTTTTTCTCTGAGGTCCGGGAATTCTTGGAGATCTGGGATTGGACTGAGGAACAGTTTTGGCCCAAGACGGACGCAACAACCCACATGGACTTACTTGAAGCATGGTAGAACTCCGAAAGGACCGAACTGCAATATCCATAACCCTTGTCCAGTATGGAGAAATGGACATATCCTCATACTCCCAAAAATTATACATCTGTAAAACCTGGACAGCGGAGAAGTTGAACTTTTGCTCACCTGGACATACAATACGATGAATAATCACGAGGTCCCTCTCCTCCACCCATCTCAAAAATAATGGCGACCCCGATCAAATTACCTGTCCAACTAGCAGAGGAAATTGGAAGCCATTACTCTGCGAAAATCCTAAGGTAAAACCAGTCGTCAAGCGGCTTTGCCAGTTCAACATTAATGCTCAAAATACTTTACGGCAGTGTTGCAGGACGTGGTGGGTTTTCGCCTGGCAAGCTTTCTCCCTATAAAAAGCCACAAATATCTGTTTAACAACACTGCGACGTGGTGGATGTGACTCGCCACTGAATAAAGTCACAGCCCACAACTACAAACTGGCAAGTCGACTAGACTCACATATGAACTCTTCCCGACTCTGTTTCAACTACACACGCTTGAACCCAATGTATCGTCGTGATACACGTCGGTTTTTAAATCTTGATCATGCCTGCGTTGGTGTGTCTCTATGAAACTGAGAATAAATTATTTATTTATTTATTTATTTATTTACAACCACCAATGCCACCATATCGAAACTGCGCCAAACCTTTAGCAGATTCCGCTGTCCTGAGCACATTGTCACCGGCAATGGCTCACAATTTACTTCAGCAACGTTTACGGAGTTTTGCAAGCAATGCGCCGTACAGCACGTTCGCTCGCCGCCGTTTCACCCACAGTCGAATGGCCAGGCAGGAAGGCTTGTCGATACATTCAAACGAGCTCTCCACAAGTCAACGGGGAGGGACGTATAGAGGAGGTGGTTGACCGGTTCCTTTTCCTCTACCGATCAACACGGAATCCACAAGCGCCAGACCGAGTCTCTCCAGCACAGGCCATGATGAACCGGAAGCTCCGCATGCCTTTCGACGCCATCCGACCGTGCTCCGATTCTTCTGTTGGTGAAAGAAACCGCAGAATGGAACAGGCTTTTAAGCGGCGGCATGGAGCAAAGAAGCAATCTTGTACGCTTGGACAGAAGGTGCTAGTACGTGACTACCGGGAAGGCCATGCGAAATGAAAGCCAGGGAAGGTAAAAAGCAAGCGCGGAATCGTCATGCATGACGTGATGGTGGGTATACAGATCTAGCCACGGCATGCAAACCAGTTACGACTCACATTGTGCCAATCAGAAAAAGCAAGGCTTACTGACCTCCCGTTCGATATACTGGTGAAAAGCTTCGACCTGCCGAAGGTAGCAGTGGACGACTGCACACAGTCGAGCAAAGAGTGCAGAACGAGAACATCTAAACAAGGTTCTCGGGCGCTTCTGCCAAGGAAGTGGACTGACAGGCAGAGAACACCGTCCCGAAGACCGCAAGTTAATCCTAAGCTTCGTCTTATACCTCGGACGATATATCAGGAGGGGAGGTGTCCGGGAGAAAGTAAGAATTGCCTTGGAAATTCCCTCCTTTAGCGATTAATCGATTATTAACGATTAGCGCATCGATTTCGAATGTTCCGGAATGTTCTACTTCTGCAAGTGATTAAAATCCACCTGTCCCCTCTTTAAAAGATATGGGGAAACACTAACCTTGGTAGATGACCCTCCAATTCTAGAATTCGAAAATCAGTAGTGACCTTCAAATACAGCCAAAGTCAGCAGTCGTTGTACAGTGTTCGTTGGCAGCGATTAGTACGTTGTTTTGTCAAGGTCATTGGAGTTTTGCTTTTTCCCTTCGGTTGGGCTAGAAGTTTTGTGGAGCAGTGAATTGTTATTTTTGGAGTTGCGTCTAGTGAGAAGATTATAACATTGAGGCAGTTGCGTGCCCAACGCGTAAGATCGCGTTGCATCCCCGGCCAAACATATCTCTCAGAGACAATCTTAGCCGTAGCTTTAATACCTGGGTGGGCGATATTGTGGAGGGTGTCAAAAACGATACGGCGAAAAGCTTCTGGAACGACGGGTCAAGGTCGTCCGGTAGATGTGTCGCATAAAATGGTACCATCAGATGACGGCAAAAGGTGCGGGGATATCTTCAATTAAGAATCGCGGAGTTCCGAAAAGCTTTGGTCGCTTGATTGCGCGGCGGCCATGGCTGACAAATCGATTGCCTGCCCGGCAGGGGCGATCGCAGGTACTTTTGAAAGAACATCAGCGACGACCTTTTGCTGACCAGAAATGTGTCGGAGATCAGTCGAGAATTTAGCAAGGAAATCTAGCTGACGAATCTCACGTGATGAGTGTCGAGCTGATTTATTCCGGAATGCGTAGGTAAGCGGCTTGTGGTCGGTGAAGATAATGAAGGTGTTACCTTCTAGGATGTGTCGAAAATGTCGAACGGTGGAGTAAGCGGCCAGCAGTTCGCGACTGAAGGTGCTCTACTTGACTTTGACAGGTTGTAGGCGTCTAGAGCAGAATGCAAGAGGTTTCCAGCCCTCATTTGTATGTTGCTGTAAGACGGTGCCAATGGCGGTGTCCGACGCGTCAGCAGCAACGCTGAGCGGAGCATTCGGATCAAAATGATGAAGCATAACGGCTTTGGCTGAGGCTTCTTTGCTGGCTTTAAAGGCTTCAGCAGCAGCCGCAGTCAGTTCCACCTGACCGTTTTTACGTCCGCGAAGTAGGTCTGTTAGTGGACTTAGCAAATTGGCACAGTGTGAAAGAAAACGTCGATAGTAGTTCAGCATGCCATTAAAAAGGCGAATAGTGGCTAACGTAATCGGGACCGGAAAGTCTCTGATGGCGTGGACTCTATCGTCTAGAGGCCGTATACCATACTGATCAATATGGTGGCCAAGGAATTGGACGAAAGGCTGCTGAAATACGCATTTGTCAGAGTTGACATTGATGATATTAGCGGCCAGTCTATCGAAAAGTATTTGAAATGTTCTGCGTGCTGTTCTTTAGAAGCGCTGGCAACTAGGATATCGTCGATGCATGCATAGACGAAATTTAGACCTCTAGTGACTGAATGGATGAGTCGTTGAAAAGTCTGGACTGTGTTGCGAAGACCGAACGGTAAACGCAAACATTCGAACAGCCCAAACGGCGTGATTACGGCAGTCTTCGGTACGTCTTCCTCAGCGGCTGGAATCTGGTAATACGCGCGAACCAGATCGATTTTTGAGAACACACGGGTGCCGCACAGGCTTGACGTGTCGTCCTGAATGTGAGGAATCGGATATCGGTCAGGAACAGTAACGCTATTGAGCACGCTGTAATCACCACATGGACGCCAATCTCCTGACTTTCTGGGCACTATGTGGAGCGGCGTCGCTTAGGCGACGCCCAGGCGAACGATGCCTAGTTCAAGCCTATGCTGGAATTCTGCGCGAGCAATTTTTATCTTGTCAGGGGTCATTCTTCTGGCTTTGGTGAAAACAGGCGGACCTTAGGTAAGGATATGATGTTTCGCAGCATCGGTGGCAGATGGGAAGGGTGCCATTGCACGAAAGACTTGTGGAAATTTGGTATTAAGCATCTGACCGATAGGTAAACTTGACTGGTTAGCGTATACAGGACTGATTGACTCAACGTCGGCCAAAGTACCTATAACTGCTAGCTTTGTTTGACGATCGGTCAGACGGCGTTGCTTCGCGTCAACAAGCAAATCGAAGTGCTGCAGAAAGTCAAGGCCGAGAATTGGCGTCTGGACATCTGCGACGAGAAAGATCCATTTAAATGAACGTCGTAGGTTTAAATTAAGCGTGCGCGAGCTTTGACCATACACGCGAATGGTGGTGCCTTTTGCTGCGCGCAATGAACCGGTCGCCTCTTCGATATCTTTAGAAGCACGTGGGATAACGCTGACTTCTGCGCCGGTGTCAACGAGATAGCGTACTCCCGTACTGCGACCGGTGACAAAGAAAAGGCGACTGGGGCAGCCAGCAACGTCCATCGCCCCTACGTTCTGGCCTGCCCGTTTCCCTGCGTGGTGCGCTTGAAGGAACAGAGTGGGCGACACGATCTGGCCTGCTGACCAAATTGCTCGTGGTACCAGCAATAGCTTGACCCAGGGGAGATTTCGAACGTGATCTAGGAGGACTGCGACTACTGGAACGATTTCAACGGTTGGATCCGGACTGTGTTAGCTTCTCTGGTTGGTTGGCAAATGCGGATACTTGTGCTCTTAGTTCTGCTACCTCTGTACTGGAAGTAGGCTGAACCTGAGATATTTGGGCGTTGGATCCCCAAATACGGTCGGCAATATTAGCCAGCTGAGAAAGGGGCGCATCGTTTGCATACAGGGGGTTACGAATGTCACGTGGCAGTCGACGAAGCCACATCTCTTCAAGGAATGAGTCACCAACAGAGAGAGGCTTAGATAGAGCCTGCATCCTTTGCAGCAAATGCGAAGGCTTTTGATCACTTAGCTCGGTTTCGTTACGAAGTTGCGTAACGCGAGCATGGTCGGTTATGCCGAATCGCTTTAAGACGACGGCCTTAAGCTCATCGTAACTTTTCTGACATTCGGGAAGCTCCAAGATATCGTCGAGGTCATGAACGACTTGCGGGGGAAGTGCTGCAACAACGCAGTGAAATTTGACGCTATCAGACTTAACACCATGTAAGGAAAAATAGATTCTAGCTGGTTAAACCAGGCCTTAGGATTAGTCTCTCGGAAAGGCGGGATAGGGAAACGAAACCCACTAACCTGATCGCCAGAATCTGGGTGACTGACCTTCCTGGTGAAATAATTCCGGAGCGTGTGAATGTGAACGCAAGTAGTAAAGAGGAAGAGTAGAAAGGTAGACAGAATAAATTACGGGATCTGAAAAGAAATATTGTTACCGAGCTCACCAAAAATAGTTTTTTTCGGGGGCACCAATTATAACGCGTTGATCGTGCGCTATATATCCGGTACGCGACTAGACGGCCAACCATAAGCAATGGGTAGAAAACACAAGAGTAAGGTATGGAAGACGTTTATTGGCCGGGAGAAGCGTTAGCTAATGCTAAAAATAGGGCACCCTAGACAGCTAGCTAGGGAGAATGTCGTTGGCGTCGAGAGCGTCGGATTGATCGAAAACAGAAGATCGTATATTGGGGGCGGTATTATTTGCTGTATTGGCTGCTGGGGAAGAGTGTTATGAAGTAGGTTGTTACGGCTTGATAAGGGTTTAATAAAGGTATATTGATTTAGGGGGACTGAAAATGGTGGCGCATTATTTTACGATGTTTGAGATGGTGTTTGTTTTAGTGCGCAGGTGTTGGTTCGGTTTCGCTGCAGTGACCGTGGATGATATTTTTATATTCCGCGCTGCTTTTCGCCAATATTATAAGGCGTTTGGTGAATTCGAGAAAGATTTGAGGCGGTTTCAACTTCAGACGGCGACGCGTTTTACAACTATGACGTGTTGACCGCTGTGTCGTATAAGGAGAGGTCAAATTAAGAGCTACCCTTCGGGATGCGGTACAAATGGGTACCATATCGTTGTGTCCATTGCACCCGGAAAGGAGAAGGTGGCAGTCGGTAAGTTCAAACGTTGTGTTATGCGTAATTCATGTTGCATAGGTATGTCAGCCACGATTGTAAAGCCGGCGTATCCATCAGTGCTAAGGGCATTTACTATGAGATAGGCTCGCATTGTCTGTTGCATAATCAAAATTTTCTCTTGGGGAATTCAGGTTTGTACGTGGGTAACCGGCGTCTGACTCCCGAGGCGGAGCGGTAGGTGGATGATTTAATGCAGTCCTTCCGTAATACCGGAGAATTGCGAGACTATATCTTGGAAAGATATAACAAACGATTGAATCGACAGGACCTATTTACCATCCGCCATGGCTTAGGTGGGGTATCTAAGGGGAATGATGTAAACGCGGTATCGGAATTGTTAAGTAAGAATGGCGCTGTGCATGTAGAAAGAGATGGATCGCAGGTTCGATTCGTATTTTTCGTTCCTGCTTCAATGACTTCCAAAGCGGCGAAATACGGGGACGTACTTCTTGCGGACTCGACGCATAAGGTGAACTGCGGTGGTTATGTTCTTTGGCGCTGCATGGTGAGGGTTTCGGCGTGGGTCGCAGCGTATTTTACGCTTTAATGCCCAACGAGACGGTATGCAGTTACCTGGATGTTGCACAGGGCATGTCGAAAATGTTGCCCACCACCTTGTCAGCGAAGACTATAGTCATGAATAGGTGCTTGTGTTAAATGAAGACATTTAAGTCGATGTATCCACGGGCCACGGTAGTATTATGCCGGTTTCATTTCCTGCGGGACGTCTCACGCAAATGCCAGTCTTTGTCAAAAGTGAAGATGGCGGACAGAGTTTTGCTTAAGCAGTGGATGCACCGGTTAGTGTGCACGAAGAAGGAATTGCAATTTAACATGCTGCTCAGAGCTATAAGGGTTAGAAGCAAAGAGGCGTTCACCTACCTCAGTCGGACATGGTTGCCCTGCGCAGGAAGCTTGGCGTACCACAGGTTGCGCAACGTGCGCACGTTGGGTGTCTTCACCACAAACGGAGTGGAGAAAGAGAATAACCAGTTCAAGTGTGGGTTAAGCGAAAGGACATCGCTTTTGCAACTTTGAGGCAGTTGTACGGAATGCGGAAGCCCGTTGGACCACGTCACTAGGAAAATTGCGGATGCCGAAAGCACGCACCATTCCGGGAACAGGGCAGGTGCAGGAGTTGGTTTCCTGCCTTTCTACTTATGCTGCTGCCATATTTATGGGGCACATTTCTTCGGAGATGGTCACATCAATACAGCCTAAGGACAGTGGGTATGAAGTATTGGGTAAGGGCGACCGAAAGCACACCGTTGTTATGGGTAATGAGATGAGCTGTGACTGCAGGTTCCTTAGTCAATTGGATATGGCATGCGCACACATTGTGCTAGTAGCTGGCATGTTAATGGCAGACGTAACCCCCTTATGCACAAGAGCCGTTGGTCGATGCGGGACCATCAGATTCCTATCCCTGATTGGGAAACCTTCCGTGCGGAAGTTGCACCGATGCCCTCCACATCGGCCTCCCCGCAAGTCGTGTTAACGCGTGAGGATAAGTTGTCTCGCGCCAACCGGCTGTTCGGCGATTTAACCGTTGCCATGACCAGCCTTGGTACAATAGCTTTCCTTGAGGCGGAGCATTTCTACCAAAGCAGCCTGAATACCTTGCTTCGTAGGCAGAGACTGGTGTCAACTGGAAATTGCCGTCCTGACAACGTCCAACAGGCGGACGCCATACCACAGCGTCACCGACACAAGGCAACAAAAAGGAAGCAGTCGCTTTCGCCTAGGGTGATGGAAACCCCGCAACTGTCTACCAAAACGCACCCCCTGCACTTCCGACGCATGCCGACTGTCACCTCCGCAGTGTGCAAAACGGTGAATAAACGCGCCAGAGCAGGGCATATACAACCTGCAAACAAGAACGAAAACGCACGCATCATTTGCGATACGGGTGATGGACCAAGAACCAGCGGAGACATCGTTCACTGGGTGATGTGCTGCAAATGCAACCGGTGGCTTCATCAGGTATGTGCCGCGTACAACGGAGACCAGAGGCACTATACGTGCGTCTTTTGCATGTGAGTTCACAGTTTCTAGCCCAATTCCCCTTCACGCATGCCACTGAGAGACAAACCGGCCATTTTTATGGCCACCCTCTGGCGCTGCAGCGTCATGTCTCCCCCGGATGGTAACGCACGATGCTTGCCAGCCGCTGGGTACTGCTTGGAGCATACCGCATGGCAGCTTGGTGGGTGGCTCTACGGACGACCATTATGCGTTATTCCTTAGTTTTGACAACGGAGCCCCATTCTCGGTGGCCAGAATGGAACCCCTCAGCAGGTACGTTTAGTATTTATTGCACATTTCTATTACCATTGCATGGAATATAGCCCGGACCTCAGTGCTCCACTGTGTTGACGCGGCAAACTTATACTGTCCTCGATAACAGCGTGATCACGTTGCATGGGCCTGAGCAACACTTCCCCCTGTAACATTCACCCTCATCCTGGTATTATATGGACAATGTATTGCCGTGGCAAATGCGGTGGAGCCAGCGTAAGCTTTTCTTTGCTAGTAGGCAGCTTAGTGAGTAGTTAGTTACCTCCAATGCATATGCTTGCGCGGCTGTGACGCAAGCTGTGGAGCAGGCAACATGTAATAATTACCGTAGTCACCGTTATACGTGTAGTCCGATAGCACCATTGCCTATGGTAGCATGCCTTTCACGTCGTCAGTTACGTCTATAGCACATAGTAGCATGCCTTTGACGTCTTAAATGCAGTTCGGATTATGTAATAACTACCCGCTGCAAGCTTACATTATTGGCGACATAGCTCTATCGCACATGAAGGCATTACTGTTACATCTTCGGTGGAGCCAGCAGCGTACGCCACTTAACAGCGGCGAACAAAAGTGAGTAGTCGTTTAATTTTATCGCAGTTGGTAGCATCGCTGTGAATTCTTAACCAGAACCGGGAACATCCATTGGTTAACGGCGGCCTGGTTATGTACACAGTTCATTAGCTCCATCGTATACGGTAGCATTGTTGTGACACATTCCATCTAGCCGGCGACATCTCATAATTACTGGCGCCCAGTGTATGTAAGTAGTCCGGTAGCCCTATTGATTGTGGAACAACTGTTTACTACGAGATGACATTACATGGATACGAAAGTCCCGTGGGATAGAAATTGTTGCAAAAAGTGTATTGCATGATAACTTGAGAACCGTTGTGGTGCCCTCACCACGGACTTCAGTACAATAGCAGTGATGTTGGCGTATTAAACATACAGATTCACTGTAGGCGTTAAGCATTTGGGGAAATATTGAAGGTTCAAATGGACCAATGGCTATGCTGTGGCACATTCTGTGCAGCCGGCAGCATGTAACAATTACCGGCGTCCAGCTCATAGGAGCAGTCATTTACCTCCATTGCCTACGATAGCCTTTATTTCATATCTTCAGCGTAGCCGGGAACACCTAGTACTTGTCGGCCGCTAGCTTATTAGAGTAGACAATCAGTTCCGTCGAATATGGAAGCATTGCTGTGTCATCTTCTGTGCAGCCAGCAACCATTAACACTTACGAGCGGCCAGCTTATGTGAATAGTCAGTGACCTCTTTTGCATATCTTTGCATCGCTGTGACATCTTCAGTAGAGTTGGGATGCTTTGATAATTACGGGCCACCAAGTTACAGTAGCAGTCCTTTAGCTACATTGCATATTAATAAATGAATAAATATATTTTATTAATGTTAAGTGGAGTGGCGACGATCTAATACTTATGGGCAGTCAGTCAGCTCTATTGCATATGTTAGCATCGCTGTGACAACTTAAGTTTAGTCGAGATCCTCTGGTAATTCCCCGCCACCAGCTTACGCATCAGTCCTTGCATATAAATAAATAAATATTTATTTATTTATTCTCGACTATGCGAGGCACGCCCATGGAGGCATGATCAGGTATGTGCAACTACACGGACATATTATAGTAACTGTAACAATGACAGTAGCAAATTGGTCATATAAATAAATAGTTTGTTCTCAAATTCATTGAGACACACCAAATCAGGCGTGATCAAGGTTTAAAGGCAGTTGTGTATCACGACGATACTTCGAGTTCAATCGTGTGTAGTTGAAACGGTCAAGGCACTATAAGTGCAATGTAACAGTGCTTGTAGACGGAGCGTAACATATTCTTGCATGTGTCTGGAAGAGTTGAGATGTGAGTGTAGTCGACTTGCCAGTATGTACTTGTGGGCAGTGAGTTTATCCAGTGGCGTGTCACATCCGCCACGTCGCAGTATTGTTAAGCAGACATTTGTGGCTTTTATAGGGAGAACGCTTGCCAGGCGAAAACCAACCACGTCCTGCAACACTGCCGTAAAGCATTTTGAACATTAATGTATGACTGGCAAATCCGTTTGACGACTGATTTCGTATTCGGTAATTCGCAGACAAATGGCTCCTAATTTCCTCTGTTAGTTGGACAGGTAGTTTTATAGGGGCCGCCATGATTGACGAGACCGGTTGAGAAGGGGAACCTCGCGAATAGTTGTCGTGTTGGGTGTCCAAGTGAGCAAAAGATCAAATTTTCTGCTGTCTGGATTTTTCAGATGTATAATGCATGGAATTATGAAGATGTGTCCAGTTCTCCCTACTGGACAGGGATTTTAGTGATTGTAGTTGGGTCCTTTTAAATAAATAAATAAATATTTTATTCTCGACTATGCGAGGCACGCTCATGGAGGCATGATCAGATATGTACAACGGTACAAACATTATAATGCAATTGGAACAGTAACGCAGAAAATTGTTCATATATCCATGATTGGAACTGTACAATGTTGAAAATGGGAAACAATAAGTTGGCTGTCATGAGATACGGGACCTCAGCTAATAAGAGATTGAGAAACCTGAATGATCCACTGAAAGGTAATGGAAGAGCCCGCACACAAGGAAGGAAAAGGGCAACGTATGGTAGGATGTAAAACGACAACAGTATATACAGATGTAGAAGTCCCAGTGTAACGATCCTATGTAGAATTGTGACGCTAGTTGACCTGCCAGTGTAAAGTTATGGGCTGTGACTTTATTCGGTGGCGAGTCACATACGCCACGTTGCAGTGTTGTTAAACGGACATTTGTGGCTTTTTGTAGGGAGAACGCTTGCCAGGCGAAAACCCACCACGTCCTGGAACACTGCCACCAATCCATTGAATGGCAAATTGTAACTGGCTATGTTTCTTGTTAAAAGTCTGTTTGCTCGGTTATTCGCAGTCAGGTTGCGTCCCATTTTTTCCGCTGGTTGATGCAATAACTGGTTGCCTATTGCGTTCCTGGGTCCTGTCCGTTGGTAGGTCGGGTACTAAACATTCTTATTGAATATAATGTGTTGATCCTTCGCAGAACCACATGAAGTCATCTCTGATTATGTATATTTGCTGGGGAGCGAAGAATTCGTGTCCAGCTACCCTCACTGGACATCGGTAGTTGGGTGCAAATAGTTAGAGTGGAAGTGAGGCCATGGTCCAGGTAAGTACTTGTTGGTTATTTCGTCCCATCCCAGACGGAGGCAGTTCCTCAGTTCAATCCCGAAGCTCTCCGATGTTCACGACCTCAGAGAAAAGGGAGAGAGGAACAAGCCGAGAGAAGACCGAAAAGGAACAGTCGATGTACCTAGCGTTTGGTCAAAATCCTACATTAGGACATTTATTTGAGACAACTAGTGTACAAGGTGTAACAGATATTACGCTAAAGATGTTTTTACTTATGCGGAAGGCATGGCCTGATGGGTAGAATACTTTCATGTGCATAGGGATGAAAAGCAGGATTCCGGTAAGATGTTCATGAGGTGTAAGCTGGCAACGTTCGAATTCTACCTGAGACTAGAAAGTGGGTGTGTAGTCACGATTGGTTGTAATCGGAAACCCAAGGACAGTGACGATGTGGCCGTATTTATAAATGCTCACGGGATAAGGATTACCTAAGACACCATAACTACAATGTACATAGGTATATGAATATAGGAAGCTGAGCATATTAGAAGCTGGCTAAGATTAAGTGGATATCAAAGGAAGACCAAGTGTTGAAGGTAAGACGATTAGAAGATATCGATACTGGACCGGGTATCAGTGGACAAGGGTGCCTGTTGGGTTAATCATTCGAGGTGCCAATGAATAACAACCGTGTCAAAGGATCGGACAGCAAACCAGCTGAGCTGTGAAAAAACTATACCAGGAGAATAAACAATCTACAGAAGGACTGACGCCTAGCAAGCTAAGGAATATTCCCAAAGTTGAATAGAGCATACAGCAAACAGCTGCCGCAGAGCAGAGATAGTGGCTAAAGGAATGGAGGTATCAGTGGCTGATTCAACCATATCATTAAGACTTTTGACCACATGTCAAGTAAACGCGAGTAAGACAGACGACGGATAAGGGCGCGCTAGGAGAGAGGAATGGCCAGCAATAAAGTTCGAAATAAGGCTTCAGCTACTAGCGGGTCCTACGGTGGCACAGAATAGGTCAACAAACAGCTGAGCTGTGATGCAAACAATCAAAGAGATGAACATGGTAAGAACGGAGCAAGCTCCGGGTATCCGCAAAGTTAAATGGAACCTATGGCGACTAGCTGCTGCTAAGCAGAGATAGTGGCTCAAGAAAAGTATGTATCAGAGGCTGGTGTAGCCATATGATTAAGAAGTTTGACCACTACAGGATACCTACAGTTTCAATGAATAGGTCAACAGACGAGCGCCGAATAAGGAGACAGACTTCAAAAGAAAATGAACGCTGGAGTGTCAAGAAGTTGCATTTTCCAGGCTACATGAGGCCAACAACGACTAGCTACTGCCAAAGAAAACTGCACGAGAGTAAGACGAAAAACGGATAACTTCGCGCTAGGAGAGAGATGAATGGCCAGCCACAGAATTCGGATTAAGGTATCAGTTACTAGTGGATCCTACGGTGGTACAGAATAGGTCGACAAACAACTGAGCTGTGACGCAAACAATCAAAGAGAATGAACATTGTAAGAAATGAGCAGCTCCTAGAGAGCTCCGGATGTCAGCAAAGTTGAATTGAGGCTATGGCGACAAGCTGCTGCTAAGCAGAGATAGTAGCTCTAGAAAGGGAAGTATCAGTGGCTGGTGAAGCCATATGATATTTATAGTTTCAATGAATAGGTCAAAAGACGAGCGCTGAATAAAGAAACAGACGTCGGAGGAAAATGAAAGCTGGAGCGTCAGGTAGTTGCTATTTGTAGGTTACATGGGGCCAACAATGTCTACCTACTGCCAAGAAGAACGGCGCGCTAGCAGTGAGATAAGTGGCCAGCCATAGAATTCGGATTAAGGCCTCAGGTACTAGTGTATCCTACGGTGGCACAGAATAGGTCAACAAACAGTTGAGCTGTGGTGTCCAACCATGCACCATGAAAGTCTCTGTCGGTGGATATGTCCGTCTTGGGCGGAAATTGTTCCTCATTCCCATCCAAGATCTCCAAGAAGCTCCGGACCTCGGAGAAAAGGGCAAGTGAGGGACAACCAAGAGGAGACCGCAAAAACAGACATGGAGTTAAACTATGTTAAAGTCTTATGTTACAACATTTGGTCTTGAGACAAAACCATGTACATTGTGCAACAATAATTATGCTGAAAGTGCCTTTTGAATATCTTATGGAATCAGCCGTATAGGTGGATTGCCAACGCCTGCGTAGGGACAAAAGCGTTATACAGTAAGTAATCTACTAAGTATTGGTTTCGTATAAGCTAAAATTTGCGTGGGAAGAGCAAAGAGAGTTAGAGTATTTGTGGTGATTGCAAGGTGTATGGACAGCAAATAGCTAGCGTAATACGATAGGGAGCGCAGAATAAATGAAGATAAATATGTTGCCGCAAGAGAGATCTAAAGGTCAGTTGGCGGTAGGGCAGCGGAAAGGTTGAATGCAGATATTCTAAAGGAATAAGGGTTACTGAGATACGGAGTGGCTCCTAACGAACACTGCGTAATCACATGTGTGGAGCTTGCTACTTCTAAACAGGGGTGCCTAATTTAAGACGACCGACGGATGGTGGCGCCAGAAAAGTCTATCAGTAAACAGATGTAGCCATTCGAATCAAACGCTTAGTCACTAGTGTATGCCTATAGGGTCACTGAATGCATCAACAAGCCAGCGGCGGTAAGTGATACAGACAATCCAGGAGAATGTGTGCTGGAGAGACAAAGAAGGAATCCTAACAAGCTGAGATGATTGTAGCCTAAGACCACTAGTTGCTACTAAATAGAGGTGCTGAAGTTAAGAGGATCGACGGATAATGGCGCCATGAAGAACAGTCGGTGGCCACATGAAACCATTGCATTGAGCAATTTGGTTATTAGTGGATTCCTAGTGTCACAGAGTACATCGCAAGCCATCGAAGTTAAGTGATGCAGACATTCTAAGATTACAGGATGGATAAACAAGGAATGTCTCCTTATAGGTCCGGATATGCTCAAAGGTGTATGGAGCCTACAACGATTCACTGTGGAAAACGTGATAAAGATAAGAGGAACGGAGGGTAACGGTGCGTAGAGAGAGAACCAGTGGACAGCAACTGAAATCGCGTTAGGCGTTCTAGTTATTAGTGGATTGTCACGATGTCACAAGAGTCAACAAACCAGCGAGGGTAGGTGGTGCAAGCAATTCAAGAGAGTAAGTGTTTGAAAGATACTGATCGGCTCCTAGCGCAAAGGGGTATGCTGTCTTCGTTGACTCACTGCAGCTGAAAGAGGTGACGAAGAAAATACGGGAAACGGATAATGATATCAAGAGAGAGAGATAGTAACGACGGCTAGAATCCGCATTGGGGTGAAGCGTTCTAACGTTAGTGGATAATTAAAGTCCCGTAATAAGTCAAGAGACAGCAAATGTATGAGACGCACACCGTCCAAGAGAAAGGTAAAAGAGGGGCCATTAGCATGCCCCGGATATGCGCAGCGTAGGTTGGAGCCTACGAACCATGGCCTCTGCAAAACAGAGGTGCCAGAGGTAATACGAAGAATTGCTAATGGTATTAAGGGAGAGAGAGTATCGACGGCTAGCAATGGCATTGGGGTGAAGCCTACTAGTGGCTAGTGGATAACAAAGTGTCCCAGAATAGGTCAAAAGACAGCAAATGTATTAGACGCACGCAGTCCCAAAGGATGAAAGTTGAAGATAAAGAGTGTGGCTCTGAGCATGCTCCGGTGATGCTTGGAGCTCACGACCACTAGTTATTACTGAATAGAGATGCTGACGTTAATAAGATCGACAGATGGTGGCGCTATGAAAATCTTTTGGTGGTCAGGTGTAACCATGCGATAAGCAGATTGGTCTCTAGTGGATTCCTACAGTGTCACAGAATACATCAGCAAGACAACAAAGGTAAGTGATACAGACATTCTAAAATCTTGTAGGATGGAGGAATAATAAATGTCTCCTAATAGGTCCGGATATGCATAAAGATGTATGGAGCCTACAACGAATCACTGTGGAAGACATGCTGAAGATAAGAGGAACGAAGGATAATGGTGTCAGAAGAGAGCCGAAGGACAGCGACTGAATTCCCATTAAGCCTTCTAGTTAGTAGTGGAAAGTTATAGTGACAGTAGAGTCCACAAACCAGGGAAGGTATGTGATGCAAACAATTCAAGGGAGTAAGTGTTGGAGAGTTAATGAGTGGCTCCTGTCGCAGAGGTATGCTATCTACAATGAGTCGCTGTAGCGGAAAAGTGGTGACACAGGTAGTACGAAGAATTGATAATGATACTATGGGAGAAAGAGTATCGACGGCTAGCAATGGCATTGTGGTGAATCCTACTAGTGGCTAGTGGATAATAAAGTGTCCCAGAATAATTCGACAAACAGCAAATTTATGTGACGCAGACAGTCCCAAAGGATGAAAGTTGAAGATAAAGAGTGTGGCTCTGAGCATGCTCCGGTGATGCTTGGAGCTCACGACCACTAGTTATTACTGAATAGAGATGCTGACGTTAATAAGATCGACAGATGGTGGCGCTATGAAAATCTTTTGGTGGTCAGATGTAACCATGCGATAAGCAGATTGGTCTCTAGTGGATTCCTACGGTGTCACAGAATACATCAGCAAGCCAGCGAAGGTATATGATGCAGACATTCTAAAAGCTTATAGGATGGAGGAACAAGGAATGTCTCCTAGTAGGTCCGGATATGCGTAAAGATGTATGGAGCCTACAACGAATCACTGTGGAAGACGTGCGGAAGTTAAGAGGAACGAAGTTTAATGGTGCAGAGAGAAAACCATTGGACGCTAACTGAATTCGCATTTTGCCTTCTAGTGTTTAGTGGGTTGTTACAGTGGCGGAAGAAGTCAACAAACCAGCGAAGTTGTGTGATGTTAACAGTACAAGAGGTTAAGTATTAGAAAGATAGTGCGTGGCTCCTAGCGCAAATATGTATGCTATCTGCATTGACTCGCTGCAGCTGAAAGGTGGTGGCGTAAGTAATGCGAGTAACTGGTAATGGTATTAAAGGGGAGAGAGTGTCGACGGCTGGCACTGGCATTGCGGTGAAGCCTTTAATTTGCTAGTGAATTCCTAACGTGTCCTAGGATAAAGCGACAAACAGCAGATGTATTTGACGCCGGCTTCACGCATTAGGTGGTAGCCAGTTAAGTTGATGCGTTTATCTAGAGGCGGATGTCTCGAGCTAGCCAGATGTGGGCGCTTTGAGGGAACGCATGGGCATTCGGTATCATGTGGCTAGTGCCTAGCTGATGGAAGACTTAAGGGGTTGTTGGAGGAGGCAGGCTGGTAGGAATATTATGAGTCGAGAAGGGGATAGTGTGGGAAGGTAAGAAGAGACGATTATAAGTAGTCTGGTCCAGTTTCAAAAAACTCGTCTTCAAAACAGTTGATATTCAGTAGTTTGGAAACTTGTGTGACAGAGAGGTATTTGCTAATAGAGTAACGGAACTGCTTTATATTCATAGATGCCCTTATTGGAGAGGTAACCTGTTCCATACGTGTGTGTATCTGTAGGGCTAGAAGTTGGAGCGAATACTGCTGCGCGTTCTTGGTAAAATAATGGAGTGAGGTCTATCAAGTAGGGGGTACGAAGTGATATATGAGTCTGAGATAAGCGTTAGTTGGCTCCCACTGATATTGTTAATGAGCGAGTATAGGAGCGAGAGGTTAGTTTTCAGTCGGCGCAGCCATAACGGGTCGAGCTTAAGTGTGTTACACCGATCGCGGTAGCTTAGACTTGAGTACCCCAGGAGGCGTTTTGTAAAGGTTCGCTGAACCTTTTCGAGAGCTATTCTGTCGCATTTTCTGGGGTTGGTGAATACTATAGAGCAGTACTCTAGCAGAGGCCGGGCAAATGTTTTGTATAGCCCAGTCCTAGATTCCTGTATTGTCATGGTTTTGAGGATGCATCTGATGACAGAGCGTGCTTTAGCTGCGGAATAAGCTGCTTGTTCTGCGGAGTTCAGCGAACAGGAGTAGTGTACACCTAAGCCAGTTCTCTAACGGTGTGCCTTGCAGCGTTAAGGTATTGGGTGGCATGGTGCATCTGTATGTAAGGACGTTGCATTTTGCTGGTGTGAATGCCAACTTCCATGTGCCGCACTATGCAGTTAGCGCTCTTAATTCGTACTGTATTTGGGGATGGCGGTGTGGAAGTTTGACGGATGCAATGGGAAGACAATTTTGATGTCGTCGGCAAATAGGTGGGGTGTCCCATATTTGAAAACCTGGAACACTTCACTGATATAGAGCAGGAAAAGTAGAGTGCGCAAAACGGTACCTTGAATTACGCCACTTTTGACTGGTTTTGAAAGTGACATAAAGTCGTCAACCATTGCTGACTGTGAGCGAGCTGCAAGATATGATGAGAACCAAGTGTGCAGTTTGCCGGAGATACCGTATGATTCCAGCTTCATCAAGAGTTCTGTTTGTGGCACTCTGTCAAAGGCTTTCTTCATGTCTAGGAAGATGATGGCTAGTGTTTGCTTGTTGTCAATATGTTGAGTTACATGATTGTGGAACTCGTATTGGCAGGTCTGACAGGATTTAGGCGGCAGAAATCCATGTTGTTGTCGATTGATGAGGTTACGAGTATGCATGGAGGTGAGTATAGTTTCTCTGACTATTCGTTCCATCATTCTTGAGGCTATAGCCGTGTGGCTGATAGGGCGATAGTTTTCCATGTTCTGCTGACTGCCATTTTTGTGTTTGGGGATGACGATGGCATGTTTCCATGTAGTTATATAAATCCCGTTTGCCATGGAAAGCGTGCATAGGTTGAGAAGTAGAGTTGGAATGTCCTGGCCACCAAGAATCAGCAACGATGAAGGGAGACCATCGGGACCAGGATGTGATGACCATTTGACTGAGCTGATTACTCGGGTGATAGAACGCATGTCAAACTTAATAGTGTCGAGTGAGTCATTGGTGCGCTTAGCTGGCAAAGCATGCGCGGTTCCATTAGCTTCGGTGAAAGAATTGCAGAAGTATCCATTGAGGGTCTCACATATTTTGATGGATCGCTAATAATGGATGTGTCAGAAAGCCTGAGTGAGACAACAGGCGTAGGTATTTGATTGCTTCCTTGTCGGGGTAGTTGACCGAGTGACTTTGTTTCATTGTTAGATTTAAGGGCAGCACCTTCTTCAGCAATGTTGGCTGATTCCTGCGCAGTTTGCCAGTTGGTTAGGATTTCATTCATGCGAACAGGGATGTGAAATTTCTTAGTCCTGGAGTATCGCTGGCGCATGCTTTTGATCTTCCTAAGTACACTGTAGGCCTTTGCTGATTTTACTGTCATCTTTAAGCGGCTTCTGAAAGTGAGTGGGGCGATCAAATCAAGGCAGCTGAAGAGATTTAGGTATATACGTGTGCGGCTGCATCTACATCGGTAGCTAAAAAGAAGTTGTCCTGGTTCGCAGTTCGCACTAATATCTCAAAGCTGTCCCAGTTAATGTGGTTGAAAATTCGAAACTGTTTGACAGAAGAAGTGGCTCAGTGTGGAGTAGAAAGTGTAAATATGAGTTTGACCACCTTGTGGTCGCAGCCAGGTATGTTATCAAGCATACCAACAAAGGCATCAGAGACACCTTGCGTAAAGATTAAGTCTAGGGTGTTAGAAAGCCTGGTGTGATCGTGAACTTGTTGGGTCCAGTTATTTGCGTGGACGGTGTCAATGAAACTTCTGTATCTGAGTGGGGCAACCTGGTCGTTCCAGAGGATAAGTGGCATATTGAAATCGCCGCCCACTATCTTATGACGTGGAAGCATTTGGGAGATTTCAGTGAAGTGCTTAGCGATTTTATTAATCTTTTTGCGAGATGTGTGTGGAGCGTTGTACGCGCAACCGATAAGGAGGGCAAGTTGACCTCCTGTCGTCTGGATCCAGATGGAGTCTTCAGGGTCACCTATAGATAACAGTTCGAAATCGGGTGCACCAAAGTCGTTCCGGACATGGATAAGACAACCGCCACCCCGCTGGCTGTCTAGTCCGTTACAGAACGTAGTGTAGCAAGGGATGCGTAGTAGGCTGTCAGAGGCATTTGAGGGGTGCCACGTTTCTGTGCTGAGAACCAGCTGTGGGTATGAGAGCAGGCTAAATGGGCCAATGAGGTGCATCTTGTGTGTAATAAATCGCGCATTAATAAGCAGCATACTGTATGATTTAACGCAAGGAAAGTTGGAGGAGTTCAATTGTGTAAGTTGCACAATAGGGTGCAACTGGCGCAGGGTACATGAAAGTGGTAAGAAATGGTGGACAGGGTGATACAGGAATGTGATCAGGAAGTGATTGAGGGGGTAGCTGATGGTAGTCGGCCGCTAATGAGGCTGCAGTAATATTGTTGACTGTAGAACCTATCCGGAGGGCTGAAGCCAACCGAGGGGGTTAGTTGCAGTGAGCATGAGCTATTGGAGGTAATAGAGAGCTGGTGAGAACTCTTGGTGGAATGGGCGAGGTGCGTCGTGTCCTGCTGCATCCCATAAAAAGGGGCCGCGGATGGCATGGTTCGGTTGTAGTGCTTGTCATCCAGATATATTTTTCGTTCAGAAGAACGTATGGCCAGGAAGCGCGGGGTGATGTTGACGGAGCGGTAGAGACTTTCAGAAGGGCGTCGTCCTTGGGAGGGTGCTTTGTTATCCACTGTTTCGAGAGATTGTGGGGATTGTGCACTTGACCTTTGGATGGCATAAATACATAAATACATTCCATTAGAAATATTACTTTCAGTGGTGCCTTTAGTACTTACGAGCACCCAGCTTATTTGAGCAGTAAGTCAGCCCCATTGCATATGGTAGCATTGCTGTGACACTTTCTGTGGAGCAAGCAACCTATAATACTTCAGAGCGGCCAGCATATTGCAGTTGTCAGTTAGCTCTATTGCACATTGCAGCATTACCGTTAGACAGTCTATGAAGCAGGCAACAGTTTTTAATTACTGCCAGCTACTTTCTTTCAGTATCCCGTTTTATGTAATGTGTATACTGAAACACATAGTCGCCTCGTTATTTCTTTGTAGTCCGACGATAACCATTCCAAAAGGCTTTGCAGACGTGTATACCTTTTTACAGTCTACCGGTTATTTTTCTACCTAAATAATTTTAAAAGCGCGTTCCCCTATTAAAACGGCTGTTGCTAAACTCATTAATTTACCGCATAAGATATCAGTAGGCTTACCAAAAATTGACAGATTATTTAAATTTTGGATTCTCCTTGCATAGTCAGGTCCTTTTTACATCGCCTGACGCTACCGTATTGGCACTGCATGCAAATTGCCTGCAAATGTCCTAACCATTCAGTCTGCCATTACCGCCCGCTGAACAAGCGTCGATTACAGCATACACATTTATTATTGAAGCTCATCATGTGCCCTTACAAAACAACTCATTAAAACCGAAGCTCACGCCACTCCGAATACACAACCTAGTAATGCTTAAGCATTCTTTTTCATACATTGTTCACATTACGCCCTAACTGTTGTTTACCTTCGCATCTTTCTGAGATTGATGTACGCTAGTTCGGCGGCCAGACACTTAATTGCGCGCGTCATACCGATTCAACCTTCCCAGACTGAACGTCGTTCGCAGTCGAGGCGCGCGCCAAGGGCGGAGATCATTTTCATGTTTCCAACAAACGGGAACAACGTTCCAACAGGCAAAAAGAATAGTTCCCTAATACATAATAAAGCTATACTTGGAATATTTTAGAATAGTATACACAGTCATACGGGAGAATCTCCAGCTTGCTACAGCCCCACTTGGGCGTTCATCAGTATAAATGTACAAAGATAAGGTTGCATTTCCATGGTGACATCCCTTTCATAGCCGAAGCATGTATGCGCCGCCTACAACGTCAAGAGTTTCGATGCCCCTGGCCCACCTCTAGCCGACTGATACCACTATATTAGTCGTTAGTGGATGCAAACCAAAGGTAACATCAAATTTCAATGATCACCTCCCTTTCAGAGACAAACTACACATGCGGTGCAATCCGCCGTCCTCAATAACGCCCTTAGTCACATTGTGACATACGTGCATTAGTCGTCTCCTATCATAGCACCGGATCCGGTCTTCCTTCGCTTTCTAATTTCATCTACATTTCATATCCTTTATAGAATGTATTAACGGCCTTTTTCAGAGCCACGCACTGTCACGGTACCTTGTCGTCCCACATCGCATAGGCAACGTGTAAATTCTGCACATTCCGTGCGGCGGACTACAACCTCACAAGGTTCAGTGGGTGGTTCCATAACCTTCAGACAATATATAGGCTAATCCCTCCATTCTGAAGTTTGACGCAACACCGCAAGCAATGCGAACAACATGCTCACTCATTAAGTTGGTAAGTTCACCTTATGTAGTCATTTTCAAAGATGAACTTGCCGCAGTAACCTTACATTCTTTGTAAACCTCGTTTCCCTATTACCCTGATCATTCAGAATATTTACCACGTAGCGCCCTCAACTCGTCCTGTAATAATACTTGGTGAAGCATTTTATAGTATTCTCGCGTGCTGGGTGGTGAGCGTTCGAAACGCTCCACACAAAGACCAGATGATTTGCATATGGTTTGAGTGTCCCTCTGCCCACCTGACACAATCATAAACCACCTTACAAACGCACGGCGTATATCGATACAACGTCCTCATGTGTATCTGTTCTCATTTTACTATCACTCCGTTGCTCCAAACATTCACTTCCTACTCAGTAAGTCTTGTTAGTCTATCCAGCAGCGTGTTAATTTATAATCACAGTGCGACCCTAATAAGTAAAGCAAAACCGGCGGCATCATCAGTTAAGATTAATGAACACAGAACACTATGTCTTATTTAGCTACTACGGTAACTTTACCGAATTCCATCTTCCCTACTGCCCCACATCCAACAGCTTAACTCAGTTACCCTTCACGAGGCAATATCCTTTAAACGATTTTAAACGTTGAAACCTACCATGTGCCCCCAGAAACCTCTTAAGATCCGAAATGAGTAAGTATCGACTTCGATGCTTACATACCATTACTTCATACAAAATCATCTTGCGGGAATCAAACTCATTCCATTTAGCACACCTAGCGGGAAAAGGATGATGCTCACAATAACAAACAACTGCAGCCCTTACAATTAGATGTAACATACATTTGCGTCCACAATTGTATACCCAAGAACCATTTGTATTTAAAGACTAATTTTCTTTCAGGCAACATAACATTGCCGAAATATCTTCAAGCTCCTATTTTACTTGTATTATGGATCAAACATGCAGGAGTATATGGCTTTACACACAAAGATTAATTCACGTATGCATTTCATGCTTATGAACATACAAATTTTCCTTACCACCTTTATTAACCTAGATGGTTGGCGGCCATCCGGTTTCCCTAATTTGCCTGTCACTGTAGCCAGCCACAGGACGCCTGCGCTTAAAGTGGGACCATGGGTGGCTTGCGCTGCACCACCCACGGATCTAACCACCCACCCCATACCCAGTGTAAAGCCGAGGGAACAAGACCGGGAGGCAAGTAGATGGGAACCACGTTTCATCAACGGAGCCGGCCTGCAATCCCTCACAGGCAAACACAGGCACGCTGTATTTGGGAATCAAGCGCACACAAGGCGGTGGCTGGACCGTAGTCCGCTCCACACTGACTGCATGGAACCACTCTTTGATCCTAACACTGCCACATGAACCGTGCACCCCTTTTCCTAGAGACAGTATGGACGAGGTAGTGGGTACTAGACAGGTAGGCACCTTGTCAACAAGCACATCAAGCGCAGCCGCACCGGGGATACCAAGCAACAGCCAATCACTTCAGAGAAAGCCAACAAGGAAAAGAAATCGAGCAATTCATAAGGAAACGTGACAAAAATCTTGGCTTACTAAATATATGAAATACGTTGTTAGCAAAGCATCCGAGATAGGTTCAGGGGGTCAGAAAGTACACTTTACGGAAATGACGCAAACGCGAAAATGTTATCGAAATTAACCACAATTGGCTTAAGTGCCGCGTGCGGGTTTATAGAAGAGCGTACAGGTGGATATTTATTTGAGAAAGAAAAGCATTAGGACAAAATTAAAAACCCGCCACCTGAAGTAAAGAGACTTAGCATGCGACCACGCGGTTAGTAAATCGAATGCAGCATACCTACAAACCCTGCGCTGGTTCTACCTACGTTCTCTGCAGGACCCGTCGTCGCTTCGGTAGTGGTCCCGAGTGGCCCCGCTCATAGCTCACTAAGCCTGTCTGACTCAGGCACTCGCAACCGCATGTGCTACAGCATCATGCGCTTGAAGTCGACGGAGAACAACCCATCGGTGCTTGCTGCTTTCGCACTTGCTGCTTCTTCTCTGCATGCAGGAGGGCTTTCTCCTGCACCTCGACATCTGCTTTCGTGATCAGCTCGCGCCATGCACGTCGATAAACCACCTTCGATTACCATGATCTGCAATCAAGATTAGAACGTGAGAGGCTCACTTTAATCATGTCCTGGTAACATAACTTCGGTTTCCTCACACGCCGCTTCCCTATATTCAGCTGGCCATATAAGAGTTTCTTCGGCATCCGCGTTGAATCCATACGGCGCACATGACCGATCTATCTCAGGTATCTCAGCAATAGTATGCAGTCCACTGCATATATCCCACTTTGTCGCAACACTTCCGTGTCAACAACTCTGTCGTCCAACCGATGCGCAAAATGCATCGCAATCACTGCTGCAGCAACCGCTTGAGATATCGCACATCCCGCCGATACATCGTCCACGTTTCACTGCCGTATAGAAGAACGGACAGCCTCATAGATTAGTACTCTAGCAGTTTCGTGTCAACCGTTAGCTGATGGTTCTTCTACGCTCGGTGCACTAGCTTCCTGAATGCCGCCGCTGCCTTTGGGGTGCGGATACGAAGCTCACTGTGTATCTGCTGATCAGTCGACATCACACTCCCAAGGTAGCGGTAGCGGGAGGTGGTTACCAATAATTCAGCACCAATGCTGATTCGCGGTAATATTGAATATTACACCTACAGTGATGGTTGAAAGAGACAAATAGTTTTGCTTGTGTTGATGGTGAGCCCGAAGTTTGACACTGTCGAAGGCAGCGCACTAGTCATATGCTGCAACTCATCCGCGTTGTGTGCAAACAATGCACAGTCGTCAGCAAATAATAACATACGGATAGTTGTCTCACAGGCTAGAGTTCTCGCACCGAAAAGACGGATGTTCAGCAACCCACCATCAATACGATGCTCCACACGAACACCGTAAGCACAAGCGGCAGCAAAAGCACATCATTGCATGAAGATATACATTAAACAGGGTAGCAGCTAAGGCACAGCCTTGCTTCACACCAGTGACAAATGCAAAATCATCCGAGGTCTCTCCACTCAGCTGCACTCTCGCTCGCATACCACTGTGCAGGCATACAATTAAACTTACAAACTTTCGCGGGTAACCAAACTTACTCAACACCAGGCGCAATGCCTCGCGGTTCAACGTATCAAATGCCTTGGTGAAATCAACAAAAGCGAGTACAATGGCTAGTGTCGTTCTCTGCACTTCTCTTGCAACTGACGAGCCTCAAACACGGTATCTATAGTGCTGCAACCCGAACAGAATTCACACTGTTCTTCCGCCACGTTAGGTTCCACAACCTGACTGGCGGTGCGGTGGGGCAGGATTCGGGCAATCATCTTGCCCACACAATTCAGCAAGTTGATACCACGATAACTCGTGCAACATTGCTTGCTTCCTTTATCCTTGTACAGTGCTAGCACAGGGGCAGCCTTCAGCTCAGCAGGCACCTCCTCCTCAATTCACACGCGTTGCACCAAGTGGTGCATCGCAGTCAACAACGCGGGTCCACCGTGTTTCAATACTTCCGACGGGATCCCGTCGACTCTGGCACATTTGCCGTTTCGCAGCTGAGCAAGTGCTCTTTGCGTCACATCCAGCGTTGGCGTGTTCGCCAGACTTGTCCTCACATCGTGCTGCTTCAGGCAGTTCAATGTAGGCCAGTCGATCTCTGAGCGGTTGTTCACGGTACAGTCAGTCTTTTCGCCGGATCTGCATTAGGTCTGCAGTCTGCGTGCAGGTAGGGCCTGAACTACCACCTATCAGCGGCTCAGCGGCTCCAATCTCGCCTTCAAGGAGTCAAAGAATTCCTTGTGTTGGTGGCGTTCAGCGTAGCATTCCAGCTGCTTCGACTTCTCCGTCCACCATGCATGTTTTATGCTACGGAGCTCTCGGGTCAGTCGCCGTCGTAGTTTGCGAAACTGACTACTCTTCCACAATTCACTGGGGTCTGTGACATGTGCAGCAAATGCTGCATTCTTCTCCGACAATAATGCGCCAATCGTCGCATGGTTGTCATCAAACCAATCAGGCCGCTTACAGTTTGTGCGCCCGATGGTCTACACGGCAGCAGCTGTAAGATTTTCGCGAATATGGTGCACAGGTCGCCCACTGCGGTTTTGACTTCCACATCACACATGCGTGTGGCCATCGCATTCTACAGCTCAGTACGTTTCGCCACAGTACCGAGGGAGAGAATGTTAAATTTACATTATGTACAAGTTTTCTCTGAAGCTGAAATTGTTTATCGGATGCGAGGAGATTCGTATTGAGTGGGATTGGATTCAAGTTGTAATTTATTCTTATGCAGCTCCAACTTTCTTCGGTAGCAAGTATCTCATCGTACCGTTGAACGAGTCGTGGTCCGGATCAACGTAAATAGAAGGGAAATAGCAAGTATTAGTAAGTATTAGTGCGATGGAGGTCGAAAACTTCCTAGGGAATTATGTACATGTGTGGAATCGAGAATAATATAGTGTGGGGAGGGTCTCGCAACCAAATTTCTGGACACAGCATAAGGAACAGCAGTATGGGTCTGGCTAACAGGGAAAAATAAGTCCACATTACTGCACAGTGAAAAAGGGAAATATTTAAGCAACTACCTTATTATTGTATTGCAGATGTTGTTTACAATTAGGAGGCGCAATACGGATTTCGGATTACTTAAGATGTGTGGGTTGTGGGCTGTGAACAAGAATGCCGAACCTTTAGTAGTTTGGCTAACTGCGCTAGGAGTTTGATTATGCAGGGAATTGGTCCAACAGAACGCCAGTGATATGTTTACGAGGTTACAGTAGTCCTGAGTGGCAAACATATTGATGTTGACAATGTGTCGGTTGATTCACCAGCAAGATATGGTCAAGTGAAAACCGAAGCTAAGTGTTGGGGAGCAAGGTGGGTTAAAGATGTAAAGAAAGGATCCGGGTGCTTTACCTACCAAAGCGTCAGTGCTTTCACAAACGAATGGTAGGTGTGCCAGCGGGTGAAACGGAAGTGAAGTTACGATTGGAGAGATAGTTAACCGGACTTGGGAGTCCAGCTAACCAAGTTGCCAGTGATTCAACTGACACATGGTTGCAGTGGAGCCAAGTAAAATCAAGGGGAAGTATAGTGAGCCAAGATGGGATGAAGAGGATAACAGAAGCCTGGACCTCCAACTCATCGATGTATCAGTGGAGCCACTAATCAGCGGTGAGCTTTCGGGCAGGCAGATCCGGAGTGGGCAATAAAAGAGAAGGGTAAGCAGGGAATCAACGGGTGTTTGTTGATCTGACTGATACAGTCAATTGCAACTTTCAGTTATATGTTGTCTGGACCTTGTTCATACGTTTGTTGAATAGTTGTAGGGCAGCGCAGGAGCATAATCACATTGCTGACTGTAAGATATTCGTCAAGCTTTCTACGAAAGTTATACTCAGATGTGCTAGTACGAATATCGGTCGGCAATTTGTTCCAAATACGGGAGTACCGATTTAGGAAAAAGTTTGCTGATATGTTTGTCTTTGACCTTCTTACCATCACAGAATTTTCACTATTGCGTGTATTGTATCCATTTGGTTTCATGAGTGATAGATCAATGCTAGGGGTGTGGACATTTTTGTGCAGGATATTGAAAAAAAGTGCTAAGTTTACTTTTAGGCGTCGAAGCCATATTGGGTCAAGCTTAAGTAAGTCGCATCGCTCAGAATAGGGTAACACTAAGCTCGTACCAATAAGGCGCTTTGTAAACGCTCTTTGTACCTTTTCTATAGCGATACGATCATGTTTCCTGGAATTGCTATACACCATTGAGCAATATTCAAGTAAAGGGCGGGCGAATGATTCATACATTGAACAAATTGAATCTCGTAGAGTAAGATTTTTGAATAGTAATGCAATGCGTTGTTTAGCTCTGGCTGTTGCATAAAATGCTTGTTCTGAGAAGTTAAGGGAATATGAGTAGCGAAGCCCTAGGTCACAGATGGTCTGACAGATAGTAAGTGGTTTGCTATCTAGGGTCAGAGCATTGTGCTTAACATTGCACCTGTATAACATCGCGCTACATTTGTCAGTGTTGAAAGACATTTTCCATGTGTTGCACCAAGCCTCAAGCGCATGGAGGTCCAGTTGGATTTCCATTAGAGTATTGCTGAGGTTGGTAGGATGGAAGGAGTACACTATTTTGATGTCATCGGCGAAAAGATAAGGTGTGCCGCATTTAACTACGCTGAAGACGTCGTTAACGTAAAGTAGAAATAGCAATGGACCAAGAACACTGCCTTGTACCACCCCACTGGTAACAGCCTTGGGTTGAGATTTATGTTGTTGGATTTGTACTATCTGGGAGCGATCTGAGAGATATGAGCTAAACCAAGCCAGTAAGGGGTCCTTTATACCGTAGGTTTGGAGCTTAGCTAGTAGGCGACTATGAGGTACGCGATCGAAAGCTTTTTGCATGTCGAGATAGATGACGATTGCCGATAAGCCACGATCGTGTGAACTGACAAGGTGATTTAAAAATTCTAAGTGACAAGTGATGCAGGACCTGGAGTTCAGGAATCCATGCTGTGAATTGTTTACTAAGTTTCGAGTTAATAGGAATTCAAGCGTTTTCGACTTTACATGTCGCTCCATCATTTTAGACAATACTGATGTGTGACTAATCGGTCGGTAGTTTTTTACGTCGTACAGTGAACCTGATTTATGACGGGGCATCACTATGGCCTCCTTCCACTGAGCCGGTATGATACCAGAATTCATAGATAAGGTGAACATATTCAGTAGCAGCAAGGGGATGTCATCTCCCCCGAATTTTATGACAGCAGATGGGAGATTGTCCGGACCAGTGAAATAGGAGGTTTTAGTGGACTTTATGAGCTTTTGGATATCGCACAGATTGAATGTGATGTTGCTGAGTTGATCATTCGTGTGATGTTGCAGATCCAGGGTCGCAGGATCACTACATTCATTAAACGAGGCAGCAAAGTAGTTGTTGAACATTTCGCTGGTATAAGTCGGGTCACTCACTAAGCATTTATCTGCAGACATAAGCGAGATAACATCTAGGTTCTGTTTAGCGGTCTTGCGCTTAAGCAATCTGAATAGTTCCTGTTTTCTATTTTGGCTACCGAGTGCTTGCTTTTCTTTATCAATCAGCATGGCCTGATTGGCATTCTCCTTAATAGTAACCAATTGCTGGTGCTTTATTAAGAAACAGAAGTCATTGGATTTACGATACGCCTTGAGCAACTTTTTGAGCTTTACAGCTAATTTGTGTTGTGTAGGCCTTTCTCCAGAGGTAGGTAGTTTTATATGCTTTCGCGGAATCGACACATCTACTGACCGATGGATGATGTTATATAACTCATCTGCTGCAGTCTGAGGGTCGCTAGCGAAGAAGAATGTGTCCCACTGCGCCGATCTTATCAAGCTTGCAAAAATGCCCCAGTCAGCGGTTTTGTAGGAGCTGATAGTCATATGTGTTTTTGATGAGGGTGTTTTTGACAACTGAGCATTGACACTGAATGAGAAAGAGATCACTTTGTGATCACTACCGGGAAGATGTCCCAGTATCTCGGTGGAAGCTGCAGTGAAGCCGATAGTAAAAATCAAATCTAATATGTTATTCTTTCTAGTGGGAGATGAGACATGCTGAGTCCATCCACATACATGCACAGTGGCGATGAAGCTTTTAAACTTATTGGGGACGTCGTTAGAGGACCACGACAGATCAGGCATGTTGAAGTCCCCGCCTACTATCTTGCGATTCGCGGACTGGCACGCGAGATGGCATAAAACGCTCTGTAACGCGCTTATCTCAACGAGGTTAGGATTGGGCGGTAGGTAGATGCATCCGATAATGATGAGAAGATTATCAACTATAATGTCTATAAAAACGGAGTCTTCGAATCGTCCCTGTGTTTGGATAGGCGATACCGAAGCGTGAATAGCATTTCGAACATAGATGGCGCAGCCACCACCTAGACCAGACTTACGACAACCGATAAAAGCTTTGTAACCCGAGATATGGTAAACCGACTCAGGGGTATCCTCCTTTAGCCATGTTTCAGTGACCAATATAGCTAGTGGGTTCACGAGGGAGACAAGTGTTCTTAAGCTAATTATTTTGTTCCTGAGGGAACGTGCATTTATAAGTAGGACATGCATGGCATGTGTTTTATCAGCGAGTTCTAGTGCTTGCTTAAATAATGTTATAGATGTATTATCGGGGTCAGTGGACAGGAGTTCACTGCTTGGTTCGGAAGTATCAAGAGTGCTGGGATGGAGATCTGTGGACAGAGGAAGAGAGTGTAGGGATGAAGCAGTCGTGCCTACTGCTATGACGTTCTGAGATAAGGACAATGCATCCCTTGTGAGTTCTGTCGGAAGTTGGAGTAAGGAAGATGATGAGGCGCTGGGTGAAAGCTCTGGTTGGAATGATACTGAGCTAGCCGTGTCATCTGAATAAATTGTAGGAAGAGTTGGGCCATGAAGTTGGTATCGGCCGGATGTGCTATTGTTGGGAATGGCTGCGAAGCCATCCCCACATCTCCTAAAAAATGATCGAAGGAAACTGGTGGAGTATGGGTTCCAGCGTAGGTCTCAGGTGAGGCACTGGGCTGCATTGTCCAGTTTTTCCTACTGTCATTAATGTTTCGAGTATTATTGACAAATGCTGGATAGCGGTGCGTGGGTTTGTCCAGAAGATAATTCCTTCTGGTTTCAGTCTTACTAGTGTGGTAAGTAGTGTTTCTGGTCTGAGGTGTTTTGTTACAAGTGGCGTGGAAAGAATTCGAGGATCGTGAATTTGGTGAATCTTCGTAAGCACTCGTCATTACCGCGAATGAAATGTCGGTCTGTGACGGCACTTTGTTCCCGTTGGTTAGTAGGTCGCTTGTGCGTGTAGCTTGACTTTTACGACTGGTTCTTTTCTTGGTATTCGGGCCCTTGCTTACTGAATGTTCACCAGGCTGAGGTCTCGCCATAGGTGCGATATAGGGGGTATCCGATTCCATTAGGAAGCTAGCCTCGGTGTTAGAGGTGAAAGATTTTTTCACTGATCTTGACTGGGGCGTTGTGCCGGAGCCAGAAGCTAAGGCTATTGATGTTACCACGCCAGGAGATGCATTGTCGTTGTCTACTTCGACACAGCTAGTTGTTCTATCTAGTATACCATCATCCCGAGTTATTAACTGAAGAGTCGGACTGCATGTTGTCTCTGCTCTTGGTGTTTGTGGAGTAGGATCAGAAGGAGATCTTTCCAAAGGTGTCCGATCAGGTTTAACCAGTACGTCTTTGAATGGAGTATGCTGGGTTATGGCGAGCTGACTCTGCATGAAATGGTGTGCATGTTCTTCGAGAGAAAACTTAAAAAGTATGGGGCAACACCGTTTCGGTGTCTTCTTATTTAGTCGTAGACATTTGCATTCGACGTTAGTCATGTTGCAAGCGTTCATCAATGTAGCTCTTACTTTAGCCAAATTAAGTTTATCAGGGATATTGAAAACTATAGCATTTTTTAATCTACGCGTTCGTTCATGAGCCTCAGACGCGATACAGGAGATAAGCTGTCTTACTCTATTCATTTGAGCCGGATCTAGTTTTCCTGATGGGTTGCAGATATAATCTAAAGAGGCTATATGGTCTTTAAGCGGTCCGATATAGTCAAGCGTTTGTTTCATTTCAGTTAGTTGAAGTTCAAGAGATTTAATCTTATCATTCATTTGTTCAATGAGGCTGGCAACTGTGGGGGCAGTGTCTTGTTTTCCTCTCTGTGCTTTACTTTTTACTCGCGTTACTCGCGGAGTGGCCGGTACGCTAACTTTCGCTTGTCTCGAGCGATTATATCTTGTTGGAGTCATAGTAACTAGTTCCCGTCAATGACAGGGTTACGGAAAAGCGTGCTTAAGCGACGGGTTTGAAACAAGGACGATTAGCGTGCAGCGATGCGAGATAACTAATTCGGAAACGAATATGGAAGCACTGAGGAGAATGGGCCCTGGCTAAGTGGACACAAAACACATGCAGTTAGGGCTTACCGCTTTCAGGTCACGTGTTGGGTTCAGCCGCGCAGTCCAATGTTGCCAACGCGATGAGTCACAGGTGGACACAGTACACGCGCGGGGTTTGCGCGTCTTTATTGATCGGGTTGCGGCAAACGCGGCAACGCGTGATTTGGGTGGGTTTTGTGCGAAGTTGGCCTCGTACGGGTTTTAAGCGGTTCAGCTGTGACCGTATAAGTGGTGGTAATTTTCTTCAATATCTTCCTTACGCATCAGCCGATTGAGGTGAATGAGGGTTTATTAGAGAGCCCTCAGAATGCTCTTGAAAATGTGGCTAAAAGTAGCCTTGTTGATCTCGCAGGTAATGAATTTTCGCGCGTACGAGTTTTCCCGGAAACCACTCAGTGTAAGTAGATCAAGGAGGAAGAACGGTAAGGTGTATATCCAGGTGTTTAAGTGCGATTAAAAGCACTCGCTTGGCTGAATCGAATGAGTATTTGCGCTCAACTGTGAGACGAAATGTGTTTGCACAGTTAGATAAAGTGTAACAGAGCCAAATTTAGTGCGACCGCAACGCACACACGCCATCAACCTCTGCTTATTCAGGAACCCAAGTAATGCTCGTGGCTCTCTACCTCAAAAGCATGGTATTAATCCGGCCGAGATTCCGCGTCATGCGGGGTTCATCTGATTTATTTGGCAAGTTAATGGAAGCTCCTACGGTAATGGCTGACAACCGACCATGTTTCGTGATTACAACGGCTAAGAAAGTGGGAGCATTCTCGCCACGACTTCTAGTTGAAAATGGTGTTGCACAAAGGTGTGTTCATGCACCCACTGCAATGTCTCCTTCCAAGGAGTCTATTTTATTGATCGCATGCTCCCAGTCGGCATGTGGTAGATTGAGGTCAGTAACTAGTACAAAGCTTGGGGCTAAAGAAGCAGCTCGTTTTAACAGCTCGCTTAGTTCCTTGTCCTCTCCTCACGTCGAGGATGGGCTGCGGTAAACACAAACAATTAATTCGACCCTATCTCGCATTTGAAAAGAACTGAAAAGTGAAGGTGAGTCGGCTAGGAAAAAGGAAAGGTTTGCTGTTGCCACCCAAGAGCATCGAGCTGGCGCGCAAAACCCTTAACTGTAGGTTCCCTAACCACATGATCTGGAAGAGAATTCCAGCGATCTATAACTCGGCGCGATAGACGAGTTTCCGTCCTAATCCTATCAGACCGTGGTTTATGCAATTTCAGTGGGTGACCGCGGAGACTAGGTAACGTAGCGGGACTAAAAAGCCCTGACAAGTCCGGGCCAATCTTACCCGTCAAAATACGATAAGTGAGAATCAGGTCCCCCCTTATCCTTCGGTAGTGCATGGAGTACATACCCAAACTGAGCAAGCGTTCAGGATACGTCTGTCCCCGTAGACCCTGCACTAACCGAGTGCCCACTCGTAACACCCTCTCCAAGTCCATTTTGTCTCGGTTAAGACATGGTGGACAAGCCTGAATACAATATTCCAGGTGGGGTCGGACGAATGCCGAAAATAGCTTCACAAACAACTTGGCCGTTAAGATTCCGAAAGAGCGGCGGATAAACCACATCATACGAAACCCTCGACAAGCAGCCTTCTTCCAGTTGTCTCCAGAATGAAGTGCTGATGCATGTACGACTCCTAAATCAACCTGCTGAGTGACAACAGGGAGTTCACCACCGCCGACAACATATCGGGTGGCAGGATTTGCAGCTCCGATTCGGAGAACAGAGCACTTCGCCCTATTTATGGGCATCAACCATAAGATAGACCATTCCCAGAGCCTATCCAAGGCACGCTGAATTGCCTCAGGACCCCCCGGGATATCCACAATATTCCAGAGCTTAAGGTCGTCAGCAAACATTAATGATGACACCCCTAGCTCTCCCGGCAAGTCATTTACATAGATCGCGAACAACAATGGCCCCAATACCGAGCCCTGCGGAACGCCACTAAGGACAGCTTGCCTGAGCGAAAGGCTACGCCCCACCCGTACGCACTGTTCCCTCCCCTCAAGGAAGGCAGACACCCATTGAAGGGCGCGACCAGATATCCCGTAAGATCTCAACTTTAGTGAGAGCCGAAGATGTGGAACAGTGTCAAAAGCTTTCGAAAAATCTACGAATAGCACGTCTACAGCGTGGCCACTGTCTACCGCTTCGGCCCAGCTTTCACGAGCTACAAGTAAATTAGTCTGACATGAAAATCCTTTGCGGAATCCATGTTGTGCAACACTGAGAAGGTTGAATCGATTCAGGTGGTTCTCCACTGAATCCCTTATCAGCTTCTCGAACAACTTGACTACTACGCTTGTCAAACTGACAGGCCGGTAGTTCGCGGGTAGAGCGCTGTCACCGCCCTTAAAAATCGGACAGATGATCGCCTCCTTCCATTCCGAAGGTAGGCTGCAGCTGTACAGCGATATTAAAAATACGCACGTGAGCGGACCACTCAGCTCAGTGGCCAGTTCATGCAACAGCTTCGGATGAATTGAATCAGGACCGGAAGCTTTAGAGGGATTAATGCCTTGCAGTAGCTCGAAGACCTGAGTCTCCGTTATGCTAAATTCAGCTAAGCAAGAATCCTCTGGAACTCTTGAAACCAATTCAACCTGTGGTAAAGAGGTCTCCCGAGCAAAGACCCCAGTATACTGATCACTCAGTATTAAAGCCTTGTCATAGTCAGTTTGCGCACGGGTCCCGTCTGCTCGCAATAAAGCTGGTATAGACAGTTTTGCCCCGCTGCGTCTTTTAACGTAAGCAAAAAACTTCTTGGGATTAGCTGCGGCCGAGTCCGCTAAACCCTGCTCGTATTGGAGACGAGCAGTTCTGAGATGTTGCTTACATTTATTTCTATTCTCTCGATAACTATCATAGGTACTGGCTGATGGAGCTGCTTGGTAGGTTCGCCAGCATCTAGACCGTTTCTTGAGTAGGAACTTGCCTGTGGTATCTATCCATGGAGGCTGTGCCCTTAACCCTCTTTTCCTCATGAGTGGAATATAGGGAGTGGAAACCTCCGTAAGGTATGCCTTAAATTTATCCCAGGCTAACTGGACAGAGTCAGCCATCGAGATCTCACAGTTCAGAACTGAAGCCTTAGTTCGCATTGCACTAAAGTCCGCCCGCCAAATATTCGGAAGTAATTCAACAGCGGTCTCTTGGTGCCTTGAAAGAGCACATCGAAAGGATATGCATGCGTGATCGCTAGACCCTAGAGGTGCACCGCATGAAACGTCAGTCACGAAGTCCAGGGACTTAGCGAAAACCAAATCCAAAGTAGATGGTATTTGGTTGTCCATATACCTAGTGGGAAAGTCAACGAACTGGTGCAAAGGCACTTGGAGAGTCAGTTCAAGGAAGTCTGCACCGAATGTTCCTAATGCCGAATTGCAAGAAAGATCGGCCCAACAGACTTCCGGGAGGTTGAAATCCCCTAGAACTAAACACTTATTCGCAGACTGAGTGCGAATAAAGTCAAGTATCCCCCTGGAGGAACTTCCAGGACTTCTGTATATCACTATAACTGTAAACTGGGTAGAGGAAGTGCACAAAACAGCCGATAGGGCTTCAACAGTCTGATCCGACGACTGGAATGTGCAAGTCCTCAACACATCTAAGTTACAGCTCACATACAGTACAACGCCTCCGCCTTGGCGACCAACGGAGCGATCAGTTCTAAGCAGCGCGTAGCCAGGTAAATATACCTCACCGTCCGTGATATCCGGAGACAACCACGTCTCAGTGAAAGCAAGTATGTCGGGACGAGATTTGTCTACAAGTAGACCCAACTCGTGCACCTTGTTCCTTAGGCTACGCACGTTGCTAAGTACTACCTCAAGGAAGTCGGCACGACCATCCCTGGGTCGTGCGCCATCAGGATTGGTTCTGATAGGGCGGAAAGTAACTTCCGGCTGACCACCTGAAAACCCACCAGACGGAGGCCTTGCTCACCAGCCGCCCGTCTAGTTTTGAGGTCTTTGATAGCCTCCTTTAACTTCAACCTATCTGCCAGTGGTAGGTCCGGCTGAACGCTGACACCACTACCCTTAAGTTTGAATGCAAATCGCAGTAACGATTTGCGTTCCTCCGGGGTAGAAAGGACTACGCGAAGTAGTCGGGGTCGTGGATTTGGCGCAGCGACGGGAACGTTCCCCAATCTGGTCAGCTTTCTGACAGTGACACCAGGGAAACCAGGTGGAAGCAGCTTGCTGACACACAGTTTCAGCCACTTGATGTCATCCAAGATGCGTTCCCTTGGGAGAACGGCCTCAGATTCAGTAACGTTACGGAATATAACGCTACTATCAGTGAAAGAGTCGGCACGACGGGGAGTGTTTACCCCACGTGCCTTGGAGTCGACACCTGTACCAGCTGTTTTCACCACTGGCGGTGGGACTGTCCCTGGCTTCCCAAACGACGCCGAAGCAACGGTAGCGTAGGTTTTCCGCTCTATTGCCGGCGTCTTACTGGTTCCTGGGTCTTCAAGCCCCTTCGAAGTTTTACGAGCAGATCTTGTCCGCTTCTTCTTTTGGCTCACTGGAGCAGGGGCCGTTGACTTTGTAACGCATTGAGCAGTTACCAGCATTTCGTCAGAACAGGCTGGTTCACTGGCGGCCGAGACAGTCAGCGTCTGTGGAAAGTTCTGTGTGCAATCGTCAGACGAGTTTATGACTGTCAAAGACGGCATCTCTTTCGATGCCGTGGCAACTATTTCTCTGGGTTTAGCAGAGGGCTTTTGGTGTTTCCGCACCCTATTTTTCTTCACTTTGATCGGATCATGAGGACCGCCAGCAATGCTACCTGGATTGGCCGGTAGGATGTGCGACTTTATGACCGATTGACAGACTCCAGTGGATGGATCGTCAGCAATGTTGCCGGCTATTGCTGTGTCTTCAAACGAAATATTTAGGGATTTTAAAATCAAATCCATTTTCGTATCGAGCGAAGCAATAGAGGCGAGTTTAGCTATCGCCAACTCAACATCTGCCAACCTTGAAGCCAACGCTGAAAGTTTAGCACCGGTGACAGCCAGGCGCGTCGATCTTTTAGCGCAGCATTCAGCACAGCTGAAAAGAAAGTGGACGCTTGATGATAGCATTTTGTACTGATCAGCTTGTAGGCCGGTACAGCTTTCGTGATACCAGCGGCAGCAGACGTCACACTGCATACCACCAGATGCATCTGTTACTAGCTCTGAACAGTTAACCTGTCCGCAAGCTGCAGTAGAATCATCAAACGAGGACCCCATAGGTCCATCCGTCTCGGTGTTTAGCGAGACAGCCATGTTCATGTGGGAAACAGATTAGAATTACAACACGTATACAATAGGAAAACGACCGCAATAAAAAGACAAAAACAGGGTGCAAAACGGGATTAAAACTGGGAACAACCGGAAAAATTACCAGTAAGCGCCAAAGACGCTTTGGCCAGTACCAATTTAATCGATCCAAGATATCTTGGATAAGAGAAAATTTGACAAAAGTCAAATTTCGTTTCAAGTGTTTATTCAAACACTGTTTTCCACGTTATTTCAGCTGAAAAGCTCGATCAGAATGGCGCGCCAAAAAACCGAGTTACCGCGTAGTACTCACAGAGACGGTGGGTTCGTATGGTTCTGGAGGTTGAGCTGCGTTTCTCCATAGGCGTATGAGTTCGATGGAGGTTTTGATAAATAGGTTGTGCACGCAAATATCGGATATTGTGATCATTCTCCGTGTGAAGCAGTGGGCAGTGACTTTATTTCGGTGGCAAGTCAAATCCGCCACGCCGCGGTGTCGTTAAACAGATATTTGTGGCTTTTATAGGGTGAACGCTTGCCAAGCGAAAACTCACCACTTCCTGGAACACTGCTATTGACCACAGTGAAAATAACATTGTGGTACTTGTAACGGTTTTGTAGGACCGATTTCCCGAACGGTTTAGCGCGGTCATGTTACACCCGATTTTCCGTTGGCTCAGCGGAAGTCTTAGTCAGGATTTATCAGTAACGACTGGGGACGGCGGTACTGTTCGGAGATTGCCCTTGTAAATTGGGGTGCTGCGTCATACAGGGGAGTATGGAACTCAAATTATAAGCAGTATCATTGTCCGAGTAAATAACCCACGGGCCATGTGTGTGTGACAGGTTGGTCCAGGAGAGATATCCGTCGCAGCTACGTGAGACGCTTGCGTGAAGAGGGTGTTTCAAGCGGTTGAGGCGCTAGCAGTGGTCTTTGGAATCAAGTACGGCCGAGCGCAGTGGTCTAGACCACAGACAATATACATATGAAAGGTATAAAATATGCATACCACACCGGCGAGGTGGGTGCAGTATACATTGCATAATGGCGACAAGTCGATGAGGATTCTGATACCAGAAAGAAATAATCCATTAGCGAGGTGGACGGAGCATACCGCGATAGAATTGCAAGTAAGTTGAAAGCTTGCAAGAAAATGAAATTGATTTTCAAGTGATGTTCCGAAAGCGATAATGCGCAGATCAAAATTGTTCAGACCCATAGAGGATACTGTAGGAGGTGGACGTTGTGCAGTCTATGAAGCTAGGTAAGGCTGTCTGAGAATCGTCGCCGCTTGGCTGTGCGATGGACAGCATTTGACGCAAATGTATGACAGGGTGGCTGCTCGGCGCATTAAAAGCCGTTAATTTCTGCGCATGCCTGTTTTACGTGAAACATAGATAAGATACTTAACAACCAAACAACACACTATAGAAGAATTGGACGCAGTTAGACGGTAAACGATAGCAGACGTATGGTGAAGGCGACAGAAGTAGCTTCAGTATCCGCGATGTGAACAAATGCTAGTTATTTTAGTAAATGATAACAAAAGATGATGCATGTTTCGGTCAACTTGTTGGAGTACTAATAAGGTTAATGATTTTTATTTCCCCTTAAATAACATTTCAAATGAATGTATTGAAAATTAACATATGATTTCCGAAGCCCAAACCTTAACCTCAATCAACTCACTGAGCTGCTTTTGACGCCTTTTCGGGAGTAAATTAGTCTTCCTTTGCTAGTAGGGGGTGGCACAATACCTGTACACAGATTGTGATACATGTATATGAGTGTGGGTGTGAGCTGCAGACTTTACGTTTTGAGGACGTGTTTATTACAGTCGGCAGACAAAATGCTTGATGCTTTGTCGGCTGTGCTTAGGATATCCTCGGCTCAGGTTACAGTTGTATTGGTGGATAGAATCCCTGGGAGCGTATCCAAATCGGTGGTTGACTTTATGCTCTCCCAGTTCGCTAACAGGTGTGTGGTGATGGGCGGTTTCGACCTTCCCGAGGTTTTCTGGACCGACCTTGCTTGCAACTCAGCGTCAGGCAACTCCGGCCCTGATTTACATGAGCTTACACTTCAAGTACTGTTGCCTCAGTTCATTGACCTCTCTACTAGATACATGGACGCCCAAGTACCGTCTATCTTAGACCTTGTATTTGCTGTCACTGGATTTTGTTGGTGAGAGGGCTTACGGATCTACACTGGGTTCCATTGATCATGTTTTTGCTCTTCAGTTATACGCTGGCCGCTTCCATTCCCACAAGAGCATATGTCGCGCAGACTATAAATTAATAAGAGCCAAGAATTCGGGTTTCCCTTAAGACCTCAAGCGATGGTATTGTCCGGGTTGTCTGGGATAAAGTTAAGTCTTACCGCGCAAAGGTCCTTGCCCCCTTCATCCCAAGCACAAGGAGAAAATAGGCACGAGCAAAGCCCCTCTGGATGGATTCCACTAGCAGCGTCGGCTCACAGAGGTCTTAGCGCTGGCGGACTTACCAAGATGTTCCATCCCTTGATACTTAGGACAGGTAGCGTAAGGCTAGAAATAGGAATGCAACGCCTAAGGATTGTTTGGCTCAAGTGCGATGAAGGGTTAACAGATGAAGCTTCAGAGTCCGAAAAATTTCTTCGCGTATGTCGAAAGGCGCTGCGGTTCGAACATGTCAAATTCAGTGTTGATGCGTGACGACGGTGCTCACGCTCTTACGGACTATGACAATGACTGCTTACTTAACGGGCAACCTGCAGCAGCGTTTGTAAGGGAATCCTCTTTGGCAGGCTTTGAGCTGGTTTGCGGGATTCCAGAAGATTGGGAACGTTCTGAGTTTATTGCAGCGGAGACGGAAGTTTGTAGGCTGTTAAAAGGTATGGACTGTTCTAAGGCATCTGGGCCTAATTTACTTCACCAGAAACTGTTACTTTGGAAAATTGTATTTAATGGGAATAATAGCTCGAGCTTTATATGACCCATAGGATAAAAATGGTTCGGGTCTAGTCTGATGAAAGGCCTAGCAAATTTATAGCCGATTGGACTCGCGTGTTAGCCTTACCTTCAGCTGGCTTACGCAGCATTTAAACGGAATGCACGCCGGCTCAAATCCTGAAGTCCCACCACGCCCTCCAAAACGGCTACTGGAAGGAGGTAGGTAAAAGAGAAGGAAAGAAAAGAAACTCCGTCAAGTAGTAATTATATCAGGGCCTAGAGCGGTGTGGATTGGCCAAATGACAGTCCAGGCGGGTCTTAAAATTCACCGCAGTAGGTGCCACGACTTCCTTAATTTGGTCACCGAGGCCATTGACTCTAATCTTTCAGTTGTCACTCTTTACCTTGATATGCAAAAGGCGTTTGACAGGGTACCATACATGCGGCTGATGCAAAAGATAAAGGCTTACGGTGTAGACCGTCCTCTATCTGACCGGCTGGGTTCCTATCTAATAGGACGTAGGCAGTCTGTTAAGGTTGGGCAAACTTTATCCACCCCGACCGCCGTCCCCATTGGCGTGGTGCAGGGGAGCGCCCTTGGTCCTACCCTATTTTTGGTTTATGTCAATGACCTATGCAGGGGTTTGCAGCACGGCCGGTCCTTTAGCTTTGATGACGACCTAAAAGTTGTCTACGTCTTTCCGCCTTGTAAGGAATTATCCGCCCTTAATAGTATCTGTGATGATCTTAAAGCACATGAAAAGTGGTGCGAACACTGGCAAATTACCTTCTACGCTCAAAAATCTAATGTCATGACCCACAAATTTGCTTTACCTGCTGGGTCCCTACCAATAAACGACAGCACTATCAAACAGAATGCCATGAAAACCGGCCTGGGCTTGCGTTACTCCAAGAGCCTTAATTTTACAGAACAAGTTCATTATCAAGTGACAAGGATAAGGGGATTATCGTTCCCCATACGCCGTTAAATAAAACCCACAGATGCAAGGCTAGAACTTTGTAAGAGCAACAGCAGACCACACCTGGAATATTGCTGTTTTATATGCAGCAACCTACGGAAGTCGGACGGCGTTCTGCTTGAGGAAGCTCAGTGGCACTTTACGAAGATGTTGACATCATCGCAGCAAGCGTTGCGTTACCGTCAAAGGTGCGTACAACTTAAAATTCAACCCCTATGGCAAGGGCGCATCATCCTTACCTGTGCTTTTTACATAAGTTAATTCATAGAAAGCCGCACAGTAAGATCACTTGTGTTAAATTTAGGAGCGCATCTGAATCTAAACTCCGAAACAAGGGCCATTCCATTACCCCGCTAAAAGCGAAGAAGAGACTGCAATCTCGCTTCTACTTAGTGGTTTACCTGAACATAAGGAACAGGTTGTTTTCCAGAATAAGAGAATTTCAGCACTTGCAGGTATTCAGGAAGGAGATAAAAAGATTCCTCTCTCCGTATCTGAGATTCGCAAGACCACTTCTTTGAAACTGGCCCTGATGTAGCTTGAGGACGCCCACGATGTAGTGCAGAGCCTCTAAGCACCTTGAGCTCACAACTCATCTTCATTCATCGTCGTCACCGTCTGGCACCTAAGAGACTTTAACGGTATCCGTCGCACACATTTTCTAGGGTTTAAAATAGCAAACCGAGTACAAGATGACTTTAGTCTTCAACTACCACTTTCTGACTTACTTGAGTTCTCCTGCGGACAATTCCGCCTTATGACCTCACTATGGGAAGAGTAGATGCCACTACAAAAGCATTTGATAAAGGATAATAAGGGATAACTCCCATGAATTGTCTCCATCAGTGACCCTAGTTCTTTTAACTTATGCATTACCGCAATTACCAGACCCAGAAGGTCTCAGTCGGATCAGTCGCACGCATCGTACAGGTGCTAAAATTAGGATTATGAATGCAAGAGATACTTAGCCATTACCGATTAGTTCCTGAACTGCTTCGGCCCTATCACTGACAAGTTGATCCAAAGGCTGAATGGACCAATTGGTATCAGCTACCCTCCGGATTCTCTTTATCAATGGTCATTTCGTCAATGGTTAAAAAGTTCAACAAACGGTACAGCCTAGCCTACTGACTGGCAGGTTCGCAAACCCGTAGTTATTCCTAATGAAGGGTATGGTAGCGCAATGACGACGCCATCCGTGCAGGTGAATTTCAATCCTTACATCTTATCTACGTTTTCATTCCTTGTCTTCAGCTTTACATTTATCACTTTCCAACTTCTTGACCACTGGGTCCGTGGAAAATATGTTAGGCTTATGACCTTTGAGGTACTCCAAGTAAAGGCATCCTACCAGACCTAAGCCTTGCATAAGATGTTGAAAGCGTTTCTTGTCGCTGGTACACCTAAGATTAGTATTAGAATTGTCCAAAGCCGTCTAATTGCCGGCTTTAGATGAACCTTTATGTGCCTTTGTAGATGTCGGTTGCTAGCTGGCCCTTATTGATGCTTTTTCATCAAGCTTGAGCACTAGCTACTGTGTTCCGCCATTTCCAACGACTATCAGTATGTAAACGGCAAAATAATATATAACTTTCATATTGTCGACAAAGAGAGCACTTTAAACGTTCTAGGCCCAAGCATTAGACATTTGGCTCTCCACTAATTCTCTCTTGGCCCCATATACTTAGCTTTATCTGGTATACATATGCCTTTCACTATTGGCAGCACTATTAGACAGGAGTAATGAAAACCAGATCCGCTTCTTTGACTGCTTTTGCTATTAAAACATGCATTTCCAGATTCCATTTCACTGTCACGAAAGCTAACCAGCGAAAGAGTGGCCGCTGTCACACTGGCTGGCTGGACCACCAGAAACTTCTATCACCACTTTTCTTAGCTTGGCCGCCGGCTTGTGATTTAACTTTTAGCTTGCTCCAAAACCTACCATGCGTTATGCGTAATGACGGGTGAACGACCAGCTCCCACTGGCTTTTGTTACCATTCCACTCCTGATTTACCTTAGCACTCTTTGTTTAGGGTGCTGGAACAGCTCTTGCCAGGAAAACTACAAAGGAAATAGTCGGTGTGACAGTATAGTACTAGTTAACGTTGCCACCTGGAAGAACACCGCTGGCACTTGCTTCGGAACATAAAACTGGAGATAAATAAGTCGAAATTCATCAAAGCGCTACACAAAAATGTGCATCAACACATGTGGCACAACAATCCCTCATTTTCGAGCAAGCTGCATCCCCAGCAATAGAGTTGGTAATGCCCCACCAAGGCAGACCAAAATGGATTTCATGCCCCAAAGCAATTTGAAAGTTTACTAAATTTTCCCATACTCCTTTCTTTATTATTAGTGACAGGCTCCTCTAGCTCACTGAGGTTGAAGACAGCCCCAGGAATATAGAAAAGCGACTCTAAGAGAAAAAGCTTGCGATGTTTAGCTATGAAATGTGTGTATTTGCCAGGCCAAAAGGTGTGAAACGATCCGAAAGGTCTCTTGTGTTACTCAGGTAGACCTGGCTCATGTAACCTTGATTTAAACTTCAGAACCATTTAGAGGTTTAAAAATACTAAACTCTATATTCCTAGTTGTTTATGTGGCTCAGTATCCACTGAAAATTGTACGCTGAGGCCAAATAACCGTGGGTTAATTTTAAGCTCTCCTGAATTCCCATGAAGACATAATATTCCTTACTGAATTTCTAGTCTTTTCGCGCAAAATTATACCTTATTTGCGTATATTTGCCATGTACGCTTGCAAAGTGCGCTTTTCGACCATCTACGAAGTCCCTATTTGTTGCAGGATATTACGGGCTAATTAAAGCATTTCTGAATAGCTATGCTTATTTAGAACATATAACACTTCGCTACTTTTTACATTTTCTTTTGTTTTTTTTTGCTATCTGCTTGAAAAGCTGAAGGCCATTTTTAGCGAAAAAGAAGAATGGCTTTATTCGTAGGCCACCAATCAATTGCGAATAACTCGCAATTTACTGCCCGTACTGCATGCTTTTACTTTCAACGTAATCAGAGGTTAATACTTGTCCTGAGCATTCTAGCTTTGTGCTACTTTACTCAGTATTTTAGCCTTAGAAAAGGTTTTCTGTTTTCTGAGATTTACTCAGGTTGAAATTTCGCGCCAGAAACCAATATCAGCGCAAGAAACGTTTGGCTATATTTGTTTGTTAATTTGTATCTTTCTAGTGAAGCACGCCGCCTTAGTATGTCACTTAACAAATCTTTTTTACATTTCTCCAACCCATTTTTAACTTTCTATATCCCTTACAATTCCGCCACTCGCATTTCTTCCATGTGCGCACCAACAAATGTGACGGCTGAGCGGGCCAAACAACTCCAATGAATTTAAAGTGAACTTGTGGTGAATTGGATCCTGTTCCAAAGAAAAAGGGCACAACTACAGCTCTGCGCAGCTCTCACAAAAAGAACATGGAGCTCAATCTCGCCAGAAGGAACCAGAAAAATTTCAAGGTGGGCGCCTGCGACCCCATCAGCTGTGCACCACACAATGCCAATGCGTTTGTAATTGCCAGCTAGGAACGCATACTCGTATTTTGCCTACTTCTATTCAAGAGCATAGGATTAATGTAAAGCCTGAACAGAACCCTCAAGGGTGCAGCCTCTGGCCGGTCTAGAAATATACTTATTTATTTATTTATACCTAGGCAGGCAGAGCGTTCCACGATCGGCTGGTTTGCAAGGCGAAGTAGTGTCGTCTACAGTGCAGCGGACTGTGCTGATGTGTGAGCCTCAGTGGGTGGCCACGTAGTTGGAAGCACGATTGGTGTAGTGTGAGTAGATGTCGACAGGGATGTCCAGAGTTGGATGTGATCATGGATACAGAGAGCAGGTCGCCCCGAAGACGTCTGACTTATGTGAGTAGAGGTCCAGGCAGTGAAATCGTGGTGGATAATCTAGGTGCTTGAGACTTCGGACCAGTTTTGTTGCTCAACGTTGTGGGGCTTTGAGTATAAGTTGGTGCTTTAATAACAAGGGGCTCCAAGCATGAATAGCGAACTCAAAGTGGGGTCGAAGAAAAGCGTTGAGGAGGAGGCGGAAAGCGTTTGGATCAATTTGACCGAAGGCTCGTTACAGCAATGCCATCCTGGGGTTAGCAGCAGCTACTGATGTCCGGCAGGAAGCGGAAACGGAAAGACTCGTCTGGGTAAGGATACCGATGTCTCTCTCGGCTGAAGAGCTCTGAAGGATAGGCGCCTTCAAGAAATTTATGGGAGAAGAAGAGGAAGGGCGGGTAGAAAAGATGCGACATTTCAAAGCGTTAAAAGAAAGGTTGTTTTCTATGAACCCTTTATGTAGACGGTCGAGGTAAGTTTGCAGTGCTTTGGCAGCGGAACGTTAACTGTGCCCCACTGCTTTGCTTCATCGCATATAAATAAATAAATAAATAAATATTTTATTCTCGACAAAGCGAGACAAGCCTTTTAGGCATGATAAGCACATTGCATTATTGTACATGATAGCGGAATAAGCAGCACCAACAGTGGGAGTATTAAAGTTGGAGACAGTAGTGTGGGCCCATAGAGCCCAAAGGTTGTATGTAGTCTATGTACACAGAATGCGAGAGGTAAAAATAGTGATCAGATCACTTATATGGTATGTTGATGAGGAACTAGTCCGATGAGGTCCCGTAAGCAATGTAGGTCAGTGAGTGAAGTATGAGGAAACGGGTGGAAAATACTTAAGAATAGTGGTATGTCACTAGTCAGATTTGTAGGCGTGTTCGTACGAGAGCCAATATATGCACAGAACGTGTAAATGTGGCGTCGGTCAACTTGCCAATGTGTTAGGGGCGGTGACTTTATTGAGTGGGGAGTCACATCCGCCACGTCGCAGTGTTGTTAAGCAGACATTTGTGGCCTTTTGTAGGAAAAACGCTTGCCAGACGAAGATCCACCACGTCCTGGAACACTGCCGGCTATTGATATACATTGGCAAGATTGTATCTGACCGATTACCCTCGTGGATATTCGCAGTCACGTAACGCCAATTTGTTTCCTATGAATGTTTAGTCGCCTTCGGAGTCGAGTACAAGTGGTTGGAGCTGATGAAGTCGGACGACTCAGGTGACTTGTATTGAAGTGATCAGTTTCCTAGGTTCTTTAGTGTGTCATGATTATGAAGTGCGGGTTTTTCTTTGTTCTTTATTGAATCCGTGTCCATGGGAGCGTCGTAAGTACGTCTTCAGCGGTGTTCGGTGCAGGTAATGTTATCCTGTAGAACAAGGGTGAGAAGAAAAACGGACCGGGCAAACTGCCAACAAAATTGAACAGGACTATGTTATTGTCTAAATATAAAAATTATGGTAAAGATGTGCTGGCTGAAATCAATGGAGTGACCGATGTGCTGATGCTAGTGGTACCTATACCGCCAAAGAATAGTTGCGATATGAGCGAAGAGAGACGCCAAACAAGAGGGGAAGACGTTAATGTGAGCTGAGATGCATGATAGTGGAGCCGAGAGGCAAAAGTCAATCAGAGACCGAAAATTCGGATTTCGGTAGGCGTTACCAAGCATAGAGATAATGATTCAGACAAAGAAGAGTATCATGAGGTTGTAACTTATACTAATGAGAACTTGAGTCGCTGGAAGCTGATGCTCAAAATAAGAGAGGCCTTGGCTTGAGACCTATGGGCATTTGGAGCCTAGAGGTAAAAAGCTGACACCTTAAACCTTATAGCATGGCTTGCGTGGTATACGTTCTCGTTGCTTTCATTCACGGTTGCTGTCGAAGGTTGTGGGCAACCACAAAGTCCGCTTGTTCCGTAGGTTTTTGCATACTTAACCGGAACGCCAAAGTCAGAAGTTTAGTCATAGTCGCGTTGATGGTTGGTAGTTCGTTATTTAGATAGCATACCAGATTTTTGGGTGCAGATACTTTTAATAGGGCGTCAGTAAGGAAGTCAGCAAAGCGAGTTTACATTCATGGTTCAGAAGCTGTGTAGATTAAGCGGAGTATGATGCAGACGTTGTGATACTTTCAGCCTATATCTCCGAGAAGTAGCCCGCCACCGTCGTACTGGTAACAAGTCGGTGCTTATGAGCTTCATCAACAAAGCAAACTTGGGTTCGTCAGTGATTTCAGCTGCGTTGAGAGCTTAAAGTGAGTCCAAACGTTTTATAGAAACACGGTGTTTCGCCACCATGATGGGACAAAGTAGTGCAAGCCTGTGGTAGGGCGAATTGACCAAACGCACGGTAAATTACAGGTAAAAGCAAGGTTGGCAATAACTCCAACGGTGGAGGTGCAGGTATGGTGTAACGTGCGTTACTCTGCTGCACTATAAATAGACTGGTACGCTTCCGAATGAGCTATCAACATTAAAGATAACAATGACGGAAAAACCAACCATTTTGAAGCGCGCGCGATTGAGCAAGGCTGGCGTGTCTGATGCTTCAGTCGTAAGTGAAGGTGGCGCACTTTGGGCTGGCTGGGTGAGGAGCGCTGTGTTGTAGCTATTCTTTATGTGCACCTCGGAGGCTATATTATCGTCTTCTGGAAAGAGGAAATGGCGTTGCTTACTGTTAAGCAAATCATAGATGAATAATTCACGCATAGTTAGAAATGAAGCTTCGGTGATGGTATAACAGACCATGGAATCCGCGAAAATTTGAAGAAGCGAGTAGCATGATAGTCCAACCGTGCTTTAATTTTGTCTTGTAGAGCTTCATATCAGAGGATAGCTAGTGGCAGAGGAGAACATATGATCAAGAACGTCAAAGTAGCTTTGCCCAGCTTCTCAAATTTTGTTTCCAGGAACTTTGTGTTAATTAAGTGGTTAAAATGAGCATCAGGATGACTAGTAGGTTGGTAGTTAGAAGAGTTTCCGATTAGAACGTTATCTAAGCACGGATATACGCCTTGGATTCCTCAATATACTTCATAAAGGGAAGCTGAAACGCATTGGCTGCCCTGGCTAGGCCAACCGGCATTCTGTTGTACCCATATAAACCAAACGGTGTCATGACCTCTGTTCTAATAAATAACTAAATGAAGGATCCAGGCCTAGACTTTGCAGGTAGATATATCCGCCAGGCTGCAGGTCCTTATGTACCCCAATCACATGCTCCCGCAGGAATATTGAGCATGCCAAAAGTATATAAAGTATATAATAGGAGTACCGTGTAGTGGACTCGAACCCAAAGAGAGATAAAGATGAATAAATGGTGATCAGAAACGACAAGACTCACAGAAGGGTTTCGACGTGGGTTAGAAGTCCAACCACATAAAACTTCCTAGTCTTCTTGCGTCAGCTACTCCAATTGACGACAACGACGATGGTGAAACCAGTTGCGACGGAACGAGATCTGTAGAAGAATATTGCTCTATGTTAGAATGTAGTGACCGACAATGCCATAAAATCCGTGGCACAAGAACACAGAGAGAACACGTCGATTTGCCCGCGTGGTTCAAAAATTGTATTATTTATCGATCAAAACAAGTATACAAGGTTAAGGTACAAGAATTGGTTGTAATAGGAAAGGAATGTACAATGTACAATTTTCTGTCGATCCTCTTCACCTCAGCACTTCTACTTAGTAGCAACTAGTGGTCGAGGGCTCAACGTAGCTCTGCATATTCTGAGCTTGCTAAGTGCCACCCTCTTTCATCCCCAACCTTCATTCTCCTTGACTGTCGGCTCTAATTCATTTGCAGTCCGTTGACTTATCCTGGGACACTTAAGATATCCACTAGCCACTAGAAGGCTTCACCCAAATGCCATTGCTAGGTGCGGATACTCCCTATCTCACCTTGTATCATTAGCAGTTCTTCGCGTTACCTACGTCACCAATTTCCAGCTGCAGCTACTCATTGCAGGTAGCATACATATCTACGCTAGAAGCCACTCTGCATCTCTCCAACTTACTCTCTTGAATGGTTAGCATAACATACCTTCACTGGTTTGTTGACTTCTTCTGTCACTGTAAGTATCTAATAAAAATGAAATGGTTCAATGGAATTCCGTTGCTGCCCACTGGTTCTCTCACTTAGCACAATTATCCTTCGTTCTTCTTATCTTCATTACGTTTACTGCAGTGACTCATTGTAGGCTCCATATATCTTTGAGCTTATCTGGATATACTAGGAGACATTCCTCGTTTCTTCATCCTGTAATCCCACAGAATGTCTGTATCACTTACCTTCGCTGGCTTGTTGATGTGTTCTGTGACACTGTAGGAACCCACTTGTGACCAAAGTGTCTAATGGAATGCCTACTTCTGGCCACCGAATGTTTCTCGTAGTACCAGTTTCTGTCGATTCTCTTTACCTCAGCACTTCTACTTAGTAGCAACTAGTGGTCGTAGGTTCTATGTATCTCTGCACATATCCGGAGCCTGCCAAGTGTAACCCTCTTGCATCCCCAACATTCATTCTTTATGGCCGTCTGTGTCACATTCATTTGCTGACCGTTGACTTATTCTGGGACACTTTAGGTATCCACTAGCCACTAGAAGCCTACACCCCAATGCCACTGCTAGTTGCGGATACTCGCTATCTCACCTTGTATCATTATCAGTTCCTCGTATTACTTATGTCACCACTTTTCAGCTGCAGCCAGTCATAGTAGTTAGCATACATGTCTACGCTTGTAGCCACCCTGTATCTCTCCCACTTACTCTCTTGAATTGTTAGCATCACATACCTTCACTGGTTTGCTGACTTCTTCTGTCACTGTATCTAATAAATAACTAGAAGGTTCAACGGAATTCAGATGCTGTCCGCCGGTTCTCACCCTTAGCACAATTACCCTTCGTTCTTCTTATCTTCGTTACGTTTATTGCAGATATTCATTGTAGGCTCCACACATCTTTGAGCTTATCTGGAGATACTAGGAGACATTCCTCGTTTCTCCATCCTGTAATCCAGATTGTCTGTATCACTTACCATCGCTGGCTTGTTGATGTGTTCTGTGACACTGTAGCAATCCACTTGTAACCAAATAGCCTAATGGACTGGCTACATCAGGGCACCGAAAGTTTCTCGCAGCGCCATGTTCTGTCCATCCTCTTAAACCTAAGCACTTCTGCTTAGCAGCAACTAGTAATCGTAGGCTCCACGCATTTCTGGAGCTTGCTAAGAGCTGCTCTCTTCTATCTCGAACATACTTCGTGGCTGTCTGCGTCACATACATCCGCTTTTTGCTGATTTACTATGGGTAATTAAGGGCATACACTAGCAACTAAGAGGCTTCATGCAAATTCCATTGCTGATCACTGATACTCACACTTACAGCGACCCTAACTGTTCCTCGTCTTACCTCTGGCTCCCGTGTTTAGCAGCAGTCCTTCTTCATAAGCTACTATCATCTTTGTGCATATCCTGAGCTGCCAAGGTCCACACTTTTCCCTCCAAGCTTTAATCCCTGGGACTGCGTGCATCACACACACTTGTTGTCTGTTGCCCTAATCAAGTGTCCACTAGCAATTATAAGGCCACACCTAAATGCCATTGCTCATCCGCGGGCTCTCACGGGCTTCTCCCGACTCACGCCTCCTTAATTATACTCCATTAACACCACCGCATGATTTGATTAGCTGCACGTCGATGCGTCGTAGGCTATTATGCTCTAACTATCTAAAAACCTCTTTGTATGCTTGCGCTTTACTTGTCCGCTGCCATTCTACCACGAAACCACTCTTAGTTTTCTTCTGTCGTGCAAACATATCCCGGTATTCAGCATAAGCCGCTCTTCTGCCACACATTTCTAGACCTTTATCTACCCACTACTTGCTGTATTGTCTTAGGCATTTTTTACCTGCAATACTCCAAGTCTCGGGCTAGCAGTCCATGCCTCTATCCAGCTAGGCATTATTACCCTAGCACTCTGGCTGCTGCGGTTAGGTCTCAGGTTCTGATGTCCACAGCAACCTTAATGTACGCATATATTCTGGCTATTCACGGTCCTTCCGTCAATTAGCCCTTCTTAGCTTTTTAATTCGGCACTCTCTCTCACCTGGTCAGTACAGAGACGCCCCTTAGCTTCTCATTTAAAGGTGTTCATTCCTCAATTATTCGCTGCTATTTTTGCGAAACTTACCCATGTATGAGTCCAAAAGACTCACTGGCTTTCCCTGGGTCAGCATATTCTACGCTCCCCAGCGAAACTTCCCACGCAACAGTTGCATCATAGCAAACGGATCCTGTGTTTTCTTTGCTTAACGGCGCAACGCTCTGCATCCAAGGTATACGGTAGCTACCAACCTATAGGGCTTTGCTTCCGATGAATATTCAAAAGACACTTTTAGCATAATCATTGTTACACATTGTACATCATATGTTTCCTCTAAATGTTAGACCATAGTACGTAAATAATGCTTGTTTCCACGTCTGTTCTTTGCGGCCCTGTTTGTCTCTCACCTTCCCTTTCTCCGAGGTCTGGAACTTCTTGGAGATCTGGGATCGGAATGTGAAAGAGCTTGCTCCTGGGACAGGACATAGAAACCCCCAAGGACCTACATAGAACACGGCTGTACAACAAGTGGATAAAAATGCACTCACTACCATGACCGTCGTCCAGTAATGGTAGCTGGACATGACGCCTTTATACTCCTGCGAAGTATACATAATCCTGTAAATTCTAGAAGCAAGAAACGGAAGTTTTGCTCACCTGGACACGAAGATGACGAAGGTCTAACCCTCCATAGGCCTCAGCCATTATGGCCGCCGCGAGCAAAAATAACCTGTTCAGCTAACAGAGGAAATTAGAAGGCAATTGACGGCGGTTAACCGAGTGTTAAATCAGTCGACGAGCTGCTCTGCCAGTTTTACATTAGTGTACAAACGGATTTCTGACAGTGTTTCAGGACGTGGTGGGTTTTCGCCTGGCAAGCGTTTTCCCTATAAAAAGCCACAAGTGTCCGCTTAACAACACTGCAACGTGGCGGATGTGACTCGCCACTAAATAAAGTCACTGCCCACAACTACATACTGGCAAGCCGACCTGAATCCTAATGTAATATTTTCCTGACAAGTTTTCTCTACAAACGGAATGCCCAGCCTGTTTACACTACGCCCACTATAACCCAACTTGTCGTCATGTTTTGACGAATTTATACCTCAAGATTAATTTTACAATTTCCAAAGCTTGGACAACTTTCGGCTTATTGCCGATTACATACATAGCAACGTGTTTGTTGCGAAACATAAACTGCTTGTAAACGTTGATCATGCCTGGTCAGGTGTGTCTCGGAAATTCGAGAATATACTATTTATTTATTTATTTAAATTTACAGGCGCTACAGAACTCCCCCTAGAGCGTTGGAAAGAGAGAAAACGCTCGATAGTATTATTGTGTGTAGTCGCGGAAACGCACAGGAGTTTTGTTAGCCCTACCAGTACGAGTATGTGTTGTAGGGGGTTGTGGTAAACAGGTAGAATCTGTAGGCGTAGTTGTCGTTGGATGTGTACGAGTACATTCGGTACGAGGATCAGTAGCAGAGGAGGATGAGTGTGAGAAAACCGGAGTGAAGCTGGAACAATCATCAGGTCAGGTCAGGTCAGGACAAAATCCGTGGACGATACAAGCATCCGCCTAACGAGCGTCCAGCTTCTTGTACCGGTAAGCGAACCAGAGCCCCGGCACTTCGACTTTTGATCGCCTCTCCTTACCTCTGCAAAAAGAAATGAAGCAAAAGCGAGAGCAATCTTTGCTTTTACAGGGATCAACATCGGATATCAATGCGAATTAATTGGATAGGATTATATTAATTCCGGAAAAATACGCGGCCAGCACCTGTCTAGGCCTGCTTTGAAGGCAACCACAGTCTCACAATCCATTAGTTCCGAAGGCAACTTATTCCGGTTGCGCACTACACGATTCGAGAAGAACTTATCCCTGACGTTCAGTCTAGCCCTCTGCTGTTTGAGCTTCAAGCGATGTCCACGCAAGCGTTCAGAATCAGCCAGCTCAAATAAATCAGAGGGCACGATGGCACTGAGGCCCTTCATGATCCTAAATGTTTCTATCAGATCGCCTCTCAGTCTACGCCGTTCAAGGGAAACCAACCCCAGGCTCTTTAGGCGATCTTCATACGGCTTCCCCCGTTGACCTTCAACCATCCTGGTTGCTAGTCTTTGAATCTTCTCCAGGCAAAGAACATCACCACGGAGATAGGGCGACCAAGCTTGAACACAATAATCTAAGTGTGGCCTAACCACTGCTTTGTATAGTGGCAGGAACACTTCTGGCTTGATATTACACAGAGCCCTCCTGAGGCGAAACAATTCTCGTCACGCTTTGTTGGCGGCGTATCGACATTGCATCGAAGGCTTGAAGCCGCTCGTCATGATGACTGCTAAATCGCGTGCCTGGGTAGTGCATTGTAAGGGGAAGGGCCCAAAGGAAGTCTGAACTGCAAGTACGTCTCTACTAGTGGTCAGAATTTGGCACTTGCTTGCATTCAAGGGCAGGTCCCATTGCTTCGACCAGTTGACCACACTGACGATATCCTTGGCCAGTGTTGCACGGTTGCCCCTGCTGACTAGTTTCAAGTCATCCGCAAAGATATAACAGGGGTCTTCAATAAGAGGAGCCAAGTCGTTTACAAACATAAGAAACAAAAGTGGACCTAGCACCGATCCTTGGGGTACTCCACTGTAGGCCACGCCCACACTGGAACTCACATCACCGATTCTAACTCGAAACGTTCTGCCATATAAGAATTCTGACACCCAAGACAGAAGTCTAGGATGCACTCCGAACCATGCTAATTTTTCAAGTAGGAAACGGTGATTTACTGAGTCAAAAGCCTTGCTAAAGTCAAGATAGCAGACCTCTACCGGAATTCCGTCGTCAAGACATCGAGTAATCTCATCGAGGAAGCACAGTAGATTAGTGAGGCACGATTTTTTTAATGAAACCATGCTGCTCTGCTCTAAGTAGGCTGTGTTCCGTCAAATGCTCACAAATCCGATTTCTTATAAGCTTCTATAAACACTTGAGCAGAACACAGGTTAGACTGATGGGTCTGTAGTTAAGGGGCTCCGATTTGGAGCCACCCTAGTGAATCGCAACTATGGCTGCTTCCTTCCAGGTTCGTGGCAACTTGCATTCCTGGAGCGACAAGTTGAACAGCTCCAAAACAGGATGTTGAAGGATGTCAGCTAGTGACTTGACTATTGCCGGATGTACATCGTCAGGACCGGCTGATTTGAAGGGATTCAAGTTAGTCATCACGGTAAAGACCTCTTGCGCAGTCAGCACGATGTTCTGCATTATATAACTGCTGACACAGTGGGGCTGCGATGGTGCATCACATCCATTGCCGCTCCTATGAAGATTCTGAAAGACTTAGCAGCATTTCAGCTTTATCTCTGGCTTCCACAGCCTGGCTGCCATCTTCCATAATTAGACACACAACTTCCTCTCTTAGGGAGGATTTAGACTGAACATAGCCGTAGTAACACTTTGGATTTGTTTTCGCATACCGGGCCAACCGAAGCTCATAAGAGTATTTAGCCTGCCGTTGCATCTTGATAGCCTTATTCCGGCTTTTTGTGTACTGTAGCCATCGACGAAAGCCCCTGGCCTCATTGAATTTTTTCCACTTCTCATTTCGTCTCTTTAGAGCTCTATCAATTCTCCTCCTCCACCACCGAGGCTTGCTGAAGTGTCTCGCAGGACGAAGAGGAGCAAACTCATTCAATAGTTGTACTAAACCAGTTTTAAGCACAGACCACCTTTGTTCCAAAGATGCCTGTTCCTGGTCAGGAATCCAATTGACCTGGAGGGCTCTATCCCTTAATTTCATGTGGTCGATGCGGCTGAAATTTCTCACGAGGCGAGGATGTCGTGCAGGCTTCAATGTATGTAGGCAGAAAGTGAGGACGCAGTGATCACTCCTACACTAAAGGTGCTTCCACTTGTAGCTCTGCGAAACGACCGTGTTTGGTGATGGCAACATCCAACGTGGAGGGGGCACTCCCGATTCGGCTCCTGTTCGGTATATTGATGTACTGTTCAAGTGCATTCTCATGCATCCAGTCAACCAGTTCCTGTTCCAAGGTATCCGCTCTGTTTGCCGTGCCTTGCCAAACCGCATGAGGAAGGTTAAGATCACCAACTATTAGGAAATTAGGCGCAGCAACCACTGCGCGCCTCAATAGTGCACCGAGCTCTTTGTCCTCCTCTCGTGTGGACGATGGACTGCGGTAGACACATATAAAGATCTCCAACCTGCCCATCATCCTTAAGTAACAAGACACCACTTGAACGTTCGTATTACTCATCATAAACGGAGCCTCCCAATGACTATACTGGCGCTTTATATGCAATAGTGCTCCCCGCCAGTGTGGTGATCAGGCCTATCTACTCGGTAACTCACGAAATCTACCAGTAGATCGCTAACCATGTCGCTCGGAGATAGCCATGTCTCTGTCAAGGCAACAACATCAGCGCATCCGCTGCGCCTCATCATCTCTCCCCATTTGTTCCTCACACTGCAGCAATTGGTATACCATACAATTAGTCCTGCTTGACGCGGTTGTTTCCCCTCGGGCGCAGCACCCGAGGGGACAACCCGTTTTTTGACGCCGCGTCATTATCGTTCGCCGCCTGCAATGCTGGGTCAAGATTAGGCTCTTGTAGGTCAACACGAGCAGAAACCTTGTCAGGTTCCGTCCGATTTGAGTTGTTTCGTAAACGACCAACTTGCTTCTTTCTCTTTAACTTAGAAGGTCTAGCAACGCTTCCTTTCAAATTTCCTGAAAGGTCAGCCTTGGGAGATTCACAGCGTTGGTTTCCCAAACCGATCAGCGAAATGCACGTAGTGTCCTTGAGTTCCGGAGCAGCTGACATTATGCGAGTGGCATCAAATAATCCTGGATGCGCCCCCTGTAAGCTCATGTCCGCAACCCCGCAACTTTCCCCGGGTAACAAGCTGGAAGTCGTACTTCCGTCCAGTGAAACTTTGGTCGTTGTTACATGTAACTCGCGACTTATTCCCCTTGCAACCTGCATTGTTTGAGGACTCGAGCAGACAACTGCCGCTGTGGTAGGAGTGCAGTCCCACCTAGTTCCTTTTGGTGTAATCATGGCATGTTGCTGACTGACTCTGACCCCAGCGGCCGGAGATGCAGGTATGCAACTTTCAAACGACCGAGACTGACAGAATCCGGCGTGCCGTTACGATCGACAACGTAATACTTGTCATGTCGCGAAATCACTTTGAATGGCCCTTCATAAGGCGGTTGCAGTGGCTTGCGAACAGCATCAACGCGAACGAATACGAAGGGGCATGAATGTAAATCCTTATGAACTTGAGGTATGCGTGATGTCCTTCTCGTCGGCGTTGGCTGGAGCTGACTCATATGATGTTTAAGCCGGGCGACATATGAAGTGGGATCAGATTCACCGGGGATTCTGGAATCGATGATCGTCTCACCAGGAAGTCGGAGCGTTGTACCGAAGGTAAGCTCAGCAGGAGAGCAGCCGATGTCTTCCTTGCTTGTGTTGCGTATACTGAGCAGTACGATAGGTAAGGCTTCGTACCAGGATGTAGCGCTGGCTGTTAAAGCTGCCTTCAACTGTCTATGGAAACGTTCCACCAAACCATTAGAAGCAGGGTGATATGCGGTAGTGCGTAAGTGGTTTCATCCCATGAGGCGGTTTAAGTCGCGAAACAAGGTGGACGTGAACTGTGGTCCTCTATCAGTGGTAATGGTCGCAGGTACACCAAAGGCAGATGCCCACAATTCAACGAAGGTGTAAGCGACAGTTTCGGCAGAAGTATCACGCAATGGGACTGCATGCCGCCATATTATGAAATGATCAACACAAGTCAATAAGTGCGTAAAACCGTTTGAAGGAGGCAATGGTCCAGCTATATCCAGGTGAACGTGTTTGAAACGCGCGTCTGGAAGTGAGAAAGTTCCTGGAGTGGTAATGGTATGATGATGAACTTTACTCTTTTGGCATTGAATACAGGATTTTGCCCATTGCCTGATGTCAGTATTCATGTTTGGCCAAATATAGCGATCCGTGATGAGCTTAACGGTAGAACGGATGCTCGGATGGGAGAGGCCATGAAGATGATCGAAAATTTTCCGCCGGTACGACAATGGGACGTATGGACGCGGCTTACCGGTGGAAATGTCACAATGTATTTTCGAATCACAGTGAAGCAAGGGTAACTGGACGAACTTCAGTGCTTTGTTATTGCGAACAGATTGGAAATCAGAGTCATTGATTTGTGCAGCAGCAGTGTCCTCTAAGTGGATGGACGATGTCGATAGTTGGTGAATGTCAGTGCGGGATAACGCGTCAGCGACAATGTTGTCTGACCCCTCGATGTAGTGGATGGCAGAGGTAAACTGCAAGATATAATAAAGATGCCTTGTCTCCCGAGGAGAATAGCGATCAGCTGGTGAGTCAAATGCGTAGACAAGTGGCCTATGGTCAGTTAGAACGATGAAGTGGCGTCCTTCGAGGATGTGGCGGAAGTGCTTAATGGCGATGTAAACAGCAAGAAGTTCACGGCCGAACGTGCTGTACCTGGTTTAAGCCGGCTGGAGCTTCCGTGAGAAGAAGGACAGAGGCTGGATTTCGTTGTCTATGACCTGTTGTAAAACGGCTCCGACGGCTGACTGCGACGCGTCGGTTTTAAGTACTAACCTGGTGCTGGCGTCTGTGTTCAGATGACTCAGCAAAGTCGCGGTTGCTAGCGTTTGTTTGGCTTTTTCGAAAGCAGCTAGAGCGTCGGGTGACAGAATTAGCTTTCTCGGGTTACGCTGTAGTAAATCGGTAAGCGGTTTTAGGACATCGGAACAGTTAGCGATAAAACGACAGTAGTAGTTAATGATACCGAGGAAACGTCGGAGGTTCTTTATGGACTGAGGCACAGGGTAGTCGGTGATGGCAGTGACCTTGTCCGGAAGTGGACGTATACCTGTGGAGTCGATGTGATGTCCAAGAAAATCGATGCTAGGCATGCCAAAAATGCACTTAGCAGGGTTGATTGTGACACCAAAATGAGCTAGACGTTGGAAAACCTGGTGTAAATGAGACAGATGTTCTTCTTCGGTTGCGCTGGCCACCAAAATGTCGTCGATATAGGCGAAGACAAAATCAAGACCACGAAGGACTTGGTCAATAAACCGCTGAAAAGTCTGGGCAGCGTTTCGGAGACCAAACGGCATACGGAAAAACTCGTAAAGACCGAATGACGTCGTGATTGCGGTCTTAGGTATGTCTTCTGAGGCCATCGGTATCTGGTAATACGCGCGGACTAGATCAATTTTAGAGAAAAGGCGTTTCCCTTATAGACTCGTGGAAAAGTCATGGACGTGGGGAATTGGGTATTTGTCTGGAACAGTGGCGTTATTTAGAGCGCGATAGTCACCGCATGGTCGCCAATCCCCTGTGGATTTCTTTGAAACCATGTGAAGTGGGGATGACCATGAACTATTCGATGGAGGAATAATGCCTAAATTCATCATGTGTTGAAATTCAGATTTGGCAATGGCGGGTTTGTCGGGAGCAAGACGTCGTGGTCTGCCGGTGACCCGATTGCCTTTAGTTTCGATGTGATGGCGGATTTCATGTTTAGGCTGAAAGTCGTCGCTGATCGGTTGATAAATGGACGAAAACTTGCGCAGAAGAGCAGTAAACTTATTGTCCGAAGGCAGAGCCAAACGAATACCAATCGAGTCGATAGCGAGGACTTTGCCGGAGACAGTAAGTGAGGTGACGCTATCACGGAGTTTCCTGTTACCGAGATCAACGATGATGCCAAACTTCGTCAAAAAATCGATGCGAAGGATGGGCTTCTGAACGGCGGCGATTAAGAAAAGCCAAGGTAGTCGATGTCGAAGTCCCAGATCTAGGGCTAACAAATTCGGACCGTACGTCTGAATTTTCGTACCATTGGCCGCCTGGAGTGTGACATGCCCCGGAGAAAGTTGGCGTTTTTGTGTACCTACGGGTATGACGCTAACTTCGGCACCCGTGTCGACGAGAAAACGGTATCCGGTTGAGTTGTCAAACACGTGGAGAAGGCAACTATGGTGTTGGCCAGTGGCAGCTGTCGCCATCACTGGCTGGCCGTCGGGTTTCCCTGTTGGTTCTGTAAGCGAACGGCTTTAGGGTGCGAACACCACGGCCTACAGTTCCGTGCAGCGTCCCCAAATCGTTCGTGAAAATAACAGCAACGATTCAGTTGGCCACGGTTGGAGGGTAGAGCACGTGTGTTACGGCCAGGTGATACAATTCGACGGCGGTTAAGACGTTTGGTGATGACGGAAACTTTGGCGGTTAGCTGTTCAATCTGGTTCTGCAGCCTATCTATTACAGAGGTACTTTCACACGCGTTAGTAGGTTGCGAGACTTGATTAATGCGATGCTTGAAAAAGCATTCATGCACCTTGTCAGCTAGTTCAGCCAACTTATCAAGCGGAGTTTCATCATCTTGGACGGACAAAACCAGGACGGTATTAGGTGGTAGACATTTAGTCCAAAGTTGGCGCAGGACTGAGTCATCAACTTTGTAGCTACCAACTAAAGTTCTCATGTGTCGCAGTAACTGGGATGGGGAGCGGTCGCCAAGTTCAACACGAGATAGGAGTTGCTTTAAGCGAGACTCGTCTGAAGCGGTCGTGCGTTTTAACACAGCAGCTTTAAGGGTATCGTAAGGAAATTCTGTTGGCATTGGGTCTAGGACGTTGATCACCTCAGTGGCAATATCCGTAGGGAGCTGAGTAGCCACATAGGAAAACATAGTCACTTGTGTAGTAATCCTACGGAAACGGAAATATGCCTCAATTTGCGTAAACAAACGCAAGGATTAGATGCACCAAAAGCAGGTAAATTGAAGGAAATATGGTTTTCACACGGAACCGTACTCGAACTAGGTTTGGATTCCATGGTGGTCGTAAAAAAAAATATTGGGAGTTCTGAGCTTACAAAAAATTAATTACTAAGAAAAAATTCGGGGTCACCAATTATGTGTAGTGGACTCGGACCCAAAGAGAGATAAAGATGAATAAATGGTGATCAGAAACGACAAGACTCACAGAAGGGTTTCGACGTGGGTTAGAAGTCCAACCACATAAAACTTCCTAGTCTTCTTGCGTCAGCTACTCCAATTGACGACAACGACGATGGTGAAACCAGTTGCGACGGAACGAGATCTGTAGAAGAATATTGCTCTATGTTAGAATGTAGTGACCGACAATGCCATAAAATCCGTGGCACAAGAACACAGAGAGAACACGTCGATTTGCCCGCGTGGTTCAAAAATTGTATTATTTATCGATCAAAACAAGTATACAAGGTTAAGGTACAAGAATTGGTTGTAATAGGAAAGGAATGTACAATGAAAGATAAGTAAATTTACAGGGGCTACAACCGTATCTGTCAGAGGAGCAGTGCATTTATACCATTATCTTTTGTAGCAACTGATGCTTTGGTAACATTCATGCTGCACACGTTGTATGGCTGCGGTCAAGTCAGAAGCTTCGCAAAGCGCCGAATAACTTTCTCGTGTAGAATAACCTCCGGCTTACGTAGTCTACAACATATAAAAGAGCAGTATTCCAACTGTGGGCCTACGGGACTTATATAAAATTCAGGCTTTGCACCGGCATTGTTCATATAACAACTTACGTGGAAGACCAAAGTCCCTATCGTTAAATACTAGCAACTGAACTTGTTCCGCAATATTTAGGCTCATGGAGTAGCGGAAGTTGACGTGTATTGCTACTGCATTTCGTTGGATAGTAGTAAGGTTTAACTTTAAGACCCTTATAGGTATAGAGCATTTGTGAATCATGACGTTGGATTTTGTGCGGATAACCAGTTGTCAATGTTCACGTCGCTTCCGTAGATTTAAGGTCTCCACAAATTTTACCAATTGCTGTTAATTCAGTATTAGGTGCAAGATGTATAAGACGTTTACGTCAGCAGTGAGTTGTAAGGAGAACCGTGATGCAGACCTGCATCAATCGCTAAATTAAAGTAAAAATAGCGTAGGCCAAAAACGCTGCTTCTGCGATGCCACCAAAGAAGGAAAGCATAATGGACCCGACTAGTAAAAGCTTTACAGACTGCACGCGACCTACTAACTAGAATCTCAGCCAGTCTAATAAAGCACTATCTACTCCAAAAGCCTTTATCTTATGCATTATACGCTTAGATGGTACCCTGTCAAACGCCTTTTGCATGTGGAGTCCAAGAATAACCCATAAATCTTTAGAGTCAGTGATCTCGATGAGTAACCTGAGGTGATTTAGCTTACAGGTTGCACAAGACAGAGCACTGAGATTTACGGTTAGAATTTTGGCGCAGGAATCAAATTTAGCGCAAGCAATTTGATAATCTTTTTCATTAATTTGTATTCTTCTAGTAGGTGAGCCGCCTTAGTAAATTTCTTAAAAACACGCGTTTTATTTTTATTTGCAGTTCTATAAATTATTTCTTAACCATTTTTCGTTCTTTTTAATTCCACCGCTCTTATTTCTTTCCATGTGCGCACTAATAAATGAGACGATGGAGCGAGCAGAACTAGTCCAGAGAATTTATACTGAAGTTCGGGGTAAACTGGATCCTGCTTCTAGAGAAAACTTGCACAAGTACGGCACTGCGAAACTTTTCGCCACTAATAAAGTAAAGGAGCACAGCAATACCCGAAGGAGCCGGATAAACTTCCTGGTGGACGCATACGTTCCCTTCACCTGTACACGCAAATGGCCCTGCATTCTTACTTGCGAACACAAGCATATACTCTCAGTTTTCTCACTGCTCATACAAGAGCGTGGCATTTGTGGAAACATTGAGCTGGTCCCGGGTCGGTTACTTTCTTACATAGCCTGTAGTCCCCGCAGAAGCGTCAGCCATAGTATTTTTTTGGTAACATGTGTATTGGTGGTGTCCATAGAGTTTTGGACAAGCAGATTAGGCTAAATTAGCGCATATGCTAGTTTTCTCCTCAGACGCTTTAAGCTTGTCCGGGGCTAGTCTGCGAGGACGGGCCCAACCTAGAGGCTGTTTTCCCGTACGTGGTGGGCTTTCGCCTGGCAATCGTTCTTCCTATAAAAGCCAAGCATGCCGGATTAACGAACCTGCGACGTGGAGGATGTGACTTGCCACCTAAATAAATGCACCGCCCACTGATCCACACGGACAAGAGCACGATAACTGAAATCCGTGAACACTGTGGTTTATGAACCAAACCTCACCCGTGAGTCAGTGTTTATAAATCATTTCATTGGGTTCCTTCGCGCCCGGAATGATAGAGATCCATCTCCTGAACTACTCGAAATCATACGCAACATTTTTGTAACGGAAACACTTATAGATTTTACATTGCCTCCGCACCATGCGTCTACCTGATTCCAGTGGGCATGCTACTTATCCTTGCGACTTTTCCACTTGATAACTACTTACCGTTTGTTCAACCACGAAGTTTGCGTACACCTATCCAGGTCGTATGGTGTATATATACTGTTTGTTTCAGTGGCTTGAACAAGCACTTGATTGTGTCAGTATTGGTGCGTCCTGTTTCATCGAGAATAAAACTAAAACTTTGTTTATTCAGGTGCGGATATGATGCAGGAGGTTTATTGTCACGATAGGTGAGACATTCTGTGTGCAAACGAGTTTAGGATCTTGCTTGAATAGGTCCAAAAATGGCTATGCAGCTGAGGCAGGAGTGTTTGAAGCTGTTTGGCGCTGGTCCAAAAACACTGTTATATGTCCAAAGGCCGACAAGTTTCTGCCCTTCGACATCAATGCAAAGGTCAAATTGTTGAAGAAACTTTATGCTTATTACTGCGAAAGGCACGTTGCTACTATGAAGGCCCAGGGAAACCTTTGCCGGATTGGTATCTTGGGCGTTAGCGTATTTTTGTTGAGTTGCCATTGGGGTACTTTGGCGACACTTATTCAGGTCGGAGTGGGGGAGACGACCTCACCCGAGCTGCTCGGTATGGCGCTAAGTTCGGCTCTGTTGTCCACTAGGAACATGGTGGCCGAAGTTAAATCCCAAATGTGGATGAGACGACTTTAGGGTTAGCAGGCCGCGTCCGTCTCCAAAGCGGACCGGGTGAGAAGCTTTCCTGCTTCTCCGAGAAGATACAGGGCTTAATACACGTACGAACTGAGGTGCCAATGCTTTGGTGTTACCAAGAGAAAACATGCCTGTTACTGGAATTGACAAGTCTTAAGAGTGACCTTGATGGGCTGTGGCGGCGACAGCTCACAGTGAGCTGTTGGAATCTGCGACCTAGCGTCGCAAGTTGTGTCTGAGTAGATTTTATATTTGAAGATAATCTGTTGACAGGTATTCCCTAGGAGGCGGCGGTGTTGACCTTGCTGGCATCGGCTTATGGCGGGTATCGTTTGATGACCCGAGCTGCAAGGTTGAATAGTTGGACGAGCGAAACGGTGCCCACGCTTGCGAGAATCGCCCACACTTTCCGTTAGCCGCTGTATGAAGAAGTCACAAAGCAAAGTCTTATCAGCGTTTGCTGAACTAAACATTTGCTGTACTCTTCTTGCGGGGTTGAGGGCAGTTTGTCTTTTAACTGCAGATCCTGTAAAGCTGTTGCAGGCTGAATGGTATTAAACGAAGTAACCTTAAAGTAAATGTAGCAGGCTCAAACCCAAAGTTGGCAATGACACTGAAGTAATAACTCTCACTGGAAGCACACAGCAATGATGTACAATGAATTCCGAACTATGCTTAGTACGAAAGCACAGTACAATAAAATGGGTACAAAATTATTCGTGTTCAATCACCAATTCCACAGGGTTCAAAGGACGTTCCGGGTTTTGTAATGGTGATGCTTGTTGTTTTCCAGCCGCTTAGGATTCTGCGACTACTGCTGTGGAATTTCAAAAGCTTACTCCTCCGTTGAAATTTTTTCTGGGTTGAAGTTATAATAAACAAAAAGCTAGTATTTTTAGGTGAATTACCTACAACTTGATCATAATGCCTCATGTACAAAACTACCCGATAAGTAAGTATTCGACGTTGCGTGAAACAAGGGTTTTGGGGATCGTTCCAAGTGATGTTAGAAGATCAGCACTATGGTGTTAGAAAAATTTGGCTGCTTCCAGGGGTAACATATTTGGCTTAAGCCGCGTCTCATGAACAACTTCTCCAGGCTCGCTCTAGTAGTCGAATGAGCGGAGTACCTTTATTGCATTAAAAATTTACAACGCCGTTCTTAAGCCCAAAATCATTGATAGTTAAAGAAAAGTAACTGAAATTTTGAAAAAGCACGAAACATGGAGCACCTAATGTTTTAAAGCGCCGAAGCGCGACACTTTTTCACAATTGTAAATTCATAGTATTGCTTGTTCTACAACTCAATCCTTGCCTCGGCTACGAACTGTCTTTCACTTTAAACTTCCTCCGTTTAACTGACTGCTGGGCAGTCCATATTCCTTTAAGCCTTCAATATAGAGCGGCGTCCGCTGCATAGATAATCAGACTCCTACATTCACTGTTCTCTAGAACCACCTGGCTTCCTGCTGACACTGTTGCATTCCACCTTCCAGTGTTTCACCTAACTTATTTAAGCGCTGCTGCGCCACCGATATCACAACTGTTATTTCATAGTCTGACTTTCTGTTTTTTCACTGTTGCATCGCGCTACGTTTTTTACCGTCTTCTTCACTCCGCCAAAAGTTTAATTCCAAAGCCGTTATTTTATACCCCGCGGCTTGCCTACCGGAACTATGCCTTTCTTCCTCATGTACGTGACAGCAATTTACACCTTGGGTCATGCCTTTTGATACATTATAGAAAACATTTCATTTTAATATCTGCGCCACATTGTGCTTCAGTTTGTCTCAAGTAGATGTCTTAAAGTAGTATTTTCCCCTGTATATTCCATGACTGTCCTTTTTGGTCTTCTCTCGGCCTGTCGCACTCTTTCCCTTTTATCTGAGATGGTGAAGTTCTTAGAGATCTTGGATTAACTTGCGGAAATGCCCCCGTCTGCGCTGAGACTATAACCAGCGACGACTTACCTGGACCAAGGCATCGTATCAAAACCAACCATCTGCACTTAGCATCTCAATGTCCGATGTCCACTGTAGGAACTGGACACGAATTCCACACATTCCAGCAGGTATATATAACCAAAGCAACTGAGACCCCATGCACTGCAAAGTCTACTTACTTGCACGATTATTCATTCTACTCGGCTGGCCTCAACGCCTACGGTGGGCCCTGACCTTGCTAATTGTTTAGCCGACAGAGGAGTCCTTCGACTGCGAAGAACTGGATGAAGATGTCTGATAAGAAGCTTTACCAGTTGTACCCAAGAGTTCAAAACAATCGATGACAGTGTTCCAGAACGTAGTGAGTTTTCGCCTGTCAAGCCTCCTCGGTATAAAATTCCTACCAAACTTCGTAGAACAACACTGCGACGTGGCGGATGTGGCTCGACACTGAATAAAGTCACTGCCCACCGTTTCACTACATATGGAGTCGAGTCAGGTTTTGCTATTTTACGGACACGTGCAAAAAGGATACTCTCAGACTTTACGTACTGGCGCCACTTCCTCTACTGTGCTGTTTCCGTTTACTCTACGTGCACATGAATCCAGTATATCGTCACGCAACTGATGATCTTGCTTTTCATAGGTGCTTCGTCTGTTGCTGCAAATCGTACCAGTTTTGGCCGCATGGAATTAGCTGCGTTATGACGTATATGTTGCGCAATATAATTACTTGTAAATTTGGATCGTGCCTGGGTTGGTGCGCCTCTAGGAATTCGTGAATAAATTATTTAGTTATTTATTTACTTTGCAGCACCATTGGATTGCGATTGATTTATAGTGGCAGAGAGGTGGACGCATCCAGCCTCTGTTAGCCACGCATCCACGATTTTAACACATAAATGGAAACCAAGGTCCGTAGCCAAAACGGTCGGTACCTCTTCGCAACAAACGGTCTTGCGAAGAGCGGTGGTGGTGCAGTTTACATTGGCAGCCGTGGTTAAGTAAGCTACTGGCCAGTGCGAAAACAAATCACTCATTAATAGTGCACAGTATGTGTCCAACAATGGACCACAAAGGTCATTATGTACTCGAAGGTGTGCTTCACATCACATGGGCAAGGTCGTCCATTTCGGGGTCTGGAATGGACATAGCGCAAGTAGTCTGCACAGAACTTTACCGTGCGGAGAAGGGCAGCGTTCAGCGCTGACCACCAGCAGATAAACCTAGAAAATGCCTTTAATTTTTTACATCTAGATAGCCTACGTGCAAGTCTTCCAACACAGCAGATCGATGTTTAGAAAGAAAAGCCATTCTATCGTCGAAACGGGAATATTCCACCTGGAATAACAGAGTTCGTCAAGCAACTTTAAACTACAAAAATGCTCTGTTTACTTCAGGATGCTTTAGTTTGCGGATTTACTACAAAATAGCGGGATAATACTTCCTTGATTCACGGATTAGCTAAGAGCAACATACCGGAAGCAATTTGATCCAGTCGCACTCTGAACTTCTAACTTCATTCGAATGAGCAAATCATGATAAATAATCAACACGCAGGATATGAAACAAGGGAACAATGGAACATTTGGGTATTACGGGTAAGATTACGAGGCATAACAATGCCCCTTCAATGAAAATTATTTTGAGAATAAAAGTTCGTAATAACGTGAGAAGCCTTTTGGTGGACACACCAAGGACAGCTATAGAAGAATTGAGAAGTTCGTGAGACATAGGTATAAATCCGTAAGTCCATTGATTGGTACTTTGGAAACACACCGTTTAATTGCGTATGGTGGCCTTGTGGCTAATTAGTTACAAAATGAAAAGCATATAAGACAACGCTTCATCACTTTGGTTTCGAAATATCGCTAAATCAGGATAGAAACAATAAATAAATAAATAAATATAATCTGGGAGATGGTTTCAAGGCTGACACACTCGGAGCGAAAAGAAGTAGTAACGACATTCAAGCCGCTTTTACTGTATTGTCCGTTTCAAAGTACATTGCGGTGCAGCTCGAGCAGCAGGTGGCTAATATGCTTTGGATTCATTAAGATCTGTTGAACGTTTACGCGATCCTCAGCAAACGTCTGTATCGGCTGCTGTACAATCTTAGAGAATTCAGTCTAAAAAGCACTGCTTTTAAATGGGCTGTTGCCGCTCTATGCCAACACAGCCCACTTTGCGCTATCTACCGCGACCGTGTTAAATTTACAGATTCATTTTTCAAATGCTTTGGCTGGACCAATTCTAGCTCACTGGGGCCGCTCAAGTCACCGATACTATGAGAAATATCCGAGGCGCCGCTTAAAACCCGCTGTCTGCTGCTTTCAGCCAGTTGAAACAAGCGCACACTAGAGGTACTAAAAATGTTCGCCCCGTCATATGTTAAAAGAACCTTAAATTACGTACAATCAATATGCAGTCGTTGCTCAAATCTCCGGGATTGTTTACTTAAGTGACACCAAGACATGCTTTACCCATTGGTGTAAAATTGTGAAATTCTCATCTTTACTGATGATGTTTACATTATATTTGTGGTGGATAGTGTACGGAGCTGATAATGCGTCCAGATGGGTGCATAACGCTTCCTTGACTAGACTTGACACGTCTTGATGCTGCTTGGGCAGCTGAAAGAGGTCGCAGAGGTTATTGATTCCCATTGTTGAGGAGACGCGAGAGCAGCAATATCTGGTTTCTGCCCGGGCTGCCACGCCTAGTTAGAATATTCCGCGTGCGTTTGCATCCAGTCTTTAAGCATTTGTGAAAAGATTGACGGTCTGAACTGACCAAATGCTCTGCGAGGAAGGCCGAAGTGTGGATTGTCGGTTCAAGCTGCCTTCATTGCTTGTTGTGAGCATCCAAGCTGTTCCTGTACCAGTACACCCTGGTCACGCTCCTGAGCGGCTTTCTGTAAGACGTGGCCTCCAAGCTTGTAAAGAACTCACCGTCACCTGTCGCGGATGGATTGTAATGCGTTTAGTTGCGTTTCACTAAAGCTTGCCACGTCTTGGAGCAAAGCCGACGCTTATGGTTTGCCAGGTGGTATGGCGTGGACGAGGTTTAGTGAGTGTTATGCGGTTGTTTATAGACATATTTCGCCAATTTGTTTACGTTTAGTTTGTCAGAGTTGACTGCGGTTGAGTGCAACCGGCAATGTCGGAGTCCAAATGAGTTGTACTTTGTAAATTTGCTTTCCGAATTCGCTTGACGGATCAGAAGTTTGAAGTGTGGAGGGTTTGCGTGACCTGACCTTAGTCCTTATTAATTTGGACTTTCCAGGTAGGTCGTTAAAGGCGTTTTGTGTAGATTATGATAACCTTTAGGAGAGTGGGAAAAGGAAAGGAACGCAACTATTCTGCTGGGGCGGTCGTTGCGGATGAGTGGCATTCCCGCTGTTGCAATCACAGCATCAGTCATTTCTCGATGAAACCAAGGTTAAGTAACGGAAGTTAGGTCCAAAATATTTGCGGCCTAGTGCAGATGGAATCCGGTACGTTTACCGTTATTGTGCATGCATGAAACATTCTCAGGTTCAATCAGCTATCGGAGGTTTTGCAACTTTTACGCAAACTTTCGCTGACCAACGAATGACCGGTAACTAATAGCATTTTGTGGGCAGTTAGCGAGGTTTTCGCCGTCTTATCCATCATCCGCGTAGGTAGTCACGTGTCTAACATTCTTCTCTCAGCGTAAGTTGTCTAGTCGCTGTCTTTTTCAACAGGTTGTGTAGTCGCATTAGACACACTGCTTGTGCATTGTTCTTTTATATTTCACGTCGCGTTTCGTTCGTTGAGCGCAAGTTATCTCTAGGGGCATAACACTGCTTATCTACAGCCGAACTTGAGATGGCAGACTGCAACGAACCAGTTGCTAGCTTATTGGCAACCGTGCTATTATCTACCTTTTGACGGTAGGAACAATTTCAGCACTTGCAAGCTACATCCTCGTAGTTCAGTGAATTACGCAGCCGTGTCACTGATGTCAGTAGCAGGTTATCCAGGGAGGAACGTTTCACGAATATTACAACGTTGTTTGTCACCATACGCCGTTAATGAACTACCCTCGCATGCATAGCAGTATGGTGCCGACATGCGTAAGGATATGCAGAACGAGCTAGGCCTCAACGCTGTACCATTGATGCGAAAGATTTAGCCAAAAAGCTATGGGAATAAAGATGAACTTCATTGTTACACCGTCAGTAACGTTGCACGACATATGTCTACGTCATTCACGTAGGCGTGAGGTTACCCAATGCATTCCAAGAACATTGCTTAAGATTAGTGCTTACCAAAATTTAGTTGGATTGAGACTTCTGGAAATACACAATACTGGATTCTCATCCGTTTAAATAAATATTTTATTATCAACACAACGAGGTACGCTTTTTGTGTATGACGCATCTGTAACTACGGTCGAGGGCAATTTTGGTTGTAAGGGAAGCAAAACGGCATACGTCAACAGAAATTGTAGCGCCTCATAAAGTTGAGACCAAGCCCACATTTTATAATGCGTTTTAAACAGAGGCAATGCCTTTGCCGCAACGGTAAGAATAAATCATAGGTACCGCTGCAAGGACCCCACATGTTAATCAAGTTCTAAAGTCGTCGCCGTAGAAGCGTTGGAGTGCATACAAAAACGAGCAGGCTATGGTCGAAAATCACTTTCATTAACTAGATAACCAAGATAGCATTTTGTTGCACCGAAAATGCACTTTGACGGTTTATCCGATATACATTAAATTAAATAACCATCCTTACAATTCAACCTGTCTCTCCTCGTACATAGATCTCGTAGGTGCATGCACTGCGACATTAGCTTGATATCCTGAAATACTAGTCAAGTCGCCGGTCACATAATTCACAATAGCCTGGAAAATTGACATTAACAAGCAGAGTCCAAATGGCAAAAATTGTAACGAACGCGACCAGATGTTGTGTAAATAGTGGTGAGAGCCCTGGACTGTTCATGGAGAGGAATCTGCAGGTAAGCGTCATACAAGTCGAGCTTTGAAAACACCTGGACCCGCCTAACTAGTAATGACTATCCTCGGGCTCAACCGAAAAGCAAAGCCTTTGTAACAGACACTTGCCCACTTTAGTGCGAGAGTCGCACAACTCCTGGGAATATCGCCAACACATTTGAGCCGATTAACGATTGGTGTTGCCCAAGCAGAGGTTTGAACTAACGAAAAGAGGTCTCTTTTGAGCATAATGTCTAGTGATCTTATCACGGGCTCCATTAGGCCGAATGGAACAATTCACCATTTTATAAAAGTAGGAGTGCCCTTACTACCCTGCTTGACAGGTTCAACCTGCATTTCACCTAAGGCATTGGAACAGTTTGTAACAGGCAAGCGAAGCGTCACCAAACTTTGACAACGAATTATTCAAAGCATGATTTTTACGCCTATAATGGATAAACCAGACTCCATTGCAAGAAATGCATATCTGCTCGGGTTAGTCTGCCCATTTGAAAGATGAAGTTTACAAGAAGGCATGATTAAAATTGTTTGTCCAAAATTCCCCTTAACAGAAACAATAGTTGGTCTAAGTGGAACATCGGGGATTAGAATTTACAATAGAACTTGGGAATAGCACACTATAAACCACCAGTAGCTATCGGTAATAATTGTTCTGATACCAAGTTGGCAATCAATTTTTCGGTAAGTGTGAAATATTGGTTGGGAGAACACACAGCAAATGCAATGGAGTGGAACAGAGCTGATAGATGTTAGTCATTCGCTGCTTCTAGTACTCAACAAGTAATTGTAATTCGACGACCAACTTGCTGACAAATGTTTCCATACTCATACCACGGAATTGCGGACTTACGAGTCAGTCGTGGATGTTTATATCCACAAGCCTCAAAGCGGTTTTCATAAGCCGTACCACTCTTCGTATGTACGTCTTTGTCAGTAGCAGTCAATTTAGCTCGTTGCGACTGTTGGCTACCAGTTTGTACCTTACTGTCGGAATTGTATAACATGGAGGGGTCTCTCAGAGATACTAGCACGTCTTGACACCGCCCACAGAATGCCCTGACTAAGTGAACTGGATTAAGTTTAGGTAAATTTTCTTATGTAGGTTGGAATGATTGTGCCTCTGACCAAACGGTTTTGAAGTTGGATATAAAAGTGGTCGCCAAAATTGCAACCAGCCGCTTGCGTCTAAAGTTGCCGAATGAAATCACGAATCTTCTGGTTGTACTTTTATTTAAAATGTGTAACAGCTCGTTCGGCCAATTCAGCAGCAGCTTATTATTATATCAAAAGGTAGCGAAATTGCCGGGTCAGGGTATGACGGTTGCTTCTGAACTGCGTAATCACCCTGTCCTAATGCCATAAGAAACTGGGCGGGTTGCTTTTAATCTTTTAAACCTGTCGTAAATGTGCACAAAAGTTAAAAAATGATAATCTTTCATTTCGCAGAAACAAGATTGAAGATTTCGAATCTCCAAATAACATAGTGCTATGAATATAAATAGATTATTGCGAACGCAGTTGTGGAATTATACCAATTGGTGTACTCTAAATAGAATTGGCCTAAACCCAAAACCAACAAGGATGCCAAAGTACTAACATTTAATGAAGGCACAGCGAAAGCGTATATAGTGAATTCGGAATTGCGCTGTTTGTAAGCACAGTGAAACAGGCAGTATACAAAGCTGTACACGTGCAATCCTCCCAGCTAATTTCTCAGAGGGCATGTCACGCTAAATTATGGCCTGCTTGAGAGCCTCATAGCAGTTCCCGGTTTGAGAAATAAAGGTGTCTCAAACCTGTATGGATATATCCTTGGGGAGGCTGGATATCAGATGTATTTAAGTTGCGTAGTTGGAAGTAGGCGATGATACATCTTGGCCTCAATATGTGTAAAACAAAATGAGATCCATGTCGAAAATTAGTGGGACAGAAGGAGACATGACCCTAATGGGAGACACTAGTTTTTAGTATAACCAACCAATGGCTTCAGGAAGTGGATGCCGAAGGAAATGCCACTGCATGCAAAAATAACCCGGAAAATATGGGCAAAAATGGAGCTGGATAACCGGAGAGAAATCCGAGGTATTTGGCGCTATAATTATTCCGCCGTCGAGACCATCTAGTTAGCGGGAGCCCAGATGGTGATTTCAGTATACAGTTAGAATTGCATGGAAACTTTTAGTTGCACAACTACTATGCTTTGTTTTTCTAGCTACTAAATCGTCACCGATAAACGCTGTTAACTGCGGAAGGAAAATGTGATCGCCCGTCGCAATCAAAAGGAGCGCCAATGCAAACGGCCATGCCCGACGCAAGCTTTGAAGCAAACAACCATTTGGGCATAGCGCATCGGTCGTCTTAGTGTGCGATGGATTACTAATTTTGCTTAGTAATTTTACACTGGCCAACCACAGAATCTCTAGACTGCTAATGATTTTCTGGGGACCGACTCTTTATCATTTGTTGTAACATATGAGCATGCCTAGCGAAGCATGACCCGCACCTTCGGAGAATAATAAGTTATTTATTTATTTATGTACTTTAGGCAACTAACCTACAAGGGCCTGCTAGCGCTGGTAGAGGGGGCAGTAATGATTGAAAATGGTGTGCTTTGGATGGCATTATTTTAGTTCCAGCAAGATCTCTGGAAGCCTAACAAACTCCATGGTCAACTATCCCCTTAAGCTAAGAAGGTAACCAGTTCCTTGTTCCATGAAACCAGTCCCAGCTGCAATTTAATTAGAAGATCCGCAGCAAATTTTGAGTAAGATATATGCCTATCGGTGGCATTAAGAAAATACCAGGCCAGCTAACCCAGGGTGATCATTCCTGCTTTGGTGAGGCTCGCTAAATTCAAGTATCGTCTATTTGCTTTTTTCTCCAACAGAACCTTTCGTTACAAATGCTTATGTTACACTTCTGTCAAACTAGTGACGCCTCGCATAATGGAGGTGGACAGTTATTCCCCTACCTTTAGCGACCACATTACGCAGAAACTAGAAAAAATTTGCTGAGCTCGTGTTAAGCTGCTTTGGTAACTCATACAAACTTGTAATACGGTGAGGAACTGATTGTTGCAATCGTTACTTAGACGTTGTTTTGACGGAGGGATTTCCGCTGCATAAATCAAATAATAAATAACTTAATAAAGAGTTTCTTTTTGAGTTCATCGAACTACACGAAATCAGGCATGATCAAGACTGTATTATCGACTATGTATCGCAACAAGCACGTTGCTTTTCCCGCAAAGTGTTGATTGTATAATATACTGAAGGTACTAAAATGGAAGGGGTACTAGTTAGGTACAGAATCCTTAGTGATATGGCGTTAGGCTGGGTACCGTTGTGATGTAGCAGTAGCAATGAAAGCTCAAGGCCCAACGTAATAAATTTTTCATTCTCGGCTCCGCCAGACACGCCATGATCATTGTATTAGTATGAGAAATGTGAAATAGAGTAGAGAGAATGGCGGATGTGACTCGCCACAAAATAAAGTCATAGATAAACATTTCACACTGACGCAGTCCTCCGCCTTCTACATCCAACCTGTGCTACTGATTTTACTATGGAGGATGCTTTGATGGAGCACAGATCATCCCGACTTCGTGATGGTCATTGATTGCACCAAAACCTTGGTTGGGCTCCTGTGCTCATGGATCCCTACATGGCGCAATTACCCCCAACTTGTATCTTGACGTAACAGTTATGACTGATTATTGCGCGTCACAGCGCCATCATGTATTTGGTCTGACTATTACCTGACAATATGCTCACTAATATGGACTACATTTTTCGTTTATATCTTTCATTAAAACGAAATGTTTTAACTTTCCAAAGAAGCCATGCTTGTATACGTAGTTGATCACGCCTTTACAGGTGTGTCTCGTTTTACCGAGAATATACCGTTTATTTATTTATTTATTTAATTGCATTTTCATATATGTGGATCGCTAAATGTAGGTATTTAGGGAGGTCAGGCTATTGAGCTACAAACTTCGGGCGGAGTCGTTCAAGCACATCCGAAACACATCCGCCACCTCACGTGTGATTGCCACCCAACGCAATCCTATACCTGCGCGCAAAACACTCGGTATCAGGTGCTGGAACGTGCGCACACTACCGGACCTGGACTGAAATGAGCGCCCCGAGCGACGCACTACACTGGTCGCGCTGGAACGGGCGCGCTTCCACCTCGATATTACCATGCTCAGGGAAACCCGATTCGCTGATCAAGGCAACTTGTATGAAGCTGGTTCTGGCTGCACGTCATACAGGGTGGGCAACACCGCCTCGGCCCCACATGAACATGGGATCGGATTTGGAATATCCGATCGCCTTCATTGTCAGCTTCTGGGTGAACCAACCGGCATCGGCGCGACTGATGACTGGTCGCCTACGACTCGGATAATGTAAGTTTGGCTCACCTGTCTTTGCTGTTTCCTTACCTCCCTTAGACCATTAAGGCTTGAAAATCGTGGTTTACGGCAGATTCACCCGTGGTATTCCTTCTTACCTAAAATAGGCTAAGGCTGTTTCATACTACCCTGCCTGAGGTATACTGACTTACGTTTGGCTATTCCACTAATCCTTTTATCTTCCGCTGTTTGGATTGCAGTTCCTCCCCATTTTTCCTCTAACGCCCTTTCAATGGTATGATAAGCTTATTTGTTTGAGCCACTTATCCCACCCTCACCTCAACTGGATTGTTTGTTGTCTGCCTGGTGCTTTCGTCTCGCATGGCCTCACATGTCTTTGCTGGTTCCTTACCTCGCTTAGAGCATTGAGGCATAAAAGCCTGGTCTACAGCAGTTCTCATCGTGTAAACTTTTTTCTAACCTTAACCAGGCCTTGGATTAACTCAGTGTTTTATCTGCTTTTCTTGTCTTCTGACTGCTCTAAAACTATGGGGCTCTAAGCGCCACTCTGTCCCAAGCTACAGGACACCTCTCATTTCCCTTTCTACTGTCTGGTGCTCCTCCCTGGATTGCTGTTGCTGACTTTGAGTTTCAAAGTTCTGTTTGCATCTTTTTCTTTCACTTCTAGCTTGATGCAATTAATTGTTGGTTTTTCATACCTTTGCTAAAGACACCAATCGCCTTGAAGCGTAATTTCCAGGCAACTAGTACAACTCAATTTATCCTTTTTCCCAGCTTTCCTAATTAGTTTCACGCTTTTACTTTCGCTTGCCACCGTTTTCTCTTCGCCCTTACTCATCCTGTCATTTCTGCTTCTAGTTATTAAGCAAGCTTCGCCCGCATAGCTACTTTAGTTGGTCGCAGACCACGAAATACCAAATACTTCCTTTCTTCTTCATATACCAATTTTAGCATGTGGTAACATATATGACTTACTTTTACACAATAGGATGTCAAGGGTTTCCTTGGTAGCCTTCGCCGCTCTCCTTTTCTTTTCTTTCGCTTCACTTCCCCTAGGTCTGCAGACATCAACAGCAACCTACTACGGATCCCATCTGGCCTCTTTGTCTTCGACCGAATAAACCTACAAAGAAGAAACATATCAGGTCTCAAACATACTCACTCCCATCCTGATCTAATCTCACGAGTCAATTTGATCTGGATGTCCCTATCCAGAGGATTGGATTAACCATAGCCTGTCTACAAGAAAGCCTTCAAAACGAATGATTACCATAGCATACCTAAATCAATCCAGACCTACCTAACCTTTGGTCCTGTCTGTCAAGCGTCCAGTCAGCCGCTTATGGCTGGTCAGCAATCGCGGACCGCTCAATCCGCAACAAAAACATGACTTCCCCGTGACACCAAACGATGGTTCGGGTCTTCCCGGTTCCAGTAAATGTTTACGACAGTGCTCCAAGAGGTGGTGGGTTTTCGCCTGACAAGCGTTCTCCCTATATAATGCCACTGAGGTCTGTTTACAGCACTGCGACGAGACGGTTGTGCCTCGCCTCTAACTATAGTGATACCCTCATGGTAACCCAGCCAACCACACTTCCACCACGGACGGCGCTCTACCCATCTGACACTATCAACGCGATCAAGCACGATTGTAGTGGCAAGTGTACAAACTGGAATAACAGATAGACACATGCACTGCCACATACATGTATGAACTCCCAGCTTCAGTGTTCAAGGCTAAATTACACCAAGTTCAATGAATTCCCCGAGATTTGGTTGTACCTTTAACATGCTCTGGCCTACTAAGGCGTGTCTCGCATTGCACAATACGTAATTTATTTATTTATTTACAAGCACCTATGGTCCGACCAAGTGTTGTCCTGATGACGCGTGATCTATTCTACTCTCAACTATCCTTCGTAATACGGTCTGTGCTGAGGTGTGACCGACTATTTCTGCTGAGTGATTTCAACGCGCGCTTTGGGCGTGAAGCATCCGTATTCACAGATGTTATCGGTTTGCGTGCTATTGGTTCAGCGAATGCGAACGGCGACAGGCTGCTCTCACGGTGTACCACTCACGGCCAGAAGCACACGAACCCTCGGTTTGCACTGAGTGCGAGGGATATAACAAATTGGACGCACCCACGGAGTGGTCACACGCACCTGCTCGTCTATGTCATCGCACGTGATATAAAGGCTGGTTTGCCGAACTACCTCCTCGTGGTGCCAGCTGGGTGTTTCGGGTGTACCCCGTTTCAGCAAAGCGTTCGGTGACGAAGTTACACCTCCGTGAGGTATTGTATTACATCAATTGTGCTGCCTGCATGGGGAATATTGGGCCCCTGTTTGGTAATCTACCAAACAAAGTCGCATGAACTGAACATTCAGTTAACGCCACCCAATGGGCGCTATTCCCTAAATTCGCCCCGCTGCCTTGCGGGCAGTTTATTTAGCCAACGGCTCGGGGTGGAGCCCCTAAGTCAACTCTCTACTCCGACCTGGGCAGCTAGGTAGTATCACACCCTCTCACAAAACCATGGACTGTACTACAACTTGCTCATCAGCTACTGCTTCTGCTTCGCACATTCACTCTACTTCAGCACACGCCAATTGTTTGTTTGCTAACAATCTTAACTTTCCGTTACCCTATTCATGTGTTTAACAATCTGGCTACGATTCCGGTTGGGCCGCAGACCAAGGAGTTCAACCTATGGCTCTCCTTCGTCCCCGATCCTCGTTCCGTCTGACGTGCTTCAACGTTTGGTCAATCATGCAGAATGGACAGCAAGCCGGTCTAGCACGCACTCTAGATTCCCTAGACATTGAGGTCTGCAGCCTTATAAAAACGCGATTGCAAAAGCCCAGCAGCCTGCTTACATTGATATCCCCACTGGCCACGTAGCCAGATATAACCCGTGTCTTTCTAAAGATCTAGAAGCAGCCTCAGCGGGTTTGGCTGGTGTAGGTGTAGCACTAAGTGGCAAGGTCAAGGCGTCACTACCTGACTGGTTCCCGATTAACAGCCTACTGTGTGTAGTTAAGCTTCGGGGTTCGTGTAGAATCAACAGGCACCGCGAAGAGTGACATAGCTTGTTTGTAATCTCCGTGTACGCTCCAAATGACTGCAGTGGTGACCCGGTCAAGGACGAATTCTACCGGGATCTACACCAGCTCTTGGCTAATGCTAACAAGTCGGATGTCGTTATCCTTGCTGGGGATTTTAATGCAAGAGTTGGCCGCCTATTAGCATACAAACGCCACCTTAGTGGTCATCACGCGCTCGATCAGAACCGCTCTGATAACGGAGAGTGGCTTCTCACATTGTGCCGAGACAACCGTCTGTTGCTTTCGAGCACTAACATCAGGCGTACGAAGAAGCGTTCCGCAACGTGGCGTTCCCCTTCGCCTGAAAATATTGAAACACGGCGGACAAGCGTTGTTGACAGCGTTGCACCACTTGGTGCAACGCGTATGGATAGAGAGGGAGTTGCCTCCTGAACTGAAGGATGCCCTTTTGCTACCACTGTACAAGGGTAAAGGTGGCAAGCAATGTTGCATGAATTATCGTGGCAACAACTTGCTGAGTTGTGTGGGCTAGGTGCTTACCCGAATCCTGGTCAACCGCCCCGTCAGTCAGGTTATAGAACCGAACGTGGCGGAATAACCAAGTGGATTCCGTTCGGGTCGCAGCACTATAGATATGGTGTTTGCGGCTCGTCAGTTGCAGAAGTGCAGAAAACGACACAAGCTATTGTACTCGCATTTTGTTGGTTTCATCAAGGAATTTTATACGGTGAACCGCCAGACATTGTAACTTATGTTGGATAAGGTTGGTTGTCGGAGTAAATTTGTAATTTTAATCGTATGTCTGCACAGTGGTATGCGAGCCAAGGTGCAACGAAGTGGAGAGACATCGGATGATTTTGTTTTTGCCTTGGGTGTAAAGCAAGGCAGTGTTTTAGCACCCGCCCCGCTTAATATATATCTTCATGCGTTGTTGTCTTGTGCTTTCGAGGCCGCTTGCGCTTACGGTGTTTGTGTGAAGCATCGGATTGTTGGTGGGTTGCTGAACATCCCTCGTTTCGGTGAAGGAACTCTAGGCTGTGGGATAACTATCCGTATGCTACAGTTTGCTGACGACCGTGCGCATTTTGCACACAGCGCGGATGAGTTGCAGCACATGACTTGTGCTCTGGCTTTGACAGCAGCTAACTTCGAGTTCACCATCAACACTAGCACAACTGTCTGTCTCTTTCAGTCAGCACCGCAGTTGCAATCTTCAATATCGCCGCGGATCAGCGTTGGTGCTGAGATAATGCGAACCACCTCCCCTTCTGCTACCTCGGGAGTGTGGTGTCGACAGATCAGCAGCTACACAGTGAGCTACGTAACCGCGTCTCGAAGGTAGTGGCGACATTCGGGAAGCTAGAGTGCCGAGTGTGGAACAACCATCAGCTTACTGCCGGCACGAAGCTGATGGTGTTCAAATCCATAGTGTCGTCCGTTCTTCTACGCGGTAACGAAACATGGAAGATGCACCGACAGGATGTGCGGTATCTCGAGCGGTTCCATCGACGGTGTCTTATACGGATTCTGCGCCTGGGATGGTGCGACAGAGTGGCGGACACGGAAGCTTTGCGTCGAAGTGGAACGTGTACAGTGGATTGCATACATTTGCTGCGAAACCTTAGGTGGCTCGGTATTGTGAGTCGTATGGATGCGACGCGGATACCGAAATAACTATTATATGGTCAGCTAAATATTGGGAAGCGGCATGCGGGGAAATTAAAATTGCGTTACCAGGAAATGATCAAAGTGAGCCTCTCACGTTCTAATCTCGTTTGCAGTTCATGGGATTCGAAGGCGGTTGATCGGCTGGCATGGCGCGAGTCTAGCACGAAGGCAGTTGCCGAGGTGCGGGAGAAAGACCTCAGACATGCAGAGACAGCGGCAAGTGCGGAGGCGGCAAGCGCCGATGGGTTGTACTCCATGGACATCAAGCGCATGCTGCTGTAGCACATGCGGTCGCGAGTGCCTGAGTCAGGCAGGCCTAGTGAGCCACGAGCGAGGCCACTCGGGACCACTACCGAAGTGACTACGGGTCCTGCTGATAACGCAAGCAGAACCGCCGCAGCTTTTGTAGGTACGCTATATTCGATTTACTAACCGCGTGTTTGCAGGCTAAGTCACTTTAGTTCAGGTGGTGGGTTTGCAATTTGGTTCTAATGATTTGCTTTCTCATATTAAGTCCACCTGAACTATCTTCTATAAACTTGCGCACGTCGCTGAATCTAAGTTAGCTAAATTCGATAAAACTTTTGCTTTTGTGGCATTTCCTTAACATATATTGTCTGACATCATAATTTATCGCGGGTTCGTTCCTGATCAACCTATTTTATACGCCCATTTATTGAAGCATTATGCCGCCGTATCCGTATGCCTCAGCCGATTTAGTTTCTTAGACCTTGTCCTTTCAAGTGATCGGCTTATAATTGATATCCCCGGTGTAACTGCGTTTGATGTGCCTGTTGACAAGGTGCTTTAAGGCCTATTAACAACTACTTCGTCCATACTGGCTCCAGGAGACAGTTGGTCGTTGCTGGAGGGGACGGGGTGCACGGTCCTTGTGGCCGTGTTAGGCTCGATGAGTGGTTCCATGCACTCCGTATGGAGCGGACTACGGTCCAGCCACCGCCTTGTGTGCGGTTGATTCCCCAAATGCAGCGTGCTTGTGTTTGCCTGTGAAGGAGTGCGGTCCGACTCCGTTGATGAAACGTGGGCTCTCCTCCTCATGCCGCCTGGTTTTATTCCTTCGGGTTTACACCGGATATGAGGTGTACGGAAGGAGCGGTGGGTGGTGCAGCGCAAGCCAACCATGGTCCCCTCTGTAGGCGCAGGCGTCCTGTGGCTTGCCACAGTGACAGGCAAATCCGAAACCGGATGCCGCCAACCATGTATGTATTGTGCCCCATGCTGAGGCTGATGTTGCATTCTTGATGCTTCTTCACCGCAGTTGGGCTAAACCAACTTACACTTAAACTAGGTCTCTTTAAGCTGCATAAATTTCATTCCACTTTATTTGGTTAGTTTTGCCTACCTGAATAATGTTCTATTAACTGGCCACGTTGCTTACGACTAATTGCGCTTATCTTCGGTAATTTTGTTGCGTTTGTAGCATTTTAAGTAACTTGTGGACATTTCTTACTTATCACGGATTTGTTGCTAACCAACTTACTTCATATGGTAATTTAGCGAAGAGTTATGCCACCGTATCTGTATGCATTATTGGATTTATTTTATTTCATCTTGTCGTTTAAAGTGAATGGCTGTTGCGTGCTATCCCCGGTGTGGCTGCGCTTGATGTGCATGTTGACAAGGTGCCTACCTGTCTATTACCCACTACCTCGTCCATACTGGCTCCAGGAGACAGTTGGTCGTTGCCGGAGGGGACGGGGTGCACGGTCCTTGTGGCGGTGCTAGGCTCGAAGAGTGGTTCCATGCACTCAGTGTGGAATGGACTACGGTCCAGCCACCGCCTTGTGTGCGCTTGATTCCCCAAATACAGCGTGTTTGTGTTTGCCTGTGAAGGAGTGTGGGCCGGCTCCGTAGATGAAACGTGGCTCCCATCCACATGCCTCCCGGTCTTATTCCTTCGGGTTTACACTGGATATGGGGTATGTGGTTGGAGCTGTGGGTGGTGCAGCGCAAGCCATCCATGGTCCCTCTGTAGGCGCAGGCGTCCTGTGGCTTGCCACAGTGACAGGCAAATCCGAAACCGGATGCCGCCAACCATGTATGTATGTGTGCCCCATGCTGAGGCTGATGTTGCATTCTTGATGCTTCTTCACCGCAGTTGGGCTAAACCAACTTACACTTAAACTAGGTCTTTTTAAGCTGGATAAATTTCATTCCGCTTTATTTGGTTTGTTCTGCCTCCCTGAATAATGTTCTATTAACTGGCCACGTTGCTTACACTAATTGCGCTTATCTTCGGTAATTTTGTTGCGTTTGTAGCATTTTAAGTAACTTGTGGACATTTCTTACTTATCACGGATTTGTTGCTGACCAACTTACTTCATATGGTAATTTAGCGAAGAGTTATGCCACCGTATCTGTATGCATTATTGGATTTATTTTATTTCAGCTTGTCGTTTAAAGTGAATGGCTGTTGTTTGATATCCCTGGTATGGTTGCGCTTGATGTGTATGTTGACAAGGTGCCTACCTGTCTATTACCCACTACATCGTTCATACTGGCTCCAGGAGACAGTTGGTCGTTGCTGGAGGGGACGGGGTGCACGGTTCTTGTGGCCGTGCTAGGCTCAAAGAGCGGTTCCATGCACTCAGTGTGGAGCGGACTACGGTCCAGCCACCGCCTTGTGTGCGGTTGATTCCCCAAATACAGCGTGCTTGTGTTTGCCTGTGAAGGAGTGAGGGCCGGCTCCGTTGATGAAACGTGGTTCCCATCCGCATGCCTCCCGGTCTTATTCCTTCGGGTTTACACTGGATATGGGGTATGTGGTTGGAGCTGTGGGTGGTGCAGCGCAAGCCATCCATGGTCCCTCTGTAGGCGCAGGCGTCCTGTGGCTTGCCACAGTGACAGGCAAATCCGAAACCGGATGCCGCCAACCATGTATGTATGTATGTATGAGGCTGATGTTGCATTCTTGATGCTTCTTCACCGCAGTTGGGCTAAACCAACTTACACTTAAACTAGGTCTTTTTAAGCTGGATAAATTTCATTCCGCTTTATTTGGTTTGTTCTGCCTCCCTGAATAATGTTCTATTAACTGGCCACGTTGCTTACACTAATTGCGCTTATCTTCGGTAATTTTGTTGCGTTTGTAGCATTTTAAGTAACTTGTGGACATTTCTTACTTATCACGGATTTGTTGCTAACCAACTTACTTCATATGGTAATTTAGCGAAGAGTTATGCCACCGTATCTGTATGCATTATTGGATTTATTTTATTTCAGCTTGTCGTTTAAAGTGAATGGCTGTTGCTTGATATCCCCGGTGTGGTTGCGCTTGATGTGTATGTTGACAAGGTGCCTACCTGTCTATTACCCACTACCTCGTCATACTGGCTCCAGGAGACAGTTGGTCGTTGCTGGAGGGGGACGGGGTGCACGGTTCTTGTGGCCGTGCTAGGCTCAAAGAGCGGTTCCATGCACTCAGTGTGGAGCGGACTACGGTCCAGCCACCGCCTTGTGTGCGCTTGATTCCCCAAATACAGCGTGCTTGTGTTTGCCTGTGAAGGAGTGTGGGCCGGCTCCGTTGATGAAACGTGGTTCCCATCCGCATGCCTCCCGGTCTTATTCCTTCGGGTTTACACTGGATATGGGGTATGTGGTTGGAGCTGTGGGTGGTGCAGCGCAAGCCATCCATGGTCCCTCTGTAGGCGCAGGCGTCCTGTGGCTTGCCACAGTGACAGGCAAATCCGAAACCGGATGCCGCCCACCATGTATGTGTGCCCCATGCTGAGGCTGATGTTGCATTCTTGATGCTTCTTCACTGCAGTTGGGCTAAACCAACTTACACTTAAACTAGGTCTTTTTAAGCTGGCTAAATTTCATTCCGCTTTATTTGGTTTGTTCTGCCTCCCTGAATAATGTTCTATTAACTGGCCACGTTGCTTACACTAATTGCGCTTATCTTCGGTAATTTTGTTGCGTTTGTAGCATTTTAAGTAACTTGTGGACATTTCTTACTTATCACGGATTTGTTGCTGACCAACTTACTTCATATGGTAATTTAGCGAAGAGTTATGCCACCGTATCTGTATGCATTATTGGATTTATTTTATTTCAGCTTGTCGTTTAAAGTGAATGGCTGTTGTTTGATATCCCCGGTGTGGCTGCGCTTGATGTGTATGTTGACAAGGTGCCTACCTGTCTATTACCCACTACATCGTTCATACTGGCTCCAGGAGACAGTTGGTCGTTGCTGGAGGGGACGGGGTGCACGGTTCTTGTGGCCGTGCTAGGCTCAAAGAGCGGTTCCATGCACTCAGTGTGGAGCGGACTACGGTCCAGCCACCGCCTTGTGTGCGCTTGATTCCCCAAATACAGCGTGCTTGTGTTTGCCTGTGAAGGAGTGTGGGCCGGCTCCGTTGATGAAACGTGGTTCCCATCCGCATGCCTCCCGGTCTTATTCCTTCGGGTTTACACTGGATATGGGGTATGTGGTTGGAGCTGTGGGTGGTGCAGCGCAAGCCATCCATGGTCCCTCTGTAGGCGCAGGCGTCCTGTGGCTTGCCACAGTGACAGGCAAATCCGAAACCGGATGCCGCCAACCATGTATGTATGTGTGCCCCATGCTGAGGCTGATGTTGCATTCTTGATGCTTCTTCACCGCAGTTGGGCTAAACCAACTTACACTTAAACTAGGTCTTTTTAAGCTGGATAAATTTCATTCCGCTTTATTTGGTTTGTTCTGCCTCCCTGAATAATGTTCTATTAACTGGCCACGTTGCTTACACTAATTGCGCTTATCTTCGGTAATTTTGTTGCGTTTGTAGCATTTTAAGTAACTTGTGGACATTTCTTACTTATCACGGATTTGTTGCTAACCAACTTACTTCATATGGTAATTTAGCGAAGAGTTATGCCACCGTATCTGTATGCATTATTGGATTTATTTTATTTCAGCTTGTCGTTTAAAGTGAATGGCTGTTGTTTGATATCCCTGGTATGGTTGCGCTTGATGTGTATGTTGACAAGGTGCCTACCTGTCTATTACCCACTACATCGTTCATACTGGCTCCAGGAGACAGTTGGTCGTTGCTGGAGGGGACGGGGTGCACGGTTCTTGTGGCCGTGCTAGGCTCAAAGAGCGGTTCCATGCACTCAGTGTGGAGCGGACTACGGTCCAGCCACCGCCTTGTGTGCGGTTGATTCCCCAAATACAGCGTGCTTGTGTTTGCCTGTGAAGGAGTGTGGGCCGGCTCCGTTGATGAAACGTGGTTCCCATCCGCATGCCTCCCGGTCTTATTCCTTCGGGTTTACACTGGATATGGGGTATGTGGTTGGAGCTGTGGGTGGTGCAGCGCAAGCCATCCATGGTCCCTCTGTAGGCGCAGGCGTCCTGTGGCTTGCCACAGTGACAGGCAAATCCGAAACCGGATGCCGCCAACCATGTATGTATGTGTGCCCCATGCTGAGGCTGATGTTGCATTCTTGATGCTTCTTCACCGCAGTTGGGCTAAACCAACTTACACTTAAACTAGGTCTTTTTAAGCTGGATAAATTTCATTCCGCTTTATTTGGTTTGTTCTGCCTCCCTGAATAATGTTCTATTAACTGGCCACGTTGCTTACACTAATTGCGCTTATCTTCGGTAATTTTGTTGCGTTTGTAGCATTTTAAGTAACTTGTGGACATTTCTTACTTATCACGGATTTGTTGCTGACCAACTTACTTCATATGGTAATTTAGCGAAGAGTTATGCCACCGTATCTGTATGCATTATTGGATTTATTTTATTTCAGCTTTTCGTTTAAAGTGAATGGCTGTTGTTTGATATCCCTGGTATGGTTGCGCTTGATGTGTATGTTGACAAGGTGCCTACCTGTCTATTACCCACTACATCGTTCATACTGGCTCCAGGAGACAGTTGGTCGTTGCTGGAGGGGACGGGGTGCACGGTTCTTGTGGCCGTGCTAGGCTCAAAGAGCGGTTCCATGCTACTTAGCTA
>OX104063.1:51597390-51630632 GCA_944474145.2 Dicrocoelium dendriticum
ACAACAGGAGCAGTGACGCTGGACACGCAGGAGTTCTGTTGAACTTACGAATGTAATCACTGAATTTAATTACGACGCGAATTCTGGATGCACATTCGAAGCGTGATTCAAACGCTGGGAAGACATGTTCCGGACGGACTTCCTTCCTCAGGACGACTCATGGAAGGTGATATTGCTACTCCGCAAGCTCGGAATAAGTGAATATTCAAGGATCATAGACCACATTCTGCCTGAACAGCCGAAGAATCTAACGTTTGACGAAGTAGTGTCGCAGCTGAAAGAAATTTTTGGTGAGCCGGTATCCTTCTTTAGTATTCGCTGTCAATGCGAGAAAATTGTCAAACAGGAATTGGACGACTTTGGGGCCCTAGCAGACATAATTAACCGTGAGTGTGAACGTTTCAAACTACGCTCTTTAACGGACGATCAGTTTAAGTGTCTCATTTTTGTCAGCGCTCTACAATCCCCCAGTGATGCTGAGATCCGCACGCAGCTTTTAGCTAAGCTGGATCAGGATCCTGATCTGACACTGAAGGCCCTCGTAAGCGAATGCAAAAGGTTGCTCACTCTAAAACACGACACTGCCATGGTCGAACGGAACGGTCTCGCACCACCAGATATCGTGCAACTCGTGAGAATGGCCAGGAATGCAAACCCGTAAAGAGGCCGCCCACAGCATGCGGCGAATGGCGTTTCGCGCGCTTTTGTCCCTTCAAACGTCATATTTGTCAAACGTGCCATAAGCGTGGGTATAAGAAGGAATTCTGTAGTCAGCTACGGTCGAAGAAAGTGAAGAAGTCGTACCAGAATGGGAATTCTAGGAAGGATGGCGCGGGGACTCTGTCTATAGTTGCCGCCTTCCAATGTGAGTGTAAACCGAGACAACGAATCCTCTATTAGTTGATCAATGGGATCCTTACGAAACTGCAGGCGGACACGATTATTTCCAGTAGCACATGGAATCACATAAAAAGGCCGAAGATGGTCGAGTCTCAGAAAGTTGCACATAATGCATCCGGCGGTGTGTTAAACTTAGTGGGCGAACTTACTTGCAAGGTTGCTTTCAAAGGTGTGGAAAAGTCGGGAACGTGCTACATTTCAGACCGGCCGAATCTGAATCTTCTTGGTCTCGACTGGATTGAAAAGTTGCAATTCCCCGAGGTTCCCCTGAATCAGATTTGCAATCGAGTTCGAGCAAGTTCAGACCCATCACCAAAGTCCGTCTAAGACAGGACACGTACCCTGAGCGGAAATTTGCCCTGTCTTTCAGGATGGCTTGGACTATTGCATGAAATTCAAGGCAACGTTAAGCTTGTAGCCAGGGGCCAAACCAGTGTTCAAGGCTGAACGACCGGTAACATTCGCAGCCATGTCAACCATTGATCAAGAGCTCTATCGACCGGAACGTGCTGGGGTCATCACAGCCGTCAACTACTCATCATGGGCCGCACCTATTGGCGCAGTGAATAAAGCCTGTGGTAAGGTTCGCGCCTGCGCTGACTTCTCAACTGGGATCAACGCCGCGCTGGACGACCACCAGTACCCATTACCTGTACCGGAAGAGATCTTTGCAAGACTGTATGGTGCTAAGTGCTTTGCTAAGCTTGATCTCTCCGATGCCTACGTTCAAGTGGAGGTTGACGAAGACTCGAGGGAGTTGTTGACGATCAACAGTCATCGTGGGCTATTCCAATACAACCGCTTGCCATTTGGTATAAAAACGGCGCCAGCCATTTTCCAACAATTGATGGATACCATGCTAGCGGGCGTTTCTGGAACCGCTGCATATCTGCATGATGTCCTAGTGATGGGTCGAACACCTGAGGAATTGTTTAACCACCCGGATGAAGCGCTGGATTGTATACAGTCGTGCGGTTCCCGGGGCCTTGAGGATAAATGAATATCTTTCACGCCGATCATTAAATACCTCGGTTTTATCTTCGAAAAGGATGGGCGTCGACCAAATCCGGAAAACTAGAAGCCATTAGAAAAATGCCTCCACCAACAAATCTACAGTCCTTGCGTTCCTTTTGTGGGCTCATCAGCCACTACAGCGCATTCTTGCCTGACATGCACCGCCTGCGTGCACCGTTAAACAAGCTACTAGCCAAAGGCCAATCTTGGAACTAGACATCAGAATGCCAGAATGTCTTCTAACGAATCAAGACATTCCTGTCCTCAAACTCGCTTTTGACTCCTTTTGATCCCTCCAAACTGATTGTCCTAGTCACAGATGCATCAAGACATGGGATTAACGCAGTAATTTCTCACACTTACACCGATTGATCTTAGAAAGCAATCGTCCACGCCGCCAGAACACTTACGGAAGCCAAGAGGAATTATAACCAGATTGAAACTAAGCATTGGCCACAGTCGACGTGGTCAAGTAGTTCCACGAAACGCTATACGGATAACGCTACAAATTTCTGACAGAGCACAAGCCCATGCTGGCCACCTTTTGTTCAGAAAAAGGCATCCCCGCCTACACAGCCTACCGGCTACAATGTTGGGCTCTTAACTTAATGGGGTATGATTTTGTGATCCACCACCAGTCGACAATTTGCTTTGGCCAAGCTGATGCACAGTCACGCCTAACTGATATCCACCAGCAATAACATGTGCTTACAGTCATTGCCTCAGTCTAGATCGAGCCTGACGTCAACTGTCTGGTACGTGATGCGTTCCAAGATCTGCCAGTTACCGCAGCAGTTGAACGAACCGAAATGTTTCGGGACCCAGTACTCAAGAATGTTACACAGTTTCACAAAACAAGTTGGCCACATTCATGTCCGCCTTTCGAGGTGCAAACGTACTTCCAGAGAGGACACTCGCTCTCTATTGTGAACGGATGCATACTATTTTAGGAAAGATGGGTCATCCCTAAAGCACTTCCGGATCCCCTTATTCGACAGCTCTACGCCGGGCATCATGGGATCAACCAGATGGAAAGGCTTGCCCGCAGTTAGGTTTACTGGCCCTACATGGACAAACAGCTAGAAGAAATAGCTAACCGTTGTCAAAGTGGGCCAAGTTCTTGAAAGCGCCATAAAAATAAGAACGCTATTCATGGCCAAAAGCTAGTAAGCCAGGGTGTCGCGTCCAGGTAGAGTTTGCAGGACCGATCAACAGCAGAAGTTTCCTCATCAAAGTCGATACATACAGCAAGTCGTCTGAAGTATTTCTTATGGATAGCACGACCACCAATATCACTGAAGCAAAGCTGTGCCAAACCTTTAGCAGATTCGGTTGTTCTGAGACAATTGTAACCGACAACAGCACACAATTCACTTCGGCAAGTTTTACGGAGTTCTGCAAGCAACGCGCCGTCCAGCACATGCGCTCGCCGCTGTTTCACTCACAGTCGAATGGACAGACAGAAAGGTTTGTCGATAGGTTCAAGCGAGGTCATCACAAATAAAAAGCGAATGAACGTACAGAGGAGGTGATTGGCTGGTTTCTTTTTCTCTACCAAGCAACACTGAACCTACGAGCATCGGACGGAGTTCCACCGGCACAGGCTATGATAAACCGGAAGCTCCGCATGCCTTTCGACGCCATCCGACCGCAGAAACAGCAGAATTAAACAGGATTTTTACCGGTGACATGTAGCAAAGCAGCGATCGTTTACACTTGGACAGAAAGCTCTGGTAAGTGACCACCGGGCAGGCCACGGGAAATGAACAGGAGGGACGGTTGAAAGCCAAAGCGGAAGTGTCATACACGTCGTCATCGAGGGCGCATGTAGCTGGCCCCGGAATGCGATCAAGTTGCGGCCATCCTTGTTCCAACCAGAACAAGCATGAACTACCGATCTCCACTTCGATTTATTGGTGGAAGACTTCAAATTGCCGAATGCAGCAGCGGACGGCTGCACACAGTCGAGTAAAGAATCCGGAACACGGACATCTGAACACAGTTCGTGGGTACTACTGCAAAGGAGACGGACCGACAAGCAGAAAACACCGCCCCGAATACTGCAAGTTAATTATATGCCCTCATCATATACCTCGGCCAATATCTCAGGAGAGGTGCCCGGGAGCTAGCAAGAATTGCCAGAGCATCTACTATTTCAGAGATTAAGCGATTATTAACGAGTACCGCGTCGCCTGCAAATATACTGGAGTGTTCTGAGTTTCGCACTTGACTAAAAGCCACCTGACATCGGCAAAAGCTATAAGGAACCACTGACCTAAGTAGCCAACCTTACAATTCTAGGTGCCGAAACTCAGTAACAGAGCTCTAAATAGAGCCAAGATCCGTTTTAGTTGTACAGTGTTTGTCGAAGAGAATTAACACCATATTCTTTCAAGGTCATTGCGTTCTGCTTTTGCTTCGGTTAAGCTAGAAGTGTTGTGGTGGGTGCCGTCGTGGCCGCCAATGGCAAGAGTTTGGATAGGGGCTGTTGCTCATCAGGACAGCGGTGTCTTGTGTGCATAGAATGCATGAGTTTTGCTAGGGTTTTATTGCGGATGGTGTTTATAATGAGGTCATAAACTTCAAAAAGCTGAAACATGTACTGTACCATGCTTAATTGCAAAATTGTAAAGAATGTGAACAGTTAATAAATAACAGTACGCAAGTGATTGAAAAAGAGACGGAAGGTAAATAATCGCCTAGGAGAGACGGCAAGAGGTTTTTGTAAAATTAACTAACTTCTAGAATGTATAGTTAATTATCCAAAATATATGAGTGTCATGCATTGCATATGGTTTGTAAGTACCAACTGTTTCGCATTGGATGTTACCTGTGGAAGCTTTAAAGAGATAAGGGATATGTTGACCAGAAGTTTTAGACATCATTAGATAATAGACCGTGTGTGTAAACATATCCCTTTCTCTCCGGTCATTTATTTTTTCTTATATATTTATATATGTTTGTGATGGTATAGTGAAATACATTATTCATGCATGTTGGTATGGGGAGATATTCGGAATGAAGTTAGGTTGGATGGTAGGTATCAGAAGGCATGTATAAACGTGAAAGTATAAATCTGTGTAGATATGGTGTGGCTTTAAAGGTGTACATGCGTGTATAAATTGGTTAATATGCGAATGCTTAAACACGACCAGGTAGATCTATATTGATACGCATATTTAGGTGTGTAGCATGAGGTATCCATATGTATAAAAATATATATCGGCGACAAATAAGTCCCAGGAGAGTGGAAGTTGGTGATTGCATTAAGAGGCATAATGTGTGTAAACATAACCTGTGGTTTGTTGAATAAATATGCATGCCAATTGAAATTGGCCGAAAAGGATGTTTTTCTTACATATATATATACATATATATATGTATATAGGTTCCCGCAAGGAAAAATGGCTATGCGTAAAGTTGTCGTGCGCATACCTCAAAGTGGATAGGTAATCTGCGCGGAGGTAAAAAGCTTTAGGCTAAAATGGGTTTCTGCTACTTTAAAATCGTTCAAGGCAAATTGCGAAGGGATGGGTAACTGCGTTACTGTGGTGCAGGAAGTGAAGTTTGAAGCCGTGAAACGTAACATCACTGGATAAATAAGATGTACTCCTCCTTGTCGATGGAAGTTAAACAAAGATCCAGCTGCTTTGAGGTCACTTTTAAGTTTGCGGCAAGGTATTTATAAACTAACACGCTGCTGGGATGGGTGACGTGACATAAGGATGAGGAGGTGAAGTTGAGAAGTAATTAAATGTCAGTGGAATGGGAAGCGATGCACGGGACCACTTGGTACTGCTATACGCAATGCGGTTTTAAGGGTGTATATGTGTTATCAGGTGTAAAACGGGCGCTCAAACCATATGCAACTAGGTTTGCCAAAGGTGGGTGGCGTTGAGAATGCTCAGCACCCGCCAAGCGAGACCACTTAACAGTGGTTCATCCCTGGTAGCACATGTCTAGATCCTGTCCAGATTGGGCTCCTAAACGTTCTTATGGGAGTATTAGGCTAAGCTGGACAGGATCGTAACGGTGAGGCGGCCAAAAAGGGATTTTGTCCAATTTAGGGCGGACCGATACTACTAAGCCTACCTTTGACCAAAGGAAAGTCACAGCCACTGGTGCCAGTCCGGCGGCTCCAGAAATCTTGATTGCATACAATCGATGTCCGAATACAGGCACCACACCACCACGCACTTAGTACCTAACAAATCGCATGACAGTTCTGGTCTACTTTTCACGCAGTACGTGTTATCCTAGTTGCTAGACGTAGGAACACGCCTAGACGGTGCTTCATACTACTAATAAGAACGCTAAATGGCGCCTGCACTTCAGCTGGGAACATCACAAGGCAAAAGCAAATAACAACCGGGGTTCAAGAGTGCCTTAAGCATATAAAGATGTATAGTACAAAAATCGGGTTCGTAGCCAAAATCAGCATTGGTACTAGGTGTAAGCCGCTTCCGGGATTGACAACGTAGGAGGCTAAACATGCTTATTATGAAGCAAAGGGCACAAGTCGGTGACACCGCCTTCCTTATTTTGCTCCGTTGACGGTCTCTTGTGCTGTGAAGAGTGCTACCACGCGTTCATGTGGCGTTTAACGTCAGCATCCGAGGCTGCATCACCCATGCGTTGTTGAATGACACCTTCATAGATTATTGCATTACAGTATGTCAACATCCTATGTACAGTGCCGTTCATAGTTGACCGTCTGACTACAAACGCAAATCTTGCGCCTGAGTAATGGACCTCCGCGGAAACTGATCTTATAATTAGCCGCTCCATGGTACCGCGGATGATGCGTTGCACGTTATCACCGTGCACTGCCGACAAAGGGTTGAACTAAAACTCGTGGAATGATAAGCCGAACTTACCACTGTGTTTTGAAATCCGGCTCCTTCACAAATTTATCGTATCTCCTAAGCTCGCTGCGAGCGATAAATGGCAGCGAACGTCCAAAGGCAAAACTGTAAGTCTGCTGTTGCAGCAGCTGCAACTTTGTCTCGGACAAACGGTGATGACCAAGCCGCTCTGACCGAAGCAGGCATAATTTGGTTTAAAATAAAGCTAAGTGCAATGCGACCAGCCTGTGTCGTCTTACGTTTAGTCGCCCGCAGCTCCTGCATCATCTCGACACTTGCTGCCGCAACGGCAGCAACAACAGCTGGCGAGATTACTGCTCATTAGGTGTAGTAAGAGTTCAATACTTAGGGTTGGTTGTTGATGGCCCTGAGCGCCGTAGACTACTCAGTGGACTTAGGTTAATGTAAGTGTCCGGTGCAACAGTTGGTAGGCGGGAGTACCGTGCAGGTTGCATCAGCATCTGTACTCCTTTGGCAGAAATGGCATACACAGTTGCACGAGCCAAACCGTATAAGAAAAAGCACGCAGGCACCCGAGCTTTTGCAATAAGCTTCCTTAAGTTATGGAACACTTGATCGGTTTCCCTAGCTTCTTCACCGTAGTTGGAAACGTTCTCAGATGACAGCAATGTGTGAGCAACCATAAGCAAAAGTGTTATAAAGCATCTTATCCCGTTTTTGCTTAGCAGTGGAAAACAAAAGCGCTTCTTTGTAGCTGCATCCTGAGGACATGCTCTTTTCTGCACTGTAAATTATGCTACGCGTGGGTTTGCAGTTAATCAATAAGCTTTTTGGCATAGCACGCTGTAGAATACATAGTATTAACCAAGCTACAATTGAAACCGCTGGTAGGTGTGACTAAAGAAACGCAGTATCAACGGAGCTCAATAGTAGCGCAAAAGGAAGTGGTAGAAGCGACTAAGGTAACTTGATTATTTGGCGAGCCATACTGCTCGAGCTTTCCAGCTGCAAGGTTGTGGAAAACGGAGTTTTAACGACAACATGAGGCGAAAGTTGACTATCATTAGCTTTCCTCTGCTCCAGAATACCTTGGCATTTGAGCACGCCTTTGCAGGTGTGTCTCATTTTACCAAAAATATACCATTAATTAATTAATTTATTTATTAACGTGGTACTTTACATAGCGCTTGCTTGGTGCCCGCTGGTAATGTTTGCCGTTTTCCCGTTTTATTCTCGCTCTGCATCCTGTTTCGCCTTTGTATTGTTGTTGCTTTACGGTTGGGATACGTGCTTTTAAATGCTGCTCTGTTTTCCACTTAAACACGTTTGTCTCGCTAACAACCGAGGCGGATGAACCTTGCGTCCTCGTTTGATGAATCAAATGCAGCTTGCAAAGATTCTGCCTGTTTAATGCCAGTTAGGAATACGTCTGTTGTTATACAGTGTGTTGTTGGCTTCCGCTGGTATAACAAAGTTGTACCGGCCTCCAAGCGAATTAGTGCAATAGGCTACCATTCAGTGAGAATCTTTCGTTAAGTTGTGATGATTGTTACGCTCAGAAAGCGAAGCTCAAGCTTTTTTCCTGAAAAAATTCAAAGCACGGGCATCCAGGTTCGCAGTTGTTGAGAAAGCTATAGCCGAGCATGTCTCTTTTGCCACACTGAACTTTAAAGTTAACTTGATTATTAAATCCGAACATTGCGAAAGTGGCGGCTGTAATGGACTCTCCTTCTGCTAACAGTCCATCCGTTGATGAGGCGTTCATCCTACCGGACGCTCCAGTTCACATGGAGCTAACTGACACAGAGGTTTCGGACGGCATTGTGAACCCGCCCCAAATGGAAGGCGATTCGCGGTCTTCTATGCTAGTAAAGTGTAATCCTAAGTGGGCAAGGAAAGCGGGCAAACCCAGCGACCCCAAACAAGGAGGTGATAAAACGCTCAAGAAACAAGCACCTGAGCTGGAAACACCACCTAGTGCTGCGATTCCCTCAGTGCGACATGAAGTGCCCTCGTCTTCCGTCCCACCCCTTTCTGTTAAACCACCGTGTGACGTGGACGGTAGAGCATGTGGAGTAAATACACCTCATCGGGGCGATACTTAAACAGATAGCAGTGTGAGTTTCATAAACCTCACTGGATCCAATGCCACTCTTCCCACCGAGCGCGAGCTTGATGATCTCGGTTGGCTTAACGTTTGCATGACCAACATTTTACCGTTAGGTTTCCTTGGCGTTCTTATCAGGAGGCCCATCAAGATGGGGAACGACCCGGTTGGTCAACCAAATGCTCGACCCCGTCCGCTTAGGGTTGTTTTCTCTACCCATAAATAGCGCAGGGCCATGCTGCGATTTGCCTTCAAGCTCAAAGGTAGCAACTTTAGTGTGCCACCAGACGTTCTGTTAGCGAGTAGGTTGAAGTTAAAGGAAGCCATCGGAGCCCTAAACTTTCGGCGTGCAGATGGCGAGAAAGGTCTTAGATTGGTTGGTTTTCTGGAGGTCAACCGGCTGTCCCTATCCGCCCTGCCAGAACCTGTTCTACTTGCGTACAACCCAAAGCTGGTCGTACCGAATTCCGCCAGGTAGTACTTAGTTACGTGTGTCACATGAGGAACAAGACGTGCGACGTGGGCCTGCTCGTAGACAAATCGCGTCCAGTTTTACTTGCGTTTACTAAAACGTGGCAATTTGAGTAAACCACAAAGGGCGAAGTATATCTACCTGGCTACGCACGGTTCCGCGCTGGCCGCCCCATTGCCCGTCAAGAGGTGGTGTAGCTTTATAAGTGGGTTATCACATTGATGTATTGAGGACCAGCATTTTTCAGTCTCTCGATAAATCTGTTGAAGATCTCGCAGTTTTGATTTGCGCTTCCTCAATTCAGGTTACGGTCCTGGTAGTGTATAGATGCCCTATGGGCAGCTCCAATGAAGCCATTGAATTTATACGCACTCACTCAGCGAACAAATGTCTGGTGCTGGGAGACTTCAACCTCCCAGGACTTTGTTGATATGATCTATCTTGCAGTTCGGTGCTGCCAACGTTCGGTACAGTACTGCTAGACTTAACAATGCAGGTACCACTGCATCAATTTGTGGACCTCCCCACTAGGTACAGGAGAAACTAGCAGCCGTCTAGTCTAGATCACGTTTTGTTAAGTCACGACTTTGGAAGTGACATTAGTTACGACGCGCCTTTTGGCGCTTGCGATCACCTTTGCTTGTCTTTCAAGTGTACGCATATCAGACCTTGTCAAGCTACGACCTGTTGGTATCCGAACATTTGGGCCGCGGACTTCCAAACGATGCGGAATAAAACTAGGTATTCGCCTTGTGTGATATCTGAGACCGACTCCGTGCTATAGCCTGGGAAAAAATAAAGGCTCTCCTACTCGACGTTGCTGCACCTCCCATGCCACTTGTAAAAAGAAAGAAATCGTGAGCGCGGCCTCCTTGGATAGAGTCAGCGGGGAAGGGCCTACTAAGGAAGCGGTCTATTTGCTCTCGAGCGTATCGTACGCTCCGTCCAGCAGCACGTTTACCAAGAAATTTTGTACAAAATGTGTGCAAGCTTCATCTCGGATTGGCACAGCGTTAGTATGGAAAGGCTATAGTCGGTACTGCCTCGAAAAATCCCATGAACTTCTTTGCTTACGTTAAACGGCGCTGTGGTACAACTTAACTCATACCACCATTGCCTTGAGATGGGACCCATGCTTATAGCGAGTATGACAGGGCACGCGTGCTTGGTGAGCAGTACCCAAGCGTCTTGTCCGCGAAACAACTACGCCGTGCAGAGAACCAGCTTCAAGGTTCTCTGAGGACTCTTGTCCGGATGAAATTCCGGTAACTGCGTCCCAAGTACTCCGGATGCTGAGAGTGGTAAACCCAACTAAGGCTTCCGGACCAGATTCTGTTCATCAAAAGTGGTTGCACGAATTGGCAGAGATGCTCAGTAGACGTCTGGCTTGTGTGTTTCAGAAGTCACTCAACCGCTGTGTCTTACCGACCAAACGGGAGGAGGCTGATTTCTGCCCGATTTTAAAATTCGGTGACAAGGACCCACCGGCTAATTACAGGCCTGTCAGCTTGCTAGCCTGGTCGTTGAGTTATTTGAAAATTACTACGAGATACATTGGAGAACCATTTAAATAGTTTTAACCTGCTAAGCGTCGAACAACATAGTTTTCCTAAAGGATGTTCATGGCAGCCGAACTTGTTGATAGCTCTTGAGAGCTAAGATGAAGCCGTAGACAGCGGACATGCGGCGGAGGTGGTGTTCATGTACTGCGCCAACACCTTTGACACTGTCCCCCATGCGCGACTCTCCGTGAACTTGGGTCTTGTGGAAAATCTGGTCAGGCTCTCCAGTAGGTGTCAAAGTTTCTTGATGGACGCGCACAGTGTATTTGTGTGGGATGCAGTTTTTCTTGCCAAAAAGCTGTCCTTAGCGGCGTTCCACAAAGTTCTGTCCTAGGTCCGCTGATGTTCTCACTCTACCTTGATGACTTTCCGGGGCAGCTTAAGGTACAATGGCTCTTAGTTGCTGAGGACCTTAAGCTCCGGAATATTGTGGGTAATCCTGGAGGTCCTGTGGCTCTTCAACGGGCTCTGGATAGACACTTGGAATGGTCAGCCTTGTGGTTGCTGCTCATAAACCGGCCGAGGTGTTCAGGGCTGCTTATCAAAGCGCTTGATTTCTCCGAAACATATGTGTTTGATGGGATTGAACTTTCTCACGTGACGCATCAGGTTGATCTAGGTGTCGTCTACTGTTCCACACTACACTCGGGAGACAACTGGAGGAAGTAGACTAGTAAAGGTTTCCGGATGTTGTGGTTTATCCGTCCTGCTTTCGGGACCTCAACCGCTAAAGTTTTTGTGAAGCTCTACTCAGCTTTTATGCCACCTGCCTAGAAGCTTGCCTCTAGGCCTGTCCACTATGCCTTGTCTGGGACAAAATGGCACTAGAATGGGTTTGGAGTGTCAGTACTAGTTTGGTCGAGTGGTTACGAATACAATCGCACCCCGAAAGCCTACTTCGCCTGGGGATGCACTATAAAGAGATTGGAGGGACCTGCTCCTAACCTATAGTATTTTTACTGGAAAGATTGACCCTGATTTGCCTTGGCTATTTGGCCCTTCTGGATTAGCTGGTCTCAGTCGGCATTGTATGAAGCTGAACAAACCGCGGTCCGATCGAGTTAGAGCCGAGACTCGTTTATCGCATCGAGTCATCTAGCGTTGGAACTTGCTTCCAGAAGATGCTGTCTAGGAAGCTCCGGTTAAGGGGTTAGAACGTCAACTAGATGCGCTTGGGTTACAACGCGATGCCTTTCCTTTTACCTGACTAACTCCCATTTGCATACTTTGATTCTCTTTTCTGTACCTTCCATAAACATTAGTAGTATTATATTCCTTAACTAAGTTCCCTTTCGCTTTCTCTTCGACTTTTCCCTCTCTTACATACTTCACGTAGCTGTCATCGCAGGAAGAGCTAACGTAAAGAAAGTGGGCATTAAATCTGTGGACTAGGGTGTTTGTTCGGGTTTTTTCGTTTTAGATCCATCAAAAAGTCAGAGCACCTCTAGCAACTCCTGGATCAAAGACTCGCTCAACATGGAACACTTACGGGATTCATCCCTTCGTTTCAGTCCCACTTGAACTTGAACTTAAAAAACCAAAACCATGCAAATAAAATGGCCTGCAAATGCATTTAAACTGTACAAGTTATGGACAAGTACTATCACTGAAAATGCTCACCAAGCTTTTATTCATTAAGGAATGGGAAAATAAACGCATTTAGCCGAAACGTATTCTTTATTAACGAACTGGACTGCCGTCCCGTTTCTGCTTAAGTTGCTACTACGATTGTGCTACGGACCTTCGTGTCCGCCCACGGGAAGATTTTGAATACGGGCTGTTGTTCATTAGGACAGCTGACTGCTGTGTTCTGTAAAGGTGTACGTGTTTATGAGGTTATTTCTTGCAAAATGTGTAGATAGTCAGGTCAGAACCTTTATACAGCTAAAACCTTTACTGTACTGTGCCCAATTGCGAAGTGCTAAAGAATGTCAGAACATAATATATAACCGTACCCAAGTGGTTAAACATAAGCGAAGTGTGAAAAAGCGCTAAGGAAAGGTAATACTGTGTTTCCGTAAAACGAAATGTGCTAGCATGTATGGTTAATTTTACTAACCTGCTGCGGATAGCCAGCTGCGTTGCGTATCGTTCCCATCTTGAGATTTCACACTGGAACGACCAGGTTGCCCCACTCAGATACAGAAGTTTCGTTCACACCTTCCACACAAATAACTGGACCCAACAAGTTTACGATCACACCAGGCTTTCTAACACCCTAGACTTAATCTTTACGCAAGGTGTCTCTGATGCAGTTGCTGGTATATTAGATAATGTAAATGGCTGCGACCACAAGGTGGTCAAACTCATATTTATACTCTCTACTCCACACTGCGCCACTTCTTCTTCTGTCAAACAGTTTCGAATGTTCAACCACATTAACTGGGACAGCTTTGAGATATTAGTGCGATTTGCGAACTGGGACAACTTCTTTTTAGCTACCGATGTAGACGCAGCCGCACACGTCCTATATCCAAATCTCTTCAGCTGCCTAGATGTGCTCGCCCCACTCACCTGCAGAAGCCGCTTAAAGATGACAGCGAAGTCAGCAAAGGCCTACGGTGTACTTAGGAAGGTCAAACAATGCGACAGCAATACTCCAGAACTAAGGAATTTCACATCCTTGTGCGCATGAATGAAATCCTAACCAAACGGCAAACTGCGCAGGATTCAGCCAAGGTTGCTGAAGAAGATGCCGCCCTCAAATCCAGCAATAAAACCAAGTCACTCGGTCAACTACTCCGACACAGAAGCAATCAAAAATCTACGCCTGTTGCCTCACTCAGGCTTCCTGACACATCCATTATTAGCGATCCATCAAATATATGTGAGACCTTCAATGGATACTTCTGCAATCCTTTCACTGACGCTAATATAACTGCGCCTGCTTTGCCATCTAGGCGCACCAATGACTCACTCGACACTATTATGTTTGGCATGCGTTCTATCACCCGTGTAATCAGCTCAGTCAAATGCTCATCACATCCTGGTCCCGATGGTCTTCCCACTGCGCTGCTGATACTCGGTGGCAAGAATATTCCAGCCCTACTTCTCAACCTATTCACGCTTTCCATGACTAACGGGATTTATCCAACCACATGGAAACATGCCATCTTCATCCCCAAACACAAAAAGGCAGTCAGCAGAACATGGAAAACTATCGCCCCATCAGCCACACGCCTATAGCTTCAAGAGTAATAGAACGAATAGTCATAGAAACCATGCTCACCTTCCTGCTTACTCGCAACCTCATCAACCGACAACAACATGGATTTCTGCCGTCTAAATACTGTCAGACCTGCCAAAATGAGTTCCTCAATCATGTAACTCAACTGATTGACAACAGGCACGCACTAGTCCTCATCTTCCTATACATGACGAAAGCCTTTGACAGAGTACCACATACAGAACTCTTGCTGAAGCTGGAATCATATGGTATCTCCGGCAAACTACGCACTTGGTTCTCGTCATATCTTGTAGCTCGCTCACGGTCAGTAATGGTGGGGGAATTTATGTCACTTCCTAAACCAGTCAAAATTGACGTAATTCAAGGTAGCGTTTTAGGCCCTCTACTTTTCCTGCTCTATATCAATGACGTGTTCCAGGTTTTCAAACATGGGACACCCTACCTATTTGCGGACGACATCAAAATTGTCTTTCCATTTCATCCGTCAAACTTCCACACCGCCATCTCCCATATACAATACGACTTAAGAGCGCTAACTGCATGGTGCGACATATGGAAGTTGGCATTCACACCATCAAAATGCAATGTCCTTCCGTACCGATACACCATGCCTCCCAATACCTTAATGCTGCAAGGCACGCCGTTAGGGAACTGCCTAACAGTGCGTGACTTAGGCGTGCACTACTCCTGTTCGCTGAACTTCGCGGAACAGGTAGTTTATTCCGCAGCTAAAGCACGCTCTCTCATCGGTTACATCCTCAAAACCATGACAATACAGGAATCTAGAACTGTGCTCTACAAAAAATGTGCCCGGCCTCTGCTAGTATATTGCTCTATAGTATTCACCAACCTCAGAAAATGCGACCGATTAGCCCTTGAAAAGGTTCAGCGTACCTTCACAAAACGCCTCCTGGGACATTCAAGTCTAAGCTACCGTGATCGGTGCAACACACTTAAGCTCGACCCGTTATGACTGCGCCGATTAAAAACCAACCTCGTTTTCCTCTACTCGCTCATTAATAATATCAGTGGGAGCCAACAAACCCCTGTCTCAGACTCACATATCACTTCGTACCCCCTACGTGATAGACCCCACTCCATTATCCTACCAAGAACGCGCAGCAGCATTCGCTCCAACTTCTATCTCTACAGATACGCACACGTGTGGAATAGTTTACCTCTCACAATAAGGGCATTTATAAAGATAAACCAGTTCCGCTTCTCTATTAACATATACCTCTCTGTCACACAAGTTTCCAAACTACTGAATATCAACTGTTTTGAAGACGAGTTTTTTGAAACTGGACCAGACCACTTATAATCGTCTCTTCTTACCTTCCCACACTATCCTCTTCCCGACCCCTCATCTCTTTCATAGCGCGCCGTTATCCGCAGTTCATCTTATTCGCTTCAACTCTTCTTGGCAACAGCTAGTCATTGTTGGCTCCATGTAGCTTGCAAGGAGCCACTCCTTGACTCTCCAAACTTCATTTTCTTCTGCCGTCTGTCTCTCTAATCTTCGCTCGCATGTTGACTTCTTCATCGAAACTGTAGGTATCCAATAGTGGTCAAACGTCTTAATGATATGGCTACACCAGCCACTGATACACTCTTTTCTAGAGCCACTATCACTGCTTAGCAGCAGCTAGTCGCCAGAGCTTCCATTTAACTTTGCAGGTATCCGGAGCTCGGTAGGAGTCGCTCCTTTCTTACAATGTTCATTCTCTTGGACTGTTTGCGTCACAGCTCAGATGGTCGGTTGACCTATTATGTGCCACCGTAGGATCCACTAGTAACTGAAGGCCTAATCCGAACTCTATTGCTGGTCACTCTTCTCCCTCCTAGCGCGCCGTTGTGTGTCGTTCGTCCTACTCGCATCAACTCCTCTTGACAGCATCTGGTCATTGTTGGCTCCATGTAGCTTGCAAGGAGCCACTCCTTGACTCTCCAAACTTCATTTTCTTCTGCCGTCTGTCTCTCTAATCTTCGCTCGCATGTTGACATCTTCATCGAAACTGTAGGTATCCAATAATAGTCAAAGGTCTTAATGATATGGCTACACCAGCCACTGATACACTCTTTTCTAGAGCCTCTATCTCTGCTTAGCAGCAGCTAGTCGCCGTAGCTTCCAGTTAACTTTGCGGATATCCGGAGCTCGCTCTCTTCCTACAATATGCATTTTCGCGGATTGTCTGCGTCACAGCTCAGATGGTCTCTTGTCCAGTATGGAGAACTGGACATATCCTCATAATCCTATACATTATACATCTGATAAATCTGGGCAGCGGAAAAGTTGAGCTTTTGCTTACCTGGACATACAACAAGAAGAATAATCGCAATGTCCCTCTCCTCCACCGACCTCAAAAATCATGGCGACCCCGATCAAATTACCTGTCCAACTAACAGAGGAAATGAGAAGCCATTACTCTGCGAAAAACCGAAGGTAAAACCAGTCGTCAAGCGGCTTTGCCAGTTCAACATTAATGTTCAAAATGCTTTACGACAGTGTTGCAGGACGTGGTGGGTTTTCGCCTGGCAAGCTTTCTCCCTATAAAAAGCCACAAATATCTGTTTAACAACACTGCGACGTGGCGGATGTGACTCACTACTGAAAAAAGTCACTGCTTACAACTACATACTGGCAAGTCGACTAGACTAACACATCAACTCTTCCCGACACCGTTTCAACTACACACGATTGAACCCGATGTATCGTCGTGATACATATCTGTTTTTAAACCTTAATCATGCCTGAGTTGGTGTGTCTCTGTGAAACTGAGAATAAACTATTTATTTCTTTAGTTCTTTATTTAATGTCCACAAAGTGCTTGGATTGTTGCAAGGCTGTCACTTCTCACTCGAAAGTTGTTCAGTGCTCCTTCTGCGAATGGTGGCTGCATATTGCGTGTTGTAACCTTAGTCCAGGTCTGAGCGATCCACTGCAAAGGACCAGTTCCTCCGTCATCGTCTTTATTTTTGACCCTCTTCGGGCTGTGCTGAGGGTCAGGCGTGGTTCAAATGGCCCACTTCAGTCAGTCTATGTCCATCATGCCTGCATATTGTACAAAAGCAAATGGATGATTCGCTGCTCCTTACTTGACTTCCTCTGCCTCTGTCCGGTATACTTCCCTGGAAAACAAAATCCTCTTTCAATATCATCCCCGGAACCCACGTCCATCGGCCGGCAGTTCAACGAACGTAAGGAAAGCTTTCATGCAATGATAGCGAGCAGCAGCTTAACTCCCTTACCCACGATTTCAAAGACTCCGCTAAATAATGTGAAGACGAGGAAGGGTGCAAAATCTAGCTCTAAGAGGAACTCGTCTCAGCCCCCAGTTAAAACCTGTCTCGATAAAGTTACTCAGTTGGCGCATATGACTTAGGCAAATCCTTACCCACACAAGCCGCCTCGCTGTAAAGGAAGCCAATTTCCCGAGAGGGAACGATATCTTATCCTTGGATAAACCGCCCGAGTCTAATAAGGAATCCGCGGCGAAAAGTATATTGGGGGAACAACCATTTCGGAGGCGGTTGGTTTCTTTAGTGTTTGATGCTGGAGAAAAGGGCATAACATTTGTTCCCGCTTTTCACTGGCAGAAAGCAGAACGACTTCTCGAAAGTTTGCTTCCTAAGGGTGGTCTGTCAAGATGAAGAAAAGTGAAGCCGTATCCTCCAGCAAACCTCAGGTTCGAAAGGAGAAACATGTAAAGTTTTGAGTGATCTCTCCCAGAAGATCGAGTTAAAATGACGCAGGTCGTTGATGAACTACGAATCCGAAAGGCAGCTGGTGAAAGCGACCTTCACATAGTAGATTTTATAAATAAATAAATAGTTTATTCTAAAATTTGTAGATATAACAAATCAGGCATGATTACTGTTTGTAGGCAGTTGCGTAGCACAACGGCACTTCGAGTGCAATCGTGCGTAGTGTAAACGGTCAAGGCAATACAAGTGCAGGGAAACGTTACATGTATAATCATATCATGTAGTATCATATAATTGCACGTGTCCACAAAAAGTTGAGATATGAGGCTAATCGACTTGCCAGTAGGTAGTTGTGTGCAGTGGCCTTATTCAGTGACGCGTCAGATCCGCCACGTCGCAGTGTCGTTAAACAGATATTTTGGCTGTTTATAGGGCGAACGCTTGCCAGGAGAAAACCCACCACGTTCTGTAACACTGTCGTAAAGTATTTTGAACACTAATGTAAACCTGGCAAAGCCGCTTAACAACTGATTTTATATTCGGTTGTTCGCAGTCAGATGACTTCCAATTTCCTCTGTTGGTTGCACAGGTATTTTGATCAGTGCCGCCATAATGGTTGAGGCCGGTTGATGATGGGAACATCACGAATAGTCGTCTTGTTGTGTGTCCAGGTGAACAAAAGTTCAAACTTTCTGCTGTCTGGATTTATCAGATGTATAATTTGCGGGGGTGTGAAGCCGTGTCCAGCTCTCCGTACTAGGCAACGGTTGCAGTGCTTGCATTTGAGTCACTTTGGTATACAACCCTGCTCCATGTAGGTCTTTGTCGGTTATTACGTCCGTCTCGGGCGAAAACTGTTCCTCAGGCCAATCCTAAATCTCGAGTAGTAAAAGAGTCCGGAGGACCCGATGGCGACCAATCTTCGTTCTTTCGGTTCACTGAGCATCATGTATGGATTGCATGTGATATCTGCGAACGTGCATAGTTTGGGAAGCAAATTGGATGAGATGCTACCTATGACTTTGGAACAAGCACCCGAGCTGATGGCTTTTACGAATGCTTGCCTACCTTCGGATATTTGAGAACCGGAGTTGTGTATTCCAAGGTATCAACTATCTCGTGTGGATAGTCTAGGAGGAAGATCCGCGGGCGGGGTTGCGCTCTACTGGAAGTCAGACCTTAAAGTCCACACAGTGGAAGCCATGTGTGATCCAGAGGGAGGAACGTAATTTCTTTGGTGTAGGGTTCACGATGGGTTCAGACCACTCATAGTTGTCTTTAGCTACAGAACCTCCTTGAGGGCAGGATCCCAGCTGTTAGACTCTATGAGGATAAACGGGAGGGCCAAGACTGCTTGGTTGTGAGTGACTTCAATGCTCCAGCCATAGAGTGGTATGCGCTACATTGCAATTCTTCTCCAGCTTCTTTGGATACTCGTTTATGAGAAATAGCATTCAAAGGTAACCTAACGCAACACATTTTAGTACCAGCCGACATTTTCCAGGCTGTGCCTCATGACCTTGACCATGTGCACACACCTGGCTCAGCAGTTGTTTCCCTGTAGCCATTCTTTAGCCTCTTGGCAAAAGCAATCACCGTGTAGTCCTTCTTGGACACGACAGTTAGCTATCAACTTCCAGAGAGTGCAGCGACGTAGCTTCTGGCGAGTTGCCCCTGCTTAAAATTGGGTGCTAGCCTCATGGACCAAAACAGCTGTCATCCATTAACTCTCGATGCTGCTTGGGACCTTTTGTGCTCCAAGCTGATGTTTGTTGTTGATCGGGTTGTTACGAGGGTCACAACACGGCCTTTCTTAAGGCGCTTCATGGATAGAATAGGAAAGCAAATTGATCAGACTGTGAAGGCGAATAGTTTGGGGCCGTTTCAAGTTCACTCAGACGGCCCAAGATGTTGCTTGTTCTAAAGAGGTTAGCCATTTATGTATCGCCAAGGAATTGCCAAGGTCTAGTGAACAACCGACTGAGTTGCCTGTCATCAACCCTCTGTAAAATCATGGTAAGGATGATGTAACAGAGCTAGCATCTTCAGTTTGAGAAATTGGAAGTCATCTTCCAGGTTCAGCACGGATTTTTGTAGGCACGCTCTTGCACTAGCAATCTGCATGTTGCCCGAGAAAAGTGACCTTATTCGGTGAACGCCGGTCACCGCCTACGTATACATTTTGTAGACTTTTGTAAAGCGGTTGATAGGGTTCTACATAAGCTACTCAGTATCAAACTTCGGCAGATTGGCATCGCTCGTAATTTGCTTGCCTTGGTCGCTGATTTCCCAGTCGACCGTAGTACGAGAGTGAAAGTGCACGAGGTTGACTCTGGTCCCGTTCTTCTGACCAACGGGGTTCCACAAGACCCCGTAATGGATTTCGAAGTATCCAAAGTCCGCATCTACCATCTCCCGGAAGTGCTCCAAATCGCCTGTTTGATCTATGCAGATGGTTTTAAACTGTGGCCATATGTATCCAGGCTTAAAGACGCCGACATATTGCAACGGACGCTCGATTTGCTGCACCATTGAGCTGTCAAATGGCAACTGCCTAGCAAGCGTGCTAAGTGCTGTGTTCTTCCGCTCGGTGATCAAGAACCTTCCGGGTCTTACTACTTTGATGGAGTTCTACTGAAGGATGTGGTTGGTGAGAAGGAGTTGGGTGTACTTGTTTCTCCAGACCTAAGAACAACAGAGGACCCTTTGCTGAAGGTAGCGTCTGTCAACAGGATGCTTTATGCCCTACGAAGGTCGTTCCACAAATTGACGCTGCAAACTTTCAGGCTCATGCTTTCCTCCCACGTTCGTCTTACGTACTACCTGTCATACCCCCACTAACGAAATTTGAATGCTAATTGATTGAAAAGGTTCTGAGACGCGGATCCAACTTTATATCTATGCTACGTGTTTTAACTTATCCCATTCGTCGCCAGCGTATGCAATTATTTACTCAAGTCTACCGCCTTTGCCATAGTGATCTTATTTATACTAGACGCATTTTAAGGAGCGATTTTGGAAATTAGGTGCAGTAGTGCATCCAGATCAAAACGGATTGTTGGACACGGGGCCCTAACGAAACTTTTAAGCCTCAAGGGAACCATATACGGTCCGATACCGCGATATTCACACGCAAGTGAAATGAGTGGAATAATCTCCCTGAAAGTGCGTTGAGGGAATAGCCAAAGGAGGGTTTTAAAGAATGGTTGTACAGGTGCAGGTTGAGCATGCCTGGATTCCGCTGTTTTTCTGCAGCTGTAACACGCCCTCGGGGAACACAGTTTAGCAACGACCTATGCCATCCAGCCAATGAACGAGTTGTGCTGGACCTGACACGGGTTTTTGCTTTCGCTCTCTACCACTGTATGAACTCTATGAACTATATGTGTCCATGGATAGGGCATGCTTCCTAAGTATCAATTGTTTTGCAGCGGAGCTTACCTGTGGAAATGGTAACGGTGTAAGACGAACGGTGACCAGAATCATTGTAAGCCGTTCGACACTGGACCGTGTGGTGTAAACATGTTACCCCTCTCCAAATATATATAATATATAATGAAATGTATAATTGTTGCAGGTTGGTATAAGGATACATAGAGAAGTATTGTACGTTAGGTAGGCGTTATACGAAGGCATTTCTAACGGTGGAATTATGGAGTTGTGTAGGCATGGTTAAGTTTATATCTATGCGTACATGCGCGTATATATATGACAGTGTGCAAAAGCTTACACACACACATATATATATATTTAGATAGAAAATATGGAGACTAATAATAATAGTAATAATAATCATAATATTATTGAGTAGGTATCCGCTGTACTCCGCAACCACGCTTCGCAGCAGCGCGACCACTACCAGTCTCGCAGGCTGAATATACCGCGAAGACCCCTGCTCATATGCGGATTCGAAACAATGACCTTATGGTTGCGGTGTAGTTCGTCCGGAGGAGTCACCATAACACAGTAACTAGTAAGCCTTCAACCGCTTTTGCTTCCTGTTTGTATTCCCATTATATTCATCTCCGGCAATCTGCTTTCCGGCTTCCACGCTTCCAGAGCTACTTCTATTACATCGGTCACTTACTACGCGACTCGAAAATCCAGCCTTCTACGTGATATTTATTTCCCACTGAAACATGTAACAACAGTTAAAAACAGGAGTGCCGCCTGGTAAAAGATTTGTTGCTCTTGATTATGCGGACGATAACATCTTGCTATTCGACTGTGTTCCGGTGGTGCAATCAACCCTGAATAGCCTATCCAGAGTGGTCCCGTTATTTGGTATGCATTTCGCACCTTCAAAGTGCAAAGTGTTGCTGCAGGACCACCAGCCACTTTATGACATCTTGATCCTTACCAATGAAGTGGTTGAGCAGTTCAGTTAGCTTGGCAGCTGCATCAGCAACAATTTGAGTATAGCAAATGCCGTCAGCTCACGCAATGCAATGGCCGGAGTTGCCTCCTTGAACCTGCCTCATCTCTAGCGACCGAAGGGAGTTTCCTTCGTCTAAAAAGCCGTGTACACCTGGCCACACTAGGGGCCGTTCCACACCATGTTAGTGCGACTTTGCTCCTTCGGGCTGAAGACCTGAGGCGAATTCAAGTCGTTGATCATCGTTGTTTGCGAAGCATTGCTGGTGTCGAATGGCAACAGCTTGTCCGCAACTATGATGTGCGTAGGCGAGTACTAGGCAGTGCTAACCTTGCTACCTTTCTAGGACAACAGATAGCACGGAATACGTTGCGTGGGTTCAGGCACGTGCTACGTAAGCCTCGTCACCGCTTACCTAGTCGCGCCCTGTTCAGTCTACTAGGTGTATGGTGGCTCGATGTCCGAGGTGCACAGAAGTTGAATTGGCAGTGGGGGAATGAAGTTACTGACGACCGAACTGGGGGCCGTTGGTCATTCTCGGCTCTCTGGCCGGGGTCCACCTGACGCGCCTTTTGTTTCGCTAGAGACTTTATATGACATGGCTTGCAATCGACCTCAGTGGCACATCTGCTGCCGTTTTTAGTTGGATTGCAGGTTGCAGGTGTGCTTGGTGCTGCGTTACCTAAGGGGTAATATCTGATTATGACGGGTGGCAATGAAAGCCGTGAGGAGCCGTCTGCTCGATACTGCCTTCGTTTTGCATCATAGTCCGTTGTTTGTGACTGTATGTTGTCTACACAAAGTGTAGGCACCTTAACCCTGAAGAATTACCTAGAGCATTGAGGTTTTCAGCTAAGGCCTCCTCCTCTCGCTTTTATAATTCTTTAGTTCATCACGGCAGCGTGACAGCTAGGCCGCAGTTCAACTGACCGATGTACTGTTGTTGTTGTTGTTGTAGAATCTATTCAGGTGTTTTTCCACTGGATCCGCTATCAGATTGTGAAACAACGACTACTACTCTTGTCAACCTGACATGCCGGTAGTCCGCGGGCAGAACGCTGTCACTGCCTTTAAATAACGGACAGCTGATTTTCTCATTCCATTCCGAAGGTAGGACGCAGTTGCCAAGCGAGAGTCATAAATAAGTAAATAAGTATATTCTAGACGAAAAGCGACACCATTACAGGCGTGATCAAGTGGTTGACAGAGCCATAAAAACAGAAAGAGCTGGTGTTTACCACACGACCGAAATACGTGTTGGCAAAATACATGGCTTGCAAATTGCACACGATTTTGCACAGGTAGGATGCAGGGACGAAGAGCTTGATCATTGGTGTCAGAGAGAAAGGTGATGCCGAAGCGCTGTGCGACCACTAAGTGTTTCTGTTATGGAGATGCTGGGTGCGGGTTCGAATGGTTCCGGTGATTGCTGTCCGTATTTCTATAGGCGTAGGAGTCCGATAGTTATTGAAAAAGACGTGCTCGCAAATATGGGGTATTAAGATCATGCTCCGTGTGAAACAGTGGACAGTAACTTTACTTTGGTGGCGGGTCACACTTGCCAAGTTGCAGTATCGTTAAACAGAAATTTGCGGCATTTTGTAAGGAAAACGCTTGCTAAGCGATAACCCATCACATCCTGGAACACTGCCCTTGACCAAAAGGTGTATAAAATTGAGCTACTTTAAAACTGGTAGCCTGAACAAGGCCCGCCTAGGTAAGCGGTGACGAGGCTTACGTAGCACGTGCCTGAACCCACGCAACGTATTCCGTGCTATCTGTTGTCCTAGAAAGGTAGCAAGGTTAGCACTGCCTAGTACTCGCCTACGCACATCATAGTTGCGGACAAGCTGTTGCCATTCGACACCAGCAATGCTTCGCAAACAACGATGATCAACGACTTGAATTCGCCTCAGGTCTTCAGCCCGAAGGAGCAAAGTCGCACTAACATGGTGTGGAACGGCCCCTACTGTGGCCAGGTATACACGGCTTTTTAGACGAAGGAAACTCCCTTCGGTCGCTAGAGATGAGGCAAGTTCAAGGAGGCAACTCCGGCCATTGCATTGCGTGAGCTGGCGTCATTTGCTATACTCAAATTGTTGCTGATGCAGCTGCCAAGCTAACTGAACTGCTCAACCACTTCATTGGTAAGGATCAAGATGTCATAAAGTGGCTGGTGGTCCTGCAGCAACACTTTGCACTTTGAAGGTGCGAAATGCATACCAAATAACGGGACCACTCTGGATAGGCTATTCAGGGTTGATTGCACCACCGGAACACAGTCGAATAGCAAGATGTTATCGTCCGCATAATCAAGAGCAACGAATCTTTTACCAGGCAGCACTACAACGCGTAAGCGTGAGATTTCACTATGGAATATTTCATGGTATTTTGCAGGAAAATGTTGAACGAAAACGGGGAGATCGGACAACCCTGACCATCGCAATGAGGCTGGACCTTACCGTGGTGCGATGTTTTGAGCCTCATTGATCCATTTAGCTATACTGGGTGGTGAAAGTTTGCACCTTCAGAGCCACTAATACCAGATTGGTCAATGGTTGGAGGCCAGACAAACGCTTCCTCCTGGTCCTCCAGGTTGGGGGTTGGAATGAGGGTGGCTCCTTATTCCTTAAAACGGACTCCTTGTACCCCAGTGCCAAATCCGCTGTCTTGCGGTCAGGTTTTTGAACCAAAGGCTTTGGTTGAGAGCCCTAATCGTTCTCCTGTCTAAGCCTGGGCCACCTGACAGTATCCTGCCCACGTCGTATTATGAATCCCACTTCAAACAAATTTCTGATGCTCTGGCCACCGCACAGGATAATCACCTGTGCCCTATCTGCTGCATCGAGCAGAGTGGATGGGGTTTGGAAACTACTGCTCAAGACTTCCCGTCTTCTTATTCCTCATCTTACGCTTTTTCACCCTTATCGGCCCGTTCCAGCTATACTTTTATCCCCCTCTTTTCAAACCCCAATTCTTGGCCCTCCCCCACCTTGCTTCAGTAGTCGCTTATCTTTTATTTGCAGCTCACATGTGAACGCGGAGTGCCATGCCTGCCCTGTCAACAGGCCCATGTCTAACCAAGCGGTCAAGCCCAGTTCATCGGCTTCCAGTTGGAGCCTTCGATCCTCCTTCAGGATTGCATGCCACAACGTTCGCATGTTGCTACAGATCGGTCAACAGGCAGCATTTGCCCAAACATTAGAGATCCTCTCGATCGATATCTGTTGCTTATCGGAAACCCATCTGCAAGACTCGAGCTCTGTGCTCACTCTGCGATCCCCTTCAGGTGACACTAGCAGCACTTTCTCATTACGCCTATCCGGTGACGATTCAGCTTCGAGCACCGGCCAAGCCGGTGTTGGTATTGCCCTGAGTCCCCGGGCTGAAGCCACTCCTATAGATTGGCTTCCAATCAATAGCCGGTTGTGTGCGGTCCGATTGGCTGGCTCGTTCAAAACTTCAAAGTCGCGTGGGACTAACAGGTGTCTCTTCGTTATTGCTTTATATGCACAGACAAACTGTAGCGATGATTCGGTAAAGAACGACTTCTACCGCCAACTGACCCAGCTCCTTCGCCACAGAAGAAGTTCGAACACTGTAGTGCTGGCCGGGGATCTGAACGCTCAAGTTGGAAAATTATCCACTGATGAGCTGCATCTGGGCGGCCAACATGGTGTAGGCTCCGTAGTGATAACGGTGAGCGGTTACTTCATTTGTGTGAGGATGCTCGCTTATTTCTTGTGAGCACTAATATCAGACCCAGCACCCGCCGGAGGGTGGCTTGGCGCCCACCAGCCTCGAATCAACCTTAGACGCAAATCGATCACATCGCAATCAGTTACCGCTGGAGAGGCTGCATCCAGAACTGTCGCTCGATTTGGAGCACAGGTGTGGACACCGATCATGCACTTGTATGTGCTGACATGCGGATGAGTTTTGGCGGACGCCCAAGACGACGTTGTGAGCGCATTGACACCAGCCAACTGGCGAAACCAGTTGTTTTGAATGCCTATCAAAGCACGCCGTCATGTGAGTTGAGTAAGCGCTCACTGGATGCAATTGAAGGTCACTGGTCTCATATTCACCAGACCTTGCTAGCTGCAGGGATATCCTCATGTGGTATATCTAATCGCCAACATGGACATTGGGTCTACACAGTCCCTGGAACTTATAGATGCTCGCCGGCATATTCCGGCTGGAAACGAACACAATGAAACTCGCAAAGAGCTCCGGGCAAAATTCTGTGCTAGCCTAAAGAGAGTCCGCGAATCCTGGTGGTCTCAGCGTGCATCAGAGATGGAAGTGGCCGCTGCCCTTGGCAACCATCGTAAGTTATTCCGTGTGATACGGGAAATGGGCAGCAGGTGACCTGGTGTTAGTGAAAAAATTTGTGACGAGCGTGGACCGCCTATCCACAGCTTATCAAAACGCTTGGAACGTTGGGCTGAGCACTTTGAAAGTCAACTTAATCGGCCGGAATTAGGTTTCTCGCCGGCCACTGATCGCGCTTCTCTGCGGGCTGTCCATTTGGATCCACCCTCTCGCTCATATTCGAACTTGAGATCGGACTGTTGAAGTTAGATAAAGCCGCGGGACCTGCTGACCTTCCTCCAGCCCTCGTCAAATTCGGGGGACGTGCTCTTGTGGATAATTTACACGAATTGCTATTTAAACTATGGGAGCAGAAAGCTGTCCCAACCGATTGGAGCGGCTCCGTCATAGTCCCAATTTTCAAGGGAGGCTCACGATCCGAATGCGGCAGCCATAGATGAATCAGCCTGTTCTCCATCGTTTCCAAATTGCTTGCCTCTGTCATCTTTCACAGACTGACTGGCACGCGTGAAAGCCAGATTCGTGAAGAGCAAGCCGGGTTTCGTCGAGGTCGTGGCTGCATTGATCACATCTTCACCTTGTGTCAGTTGTTGGAGCACCGTCACATATATTGGCGGCCCACCGTTGTCGTGTTCCTCGATATCAAAGGTGCATTCGATTCTGTGTATAGACTTGCACTTTGGGACTGTCTACTCAGGAAAGATGTACCTGAGAAAAATGTGAATATTATCCGAGCATTATATGCTCGTAGCTCGGGCAGCGTGAGGGATTACGGCTAGTTGTCTTCGTCCTTTAATATATCCAGCGGTGTAAGACAAGGATGCCCGCTGTCACCTTTCCTCTTCAACTTCGCTGTTGACGAAGTCATGGAAATCGCGTTTACAGGACACGGCTTAGAAGGTGTGGATCTGCTCCCAGGAGAACGACTTCTTGACTTAGAGTATGCAGACGATATTGCCCTAATCTGCGACAGCGTCCAGACGTGCCAAGCGGCACTGAACAGATTAGCACTAGCTGTCCGTCACTTCAGGCTTTGCGTCGCGCCATCGAAGTGCAAAGCGTTCCTCCAAGATTGGTCTGGACAACCTCCTTTGCTGACCCTTGGTGGGGATCAGCTAGAAGTCGTTCAAAAATTCAACTACCTGGGAAGTTGTATCAGCGCTCGTGGGATTGAAGATAAGATCACGAAGCGTATAGCGAAAGCTCGGGGCGCTTTTGCTAACCTTCGCCACTTATGGCGCCGGCGCGACATCCCTCTTGCCCTGAAGGGTGGAGTGTACAGTACAGCGGTACGTTCGACCTTACTGTACGGTTGCGAAACCTGGCCCCTAAGATCGGCGGACATGAAGAGGCTATTTACGTTCGACCACCGGTGCCTTCGCAATTTAGCTCACATCTGGTGGGAACGCCGCGTGAACAACGAGCGTGTTCGACGCCTTGTTTACGGCACAGGAAAAGGAAATAAACCACTCAGCACCGTTATTTCACGTATCAGGCTCCGAGGGCTCGGCCAAGTGTTACGCATGCCAGCCCACCGACTTCCGCGACGTGCGTTGTTTGCGCGCCGGGGGTGTGGATGGAAGAAGAGGAGGGGTGGCCAAGCGATGACTTGGTCCAGAGGAATGAAGGCCCTCACTTCGGAGCTGGCCTCGGTTGGAGCGTCTCGGCTCCCTGGTTGGGGTCCGAAAGACGATGAACACGTTTGGTTATACACACTTGTTGACATGGCAAGGAGCCGACCTCAGTGGCGTTCGTGCTGTGAGTTTCTTTGTCCCACCCCATCCGTCTTAGCCACCCCTCCAACCACGATCTCATGATTTAGCCTTATATAATTTTGGATAGTATTTTTTGATGCACAGTAGCCGGCTGGTAGCTTACCAGAACGATGCCCATCCGTTACCGGTAGCTCAGCCGGCTTGCACCAGTTTTTTCTCCTTTTTTCTATTTATTGCGGCACAGTAGCTGAGGTGTTCCCCACGTCTAGCTAACGTGTATGATGATGATGATGATGGACAACCCTGAAGAATGCCACTTGTGGTCGGAAAGTTATCAGATAGGACAGGGTAGACCTTGACGCGGTCTATAGTGTTCGAGTGTGGAGCCCGAAGTATGTTCACATATTTCGTGGGAGCAGCTATCCGTTCATGCATTTCGAACAGAATCCACCGCTGGACTGAATCGAACGCACACTTGAAATCGAGGAACACAGCTATTGTCGGTGTGTTGTATGGGTGGTGTTGCCCTAGCCCCTGTCGCAAAGTGGGATATGGTCGTTACAGCCACATGCTGGGTGGAACCCTGCTTGCTGTTTCTACTCCAATATTCCGTTCCACGGTGAGGCGAAGAACGAGAATTCAGGTCAGTAATTTTGCCATAAGTGGTTTTATGCTAATATCCCTGTGATTAGAACAGTCTGTGTTATTGCACTTCTTGTACATTGCCACTACTATCGATCCGTTCCAATCAGCCGGGACACACTCTTCCTTCCAGATACGTTCGAATAAGGTGGTCAGTGCTTTGCAGAGGACCTCTCCTCCATCCTTAACTAGTGAAGGTGCGAGGGAATCCGGGCAAGTGGCACGGAAACGATTGAGGGCTGTGATCCCATTTCGGATCTGGGCCTCTGATGGAGGCTGAACTAACCATCCACGGCTCGTCCTGCATCACCTGTGTAGGAAGGGGTTCGGGGGCAGGGGGACCAGCTGAAATGAACTTGAAAGTTTTCTGCCCAAAGGGCCATACGGCGCTCCTTATGGTTTACCAGCGCACCCACGCTGTCGCTGGTTGTCTCACTGACGCCTGGTTTTCTGGCACCAGTGGTGCGAATCATTTGAAAGAGCTTGTGGTAATTGCATACTGCTCCTGCCTCCACCATTTCTCTAGCTTGTGTGGTCCACCAGGCTTCCTTGTCAGCCTGTATGCTCCGCTTTTGTTCGCTTTTAATAGCCCGACTGGTCACATTGTGCCCAGAGACAGCCGAGAGGTTTCTTCTAGATTCCAACAGGTTCACCGACCTCTCGGAATAGATTCAACCTTCTCAGTATTGCGTAACATGAATTCCGCAAGGGATTTTTATGACAGGCTAGTCTACTTGTAGCTCGTGAAACCTGAGCGGAAGCGGTATACAGTGTTTACGCTTTAGACGTGATATTCGTAGACATTTCAGCATATCTGGCACTGCTCCTCATCTTCGATTCCCACTAAAGTGAAGATCTTACGGTATATTTGGTCGCGCCCTTCAATGGGTGGCTGCCTTCCCTGAGGGGAAACAACATTACGTACCGATGGGGCGCAGCCTTTTGCCCTGGCAGGCTGTTCTTAGGGACGTCCCGCACGGATCGATATTGGGACGATTGTTGTTCGCGGCCTATGTAAAGGACTTGCCGGGAGAGTTGGGAGTGACATCACTAAGGTTTGCTGATGATCGTAGGCTCTGAAATATGGTGTATATCCCGTGGGTTCCTGGGCCAATCCTGAGTGCCTTATATAGACCCTGGGTATGGCCTAACTTACGGTTGATGCCCATAAAGAGGGTCAAGTGCTTGGTTCTCCGAATCTGAGCTGCTAATCCTCCCAACCGATACGTTGTCGGCTTTGATAAACTCTCCGTTTCCACTCAGCAGGTTGACTTATGGGTCGTACACTCAGCAGCACTTTTCTGTCGATAACTGAAAGAAGGCTGCTGGTCGAGGGTTTCCTATGATGTGGTTTATCCGCCGCTCTTTCGGAGTCCTAACGACCACATTTGCTGAAGCTATCCTCGGCGTTCGTCCAACCCCACCTGGAAGACTGTATCCAAGCTAGTCTCCCATGTCTTACCCGAAGCAAATTGGACTTAGTGAAGGCGTTAGGAGTGGGCACTCGGTTAGTGCAGTGTATAGGGGACAGACGTATCCTGAAGTCTTGCTCCATTTGCGGAGGTACTCAATGCGCTGCCGAAGGATAAGAGGGGATCCGATTCTTCCCCATTTTACTTTGACGGGTAAGGTCAGCCCGGACTTGCCAGGGCCATTTAGACCCGCTAGGTTACCTAATCTCCGCAGACAAACACTAAAACTGCCTACATGCACGGTCTGATAGGATTAGGATGGAAACTGGTTGGGCCCGGCTGGTGCTAGCTCGCTGAACTTCGCTTCTAGATCGCATGGTTAGGGGACCTACGGTTGAAAGGTTCTCGCGCCAGCTCGAGACCCTTGGATGGCAACACCAACCTTTCACTTTTCTGAAATGACTCACCACTTCTCAGAACCATTTTCATGACCCAGGTGCCTTGATATTCCACTTGCTTAGCTCTTCACTTCCTCTTTCTGCCGTCTGGGTTTAATTTTCTCGCGTACTTTACCCAACCGACCCATCAGGGACTGCTAGGGCACGATACGTAGGCAGTAATTGTTTGGAGAGGGTTTTATTCTGTTTATGTTTTAGGTCCGTCCTATTTCAAAGTCTGCAAACTCCTGGCTCAACGAGCCGCTGAGGAAAGAACATCCGCGGGATGAGCCTTTCGCTCCAGTCCCGCTTTGACTAGAACGTGGACTTGCAAGTTCAAGTTTGAGGAAGAATTAAGCACAGATTCTGAGAAAGGAAATGTACACTCGTTATCTCATTCCCACACATCAAGCTAAACCATGCGATTGTTTTTACCCAGTTGTTTCTCAGTTCTCAGCTGTTGGCGGGACATTCTGTGACCGCGCACTGCGGTTGGAAATGAAGAGTGAGTACACAACGCCTTCGTAACATGCACTTGCAGCTACATTAAGAAAAGTAAATTGCGCAGTGATGAAACTGTGCGAACGGATGACAGATGTAGATTTGCTCTTGAACGCGCTGCATACAGTTCATTCACCAAGTTCCAGCAACGCGTGCCAATTTCCATTAACATTGGGCGCAATAGCACAATTGTCATCTTTAAACAATACACTGGAGCTAACTAACGTTTAGCTAACGATTAAGTGCTTGGTATCCGCCTGCAATACGCAGTTCGTCCAATGGTACATTTACCCAAATCTATATGTTTACATTGACAGCAGCTTGCTCGTTAGGTGCTATGTCAGCACTACTATTGCACTTGGTTCGCCATGCAAACAACAGGGAAAGTGAGGTGAGCATTATAAGCAGCAAGTGGTTGCAGACAGATGGCGTGAACGCAATTCTTCCAGGTGTGCCAACTTAGCAATACCACGACCCTATGAAGGTTCCTAGGCATCCCACTTTAACGGAGAAGAAACAAAGCCTCAGTATTGTCCTAACTACCGGTATAGTTTATTAAGCAATGCGCAGATGATATTGATTGCGCTTGATTTCTAGAGCAAACACGCAGCATTCAAACGGATACCGAAGACACAATTATCATCACATCATTATACATGTCAGCTAGAGATGGTAAAACACATCCGCTATTGTACCGCAATACATAAAGGAAATACATACATACAATACATAAAGAAAAAATAAATACGACAGTTGAATGCCAGCAGAGCTACCAGCAACGGATATGCATCGCTCCGGTAAGCTACCAGCCGGCTACTAGGCAAAAACAACAATTTAATTACGTTTTACCCTACGAAATAAGATCGCAGATGGAGGGGAGGCTAAAGGGATGGGGAGGGACAAAGAAACTCACAACAGGAACGCCACTGAGGTCGGCTCCTTGCCATATCAGCAAGTGTATCCAGCCAAACGTGTTCACCGTCTTTTGGACCCCAACCAGGGAGCCGTGAAGCTCCAACTGAGGCCAGCTCCGAAGTGAGGGCCTTCATTCCTCTGGACCAAGTCATCGCTTGGCCACCTCTCCTCTTCTTCCACCCGCATCCCCGGTGAGCAAACAATGCACCTCGAGGGAGTCGGTGGGCTGGCATGCGCAACACGTGGCCCAGCCATCGGAGCCTGGTACGTGAAATGACGGTGCTGAGCGGTTCATTCCCTTTTCCTAGGCCGTAAACAAGGCGTCGAACACGCTCGTTACTCACGCGGTGTTCCCACCAAATGTCAGCCAAACTGCGAAGGCACCGATGGTCGAACGTAAATAGCCTCTTCATGTCCGCCGATCTTAGGGGCCAGGTTTCGCAACCGTACAGTAAGGTCGAACGTACCGCTGCATTGTACACTCTACCCTTCAGGGCGAGAGTAATGTCGCGCCGTCGCCATAGGTGGCGAAGGTTAGCAAAAGCACTTCGAGCTTTCGCTTTGCGGTTCGTGATCTCGTCTTCGATCCCAAGGGCGCTGATACAACTTCCCAGGTAATTGAATTTCTGAACGACTTCTAGCTGATCCCCACCAAGGGTCAGCACAGGGGGCGAACCCTGCCAATCCTGGAGGAACGCTTTGCACTTCGGTGGTGCAAAGCAAAGCCCGAAGCGACTGACAGCCAGTGTTAATCTGTCCAGCGCGGCTTGGCACGTCTGGGAGCTGTCACAGATAAAGGGCAATGTCGTCTGCATACTCCAAGTCAAGAAGTCGTTCTCCTGGGAGTAGCTCCACACCTTCCAAGTCATGTCCTGTAACTACAATCTCCATGACTTCGTCAATAGCGAAGTTGAACAGGAAAGGTGACAGTTGGCATACTTGTCTCACACCGCTGGAGATATTGAAGGGTGGCGACAGCCTGCCGTAAGCCATTACTCTGCCCGTGGTACGCGCATATAATGCTTGGATAATATTTACATATTTCTCTGGCACACCTTTCCCGAGTAGACAATTCCAAAGGACACATCGATCAACAGAATCGAAGGCACCATTGATGTCAGGGAACACGACTACGGT
>OX104063.1:51631132-51759589 GCA_944474145.2 Dicrocoelium dendriticum
GCAAACAAAAGCGTTGTGTCAGCTGTTTGTTCAGATTTCATTGGGCTTCCATTTGAGACTGCTGTTGGGAAGCAGCTTTTGAAGTTGTTCAGCAGAACTTCAGTACCGTTCCAATTGCCATCGCCATTTGCTATAATCTTCTCACTAGTGGTGATTCAGAAATTGATATTTACTGTTCCACAAAAGTACTAACCTAACCGAAGGAAAAAGCTGAACGCCAATGACCTTAACAAAATAACGTATTAATCGCTCCCAACACACACTACAACTACCGCGGACCTTGGCTCTATTTATAGACACTTACTAGCCTTCGACTTCCAAAATTGCTAGGTCGGTCATTAACATTAGTGGTTCCCCATAGCTTTTGCCGAGGTGTCGGGTGGCTTTTAGTCACCTACAGACAATACAGCATCCCAGGACGTACGAGCTCGCTGCGATAATGGTTAATCGTAGATTAACCGCTAAATGGTGCATTTGCTACGCAATGCTTAATTTCTCCCGGACAGATGTACTGCTATTGTTGTTGTTGTTGTTTTGTTATTACAGACCAGAGTGGTCACCATACAACGGTGTCCATCGGCCGTCTCCTAAGACCCGTCCCAAACTTGCATGGTATAGCTGCGTAACTCACCAGCAGCTGCGTCTTTCATGTCAGGCGTCCAAGGCTTTTCTGTAGGCCTTGACCCTCCACCAACCCAGACCGCAATCCCAGGCAATTGACCAACGCGGTAAACTTGTCAACCGACCAGTCCGATTGCAGATTGTGTAGGGCTGCTCTATTCCTTAGGATGCGCAGTTTCTACCTTCATTGTAAGAGTGTGTTTTATGCAAAATGTTTCGCAAAACCTTATACCTTACTAAGGAAAGAAAAGAAAACAAAAATGTGTAAAAGTTTTAGTTTCGTATACTTGCCGCGTCACCTATACGGTACAACACCATCTATCCCTACCAGGTCCTATCCTCCTCGAGTTTTAGGTTACAAACTAAATCCTCAGAGAAATCGTGGAACCACCTGGCCACATGCCCAAAACTTCCGGCCTCCTAATCCTGACTCCAAGCGACCGCGGCACCCCACTACCGGTGCGACAACGACTGGTCTGTCCCGCGAGTTCTGAGAAACGGTTCCCCAAAGACTACATCCGGAATTCTTTGGGAGACGAGGATCGTTACGGTCTCGGACACGGTGTACGGTGATGGTGTGGTACCCCCTAAGAGCACCATCGGGCCGCAATTGAGGAATGGTCCTGTCGGCCCGTCTGCTGGATTAGCCAGCTTCTGCCAGGCCGCACAGCCCGCCACGACGGCCCACTGAGGATGCACTCTAGTCGAGACCCAAAAATAAAGTAATAAACAGGAAGTCTGGAACTAGCGACTTTTACGTGCAAAGACGCTGTCCGCTTGGGCCCACTGCAATTGTTACGTTGTCCTTCCGTTTTGAATTGTCTCCCTCCCTGACGTCTATCGAATGCTATTTTCATGTTTAAGTTTAAGGAGACTGAGACTAGGTGGAATTAAAATAACTTTTGTGAAGGTTCCGTCCATGGCGCGTCATGATAGTTGTCCGCCATAACTGGTATCTAGAAGAGTCCCATCAGAATGAGCGATGCACACCACGATCAACCAAATTATACCCAAACGACCTGCATTGGCCGCCCCCACCATAGCGGTCACGTGAAGTGTGAAACAGAATTACGCAAGTAATAAGGGCGTTAAGAACCAAACAGTAAATAAATAAATAAATAAGATATTCTTGTTGTTGAGAGGCGCACTATCAAGATCCTGCTCATGGTAATACTGACATGTGTGAGCGGCAATTGCACAAATTATTACATTTTGACCAATTGCATAGGAATTTATGTGTGTGTTGACATGTAGAAGTATGTTTAGGTGGGTATTTTGATTTAACCACGTTGTGCTTGTAAATGTAACTGTGCTGGTGTGCTGTTTCCTATAGTCGCCATCAAAGGGGGAATGAATGGAAAGCTTCGAAAGGTATGACCAGCGTGACATGTGAACAATCCTCCAGAAAAGAGTAGAGGCAGTGACTTTTTTTTGTGGCTGGTCGCATCCTCTACGTTACAGTGTTGTTAAACAGATATCTGGGGTATTGTATAGGGAATAGGCTTGCTAGGCAAAACCGCACCCAATCCTGGAACACTGCCGCCGAACCATTTGCCAGAAAGGAGCTTACTCGAACCACGCACCTGGCAACACGAGGAAATTGTTCGGCCAGCCAGCCCAGATTTATTAACTCACTAAGACGAATAAGGCAAGAGGTGAAGTAGGAAGATCCGAAATGAAGCCCAAGAGCGCCAGTGACGTGCGCGAACTCCTTCAGCCTCGGTGTCGATACGACGTTCACGGGTAGTGTATTCCAGGAATTCGCCATGGCATGATAAACAGAAGTCCACCCGGACTCCATCCGATCGAGATCCTGCAGCTTCAACGAGTGCCGTTGGAGAGGTAGAAGCCGAGCCAGTTGGCAAAGCCCAGATAAATGAGGTCCGATTTTACCGGTAATTATGCGATACCTCAAACTCAGGTCGCCTAGATGGCGACAATATTGCAAAGAGAAAATGCTCAGCTCCAATAAGCTTTCTGGGTAAGAGAAGTTCCGTAGTCCATGATGCATTTTAATTCTAACTCCCAACACATTCCACCAACGTCCTCCCCTGACCGAGGGGCAAGCCTGGATGCAGTATTACAAATGTGGTCTGGTAAAAACGGAGAATAACCTAACAAACTGGGGTTCGTGGTGGTCCCGAACGCCGTGCGGAGCTTGCGCAACCCCTTGGAACCCTTGCATGTAGTTGTTCTCCAGTCCTTACTAGTTTACATTTTAAAGACTACGTGACCATTAGGTCAACCAGCTTGGAAACATGGTGTAGTTCACTTCCACTAAGCAGGTCACGCGTTTGGAGGCCAGTAGATTCTAATAGTACAGGCAAACATTTTGTATATTTCATGGATAACTGCCAAAGAGCAGTTCAGTCCCAAAAGTTTATCGTGTGCCATTCGCAAAGTCTGGGGTAAATCGAGGTCGGACACTGTGTGTCAAAATTTTGGGTCAAATGCATGCATAAGAGCTGGTACACTTTCAGCAGTACGGGCAGCTCTGATATAGAGAGCAATAACAACAGACCAAGCACCGAACTCTAAGGTACCTCAGTGAAGACTGACTGAACGAAAGGCAGACTAGACGCCATACGAACACACATCCTTCTCCCTTCCAGTAACGTGGTGATCCCTTGTAGTGCAAGCCCATATATTCCGTAGGAGCGAAGCTTCAAGGAGAGGCGAGAATGTGGTACGGTGTCGAAAGCCTTAGAGTTGTCAATAAACATTACATCTACTGCATGACAACGATTCACAGCATCCGCCCAAGATTAGCGTGTAACTAGTAAAGTGGGCATGCCGGCGTGACCCTTGCGAAAGACGTGTTGCAGTGGGATGAGCAGATCAAACTCCAGCAGGTGATTATCAAGCACATCCCTGACCAACTTCTTCAATATCTTGACCAATATGTGTTTCAAACTTACGGGTCTCTAATTGGCCGGGCGACGCTTGTGACGATTTTTGCAACTCGGCCAGCCGATAGCGTCTGTGAAGTCCTTAGGAAAGGAGCAGCTGCTAAATGAAAACTAAAACAAACGTGTTACTGAGTCACATAACTGGCTTGCGAGTTCGTACAAAAGCTTTGGGTGGATGTCATCCAACCTAGCGGAGTTAGCCCCTGAGCAAATGATGAACTTAAGCCTTCAAAATTTAAACGTCAGTTACACAGGAATCCAATGGGATTAGCATTGCTAAGTCAACCTGAAGCAATGCTCATCCCGAATCAAGGTCCCGGCGTACTGTATACTGAATAAACAGGCGCTTTTAGTGAGCAATGTTGGCAGTGGCGCCGTCACTACCTAATGACACTGGGATAGATGAGCCAACGTTGCTAGGCCCCTCGGTGTTAGCGAAGAATCGGCTGGGATCTGCAGTGGCTAGGTTAGCCAGCTCCATCTCATAGCTGTCTAGTAGTTAGTAAATGACTTGCCAGCTGTTCGCGCTTCACGGTAACCCCGAAAACCACATGCCGAGAGAACTGGCCGGTAGACCCCCTAACGTCTCGCCCGTCCTATCATTAGCTGGTGTGGGACTGAGCCCAAGCGTGGTGGCTTTCCTTTGGCAATCCTCTTCACTGCCTAAGAGATTTTGGGTGGGAAATATTAGGGAGGAAGGACTTAGACGTATCCCAAGCCGTCTGTATCTAAACCACCGGCAAGTTGATACATGGGAAACTTGCTACATTGGCTCTAAAAGACTGAAAGTCCGCGTGCCAATTGTTCGGATTTCGGACCTTGCGAGAATCGTTGTCTCATTATAATACACTGTAATATTTAGAGCAAGAGGAAGATACCTTGTCAGTTCCATTAGTTCCGAAACATCACAACGTAGGTGTTTGCTGTAGGGAAACGTTACTCCTTAGGGAATCATCACAGTTGAAGTAAGAGCAGCAGGACCCTGCCATATGCGTTAACTGAGTAGGTAGCAATAGCTTGAAACGTTTCTCCATCTGAGAATCAATGATGTGCTTCGGCAGACTGTTCCAAACATTTACTAACCATGGAAGGTAGGACAGCTTGCGAAAGGGGCGCGAAGGGTCCTCAGCTTAAATAATTTCCATATGTGGCCACTGTCTAGCTGCCCACACTTAGATGAAAGAACTGCAGCAACTCACTTCCAAGCTCTGGTGTAGAGGAGACCTCCGCGACGGCGACGATGTTGCATTGAGAACAGGTTCCAAGTCTTACGTCGAAACTTGTATGGCTGATCCCGAAGCCCCGATATAGATTGTGTATCGGGCCTTTACGCTTTCTCTATCAGAGCACATTCTGCTTTCGTTAAGGGAAAGCGGCCGGAAAACCGTGTTCTAGGATCCGACGGACTTGCGAAGCCAACAGCGTTCTAAAGATTTCCGGTGTAATTTTACAAAAGGACCTTCGCAAACCCCAGAGCATCCGGTCGGCTGCCGCGACCTGCTTCGTCGTGTCAATTGGTGTCTTAAGATCGTGCATGATTATGACTCCCAGACCCTCCTCACGTGTACCAACATTGAAGAGATAGCCTTGATATGTTACGCACCGAAAGTACGTGGGCCACCAATCGACAGAACGGCACCCTTGTCACGCTTTATCGGAGCCTCCACTCAACGAACAGTTATGTGGATAGTCAAGCGCAGTTTGCAGCCAGCCGGCCTTCACGGGGCGAGATAGTTCAGACCATAGCTTGAGGTCTTCAGCGTAGACTAGACAGGCGGGTTGAAGTGTTGCTGGAAGATCGTTGATGTACAGTTTCACGAGCTCTGGTCCAAGGACGGAGCCTAGGAGAACCATAAGCGCCAAAAGCACCGGAATATTATTTGTGCACTTTTATTTGAACGGTTGTTGCTTCCAGGAAGTCTAAACTCCAGAACAAGTGATTTCCAGTGACAGCACGTTCCTGAAGGTTGAGCAGAAGCCATTTCTGTGGCACTTTGTCAGAAGCCTTGCTGAAGTCAATGAAGAAGAAAGCAAGGGCTTTCCTATCTTCCGTTGCTTTAAGTCATGCTACTTTGGCAGCAAGCAAATTAGTGATGAAGGATGGTGCCCTGCGGAATCAATTCTGTGAGAGGGAGGTTGCGCATAAGCCTTCCCAGTGAGCGTTGAGAACGCGCTTGTTTTTGCTCTTAATGATTTTGCAGACGACAGACGTCATATCTGCCGAGCACCACCTTTGTATTTAGGCCGGTATTATTCCTACTTTCCAAGCGCTAGGCATGCGGCCCTCTGCAAGTGAGAGCCGCAATACCTAGGACATCGGCTCGGCGATGTACTCGGCAAATATCTAGACGAATGGTGAGTATAGTCCTCCAGGACCTGATGTGGAGTTATGTTCCAACTCACGGATTAGTCACATGACCACCACGACGGGTCGTTACCACTTGCTTCAGGGTTGGGGAGCACGTAGGCATGCCTTGCTTGGGTAACGGGGGCTCTACGGCGTAGGCAGCTGAGTAACGCGAAGGCATTAGATTGGCTTTCTCATCAGCGTGGTCTAGTATGTTGCTTTCTAAAGGACAGACAGAGACGGAATACCAAAGCCCGCCTCGTTGTTTCGTCCTATGTATGAGAAAAGCATTTGCCGGCAAGTTTGGGATTGAGTAGCCAGAAATTGTTCGTTTTGAACACGCAAGTGCCGCTTTTGCAGAGTGCAAGCTTGTTGAACCGCTTTTTAATTTAGGTAATCCGAAGCTGGTTGATTTCTCTTGAGTAAGGTCGTGTTTATGCAGTCTGTCCAGTAAGGACCTCCATTCATCGTCGAGCCAGGTGGGTCCTTTGTGGAACGGTCTGCCTTTATACATCGGTACGGGCATGCTTGATGATGGACCTAATTTTGCTCAGCAGCAGGTTCCAGGCTTCCTCTACACTAAGGGACCGTGAGATACTCCAAATGTCTGAGCTTGCCACGGCGTGTACGCTGGATGTATCCGTAAGCCCAAAGTTACGGCGATACGCTGCGCGGTCAGTGATGGTAAGCCGTCATGGCCACAACCAGGAGACTATTGAGTGGTTGCTTCAGCAGAGTAGTTGGAGTGTTTCTATGTCACCGACGTCAGTGGGCATCGAATTAATAACCAGAAAAAGGCTGGTTGGTGTCTGGCCCGGCAGTATCCGCTTTGGAGTAGAAATGTGCTGAATAAGGTCGCAGTCCTGAACAACATAGAGAAGCTCCTTCTCAAAGGACTCCTGCGGAAGGTCGCAGTAAAACAGTTCCAATTGACGCTGGGTGCATTGAAGACACCCATTAGCAGACAATTCCTGCTTCTGCCGTTGGTTTTGTTTGAGTCCAGGAGACGGGCGCCGGAGGCCGAGGTAGCCCTTTTGGCGAACCTAATAGTGAGGGTTTGCTTGCCATCATGGATTCTGGCACCAAAGCATTTCTGAGGCAGCGTGGTCGTTGAAGGACGCTTCGGGGTTGTGAACGTTGAGGTCACCTTCGAGTAGACCATCAGTTCCCTTCGGTCCTCTAATCGGTACGATCAGTTCCTGAGAGTTGATAGCCAGATGTGCTAATTTCGGTGTCCAAGTCCTTAGAGAATAACCAAGTCTCTGTAATCGCCATTAGATTTAAATGGAGTGCAGAGATGAGAAAGTTAATCCCATCAGGTTCCTCCCTGCGGCTTTGCACATTTGCAAGTGTCATTCACAGACCCCTGTTTGCGCCAGCGGGCTGAGTAGCAGAAAGTTTGGCCGCCAGCGCGCTCTTGGTACTCTATTTACTACCAAAAATCAACAACATGGAGACCAGATTCACTACTGGCCCTACGCGTGCGTAGTCCACTGAGTGCTTGTTTCATTTTAACTCGATCTGATGGACGGGGGTCTCTGAGGACGAAGAAGGTTTCGCCCTTAAGGCGCAAGGTGAGCCTGAGGATGAGGCGGCATGCTCCTTCTACTTGACAAAGGAATTTAAGTGGTGCAACCTCGTAGGATGTTCCTGCTTTCTGCCTAAGCGGAAGGCTAAGAGGATGTTGAGGCCGTGCTTCGCTTCGTCAAATAGAATGAATATCCTTCCGTTAACGAATGCTTGACCATCAAGGATCTTTTCAGCTGGGGTCATTTTGTCAAATTCTGGAACCATTGTAATAAACAAACTTTGTTCTCTGCGAGGTCTGCTTTCTCTGTTTCTCTGATTTTGATGCAGCCAGTCTTCCGGTTATCAAGTTTTCAACCCGCTTGACCTTATCTAAAACAAGCTTCAGTTGCCTTGACTTTCAGGTGGATTTCGCTTTGTCACTGGTGCCCGCCTTCCTGGTTTTTCAGTTTGGGGCATGGTTCCCGCTAGCTGCATTTTCAGATCCAGTGCGTGCCGCAGCCGAGTAGGCTTTAGCCTTAGCCACATTTTCAGTCGCAGCTTCCTGAGCATTGTGCTTTGCATCATACAAAAGCGATCCCGCCGATGAAGCCTACAGGAGATGGTGGCAGGAGACATACAGGTTGAGGTAGTTGGCGGTACAGTGTTTGTCTCGGTCTTTGGCGTTGGTGTCAGGCAGGCGAGAAGGGACATGTCGCTTATAATGGATGGACACTAAACACAGTGAAACGTACTGTCGGAGGAAGCCGTATGTTTTCAGCAATCATACAAGTCGGTTTCGATCTTACAACAGGTTGTTTTGGCCAATCCCTCACAATTACCACAGTGCACAGATTTAACTCGGGAGGTTACAGATTTGCCGCAGTTCAGGCGCGTAGAGGCTACCGTTCTGTAGGGGCTGGACAAATCCTAGATGTTTTGAGACGATAATACAAACTCGGAAATAAACGAGAGCACGATTGAATGAAACACCGAAATAGTCACTGGCTCCCCAAGGGATCATATTCAAGGTCACTCACAAAGTCAACCGACGTCGTGAAAAGTAAGTCCACGGGAGAAAATGCATAGCCATCCATGTACATGTTGGCTCGATCTACTAATTGATCATACCTGAGTTGATATGTCTCGCTGGATTCGAGAATAATATATTTACTTTTTTATTCTTGTGTCAGGTCGACATGCTGGGCAGCCAACTCTTGTGTTGCTGCAACACATGATGGGTTACGCCAATTCACTTCAGGAAAATTCAAGTTCCCCATTATCAAGCATCAGTCCGCAAAGCGAGTGCGGATGAAGTCAATGAAACGCCTAGGAGCGCCACCAAGGATCCTATACAGCAGCAAAATTGTATATTGCATTGACTCAGTACAGCATTCAAATGCAAGAGCTTCATCAGTTATAACTGCTGAGTTAAAAGTATGTGCTTTTGGTATGGATACATCACTTTGTGTTTACAGGGCGACAACAGCTCCGTTGCGATCAAGTCTTATTATTGCGTAGCCTAGGACGTATAAGGTATTGTCCATGTTGGCAGCATACAACCAAGTTTCGGTGAACGTGAGTACATCAGTATGAAAGTTGTCTACTAGGCCCCAACTTCACACTGCTTGTTCCGCAAACTACGCACATTCCTGTGTACTTTGTGGAAACGTCTGGTATGCTGAGATTCAGAATGAATTCTGGTAGGGCGGAAGTGGACTTTTGGTTCACTACCCGAAAACCCACAAGACACAAACCTTGCTAGCCAGCTTTCGACGCACTTTAAATTTGTTGCTGGCGTCCACCAGCTGTATCCTATAGGCAATAGCTACGTCTGGCTGTAAACGCACTCCATTAACCTTTAGGTTAAATGGCAAAGCGCAAAGGAGCTTGGCCATCTATCGGTGCAGACGGAACCACGTGCAATAGACGAGGCCTACATTTGATACTGTCACCTGGTAGGTTTCCAAGCCTAGTAAGCTTTATGATAGTAACCCCAGGAAACCCGGGTGAAAGTAGTTTAGAAAAACAAAGTTTGAAACAGGGAAGATTGCCGGGCATGTGACCTTCCAGGAGAGCCGCAAAGCACTTTGCCGTATTCACAAAGATAAAGCTGCTGTCCGTAAATGCGTCACTATGATGTAAGTATATAAGGCACGCGTCACCGTGGCGGCGGCCGGTGCAGCGTCCGAGTAATTAGCCTCCTTAGTAGGAACAGCCGTTATGGATTCCGGCAATGAGGTGAACGAGTTGCTGCCTCCCTTACCGAGGACGCAGTATCGACAGAGACCACCGCCACAGGTTTTAGCTTGGGTTTATTTGTACTAATCGATTTATTTATCTTACGCCGCTTCACCTTCTAAGATACACTCTCCTGTAAACTTACCCAACCATAGCTGAGTTCAAGTCAGGGGAGGTCAGGTTCCCAGAACAACGGAGCATTCCGCTCTACGGGCGTCCTTCTTGCACAGGCAAGCAACCCAGGCTCCGGTAGTGCGAGCTCCAGTGATGTTTCTTGCTTCTGCAACAAAACAGAGCAAAAGCAAGCACTCCTGTACGTTCATCTTACATGTGATCTCTGCAACGCGCATCATTAAGTTTACAGTATTTCTGGAAAGGTTCTAAGCCACCTATGCCTAGACCTCTCTTGAAAGCGTCAACCGTTGTACAGTCCATCAACGAACGGGGAAGTCCGTACCAGATGCCAACGACCCTTTCGGGTAGTATTTCGTCCTGTAGTCTGGTCGTAACCTTCGTTGCTTGAACTAAAAATGATGACCTCTCTAGTGAATGGATGTTGTTGGCTCAAACAAGTCGGTAGGCCACATGCCAGTTTAGCCCTTCATTGTCAGAAACAGCTCTATTATATCCCCCGTTTTATGGAAAAAAGTCCCCAGCTATTTAGTCTTTCTTCATAAGACTTTTCAAGTTGGCCCTCAAACATTCTAGTCGCCAGCTTCTGTAGAGCATCTATATAATAACATCCTTCCAGAGATACGGCGTTTAAGCTTACACACAGTATTCCAAGTGGGGTCACACCACCGCTTTATATAATGGTATGGAAACCTCCTATCTAGTGTTACATTACCTCAGGATGTTTTCCTGCTCCAGGCATCACACCAAGAGTTTGCAAATACTTCGAAGCAGTAATATTTACGCAGCAGGCTAGGCGCACGCGTTTTCCTAGAACTACCGCAATTTCAAGAGGTGGCTAACTGTTGTAAGGTGCAATAACTTTTAGTCCGACGTCTTAAGCTCTTCCGTGTCCAATAAATTCCACGTCGAGTGCTGGATGATCAACCTCCTAGTAAGAGACCTTTGGGAGGGAAGAAGCTAAGGAAGCATGGAAAAGGGAAGGGAAAGCGCCGGAGTGGAATAGTACAGTTAGGATAATAGGAAGCGGAAGTGATCGATCTCTTACTTGTTAACGTGTTACCGTGCCGCCGGCGGGACGACTGTATCATCCCCCTCTTGGCAAGCGGCGTCCTCAACGCCCATAATGGCTCATACGGGCATCAATTTATGTACCTGCAAGTGGAATTGAGCGCGGTATATTAGGCTCGAGAGATGCAACGACGAGCAGCAAGATAGACGCAAATTAACTATTGCCTCAGGGGCTACAACCTAGCTTTGTTGACTTTTGTCATAAACTGGTATGGTCGCCAAATATGTAACATGGCATCAGGCTGGCGTTTTGAGCTCTTCCGTGTCCAAGTTGTGTGACAAGCTTCAATGAAAAATAAATACCAGGCGGACGGCTGAATGCTCAATAGCCTAGTAAGAGGCAGCGAAGGAAGTTCGGCAGAGTGAAAGGTGCCGGATTGAACTAGGACGATAAGGGTAACAGGAAGCATAAGTGAACAAAAGCTAACCTGTTAACGTGCTACAGTTCCGTTCGCGGACCAGAGGGTTGCGCTTCGTTATGCCAACCAAAAGGTCGATCACCGCGTGAACAAGGATTACTTGCAATGATAAAAAATGCCGATTTTAAAAAGCAGCAAGTGCAGTTAAGTAGCATATGCATGCATTTCACTTATATTACGCATTTCTTGAATAGCGCTAAAGTGAAGAGGATCATGTGGTTAACTTTCGACATGTTGGATGATGCTGGGGTGTTTCGTCGTAAGATTTTTGCATGCTACAAAATGGCTGAGGAATTGGAGGATGGGGTACGTAATAATGAGGTTGCAACGGCATGCCGTATCTTTAAGCATCCGTTGGTGCCTCCGCCGCCTGAGGGTTCCGTGTCCAAGTTTGAAGTCAATTAGGACCAAAACCGTAGAAAAATCCCGTGATTTTACCACCTACGAAAACGTCCTTGAGCCAACAGGCCTTCCTGTGTATTGACGTGCCAAAGGGGAGCTAAATCAACACACACGCTTCACAGGGTCAACAAGCAATGCCCAAGTACCCTGCACTAGCAGACCTTGCTTTGCCAGACACGTGAAGAATAATAGAAAACACTAGTGTCAGTAAAGGTGAGGAAACCGAGAATACAATCCTGTCGAAGTTCGTGGGCAATCTTAAGCGGAAAGTTAAAATGAGTTGAAGCTTAGACCGTAGTAGACGAGTAAAAGCTCGAAGCGTGAAGGGGAAGACTTTAAACTGCAGGTCGAGTGCGTCAAGTCGATGGTCGAACTCTTTCGCCGTCGGTGCCATCAAGGTGTCTGCAGGCAGTGCGTTCCAATAAGCTATGATCGTAAGCGATAACCAAACAGCGGCCCGAACCCGGTCAGCTCGGAGTTTGTGCAAGTTTAATGGGTGACCACGAAGGTTTGGCGCTCGAGTTGGGCGAAACAGCCCAGTCAAAGCCGGACAAACCTGCCCTATAAGTAGACGATACGTGAGGAACAAGTCGCCTCATATCCGCCTATAATACCTGGAAAATATATCTTACCTATGTAGTTACTCCGGGTAAGTCAGCTGCTTTAATCCGCGCAACATTTTAGTCCCGGATGGCAAGACTCGTTTAACTACAAGCTTATCACGGACCGGGCACGAAAGACATGCCTGAACGCAGTATTCCAAGTGCAGCTTTGCAGAAACCGAAAATAACCTAACGACCATCTCGGTGGTCAAGATTCCGAATGACCTGTGGATCATCCGAAACAAGGTGAAACATCTGCTAGCAGCTGTCGTCCAGTGTCCACCAGAATGGAAGTCTAATGACAGCAAAACGCCAAGGTCAGATGGGAGTTGAACGAGCGCCAACTAGTTGAGGCTAAGAAAATAAAGCATCGGCGGGTTATTCAGACCAACGCGCAAACCCGCACATTTTGCTAAATTAATGGACAACTGCCACAGAAAGGACCAGTCCCGAATTCTATCCCGAGCTCGTTGTAGGGTCAGTGGAACCATTGGATCGTCTATTGTAAACCAGAGTTTCAAGTCATCTGCGAACCTTAAGGATGGCACACCCAATTCAGCTGGAAGGGCATTAACGTTAAAAGTGAAGAGGTATGGGCCAAGGACGGCACCTTGTGGAACACCACTGAAAACTCATTGATGGTAGGACAGGCTGGAGCCCCCCGGCGCACACCATTCTCCTCCGATTAGGAATGCTGAAATCCATCATAAGGCTGGTACAGGAATACTGTATGACTTTGGCTTGTACAAAAGACGCGAATGTGGAATGGTGTAAAAGATTTGGAAATGTCAATAAACAGCAGCCCCTATCTTCTTGCAATCAACGGCTTCGGCCCTGCGTTTGCGAACCGTTACCAAGTTGGTAAGGCAAGAACTACCCTTACAAAAGTCGTGCTGAGGAAGCTTAAGCAACTCAAAGGTTCTTAAGTCCAGTTTAAGAGCAACCCTCACGAGTTTTTCCAAGAACTTGACTACTGCGCTCGTCAAACTGACCGGTCTATAGTTATCAGGGAGGCGCTTGTCACCTTACTTAAAGATGGGACGAACAATAGCCTCCTTCCAGTTAGTGGGTAGAGAGAAGCTGCGTAACGGCTTTGCAAACAGTTGTGTACTTGAAAAGCGTGGTTCATCAGCAAATTTGTACAAAAGTTTGGGATGAATGGCGTCCCCACTGGCGGCTTTATTAGGATTTAGTTCCCTCAGAAACCGGAACACTCGGTTCTGCGTTATTGAAACGTCCCCTACGAGGGAGCCCTTGGGAACAATTGCCTGTATGCGGATATGCGGCAGCTGCGATTCTCAGACTTAACCCTCAGTACAATCTCTTCCCAGCAAACAAGCAGTTTCGTGCTTCCTGACAGCAGCAGTGCCGTCAGGGCCAGACAACACTAGGGTGCAAGAGTTCATGTTACTTCGCTGTTGACATACGCAGAAAAGCATTTCGCGTTTGTTGAGATTAAATGAGCAAGCTCTATTTGATGCTGTAGTCGAGCACAAGGTAGATGCTACCTGCAGGCATTTTGAGCCTCTCAATAACGCTTAACGTTGAAGATGAAGCAACAGCTAAGTAAGCACGCCAAAATCTGGCACGTTTGTTGAGTTGTTTGGTACGGCAGAATCAAACCGGGGTGTCTGCGTCCTATTTTTTCCAGCCAGACAGCCTGATTTGGAGGAGGGAAACCTTATTCAAATATAGTTTAAACCTATCCCATGCCATTTGAATGTCGTCACGTTCCAAAATGGGGCAAGGAGACTTTGCTGCCTTGGCCTTCATCCTCCGAAAGTCCGCGCGCTATATTTTTGAAACTCGGTCTGGACGATGTTTATTCTGACGACTAAGGGTGCGCTTAAATGAGTGACATGCGTATTCACCAGCACGGTGAGGTTGGTTGTATAGAATATTCGTGACAAACTCAATGGATTTAGCAAAGATCAAGTCCATGGGAAACGACTTTTGACCCATCAGGAATGCAGCGGAGCCATCGAGAAACGGGTTCAGGGGAGCATGCGAGGCAAGAGCAAGAAGCTTGGTAGCCAAACGCATAGTAACCGCGTCAAAAGAAAACTTGTGCCAGTCAATATCGGGAAGAATAACGTCCCCCGTCACTAAGCACCTAGTTGCCGAATATACACGGACGCACTCAATGAGACCTTTAGTAATGCTGTCGGGGCTTCTATACACCCGCACAACTTTAAGTTGCACAGAGGCAATACGCAGGTTAACTGCGAGTGCCTTAACAGCACCGTCTAGTGATCGGAAAATATACCTAGTAAGACAGTGAATGCGGAGTTAACATACAAAGCGGCTTCACCTCCGCGCCGATCTAATTTGCAGTCAGACTTCAGCAGTGCAATGCTTGGCAAGCGTACTTCACTGTCCGTGACGTCAGTGGACAACTACCTTTCAGTGAATGCGAGAACGTCTGGACGGCAGTCGTCGACAAGGGCGTCGCCTTCGCATAGCTAGTTTCGCAGGCTACCCACATTGCTTAAGGACACCTAAGGGACTTAGCGTAGCACCACTATCACCGACCCTGGTAGCGCGGAAGTGGACCACCAGCTCACTAACCAAAAACCTACCAAGCGGAGATTTTTCTCCTGCTCAGCGGCGGGCTTCAAGCTCTCCCACCGCTTCCTGCTGTTTCAGTCTGTCTGCGGAAGCGTGGTCTGGGTGCACAATGACATCGGTGCGCTTGAGTTTAAAGGCGAAACACAGAAGTGCCCCTCGCTCCTACGGGGTGTAAAGGACAACTCGCAACAAGCGAGATGGAGACGTGTCATCTGGCAAGTTACCGTGTCAATTTACTTTGCGCACAGTCATGCCGGGGAAGCGCGGCGGCAGGCGTTTGGTAACCCATATTCTACACAACTGAATGTTAACTAACATACGGTCCTTTGGGTGGACAGCAGACAAATCAGTGGCTTTTCTGAAAATAACACTGCAGTCGGTATACGAGTCTTCGCAAAGCGGAGTATTTATTGTACGCGCCGTAGACGTCGGTGGTTTCAGTTTAGCATCCGGTTTTATAGACTATAAGCTCGTGGCTGAGTCCGACTGTAACCATTCAGTAGCAGTGGACTTTGAGGGAAATGGTGATAAGGCACCTGACGGACCTCCCACGTCTGCCTTAGGTTTTGTAATTTTTTACCCTCTATTGCTTTCTTTTGACATGGGCAGAAGTCTTCTGCTCTCACTCGCTACCAACGGAATCAAAGGTGCAATCCAATGATTCATTAATATTATGGGCGTTGCTATCAGGTTCACGGATTGTTGACGGTGAATAAACTGATGCAGCGCCTGGCAACTCGCCAATGGCTTCTACTATCTCCTGAGAGAAGAGCTGAGTGTTCTAGTTCCTTCACAATCCATTCAACCTTCCTGGCTAGCGAGGCAATCAGAGGCAGAAAGCTTGTAAAAGAAATAAAACTGCTCTTTACTGGCGTGCAACGCTCATTCTTGTGCACACGTATCGCCGTTAGCGATCAAGGAGTGGCCAAGTCTTTAATAACAAAAGGTTCATTATGAGAGACAGTCAATTTGGGGACCGTAGTGCTCAAGCCGGACAAAACACCTCTGCAAAGAGCGTTTGCATCATCCAATAAACTTCCGCTTAAGCAAATGATGGAACGTTCCCCCACCGTGACTGGGCTAGCCTACCCACTCCCAGTGGACCTTGATCTGTCGCAACAGCATGTGTACCAAACTGTGCCAAAGATCTACCGCATTGAACTAACTTCGACCAACACAGTAAAGAAGATAGCCCTCCCGTAGTACAGTATGAAGCTGCTATCTGCCGAGATGAATGTGATACTAATAAACGGAACGATTTAATCATGTGTGACACTGATACCGAACCTCTGACAGAAGAACCTATCGGCAACACATCCAACAAACTTATGAAAGCACCCCCTGACTAATAAGGAACACTCGTTCAATCGCCCTAAATGAAGGTGCATAAGAAGTTTGCCTCTTTCAGTTCCCACGTGCCGCGACATCGATCTAGTGCTCGTCCCAAAGAAACCAGGCAACCCAATCCCCCTGTGCCACCCATTAAGTGCTCATCTCAGAATAGACAGACTGCAACCTTTGAAGGCAATATCTAACAATTATGAACCACTGTGGGGGACTATGACTACTAACAAACAACCGCCGCCCCCAGCAAACCATAATTGCTTCCAACCTTAACACCAGCTGCTCACCATTTAAACGCCAATCTCCTCAGTCACGGCCAGAACCTGCGCGATACGCGCCCCACACTAAATCCAATCGCTAGCGATAACACGAGGAACCACGCCACTGTCGCACTACCCAACCCTCATACAAACCAGTATCTCATTCTGAGAACGTTCATTATAACACGGCCTGTTTGCGAATCCACACCCTACTAATAAATGCCGCTATTTCCGCGGTGCAAACAATCTCACTGTAACTATACTCAGTGGCAGGTACCCTGCTACAAACCTGCTCTTTATAGACCACTTCTAGAATTAAAGAAAGATTCCACCACACCCTCACTTGCCAAAGTTAATCGCCAGCGCCTTAGAAGCCTTTTAACGTTGACTAGACTGTATGACCCGTCATTATCCATTCCCGTTCCTTCTTTTATGGAACGACAGGCTACGGCTAGACCACCACTCACGAGACTACAGGAGGCGGCGGCTCTCTATCAAATTTACAAGCTCTTAAACGTCCCACAAGTGCCAAGGTGCAATTATTACCAACTCTTCCATCACCAACTGCAGGCTCCGGCTCACAAAAGCTAAGTGCACAAAATGTCATGCAGCAGCAACCCCTATCACCCCATGTGAAATATCTTAAAGTTCCCCTCCTACGCAACACAATGGCCCCGGAGGAACGACGGTGCATGCTTTTGCTTCCCCTAAAACACTGCTTGCCGCACCTATGGACTTATCTTCTACGCCTTTAACCGACGGCATAACCTGGAGCTTCACCATTGCATGTAAACAAGCCCACGCCCAACCTCGTATCCTAGTAGGGGGTACATAACTCACAGCAACCAACCCACAACTGGCAGAACTATGCCCCTCAGGACTGCTTAAACACCATAGTCCATCTTTATCTTCCAACGTTTACGTGCAACATATCCCTGCCAATACTATAGTCATCGCCAAAAGCCTTTCACCCATTCACGAACCTTTCTCCGCTGCTTCGTTTCAGCATGGTACCCAAACGGACTCAAGCCTACAAAGCGACTTGCTCTATGATAGCGCGGACACTGATAAGGCTATCCCTGCTACCATGAATTGCATACGGACTGCAAACTCAGCTGCGTTACATGACGACTCATATAAAGTCTTTCTCATCAACACGCTACCAATCACATATGAAATGCACCTTCTAAGACCTTTCATTCTGTTGTCCAGTCCGCATGTAGTACTAAAGCTTTTGATGCGCTGTTGCATATTCCAGGTAACACAATTTTCCGCAATGGATGTGCCAAGCAACGTGGTGGTGGATGTCTTATTTACGTCAACAAAGCCTTCCATGCAACAGCTTTCCCTGCTAGTACCGTGGGCAATCGAAAAATTCCCTTTGGATTTAATCTATCTGAGGCCAGCTCGACCTCGTTGTCGCCAGTGTGCCTAACCCACCTAATTCCTCCTACCCAATAAGTAAATAAATAGTTTATTTTCAAATTAATCAAAACACACCAAACCAGGCAGGCTTAACGTTTACATGTAATTATGTTTCGCAACAAACAGTTGCTCTGTATGTAATCGGCAGTTAAGCCAAAGTTGTACAAGCTGCGGAAATAGTAAAAGTGATCATAAGGAATGAAGTCGTCAAGGAATGAAGACACGTTGGGTGCTAGCTTGCGTAGTGCAAGCTGCCAAGTCACTACATGTGTAGCGAAAGAGATACATGCAGGCTGGGAGTATCATATACTTGAACGTGTCAAAAAGATATTGAATTATGATTATAGTCGACTTGCCAGTAGGTAGTTGTGGGCAGTGACTTTATTCAGTAGCGTATCACCTCCGCCATTTCGGAGGGTTGTTAAATGGACATTTGTGGCTTTTATATGGTGAGCGTTTGTCAGGCGAAAACTCACGACGTCCTGGAACACTGTCAGCAATCCTGTTGTGCACTAATCTACAACTGGTAGAGCAGCTTGCCGACTGCTTTCACACTTGGTTATCTGCGGTCAAATAACTTCCAGTTTCCTTTGTTGGTTACTCAGATTTCTTGGTCAGGGACGCCACGATCGCTGAGGCCAGTCTACAATGGACGATTCACAAAGAGTCGTCTTTGTGTGTCCGGGCCAGCAAAACGTCAGTTTCTTGGGTCTGGATTTTTTAGTGTATGTATACGTTTCAGGAGTGTAAAGGCCTCATGCCCAGATACCATTACTAGACAACGGTCGTGGCAGTTAGTGCAGTTGTATCCATTCGTTGTGCAGCGTGTTCTTTGTAGGGCCTTGTGGGTTATTATGTCCTGTCCCGAGTGAAGGCTTTGTTGCTCGGTCCAAACTCCAATCTCCTAGAAGTGGCGGATCTCGGAGCAAAGGGAAGGCAAAACCCTTTCATGAAGCATCATTAGTGCCAGCACGTTATACGAAATTAGGGGAGGTTTCCATATGCCCAATAATTCATGACTTGAGCAGTCCACTCCTTCCAGGTATATTGCCTTGGTTGACATTGTAATACGCATGATTGGACTCAAGGTGTGCATGCTCCAACGACAGGACTTAATACGCACTTGCTTTTATCCCGTGATAAATCATTGTTCATTGTTCATTGACCATCTGTTCACGAATGGCATACCGCAAGCATGGGCTAACGTGTTAAACAATCTTCAGGGTTGTGCCCAAAAGATAGTGAGGCTCACACTTTTACTTCCTAAATTGCATACTCGCCAAGTTATTGGGAATGTTTCACTAAGGCCTCTCCACCAACTCAGTTGGAAACCATTTTCCGTACTTCTCTAAACGGCACCACTGAATAACTTCTTATTGGCGGCACATAAAAATATAGCGACTTGTGAGCTTTATAAAAACCTAACGACTTGTTTGGACGCGCTTGCCCTAAATCACACCAAGCTAAGCAAAATACCGTCTCCGAATGACGCAACCACGCACAGAGTCTTTGCCAAGCTCAAGAAAATTCGCTTCACCTAGAACAAGATCAAGAACTTTTATCCCATAAATCGTATGAACAAAAGCTTGGCCAATTGGAGAAACTCGCTAAACATGGAACCGATATCAGCTGAGCACCGAGCGCTTGGTACCCACAACGAAGGACAATCTCTTGCTAGGCATATGCAAGTTTGAAACGACCGCCCCGATACACCCATTACCTCTCTCATACTCCCTGACAAAAGGATACTTATCGATGCAGTCAATCTACGCCATTACGTTAACCAACACTTTCGGTATTCGTGTACCGCCAAAGATTTGATAGTACCAGATAACAAACCTAAGTTCACTGACGCCTTACGACACACTATTGACTTTAGCTCCTGCAACATCACGCGAGCACTTTGTTCGCTGAAGATGTCACATAACCCTAGTCCAGGCAGTGTCTCCACTACACTGCTGAAACTTGGGGTCCGGACGTCTCAGTCCTCCTTCGTAATGTTTTCACCTTGTCTATGAAGTGCGGCTTTTACCCAAAAATTTGAACACTCGCTTCGGTTGTTACACAACACAAGCGCGGTATTTTCAACCTGTTGAAGACTACCGTCCTATCAGTCACACATCAATCACCTCTAGGGCAACGAGAGAATAATTTCGGAGAAACTGCTTGCATTCCTACTGCAGTATAACCTCATTAGGAGGTCAAAGCACGGGTTTATACCATCAGTGTCCTGCCAAACCAGCCAGTTTGAAGTTCGAACAACTTAACGCATTCCACAGACATGAGGCAGGCACTGGTCATTGTTCTACTTGACATGAAAAGGTCATTTGACCGAGTCTCATACAAGGGACAACTCACGAATTTAACCGCATTTGGCATGACAGGTAACCTTCAATCTCAGTTTGCATCCTACTGAAGCCACCAAACACAGTCAGTGCAACTGGGTAGCATTAAGTCGAAGCAATCTTCTGTAACCAGCGGTGTGTTCCACGGAAGCGTAATTGGTCCCCTGCTGTCTCTACTCTATATAAATGACGTTTTTCGAATTTTAAGTCAAGGTACACCATAGCTGTTTGCTGACGATGTGAAGGTGGTGTTTTCGTTGAATTCTGCTGAAACGCAAAACAGCCTCTCCCCCATTTGAAATGACCTCAGGGCACTCGAAAGCTAGTGTGGTTTATAAACGTGAATTGGCCCCCTCAACGTGCAAAGTTCTAGCTTCCAGGTGTTCCGTACAACCTAACACGCTTATACTTAATAGTACGTCTTTAGAAATCTACAATGCCGTTTGTGACCTCCGCGTGCACTACTCAAGCGCGCTAAACTTTGCTGAGCAAGTGTGCTATAGTTCTGCAACAGCTAGAGCAATTATTGGGTACACCTTCAAATCTATTCCCTTAAGGGAATCTAGACTCACTCTTTACAAATTGCGTGCTATGCCAATGCTGGAAGACTGTTCGCTAGTCATTGCCAAGTCAAGCAAATTCGATAGCTTTGCGCTCAAAATGGTGCAGCGCCCTTCTACTAATCGCTTACTAGGCCTTACTGCACTCTGTTACCAAGACCGGTGCAAGCAGCCCGGGCTAGGTTCCCTTTGCTTTCGCAGCCTTAAACTTATACTTATCGTCCTCTATAAACTCGTTAATGGCTCTAACTCATGTAGAAGCTGTTTTTTCCAAACTTTGGGCCATACCCGATACCCCTTACGTACAGACAGCACTCAGTTTCTCTATCTAAAGCGCACGGTTCCACACTTTTTAACTTCTTCCTCTGCAGATACGCTAACGTATGGAATAAGTTGCCAAAAGCCAGCAGGTAGTCTGAAAGTCTCATACTATTCTCCGTCTCTGTAAAGAGATTACTCACAATTCTTAAAGTAGCAGAACTAATGGGCGCCTGCTTAAATGCAGAGGAGTTATGGGAAACCAGGCCTACCCATATATAGTTGCACAACAAACTTAACGTACGTCTACCTGTCAATAAAAGCTAACTTTCTCCCTCTCTTTAGTACTTTCCTTTCATCCACACGTGTACGCCCTTCAACTGCCTACTGCATCTGCTCCGTATAATTCGTATTTGTATACCACTTCACCGTTACCAAGTCAAGGTTCGTCTAAGCTGTCTCGCCGGCTCTTTGGTTGGATCCAGGCGATGGAAAGATGATACCACCTGTATCCCCATTTCTCCGACAGCCTTATTTTCCTCAAATGATGTTGCTACTCTTCACACTATTTCTTAAAGCCACTTCATTTGAATCAGTTGCTTATCCGCCTATGCCACTTATCCAACTCCTAGCTCGCCTAGGTCGCTCGTTATTTGCCTGCCGCCATTAGTTTGCATTACCCGGCATAACTCTCCTGCTTCGTTACCGCCCTATGACCATAGAGCACTAGATGTCTGACCTATTACAGACCCACTACGTTTCTTTATCTCAGAACACGGAGGTTACAAATTATGGTTTACAGCAGACTCATCCGTAGGGTTTTCTTCTATCCTTAACCTGGCTTGCTGTTCTTTCTCACCCCTCCAAGTCAGACCAATTAGTAAATTTGCTTACATGGCTAAGTATTCCTATCTGGATCTACCTCACTTTGACAGTTGGATTTCTGCTTACCTGCTTGGTCTAGCCCAATGTAGCCTGCCACTCCTGCTACTATCTGATCTCTTTCAGATCCCTTAGATACAAGAGCGTCAGATTCAACGGATACGGTGCACCTTCCATCTACCATACCTCCTTCCCAAATCGCTGCTTCCTTCCACAAAAGTCTTCACTATATTTCTGGCCCAAACAGCCTCTTCTTTCTCCATAATCCAGTCTCGTCTGAGCAACCACACCTGTTTTCTGGCAGCTGCTGTACGACTGAGAACTCCTGACTCATGTTTGGCGCATCCATTGATCTTCTTTTACTTTGTTCTGATTGTTGCTCCTTCTCAATTTTCCTCTAACACCGTTGCAATCCGACAAAACGCTTATTGGGTTGAACCACGTATCTAACGGTCACTTCACCAGGCCTGCTTGTGGTTTGCCTGATGCGTTCGCCTTGAATTGCCTCACCTGTCTTTGATGTTTCCTTACTTCACTTTGGCCATTGTGGCTTAAATGTCAGGTTTACCGCATGCTCAACAGTGGAAAGTTGGTTTTGCTTTTTTAATTGGCTTGTCATTGCCTTCTTTTGTCCTTACCCATCGTCTCGTTTCTGCCACTACTTATTAAGCAACCTATTCCCGCGTAGGTCCTTTAGATGGCCGCAGAACACAAAAGATCAATTTTTTGCCCCTTTACAGCTATCATTTTCACCATGTTGTAAGATATATGACTTTTAAATTCACACCACGTGAGTGCACAGGTTTCCTTAGTGGTCACTTCTGCTCTCCTTTTTTAAGTTTCTCTTCTATTCCCCGAGGTCTGAAGATATCACCAGCCATGTACCAAGGATCCCAACTGGCCCGTGGGTTTGCGAATGGATGCACCTACAAAAAAAGTTAATCATATCAGGTCACAGGCACTCAGTAGCTTTCTGGTCTACTTACACCGGTCAATTGGAGCTGGATACTTTTATTCAGAGGATTGGATCAGCCATAGCCTGCATGCAAGAAGCCTTTAAAACAGTGGCTTACAACAACGTACCTGAATCAAACCATGACTACTTACCTGTGGTCCTACCGGTCAAGCGTTCAATCGATCCCGTATGGCATGTCGGCAAACTCAGTCTGGTCAATCGACAACAAAAATATGACCTCTTCGCGGTGCCAACGGTTTGGCGTCAGTGATCCAGGAGGTGGCGAGATTTCGTCTGGCAAGCGTTCTCCTTATACAAAGCCACGTATGTCTTTTAACCGCACTGCGACGAGGCTGATGTAACACGTTTCTAACAAAATTTACTGTCCCGCGATTATCCAACCAGCCACACTCCTACCATGGACCTCTCCCAACCCTTCTTACACTATCCACGTGCGCAGCCGCAATTGCAGTGGCACATTTTCAAACGGGTATAACAGATAGACACATGCACTCCCACATACATGTAAGAACGCACAGATTAAAGTGCATGACTAAGTTTCACCATCTTTTATACCCTCCCCGATACGAAGTTGTAAGTGTAGCCGAAGCGCGCCTACATAGGTTTGTCTTGTATAACAAGAGAATAAAGAATTTATTAATTTTATCTATGTAAGCTAGTGTAAACCATAGGGAACCAATGGTTACGAATATCGCACCGCTTGCCCTCGACGAATCTGTAATTGCTTTTGGACACCCAAATTTGCCGCACGACTACAGAGTCGTCGTAAAGAGAACCCGGCGAGTTTAAACAGCGCTTGACAACCATCGCGACGGAGATGGTTCAATGAAAGAATTGAATGTAACGGATAAGCAGCACAGATGTGAACCCTTTTGCGGTGACAAGCTATACAATCGACTAGAACACCAGCCGGAAGGACCAAGTGTTGCACCAGCGCCTTGAAATGAACTCACAATGTTACAAAGCCTAAGTGGACTCCAAGTATTTAACAACATGACCCTTGCGAGGAAGCGGACAACCATACAAGAATAACAGATGATCCACTGATCAGTTCAACTACACGGAGCGGATCCCAAAACTCGAGTCAAGTAAATCCGCCTTTGACTAATAGAAAACAGCACCCGAGGGGCGACAGGTAGCTAGCCAGCGTTCAGTGGTCAAGGTCAGACCAGGTGCCCAGAACGGCATAAGCTTCCGCCTAACGAGCGCCCTGCTTCTTGCACCGTCAAGCAACCAAGGGCTCCCAGTACCTCGACTTCCAATTGCAGTTCTTTCTTCTGAAACGAATACACTCATCCTTTATGAGTTCCGCAACAAGCCTCAATAAGGTTAAAATATTTCTGGAAAATGTTCTAAGCCAACTCTGCCTAGACTTACCTTGAAGGTGTCAACCGTTGTACAGTCCATCAATGAACGGGAAGTTCGTTCCAGCTGCCCACAATTGGTTCGGGTAGTATTTCATCCTGAAATCTAGGCAAAACCTACGATGCTTGCGCTATGAATGATGACCTCTCAAGTGACATGATGTTGCTGGCTCAAACAGGTCGGTAAGCTTGCTGCCGGTTTGGCCCTTCATTTTCCGAAATAGTTTTATTAGATCACGCTCAACCTACGCCATTCCACGGAAAATAATCCCAGGCTATTTATGCGTTTACCATACGGCTTTTCATGTTGGTCCACAAGCTTTCTAGTCGCCAGCTTCTGTAACTTTGCTATGCAAATAACATACTTCCTGAGATACGGCGCTCTTGATTGCCCACAATATTCGAAGTAGGGTCGTATCACCGCTTTGTTTAATGGGAGGAATACCACCGATCTAGTGTTACGTAAGGTCCACCTGAGGCGCTTTCTTGGCAGAGTGCTGCTGTTGTGCTGAAAGTTTGAAATAATTGAATGATGCTACTTAGGTTACTTACTTTAGAAACAAGCTGCAACATCAGTTGTCCAGTAGATGTTGACACCGTAATCCTATCATTGCTGGAAGCCAGTAGCTGGCATTTACTGGTGTTAAGAGTAATGAGAAAAGGCCCCGGTGACAACAACGGATAAAAGAACAAGTTTTTCGCAGGAAACTTTGCCAAAAGCAAGCGTTTGTCGACATTTTTGACGCAAAACGCAGCGACAGGACGAATTCCGATAAAGTTTGCACCTCATAGGTCCTTCAGATCACACAGAGATAGACTAGTCAAGCGTCCTACTTAGTGTCGCGGAAAACAATATTTCGGTACAAGGTGATTACAGTAAAGCCGCCTTTGCCAAATTAGAAACGGCACCCAAGAAGCAAGCGGAAACTGTATGGCGCCTATTACTGCGAATGTACTAGGTCGAGTAGGGTCCGTTTGCCAAAAGAATCTGCTTTAATAACAGTGACCAAATAATCGATGGAACAGTGTAATGTTTTCACCCTCTGACTTAACAAACGCTTCCATGACATACCTGAAAAAATTTTAGAGAAGAATTTTAAAATTTTAAACCGCGCGTCATGATGCAGTCGAATTACAGGCGCGATCGTTAGAGTCGATTATTAATGAGCATAATTTTGAAACGAGTAAAACGCTTAAAGAAGTGCCCGCTGGTTTACCACTTGTGATAGCGACGATGCAGTTGCCAAGCACTACTGCAAACTGCCGTGCTATTGCGAATGCTGGATATTTACCAGGCCGAACGATAAACCTGCTGCTTCGGCGTCTACGTGCGCCTCACAATGAATTGCCGTGCGCTTTGCGCTCATTGCTAGGTACACCACGTAGAGGCCCGGTTACTGTTGTTAAGCGTGGGTTCTTACGTGCCCTTTGGACTGAGTACATGAATACGTCGCGTGTTACAAACCAGTTCTGCTGCTGTTATAGCGAATTTGCAGCTGCGGCTAGAAATAAGTGGACTCACACAGTTTTGCAGTGCGTGGAAACAATTGTGACCTCGCATAGCTAGACTCACGGATCCGCCTTCATCCGTTTCCTTGTAGGGTCGTATTTGGGCTTTTCGAAACCTACAAATGTACTTGCGTCCCTACGATCAACCATTGATGAGCTGAGAGATGGCATGCATCTTGGAATCCGCAGATCTAAACAGGGTCCTTTGTCGACACTTACCTTGAAGTGTGTGATTGCGGATGCCCTTCCTCGGGCATACCTTCGACAAGTGAAGCAGGATTCCGGCTATTAAGCATGCCTGCAATATACCGTTACTGGTTAGTATGCAAATATATTAACATTCATAACGTCGCGGCACCGATAAAGTCACAGCCCATAACTTACACTAGCAGGTCAACTGAATTCTCATAGGATCGTTACGCTGGGACTTCTACATCTGTATACACTGTTGTCGTTTTACATCCTACCATACGTTGCCCTTTTCCTTCCTTGTGTGCGGGCTCTTCCATTACCTTTCAGTGGATCATTCAGGTTTCTCAATCTCTTATTAGCTGAGGTCCCGTATCTCATGACAGCCAACTTATTGTTTCGCATTTTCAACATTGTACAGTTCCAATCATGGATATATGAACAATTTTCTGCGTTACTGTTACAATTGCATTATAATGTTTGTACCGTTGTACATATCTGATCATGCCTCCATGAGCGTGCCTCGCATAGTCGAGAATAAAATATTTATTTATTTATTTATTTATAGGTGTGCAGGTAGATGATAACATGACTTTCCCACTGGACATGGGCACCTTGCCAAGGCGTGGTGAAGATATTCACCTGCGTCTTTAAGCATATTCCTTTTTGAGGCTCCTCATGGAAAGGATAATCAGCTTCCAATTGTTCATTTGTTCTACGAGCTTGGCGGTTTTCTCGCAAACGTTTCACCACTATGCAAGGTGGCATCCTCAGTGCAGTGATATGTAGCGTACAAGCTTACTAAATGAATCCTCCCTCCATGATCGACCTGCTGGTGACTTCGAACGTGGTAGTGTCGATTTTAGGTCTCGTGACCTCTACCCACTCTCCCCAAGGCTAAAGTCGGCGCCAGATTTGTTCTGCCTCAAACGGCGTGAAAAAAGGTTCTTTATTGCTTTCTGTCGTAGTGGTTCGTATACTGAATCGATGTCCACACGCATGTTGATTGAATGTTTCGTTGAGAACCAAGCTTCCACGAATTCTCCTTCTTTTCTTGTTTCACCCCGTGCCAGGACTTCAGCTTTGCTCCAATCGAACCTATGTCCTTCTTCATCTACATGTATTGAAACTAGCGACGATGCATAATGCTTTATACAGGCTCTCTTGTGTTCTTGTATCCTTGTTACCAATTTTCTTCCCGTTTGGCCAACATACTCCTTTTCGCAATCTCGGCAAGGTATTTAGTATACCACATTGCGTTGTTCATGTGCTTGTAGTTTTTGTTTTGGTTTTGAAAGGGTTTTTCTCAACATCGCAGTTGGTTTGTGTGCGACGATGAGATGATGCTGTTTGAATAGTCTGGCTGCCATTTCCGATATATTCTTCATATAAGGCAGAACAACCCGTTTCTCCGTTGTCGTTGTTGTTGTGTTTGTTGTTGCCGCGCTGTTGTTGTTGTTGTTGTTGTTCTAGGCTGTATGTTGACGTTGTTGTGATGCAGACACCTTCGGATGAAGCTTTGTGGGTATCCGTTGAGTTGGAAACATTTAAGTAGGTGTTTTTCTTCCTTTTGTTTTGCTTCTGTGGTACTACAGTGTGTTTGCACTCTGCGAAATAGTGTCCGCACACAGCTTACTTTGTGGCATTTCGGGTGGTTGCTGTTAAAGTTCAGAATTTGGTCTGTGTGTGTGTGCCTTTTCTGTAGACCGATGTTTGCAGCTCGCCTTCCATAGTTCTTGTTACTAATGCATCCAAGAAAGGGAGCTGCCTTTCCTTCTTCAGTTCCATTGTAAATTGGATCCCTTCCATGGCGTTATTCAATAGCTGTAGTGCGACTGTTATTTGGTTGTGTCTGATTAACACAAAGGTGTCGTCCACATACCGAACCCACGGTTTCGGATTGATGAGTGGTAGTACCTCTACCTCCAATTTCTGCATAACCATCTCTGCATTGAGCCCTGACACAGGTGATCCCATTGGTTCGCCTTTCAGTTGCTCGTAAAACTTTCCAATGAATGAGAAGTGGGTCGGCAAACACAAGTGGAGTAGTTTACATAAATTTTCGGTCGTCATTTTGCCGATTTGTTGTTCACTGACCTTCAGCCGTTCCGTGATGACCGCTATTGCTGTCTGCAAGTTGACAGACGTGAAGAGTGCAGTCACGTCGAATGATATCATTGCTTCATCATTATCTACTCGCAAGTCTTTGATCTTTTGCAGAAACTGCTGGGCATTGTTTATGGAATATTGCGATCCATAGTTTAAATGTTTGAGGCGTCTCTACATTTCTTTCGCCAGGTTGTACGTGGGTGTTCCAGGGATAGATACGATAGGCCGCAACGGTGCATTATCTTTGTGCACCTTTGGGAGTCCGTAGAATTGCGCGATTTTCGAATCGCGCGCTCTCATCCTCTCGCGCTCTTCTTTCGTGATTTGCTTCAATTCCTGAAGTTGCTTCAATGTTTTGTTTACTTTGTTTGTCAGCTGCGAAGTTGGATCGGTGTCGACGCACTTGTAGGTTGTTGTGTCATTCAAGAGACGTGCAGCCTTCTCAATGTACCCCCTCTTTTTATTATGACACTCATTCGTCACTTGTCAGCTGGTAGGATAACCAGACATGAAAAAGAGGCAATGAATACCCTGAAGTTTGATGAAACAATCTGGGGATCTGAAAGATCCCCAGGGTTACTCAGGTAGACCTGGCTCATGCGGGCTTGTTGTAAGCTTTAGAAAAGCTTAGAGGCTTAAAAAGTGCTAAACTCTATTTTACTGGTTGTTTATGTGGCTCAGTATCCACTGAAAATGGTAAGCTGTGGCCTTCTAACTGTGAGTTAATTACAAGCTCCCCTGAATTCCCATGTAGATATAATATACATTGCTGGATTTCTAGCGTTTTCGCGCAAGATCATCCCTTATTGGCATATATTTGTCATGTATGCCTGCAAAGTTTACGTTTCGGCCACCTGCGCAGTCCGTAGTTGTCGAAGGGTACTACAGGCTAATTAGAGCATTTCTGGATAGCTATGCCTATCTAGAACATATGCCGCTTCCCTACATTTTATATTTTCTTTTCTTTTTTCTGCTATCTGCTTGCAAAGCAGAAAGCCATTTTTAGCGAAAAATAAAAATGGCCTTATTCGTAGACCATCATTTAATTGCAAATAACTCGCAAACTACCGCACGTATTGTGTTGCTTTTACGTTCAACGTATTCAGGCGCTAAAGCTGGTCCAGACTAGTGTAATTTTGTGCCACTTTAAGCGGTATTCTAACTGTAGAAAGGCTTTTTCTTATATCTGAGAATAACTCAGGTTGAAATTTTTCGCCGGAGGGCAATATCAGCGTAAGAAAAGTAGGGCTGTATTTTTTTGTTAATTGATATTTTTCTACTGAAGCACGCAGCTCTATTTTTTCTCTTAACAAATTGTTTCTATTTTTGTCCGCATTTATCGGAATTGTTTTCAACTTTTCGTATGCCTTATAATCCCTTCACTCATTTCTTCCATGTGCGCACAATTAGGGCAACTGAGTGGCTAATTAATGTGCGATCAATTTAAAGTGCACTTTCGGCGAATTGGATTCTGTTCCAAGGAGAAAAGGCACAACTACACCTCCGCGAAGTTTTCACAAAAGAACATGGAGTTCAATGTCGCCCGCAGGAACCAGAAACATGTCAACGTGGGCGCCTGCGACCCAGTAGCTGTATATCAAACAATGCCAATGCATTTGTAATTGCTGACGATGAACATATACTTATATTTTACCTACTTCCATACAATAGCATCGGATTTAGGTAAGCATTGATCTGAACCCTTTAGGGTGCAGCCTCTAGCAGGTCTAGAAGTATACCTATTTATATTTATATTTATAAAAACGATGTGTCAGTGGCTGGTGTAGCCATATCATTAAGACGTTTGACCACATGCTGGATTCCTAGAGTTTCAATAGGTAAATGATCGAGCGAGCGATTAGAATGAAAAACATTCCAGAAAAAGTAGGAGAGCAAACAAGTGACTACATTCTTACATGTGGCCAACAATGACTACCTGCTGTCAAGAAGAGTTAACGCGCGTAAGACGAACGACGCATAACGGCGCGCTAAGGGAGAGAAGAGTGGCCGGCAATAGAGTTCGGATTAAGTCTTCAGTTACTAGTGGATCCTACGGTGGCACAGAATAGGTCAACCAACCAGATGAGCTGTGACTCAGACAATCCAAGAGCATAAACTGTATGAAAAGAGCGACTGCTAGCGAACTCCGGATATCCGCAAAGTTGAGTTTAGGCTATGGCGTCTAGCTGCTGCTAAGCAGAGTTAGCGGCTCCAAAAAAGGATGTATCAGTGTCTGGTGTAGCCATATCATTAAGACGTTTGTCCACTACTGGACACCTACAGTTTCAATGAGCAGACAAGAGAGGCAACGGAGCAACTGTGCACAGACCACTAGATTTGTGTTTTGTGACGTAGACAGTCTCAGAGAGTAAGGGAGAGTAATTTGGTAGCGCCTGTGTCCGATGTTTTGGGTTTGCAGACTTAGAGGTGCTCTGGGCTATGTTCCCAAAGTTCATCTTCCGGTATATTGGTGCTAAAGAGCTTGCATGTAGGCAGGGTAGCAAGGTGTCTATGTAGGGCTGATCAGAACTGTGCAGTATTCTCGGATGCTCTAACTTGTAGTGGTAGCCTGTTCCAGACCCCAGCGAATCTGTAGAGAAAGCGGTTGTTACGCAAGTTAGTGCGGGCTGTGGGCAGGGTAATGGTTAATGGTCTATGGCGTAGTGGATACCGAGAGTCACCGTCATGTTGAATAAATCCTTCAAGGTTCGTATTTGGGTTGCTTATCGTCTGGAATAAGAAGGAGAGGTTGCGTCTCATTCTTCGTAACCATAAAGGTTCAAGACCAAGAAGTTTACGACGCTCACGGTAGTTGAGAGTAGAAGGGCAAAGCAGACGCTTTGTGAATGAGCGTCGTACTTTCTCAATTGCTATTCGGTCACTCTTTCTGGTTGCTAAATATTACTGAGCAGTATTCCAGCAGAGGTTTGGCGCATACCTTGTATAGGTTGAGTCTGGATCCGGTTATGAGCATTCTCTTGCAGATATGACCAATGAGGTATCTGGCTTTCGCTACACTATAGCTAACTTGTTCCGAGAAATTTAGTGAGCTTGAATAGTGTACTCCGAGATCCCTTACGGTTTGACAGATGGCTAGTGAGACGCCATCCAGGGTTAGCACACTAGGCGGCACAGTGCATCTGTACGACAGGACGCTGCACTTCGCAGGAGAGAAGTCAAGCCTCCATGTGTTGCACCAAGAGTCTAATGCTTTAGGGTCATTTTGATTATTAAGGAGACCGCTCCTTAGGTTACCCGGGTCAAAGGAGTGTACGACTTTGATATCATCGGCAAACAGGTACGTCTTTCCATATTCAAAGACTTGAAATACGTCGTTGATGTAAAGTAGGAATAGTATAGGGCCCAGTACACTTCCCTGGAACACACCACTCGTAACTGGTTTCGATGAGGATTCGAAGTCTGCTAGTCTCACCGACTGTGTTCTACAGGAGAGATAGGAAGAGAACCAGGAATGCAACTGGTCCGATATATCGTAAGAAGCCAATTTAGTTAGCAGTCAATTACCAGGAACTCGGTCGAACGCTTTTTTCATGTCCAATAATATGATGATCAGAGTTTACCTACAATCAACCATGGATGTAACATTGTTCAGGAACTCCAGCTGGCAGGTTTGACAGGATTTAGGCGGGAGGAATCCATGTTGGGATTTGTTGATGAGATTACGATGTGTCAAGAACCGTAGGAGCTCTTCCTTGACGATCCTCTCCATCTCCCTTGAAGCGAATGAGGTGTGACTAATGGGTCGGTAGTTTTCAGTGTTTTGACGGCTTCCCCTTTTGTGTCCTGGCATGAACACTGCATGTCTCCAAGCGGAGGGAAATGTTCCATGTTTAGTGGAAAGGGTAAAGATGTTAAGAAGGAGGACGGATATATCCTGGCTACCTAGAATTAGCAGAGCCAATGAGAGGCCATCAGGTCCGGCATGGAAGGATAATTTGAGGGCTTGAACTTCTCGAGTAATGGTATGTAGGTCAAATGGTACTGCGTGTAAAGTATCATGGGTGCAACTAGGAATATTAAAGGGCAGGGTCAGGGTAGCAGAGGTGAAAGAGTCGCAGAAGTAGCGCTTCACGACCTCACATATTTCAGCTTGGTTACTGGTAACTGAGTCGTTTGGACGAACAATCGAGTCAATCGAATTCAAAACGTGGTTGCTTCTGCGCCTCAGCAGGGAATTGAGGGCTTGGATAGGGTTGATAGAGTTTAGGGCAGTGTGTTTTTCGGACAGATTTGCGGTAGTTAGTGAATTTCTCCACTTTAACAGGACTTCATTGATGCGAATAAGGAGGAAGTAATCTTGGGTCCTGCTGTACTTCGAACGTAGCTTTATGAGCTTGACAAGGAGTTTGCGAGGGGGAGCTGCGTCCCGCTGTGACTGTATTGCTTTTTGTTTCGTTATAGGTGCAGGTATATCCAGGCAGCAAGTGAGATTTCTATATAGTACAGAAGAGGCAGTGCCCGCATCTGTAGCCAGAAAGAATGCATCCCAAATGATGGATCTCCGACGTAGAGCAAAGTTTATCCAATTGATGCGTTTGAAGGGCCGAACAGAACACGCTGTTCTAGCCAATGGGGGACGAGTGTTGGGTAGTTGGAAAAAGGGTTTTACAATTTTGTGATGGCATCCAGGGAGATTATCAAGCACGCTAGCAGATACGTGTGCAACTCCTCTGGTAAAAAGTAAATCTAAGGTGTTATTGTGCCTAGTGGGTGCACGCACGTGTTGTGTCCACCCGAATGCACATGTGCCGTCCACAAAGTCACGGTATTTGGGTGGCGCAGGTTGTGTTTGCCAGGCCACTTGTGGCATGTTGAAGTCACCACCGATAATATTATAGTGGTTAGGCAATAGGGATACTTCTGTGAAGAGTTCCACTAGACTGCGTATACCGATTGTGCTAGTGTGTGGAGGAGTATACAGACGGGCAATTAAGATCTCGTGCTGTCCCCTACTGGTCTGAATCCAGACCGAGTCTACCCGAGTGCCGATTAAAAGTTCTTGAAATGATGGCGTCCCAAAATCGTCACGCACATAACTGAGGCATCCGCCACCACGGTGGTTGGTACGACCATCACTGAAAGAGGTGTAGCCCGGGATTCGTGGCTGTATATCAGGAGTGTTAGTACCGTGCCACGTTTCTGTGATGAGCACTACCTGGGGGCCGGATAGGATAATGAGGGAATTGATAATCTGCATCTTATGCTTGATGGACCTTACGTTAATGAGAAGTAGAGTGAGTGCCTCGTTACAGGATTGGGCATCTGCTGTATTATCAGAGACAGTGGTAATCTGAGTAGTCTGCGTGGGTATAGTTGCTGTTGTTCCAGAGGGAGTTATAAGAGTCATAAGATTACAGAGATTAGACAAAATCTTACTGTCCACGTCATAATAGAACAGGTCGGGTTGTAGGAGGGGACTGCTTGGTTACCATGCTAAAACGAAGCAGCGCAGATAGGTTTGAGAGTGTGGGGAAGGTTATTGGCGATGGCTAAAGTATTGGCAGGGATATGTTGTACGTAAGCAGTAGAAGATAGCGATGGAGTACAGTGAGTGTGCAGCCCTGAGGGTTTCTGATACTCCATATGTAATATGCGCACGATCGAGCGTTCTGTGGGCTTCCTGTTCCGTGGGCGCACGTTGGTCGTAGAAGATCGTGGGGGTTGCTGTCTTGCTACTGAGACGCTGACGCGCTACACGAGAGTAGCTGATTAAAAGGATAGGTTTCCGTACTGGTGTGTTTCATTTGAGTAAGCTAGCCGTATCTTTTACCTGGTTATGCAAGCTGTTTGTCCTTGAATGGAGAGTACATATCGTTGCGGCCGAGCGCCTTCACCCGGTTGCTCCCACTATACCCGAAGTAAACCTGCCGAATACTGCACTCCTGAAGGGTCTTGTGGAGGACCACAATTTCCGAATACAGTACACAGTCATCCACAATAGATAGCGAACGTCTCCTCTGCTAGTGCCGTTTCAACGACCGATGGCCATTAACAGGTCACCTCGCTTTGTGTCACAGTGTTACTTTTAGAACACTAAGTCCCGAAGCGTTTTGGTTTAAACAGCTTCTTCAATAATTGGCCCATCCTGCAACACGTCACGCACCAGATAGATGACGTCAGGTTCGATCTCGACCGAGGTAAGCCACGCGTACTCAGGTTCATGCCAATGTGCATCAATTAGGCGTGAGAGAGCACCCGGATGACTAATAAAAGAGTTGTCTGATAGAGGTTCTCTAATGCATATTAGTTAGGTAAGAGCCCAACTTTGTAGCCGGTTTACTGTGTGGGTCGAGCTGACATTTTCAAACCAAAGACAGCCAGAAAGGTTTTGTGAGCTGTCAGAAGTTTACAGCGGCGGCCGTACCGCACTTTGCGGAATTACTTGACTGCGTACACTGTAGCAAGCGATGCTTCTTCGAACTGGTTGTAATTGCTCTCAGCCATCGTAAGTGTGCTGGCGACGTGGGCGATTGCTTTCTGAGATCCTTCGGAGTGGGTGTGTAAAATTATTTTTCAAACCATGTGGCATGATACATCCGCTTCTTCTACAATTTCCTTGAAGGGGTAAAACTGAGTTATCTGCACGTTTGAAGTCGCAATGACTTAAACCCTGCGAAGGCGTTCTGGCATTCTGACGTCCAGTTCCAAAGTTTGCCCTCGGTTAGTATATTGTTTGCCGTGGCACGCAAGCAGTGCACCTCAAGCAAGCATGCGCTCTGGTGGCAGATGAGCCCACAAAAGTAACGCAAGGACTGTAGAGCTGTTGGTGGCGGCCATTTGCTTAAGGCTTCCACATTTGTCGAAAGTTTCTTTCTCAACTTGTGCAAGGATAAAGCTGAGGCATTTGATGATTAGCCTGAAAATGTGAATTTTTCCTCAATGATCCCAAAACCGCAATACTCTATACAACCAAGCACGTAATCCAGGCGGTTAAATAGCTCTTTCGTTGTTCGACCTTCCAAATATGCAGCGGCTTCAGATACGCCCGCTAGCATTTTATCCAGCACTATTTGGAAATGGCTGGCGCAATTTTTACACCTTAGGGCAACTCGTGATAGTGGAACAGCCTTCGAGGATTATTGCTCAGCAACAACTTTCTCGTCTCTTCTCCTACATCCACTTTAGGGTAGTGATCGGAGAGCTCGCGCTTTGCAAAGCCGTTATTGCCATTCAGTTTTGCAAAGGTATCTACCGGTACGGGTAATGGGCATTCGTTATCGTCCATCGCTTCCTTGAGTCCAGTTGAGGAGTCAGCGCAGAAGCGTAACTTGACATTTGCCCTCTTCAGTGGGACGCTAGGTGCGGCCCATGATAAGTAATTAACGGCTGTGGGAACTACGGATGGTTTCGGTCTATCGAGGATTTTAGCAACGGTTGACGTTGCTGCATATTGTACAAGTCTTTTAGTCTTGAACATCGGAATTTGACACCTGTTCGCAGGCCAAGCGTTGCCTTGAATTTCGTACAGTCGCCCAAGCCATCTTAAAGGAAATAGACATTTTCGCTTTAGCCAATGTGTCCTTTCATCGACGGACTTTAATGATGGGACTGGACATTGTCGGACTGGATTGCAGTGTTGCTTTAAGGAAACAGCAAGCAGTCGTAACTTTCCAATCTAGTGACGACAAAGAAGATTTAAACCCGGCCGACTTGACCTGTAGCACGTTTCCGACTCCTCCATACCTTTGCATGCAAGCTTTCCAGTTAGTTCGTTTGCTAAGTTTAACGTGCTGCCGGAGGCATTATACGCAATTTTGTGAAACTCGACTACCTTTGGCCGCTTTATGTGCATACATGGCTTCATGGAAATAAGCCCGCTGTCCTATGCCTGTCGAATTGCGATTTCCTTGGGCTCCCATTAATCAACACTGCTGAATGGGATAATCTCAAGCCACCCAGCTGGCACCACGTGTTCTGTCGACTAAAAATGCACTTTGTAGGACTAATTAATACTAGTCCGAGGCGGTGCGCGTAAGTAAGCGCGGATATCAGAAGGCAATGTGAGCAGGACACAGCGGAATTTATTCGGTGGACTACAATAAGAGGTGGACGGATGAAGCGAGGCAAGGGAGTACTCGTGAGCGCGGGAACTTACAAGGCAGTTGTGTATTGAGCCGGTTGTAAAATTAAAACAGAGTGTGCAATATACAATCGGTAAACAAGTAATTTGTACATGAAAGATAACAGTTACCTTTACGTGCGCTGCGACTTGCGGATTAACTTTGGGTGGCAGAGGTTTGAGACTAAAGTTTGCAAGCAAATACGAACGGATATGTCAGAGGGTGGAACAAATAAGCTTTAAATGCTGCTTTTTAGTATTCGACGATATAGTATGAGGCGGTTAAGTCGATAGTTGTCTATATTTGTGTAGTGCCTTGTTGCCGGAGATCGCCTTGGGCAATTCGGCTTCCCATATGTCCCGCTACTTTAGGGAAATTAGTAAGAGCTTTCTGCCAAGGAGAATTCCACTGCAGTTGCTGACGCCCTTTTTATTTTTGGTAGCTTGTTTCAAACCTGCGCCTATCTACCAAGGAAGCAGTTTGAACAAACTTTGCCATGTGTCTTAAGAAGATGCAGTGATTGAGGTATCTTGCATGTGGGTTATTGTCTCACCTATTGGTTGGAAAAGTTCGTCTATGCAGTTGTACTTTTCTGAATGTTTACAGTGGGATACAAGGTTTGCTTTAAGTCTGCGTAGCCAGAGACTTGCAGTGACAATGACATTTTACTCCATCAAGCATCGCCAGCAGACTTGTACACTTTTTGTTTTACTTTGCACTCTTCCAAAGCCTATATATATCGGAATGCATTTTTGAACTTGGTCCGCCATCCTGCCCGCGCGTTGCCGCCTGTTGCGCTCCAACGTGGGGTAGCTCATTGCTTCACCACTTTCTTCCACTGTCCTCAGGCTATAGTTACATAGCTATTGTACTGTGCTGTTTTTTCAAGCCAATTTTTATATCCTGCAGTCTTCTGTCTTATTGTGCTACGGATTTCTTGTGTAGCATTCGTCAGGGCGCTATATAATTGGTGACCCCGACGTGACAGAAACACGCAACCTTCTGATCTGGAGTCAGGCAAAGCCGGGTTGCGAAGCGGTTGGCAGCGCTATTGATAGGTGAATATAGATGGCCCAATGAAGCTTTTAGTGTGAGACCGCTGGACTTCGCCGATTCGCATCCTCATCACTATTACGTGAATTGGAGATAAGTAACGCGCAGTACACTAAAATAGGTTTAGCGCATACTTTGTACAGCGTGAGTCTAGACGCAGTCAGGCCTATCTATTCAATTTATACTCAAAAATAAATCTGGCTTTGGCTGAGGTAAAGCTGGCTTGTCGGAAAACATTAGTGAACGCTAGTAAAGCCCACCGAGGTCACGCACCATGGAGCCCATACCTAAAGAGGTGCCTTTGAGTGTTAGTGAGTTGATTGGTACGGAGTTCGTTGTCCTTGCTGGATAGTTTACTTCACAGCTTGGCTGTCTTTTGCCATACGAACCCTATTTAGTGGTCAGAAAGCACTCGATAAGGACCAAGTTGTAAACGGAAAAGCTTCTGGCATTAGGCGTAAACAAACATCTGTTTCTCTCGTGCACTAATTTCAGGCGCACAAAGAAGCATTCCGCAACGTGGCGTTTCAGTTCGCCAACACAACCGTGGTTCCAAATCGCTCACATTGCAAGCAGCTTCAGATAGCGTGGCAGCGTAATGGATTGTGGATACTTTTGGTCCATGTTCGTTGGCTCAGCATATGCACTGGTCGGCCCAGGACTCTGCAGAAGTTGTGACAGTCCCGAAATAGGACACATCGCAAGCTTGGTGTAAACAGCGTAACTGATTCCAGTTTTAAGCGCTATTTTTCTTCACTGGCGGACGCACTCCGTCGCAATCCACCGCAAAGCATAAAGCAACACTGGACTTGTATACAGAAGAAGATGACCATTCCTGAACAGTAAAGCTGCAGCCTAGTTCGACGCATCTAAAGGACTTGGACCTTTACTCGCACTGGAGCCTTTCGATTGCCGCAAAGATATCCCAGTGGAAGCAACTTGCAACGTACGGCGTTGTTCGGTCTACCGGCTGCCCAGGTAAAGCTTTTGTAAGGATTGAGATGCAGGGCGGTTAGAGCGTGCGTTAGAGATGGAGATCGTTGCCCACCCTGGCAACACAAGCACGCATTTTCAACTCGCTCGGTCCGCTAGCCTAAAGAGCACGGCGAAGTTATTTGCAAGGCTGAGGAGTAGCCGCCCACCAATCAACAGATACTTTTGGACTGCTGGGCCCAGCACTTGTATTCGCAATTACTGGCCTCTACGGTCTAGCACTACATGCAGTACACCTTGTTGTCTACATGGCTCGTCCCATTGAATCCGCCCAGCAAAGCGGAAGTCTGCATCGAGATTCGAGGCATGAAGCGGCTCAAGGCTGCCGGCTCGGACGGACTACCTACGTAGCTGTTCAGATTCAGTGGTGGGGCAATCATTAACCAACAGACATGGTGGTGCGCAAAAGCTGACATTGGTTGATAGCGCAAATCCATTGGGGCGAACCAGTTATTGTTCAGATTTTTAAGCAAGTCACTGGCAGCTGCTTTAACTTTTTCACTAGACACGCTTCCGTGATATGCACATTACTGCTCCACAAACCGTCTTGCCCAACGGAAGTAGACACAAGGCATCCTTGATCATGCAATAATAACGGCTTAACCGTCGTCAAGTAAACGTTGATAAACGTTAGCTGGACTTGTCGCTATTTATAGGTTCTTAACCGACTTGGGAATTCCGGAATTACAAGCTTAACTTCCATGGATATTATTTTCCCTAGGTTTGGTGGGCACGTTATGTGTTTGGCCGTCAAGTGCAGAGACAAGAACATTAGAGAGCGCTGATACGCAACGACGGTTGAGAATCGCTTAATCGCTTAAATACTGGGCTTTCTGAACAATTCTTATTTTCATCCGATCACTTCCCATCTTAAGGTATTTTCAAGGATTTGCGATGAATCCCTAGGATTATTTTTAATTCTCCGGCGCGGTGATCTTTCCTGTCAGTGTATCTCCCTGGCAGAAGTGCCTTAGAACGAGGGTCCGACAAATATATATAAATAGCTAAATAAACAGGCACATTTCATAACTTGCTAGAAGCTGCAGCCCTTAACGTTTTAGATCAATCTTTACTTTAATCCAATGCTCTTGCAATTAAGTAAGCAAAATACGAGCATGTGTTCCTAGTTTGTAAGTAACAATGCATTTACATTGTTTGGTGTGTAGCTAATGGGTTCCTAGACGCTCACCTTGAAATGGTTTTGATTGCTTCGTGCGATATTGAGCTCCTTGTCGTTTGTTAGGAAAGTTGCCAAGAGCTGTAGTTGTTGCGAGTTTCTTTTGTACAGGATCCAATTTGCCACAACGGCTCATTAAATTCATTGGTCATTTCGGTCAGCTCAGTCTCCATAATTATTGGCGCGCACATGGAAGAACTGAGAGTGGCGGAATTATAAGGTGTACGAAACGTTAACAAATACTTTGAGAAATGCTGCTGAAAATACGCAGGATTTGTTAGAAGACATACAAAGGCGGAGTATTTCACTAAAATAATACAAGTTAACCAAATATATAGCCAAAGGTTTCTTGCGCTGATAATGATTTCTAGCGTTAAATTTCAAAATGAGTGAAGCACAGAAAAGGAAGCCTGCTCTAAGGCTAGCATACTGCGTATAATAGCACATGAATGGGCTGCTCTGGACAAGTTTTAAACGCTGGTTCGGATTTCTTGCTCAATTGTGCGCAATCTTCTATGGGTTTCTTCAGCAAGTTGAAGTTTCCACCAATACGTTTAGCGGGCGGTAAGCAGGCCTTGCTTTTTCTGGTTGGCTCAGGGATAGCCGTAACTGCTTTGCATGCTGTGCCCAGATCATTGCACCCGCGTGCCAGTCATGCATGACATTTATGCGCTTGTAAATACATAAATACATAAATATTTTATTCTCGAATTCAGCGAGCCATACCACCACCATTGGGTATGAGCAAAATTTACAAGCAATAATGTGGCGCAAAAGCTACATTACAACGCATGTAATTAACTGTGGTCAAAAGCTGTACAATTTTCAGCAACGGTCGAAGCACGCATGAGGAGAAAACTTATCATTGGAGTGCCATTAAATGGTTTCACGTGTGCGTAGAATAAATGTAAAAGCACAGTAGGTGAAGTGGGGACACAAATGAGGACTGAGTGTATCTTTGTTGTACGTGACAGTAAAATAATGAAAGATTGCCAGTCGGTATTCCAATGTGTAACAGTGGGCAGTGATATTATTCAGGGGCGAGTCAAGTCCGCCACGTCAAAGTGTTGATAAACGGACATTTGTGGATGTGTATAGGAAGAACGCTTGCCAAGCGAAAACCAGCCACGTCTAATCACCGGTCCTAGCGTCCATTTCGCGTGACCTCTCCGACAATCACTCACTAGCACTTTCTGTCCAAGTGCGAAGGCTCGTTTCTTTGCTCCAGGCCACCCGTTACAACCCTATTCGATACTGCAGCTTATATCATCAACAGAGGGTTTCAAACGCGTCGCATGGCCTTGAATGGCATGCGGAGCTTCCAATTAATCATACCTTGTTCTGGTGCAACTATGTCCGGCATTTATGGATTGGGTGTTGATCGGAAGAAGAGAAGGAATCGAACTACCATCACCTCCATACTCTCTCACATTGTGATTTATAGAGAGCTATCCTGAACATGTCAACCAACCTTATGCATTGCGAAAGAAAAATAAATTTGGATCCTGTCTCACCAAAGCTTTCATTCAACTGCGACACTGCTTCGTCAAACGTCAGGTCCTTAGGCTGTTTGGGAGGAGTGCGGTTCATATACCTTGAATGCTAAATTTTTCGAGTTTGCTAAATAACAGCCGCACCTCCCAGGAGTCATAATGACGAAGGAATTCGTCCGGAACCTGCTTTCCTAGCGCTTGAACCAAGTTTCGCATATGCATCCACAACCCGCGTTATAATTGAATTCAAAGATTGCATTCTTGAGAACCGCAACGGAACTCGCCTGCCTGTCCCGCGTCGCTGCTCCCGTTGACTGCAACCTCCAGCACTGTGTCAATGTTTCGAGCATTTTCATTTGTGCCTTCCTTCGAGCTTACAGTTGGAAAAGCAGCTTTCGAAGTTGCTCAGCAAAAAACATAATTAACTACCAACTTTGTTCCCTTGCAATGTGTTATAATCTTCTCACTAGATACGATTCCGAACTACGCACTTCATTGCTCTACAAAACCTCCAGCCCAAGCGAAGTAAAAAGCAAGACACCAATGACCTTGACAAAATAACGGTTTAACCGTTGTCAACAAAACACTGCAAACTGCCGCCAACCATGTCTGTATCCATAGGTCCGTCAAGTGCGCTACTAGCGGGATTTCAAGTACATACCGTTGTCCTTCGGAAGATTGAATAAATGTGACGCGCGAATTTGAGTTGCTGCCGTGGCACCGGGAACAGCAAAGGCCCTGATATGCAAAGTTGAACCATTGTGATGGCGCAATGTGAAGTAAGTACAAAAGGTATGCGAAGTTTAAAGGAAATTTTTTCTTTGCAACGGTATGCATTTGGGCTTTAATTTGTGGTTAGGTAAGAGCAAAAAATGAGCGTAACTAAGAAAAGTGCATGTTGTAATAAGCACTAGCTTAGCACGGGGCAATGACACACTCATATGTGAGCATATTCACGATTAGATTTTATGCAGTAACGGGTGTTGTTCTATTGCATTAGAATGAACCAATTTTAAAACTCCATGAGTATGCAAGCAAAGGGCGCAATTGAAAAACCCCGTGAATTTCTGGATTTCTTAAGTGATATATTGTGCCCCAAATAACGGTGTGCGTGGGTATTTAATGGTAATAGGGTAAATAAGCTTTTTAAAGCAAATTAGTAAATCCACAGGCGGTATAACATAAATAGTCATACGTCATGGAAAGACATTTTGATTGGTTATCGTCGGACGACTAAAAGATAGGGAGGTAATTATGTGGTTAAGTATATGTAATAAAAGGGAGTTAAAAGTCATCTAATACGTGCAGATGTTATAAATCCGTGGATAATAGCTTCAAGCAATAAATTAACTTGGCATTATTTAACGATGGGTTAAATTGTTGCTTGTGCGGATCCTGCGGCACTTTTTTTAATAGAGTAAAAATTCTGGTGAAGGTAACGGGAGGTAGGTGGAGGAGTGAATACCAGAAAAAATTGATCAAAATGATCCGTTGAAACCATGTAATTAATCCGACTGCAATTATTCATCGGAAAGTGGTATGCGGCTGTTATGTTATTCTATTTAGATGGCGGAAACCTATTACTAGAACGAGATTATGGAACCTACATAATGGCTGCATAAAGGAAAGGTCACGCAGTAACACCAAGGTGTGCAACAGAGGTACATGACAAATCCCTGACTATTACTGCTATGAGGTAAATAAGTGGCCGGCTCCATTTAACGTACCGCAGCAATGCTACTAGTTGCAATATAGCTACCGGACAACTCACGCTGACCGCCAGTAATTAAACGATGTGGCCGGCTCTACCTAAGTTGTCACAGCAATACTATTAGATGCAGTAGAGCTATCTCACTACGTACTTCCCGGATCGCCAGTGCTTAAATGAATTCGTCTGTTCCACTTATTTTGCAACAGCAGTGCTACTAAAACAGTTGGAGCCACCAGACTATTTAATTGCGTTGACCGCCAGCAACTAACAGAAGTTGCCGGCTCTATTTAAGATCACACAGCAATACTGCTACATGCTGCAGAGCAACCGGACTACTCACTGACGTTACCCGCCACTAATTAAAATACGAGAATGGCACCTATTAAGCCGTCACATCCATGCTGCTAAAAGCAATGTAGATACAAAACTACTCGCCTAAGCTGACCGCTAGTAGGTAATAGAGGTTGCCTGCTCCATTTTAAGCCTCCCAGCAGTACTGATTAAGCAGGAGAGCTACCGGACTGCGCACTTATGCCTACGGTCGTTAACCAAATTATGTATCCGGGTTCTGTTAAGGTGTCACTGCAATACTGCTAAAAGCTATAGATCTACCGGACTGCTTACCTGCGTTGACGGCCAGGAATGAAAATACCTGGTCGGCTCCACTTGAGGTGTCACAGCAAGGCTGTTGGATGGTATATAGATATCAGGATATTACATGCGCGGACCGCCAGTAATTGAATGATGTTGCCTGCTTTATTTAGCGGCTAAAATCGATACAGCTTTAAGTTAATGACCCTTTAAATGGGAAGCTGACGTAGTGGAAGTGCTGCACAGGCGCTTGTGAAGCGCTCACGCTGGGGTTGAGGATATGATTGGTTGGTCGCGTCAACCCAGTGGCTCACTGAAGCCGGAGCATTATTTCATGGTATGACATAACATTATGAAATAAATGATAAACGTGCCCGTTGAAGGGTCATCTTGAATGTTCCGTACGGACACCTGCAAAATGACCTCAGGAAGACAAGTGTATACGTGGTGCAAACGTAGTGAGTGTACATGCGATTGACAGTACGAGAATGTCTGACTAGTACATGGTTCGTCTTATTCGTGGTGAGCGCTCATTGTAGCGGACGTATGCTTGCCATCCGGTCGACCGGACTAAAAATAAGGGTGGGGTTCTCATGTCAAACAACTCAGTGTACCGCGATAAGGGTCTTCCGCAGAGTCACCCACTGGCTGCCATGCGGTTTTATCCATCCCGTACCCACCAGCGTTTTGGTAGTGTAAGTCACCATTATGGGAAGCACGCCGCAAACACGGCAGGGCGGGCCACTAAAATGCTGGTTAATCTTGCACATGAGCATGTATAACGGAAAACTGGTCACGGAAATAATAACTTCGCATGCAAACGACGCACGTATGGTGCTCCACCTCGCCGTCGTACGATGCACATACTTGATGAAGCCATCTGTTGCAACTGGAGCCCCTCAAGCAATCAACGACGTATCCGCTCGCTCTCTGTCGCAAATGCTGTGTACGTTTTCGTTCTGACAAGCAGGATGGATATTTAGTGCCCTGACATGTTTACGCGCAGTCAAGCGCGCTGCAGAAGTAACAGTGTGGATGCGTCGGAAGTGCAGCTGATGCGGTTTTGTGAGTAGCTGAGGTGGTTCCCTCACTATAGGCAATGGCGACTGTTTCCTTTTGGTTGTCTTGGGTCGGTCATGTTGCGGTCGGACGTCAGACTGGTCAACGTCGTCGGGAAGGCAGTTTCCAAATGACAATGAGCACCGCCTTCGTAGCATTGCATTCAGGCTACCGTGGTAGTAGTGCTTTACCTCAACGAAATCGGCTCTACTGTGATTCGTCATGACAGCGTTGTCTTCGAACAACCTGTTAACACGGGACAACTTTTCTTGCGCGTCCACACTACCGGCGGGGAAGCTGAGCTGCATGGCATCGATTGAAGTTATAGTGCGGAGGTCTCGCAATCAGGGATAGGAAGCTGATGGTCCCGCATTGACCAACGGCTTCTGTGCAGAAGCGGGTTACGTCGGCTGGTATCAAAGCAGCTACCCGCACACCTTGCGCGCACGGCATGTTCCCCCGACTTCCGAAGGAACAATCGCACCCCAGCTGCTTATCATCACAACGGAGTGCTTGCGGCCACCAGTACTTAAACCTGCATAACTAGTGCCTTCACTTCTTATTGATATCACCGTCTTCGAGGAAATTTGTCGCATCCATATGTTAGTAGCGTAAGCAGATAGGCATGAAACCAATTACTTCACATGTTCCCTGCCCAGAACAGTTCAAGCATTCGACGTCGACAACTTGGCTATCGATTTGGTCCAACACGAAGCTGCATCGCGCGCTCTCCGAAAAACCGCTGCAAATAGTTGCAATAGGAATGTTTTTGCGCTTAAGCTCACTAGATGCTTATTCTCGTCCTCCTTTCTGTCCTCGGTGAACGCACCCAAAGTGCCTACTTTGCTCAATCTATGACATGCTAACCGCCTTTTGGAGGGCACGCAGTCCGACAGAGGTACTTGAAAGCCTTTTTGCTTCTTACCCTTGTGGCTCTAAGCAGCAAGTTAAACTGCAATTCCGTTCTGGCGTACACTAACCTGTGCATCCAGTGATTCAACACAATGCTGTCAGTCTTTTACTTATTTGGCAGAGTTTTGCACATACATGGTAGGTCCCGCAGGTAATGGCACCGGCCTAATACCACCATGACCCGCGGATACGCTAACGTTAACGCCCCCATTTGCTCCAGGCACCTATCTATCGCTATTGTTTTCACTGAGTGAGTAGTGGGCAACATTAGTGCCGTGGCCCGTGCAACCTCCAGTACGTAAAACCGTGTCGTTGAGCACGCACTTATAAAACACGCTGCGACCAACGCCGGAACCGGCAATTACCATGCAGTGCCAAAGCTAGCAACCACAGCAGTTTACTTGATGCGTTGCAGTTGCCAGAAGAACGTCCTCTTTTTCGCTGCAACGGAAGTAACGGAAACAGGAACAAAATATTTGAATCGCGCCTGCAAACCATCCTTTCCAGGTGCACGGCGCCACCCCTACGCAACGATTCTGCGACGGCCTTCACATATTTTCCCTTAGAGATGCTACCTAAACCATGCCGGATAGTAAAGCCGTCCTTTCGATTTAACCGTTTGTTCTCCCTTTTCAATATCTGTCCTCGCAATTCTCCGGTGTTACGCAACGATTGCATTAAACACCTGCCGTTATGCTACGGGCGGCAGGCGCCAAGTACTTACCTATAACCTTGGACTCCCCTGTTGGAAATTATGAGCATTCACCAGACTTCGCGTACCTTCCTCATAGTAAATGTCCTTAACCCTGATGGCTATGCTGGCCTCGCAACCCAGGCTGACATACTTATACAGCATGCCTTGCACGTAAAACAACTTCCACAATCACCGCCTACCACCTCCTCCTTTACTGTTTCAACGTATACAACGAGATTTTATCCATTTATACCGCACCCATCAGGGTAAATAAATAAATAAATAACTAGTTTATTCTCGAATTTTCGAGACACCCCAAGCTAAGCATTATCAATATTTACATGCAATATTGCTTCGCAACAAACACGTTGCTATGAGTGTAGTCGGCAGTAAGCCGAAGGTTTTACAGGCTGCGGAAAATGTGTAAGTAGTCATGAGGGATAGAGTCTTCAATGAATGACAAAACGTTGAATTCTAGCCTGCGTAGTGGAAACAGTAAGGGCACTACATGTGTAATGAAAACGATACATGTAGGCATGGTGTAACTCATTATTGAAGGTGTCAGGGCAATATTGAATAATGATTCTGGTCGACTTGCCAGTAGGTAGTTCTAGGCATTGACTTTATGCGGTGGCGATTCACGTCCGCAACGTCGCAGTGTTGTTATACGGGCATTTGTGGCTTTTTATAGGGAGAACGCTTGCCAGGCGAAACCCACCACGTCCTGGAACACTGTCAGAAATTTGTCGGTGCACTAATATACAACTGGCAGACCAGGTTGTCGACTGATTTCACACTCAGATATCCGCAGTCAAATGTCCTTCAATTTCCTCTGTTATTTGATCAGGTATCTTGGGCAAGGCCGCCACAATGGCTGAGGCGAATGGAGGATGGGAGCTTCACGAAGAATCGTCCTTGTGGGTATTCAGGTGGGCGAAACTTCAGTTTCTTGCGTCTGGATTTTTCCGGAGTATGTATTCTTTTCAGGTTTGTGAAGTTCTCGAGTCCAGCTATCATCACTGGACAACGGTCATGGTAGTGAGTGCAGTTGTATCCGTTTGTTGTAGAGCCATGTGCTTCATAGGTCCTTATTGGCTGTCCTGTCCCGTACAAAAGCGGTTTCTCGGTTCTATCCCAGATACCCAAGAAGTTCCGGACCTCGGAGAAAAGGGAAGATGAGAGTCAACCAAGGCCGCAACGAACATGCGTGGATAAAAACATTGTTAAACTCCTATGTTATAACATTTAGAGTGGAGACAAATGAGGTACAATGTGCAGCAATAAATGTGCAGAACGTGTCTTTTGAATGTTTTTCGAAAGCACTGGCCCTAAAAGTTGGTTGCTAATATAAACAAGGAATACAGAGCGTTGCACCATTAAGCAGAAGCGCAATATCAGTTAACTATGATGCGACTTTGGCGTGGAAGGTCAAAAAGCAGAGTTCAGGGACCAGCGGCGTTTGAATGATGGAAGGAAGGCTGATAGCCAGCCTACATCGAAAGAGATTCAAAGGTCAATTGGTGGTAAGTCAGCGGATAGATAGCACATAAGCGCTGAGTAAACCTTATCGGGTGATCAAGACAGAAAGACGACACGAAGGTACTAGGAGTATAGTGCTATGGCCTAATGAAATAGAAAAAGCTTATGAGAGCTAACCTCCCACAAAGGTAAGTGTCGAAAACTTTGCTGCAAAAACGGATCCGCATTAATAGGTGAGAAAGGATTGATCGATAGAAGTAAAGTAATAAAGATCAGTTAAAAGAAAGCGAACGTGCGGAACAAATATATACTTAGCGTCGCGCAGAGAAACAAGTCATACTAGGGTGCTAAGAAAATGGTGAGAAATGAGCACCTAGAAGTGTGAAGCTAACAGGCGCCTGTGTGCTACCAAGTGAGAGGAGGGAAGAACTAAGAGGCTAAGCAACATTACTTGACGGAAGGGCAGGGAATGGCCGAAATGCAAGCTAGAGTAAGGTTGCTTAGAGTAGCAGAGCAGTGAGGCCTAACCGCAGCAGCTTAGGTGCTAAGATAATAGTACCAAGCTGGATAGTGCCAGAGAATGCTAGCCCGATGGTTGGATGATTGCAGGTAATAAGGTCTAAGACAATACATCAAGTAAGGGATAAATGAACAGTAAGAAGGTTGAGGCAGAACAGTGGTTTGCGCTGAATATATGGATAGGCATGCAGAAGAGAAGAGAGCAAAGAAAGGCTTCATAAATAAAGGACAACGAACGCATGAATCCCAGGCATACGTTAAGGCTCTTAACTGGTTTAGAGCAAAAATAGACGAAGACGCAGCGATGCGCATATAATAAGACATGCTGTGGTGCTAGAGGAATAAAACTAGGGAAGACTGAGCCAGGAGAAGCCAGTGAGAATGCTGAACTACTATTAATTAGGTGTCGTGGACGAGTGACAGCTGTGCATCTAGCAAGGAGCAGCTGTGCACTGACCGGATGAGGTAAAGAAGGTCGCCAGACGAGAGCTAAGAAGGTCGGATAAAGAAAGGGCAACAGTCAAGAAGAATGCAAGCGTACAGTGAGTTGATTGAGGGAGTCGTATCATAAAATTCTGAACCACGGCGGTGTATAAGTTCACGATTCATGTTATGGTGTTGGGATATTAATATTTGGAAAGAGCCTGGGAAACCTAGTCCAATAGCTAGTCGCTCACAGGTGAAAAAGTCGAAGACGTTACAACAATTAAGAGATATGAGAACGTCTAGAATAGAAAGGCTAAGGAGCGGCTGCGCACCGACTTGCTGAGTTGGAAGGAGTGCTAGAGAAAGCTGAAAGTTTATATGGAAGGACATCAAACAGTCGGAGTGCATGCAAAAATTAAGTCTGCTGAGGACATCGCAGCATATGAGTCAGAGGCGCGCAGATACTGAGTCCTGTTATGGTGATAAGATTTTAGTACTAAGGAAGACTGAGCTTGAAAATGCCAGTGAAAGGTCTGGAATCCTACATGAGCAGGCGTCACAGACGTTGCAGCAAGCACCGGAGAAATGGACGTTTAGAAGGGACAGTCAATGCAGCCACTGTGCACAGGCCACATGAATTATGTTTGCTTCACAGAAGAGAATTAAGAAAGGTTTTATGAAGAGAGGACAGCGAACGGATGAAGCGCAAGCATACGGTATGGTTGCTTAGTAGTTCAGAGCATAAAAGGCAAAGACGCGGCGAAGCGCAGCTGATGAAATCATGCCGTGGTGCTAATGGAATAAAAGTAGGGAAGCCTGAGCAGAGAGAAGCCGGTGAGAGGGCTGAACTGCAAGTAATTAGCTGTCACCGACGAGTGACAGATGTGCATCTAGCGAGGAGCAGCTGTGCACTGACCGGATGAGCTGAAGAACGTCGCCAAACGAGAGCTAAGAAGGTCGGATAAAGGACAACAGTCAAGAAGAATGCAAGCGTACAGTGAGTTGATTGAGGGAGTCGTATCATAAAATTCTGAACCACGGCGGTGTATATGTTCTCAATTTATGCTATGGTGCTGGGATATTACTATTTAAAAAGAGCCTGAGAAAGCTAGGGATGAACGTGACCTGTTCTGCTACCACGCAGCGGCTAAGACGTCATATTTGTAAAGGCGTTGCCGTCTGAGCTTTACCAGCTTCAAATCTTCATCAGAAGATAACGCTGACGCAGCGACGTTATTTTAGCTATTGCAACCATACCGGACTAACCCCTGCGCACTGAAACGAACACCTTTCCATATTTGTACAAAAATGTACCACTCTTTCGCGTTTTTATAGAATAATATAGTTACTTAAATCTTGGCAAGCATTCACAATGTATTCCATATCCTACCTTGTTAGCAGCCAGCACAGCAAGCAGTATCGTCCCAAGTTACGATAAGCATCCAGTTCTAACATCCACTTCCTACTAACTAGACTCTGCTTCCGTTGAAACGGCGCTGCCGGCTTCGTATTGTGTGAAGTTGACGGACCACAACGAACAACAGTATCATCGTCTGATACCTGTTTATTCAGGGAGACATTCACACCGCATTTCCACATAACGGGATATAGTGTACGCGATTCCTCCAATGGATATACGTTGTCCGGTCTTGGAATTCTTAACCATTAGTTCACCAACTACGGAACAATCCCTGTTTCAGGCACCCGTTCTCTAACTTCACTAAATTCGTAGTGCAATTGTCCAAATTATTTACGCCCTTTGAACTGTGTGCTGCCCAGTTTTCCTTGGAGGGGAACCACGTTCTGTTAAGATATAGAAACGCCGCCGGACTGCAAACAGCGATGGCAGCAAGCAATTGGTCGAATTGCGGTCGGCGTTTGTATACACCAAATTACTCATCGATTGCGCAACACACCTGCGGTTTACAGCGTTGCAACCTTTTAAATGAGTGAGGTCCACTTGCATGTCTCTTAGTGCCGGGAAGCGGCAAAACATACCATGCGCTTTTCGGATGTATACTCTAAGAGCGTTCGGTTAGGCTAAGCAGCCTGCCAGCACCAGCATTACTGCTGAACTGCTTGTTGGTACATGGTCCGCCATTTGCTGCACCACATTGTGGTGACTGACCCCACTTGCTTTAGCCATGAGCGCATGGAAAAACTATAAGCGAAGCCTGACTCTGCAATCATCGTTCCATGCCATAAGACATGAGCACCTTGGTGGTGTTGAGGTGTGTCGTCAGGCAAGATAACATCGCAGAATCGAGTATATACTGATCTTAGGCTTGGTGGCACAAAAGGATATACTGCGCAATGCCTACCTTGTCCACTATATCGCATATCACTTCACCCTGCAGCAGTCTTCTCCGTCGAACCGCTTCGGGCGAACGCTACATTTTAGCGTGCCGGTTAAGTATGGTCCTTAGGCCTGCACGTTCCAACAGCGCTTGAAACGTAACGAACGCAAAATTACTGATTGCACGCCTTCTCTTTATAACACTGTATGAGCACGAAGTCCTGCTCCGAATTCTCCTGCGACATCCTGCGAGTATGCACGCGTAACCGTGGTTTTACCACGTGAAAACCATGGCTAGGCATTGTACAGTAAGTAGGTGCTTTATACGGAGCATCGACAAAAGGACACGTCACATGAGCGGCACCATTGCAGTCCCTGTAACTAAATGAGCAGCTTCAGTAGGATAAGTGAAATCACTTGCCCGCTGTTAACACCACCACCATTCATTCATTTATTATATACATCATCTAGAGGTGGGAAAACACCTCCGCTATTGTGCCGCACGTCATCGGTGGGCGTGAACACATAATGACTACATGCAGAAATATGCCACCCCTTGCGGAAGCAAAATGGCATGGTTTCGGAGGCATAGACCGGCAGGTTCAGACTTGCACGCAATAAAAGGATGTGCGTGACTGAAGCTGAAAGCCAAGAAGTCTTTCCTGAAGGTTCTAATTGTTCCAGGTTCTATCTTCATTAGCTGTTTGAATAGCTGCTCATCGTCTACCAAACGGTGTATTGCTGACGTTGAGCTATTGCAACAGCCAACCGCATCCGAATCTAGCGCAGCCTTCCCAGGACGAACGTAAAGCACGTAGCGTCCATAGCGCCGCCAGGAATGGTGGAGCAGCACAACCTCCCCTTGTAAATGTATCGACGAATTCTTCGACTAAAACAACTATTGCACCAATTTTTCGTTTGCTCATAATTTTTGCTGTTCCTATGGGTTTCCATACGCGCTGATTACGAGTCAAAAATTTACTTTACATTTTTCTACTTACTTGGCCCGCAGCAGCAGGGCACTGCCTACAGCAAGCAGTACCACCCCCAGATTACGACCGGCTTTTCCGTTTACTCCGACGCTCGCTTGTCCCGCTGCACAGCTGACTTCTGTGTTCTCTAGATACATGCTTAGTTAGGACGGGTTGAACGCTGAATTGTTAATGCTGTTTCTTAATGAACTTTTAAAGCCAGAGAAATGCAGTGTTAAAGGTTTATTGCCCGATGTAAATAAAAATAAGAAATATATTAAATACTGCTTAACAAGGGGTTAAATAGGAAACTGAATGGGTATCTATCTATAGAAAGCCACTAAGCTATGCTACTCCTTACCGCGCATGGAAAAGTTAATATGCATATGGGCGGGAAAGTGTTTCGTGGCAATCGTAGGCGATGACAACACGGAACTTTGGAATTGCTACATGGGATATTGTTACTGCTGATGGGATGATAAACTGGAAAATAATTTTTACTGGTATACCGGTTGGCTTCCTGAAACTGGTTATGCTAAATGACAATTGTGACTGCCGGTGTAGGTGAAGGTCAATGCCTAGTTGAATACACGAAATCATGAAGTACAGTTGGTAGGTGATAGCACCTGTCATGAAGCGAAGGAAGTGCGTTTGCAGCTTATACTTTTATGTAAACCTTATGCGTAATTGAATCAACTAGCTACAGCGAATTACTTGCCTGCATAATGTTGATAATAATTGTTCCTATGTACATCGTGGTTGTCGTATTCCTTTGCAATCACGGTCAAAGAAGCATCGCTTGTTCTGCAAAGATCTTGTACTTGTACTGCATAAACAGCGGAATCATGTAGGTGGGTAGCAGAGGAAGCGGTTGCCAGAAGGCATGATTTTACCGAAATGCTGTATTGTCCCATAACAGGACCAGTAACGGAATTGTTCGCGAGGAACCGTGTATGTTAAGGGAATATGGTAATGTGAACAATTAATGGATGCCTTAGTTGAGGAATCTACCAACTGAAAGGTTAAAATAGTTAATCACCGTTGCTGGGAGGTGTCATTTCTAAGAGATGTATTTGTAATTTTAACGACATGTAACAATGTGTGAACCTGTAGAAAATGATATAAATGTATCTATAGACCATATATGCATATATATGTAAGTGTATAAACATAGGGCTACCTTGCTTGTGGTCCCATGCTGAGGCGGATTTGACATTCGCATTGTTTCTTCACCGCAGTTGGTAGAATGCGCCCGAACCTAAAGTAGGTAATTTTAGGTGGTATAAACGTTATTCGATTTCACGTTCGTTGTTTGGCCATGATTTAATGGTTTGGTAGCAAACTGCTTACGTTGCATGCGTTGAGGATTGGGATTTTTGTTAACTTTTGTTCCTTTGTGGTGAGTGTATTGTATAACTTGTGGACGTTTTCAAGTTATAGCGGACTGCTTTCAGACCAACTTAATTTATATGCTAAATAAAGGAGGTGGTAGGTCGGCGTAGCGGTACGCTTCGACAGATGCGTGTGACTTTATAATGTCTTTTGTAGGAAAGGTCCGGAGGTTAATTTCTCAGGTTTTATCTACGCTGAATACGCATATTGACAACGTTGGTACCCGTCTGTTAATCACCACCTCGTCCATGCTCGATCCAGGAGTGGGTTGTTGCATGCTGGAATGGACCGAGTGTATGTTCTTTCGGCCGCGCTAGGATAGGGTAACGGCTTCATATAACTGCCGTTGCAGCGAACGTCATGAATGTTAAGTGATTACAAATACGCTGAAAATGTGTTCGTATTTGCATGGGTGTTGGCTTGCTCCTTGAATGAAACGTTCGTCCCAGGCGCAGGCCTCACGGTGTTGTTACTTCGGACGTTACACTTTCCTTTGCTGTGCGTGTTTGAAACTATGGTTGGTGCAACGGAAGCCAACAATACACCGTTTTTAATAGCTGGTGCACTGTAATTGTCCTTTGGGGGGAATATATATATATATATATATACATTGCAACAGTCTACGAATAGACATTGCACCATCGGAAACCATGGAACTCAAAACAAGGTACAGAAATAGTAAAAGAAAACACAACAAAACACAACAATGTCCACGGTTTCGTCAGAGGGCGAAATACTACCCGGTTGCCCAAGCCGAAGTAGGGTGTTGACTTAGGGGACACCACCCCGAGCCTTTGGCTGAATAGCCTGTCCGCAAGGCAGCGGAGCGATTTCAGGGAATCGCGCCCATTGGGAGCCGGTGACTGATTGATCAGTTCATACGCCTTTCGTTTGTTCCTTTGCCAAACAGGGGCCCAATGCTCCCCGAAATTACAGCATCAACTTGCTGGAATACAATGCTACGCCAGGATGAAGCAAGGGGCAGTGACTTTATTTAGTGGCGAGTCAAGTCCGCCACGTCACAGTGTTGTTAAACGGACATATGTGGCTTTTTATAGGGAGAACGCTTGCCAGGCGTAAACCCACCACGTCCTGGGACACTGTCGCCGAACCATTTGCTGGAACGGGAAAATCCCGAACCACCCAGCTGGCACCACGAGGAGGTTGTTCGACAAGCCAGCCGGTTGTTCGACAAGGGAACGGTGATGGCCAAATCCGTAGAGGGATGCTGCCAACGAAAGGTGTCTTAATGGATACCCGGAAATTGTAAACTGGTATTGGGGCATAAATTATTCTCAAACTTCCCGGGAAAAGTATGAGTGCGGTTAGGATTATTCTGTGGAGTGATATAAAGGATAAAGTTGGAAGTTGGGTTTATCCAGGTGTGTAGGTGTCGATGCTGTTTTAGTATTCCAAATTACCAAGCTTGGTACCTAACGTGTACGGCTATACGGTGACCGGTTATATAAGGGATATTATTTATACAGATGTGACTAACCGGCGGACGACCCGTTGTGATACAAAGGCAAGGCAATGGGTTCGCAAGGGTAATGGGACAAGGAGGAAAACGGCACGTACACTGTTAAGTGCATCATCGATCATTCCCAATCAAAGTGCACACGCGGATGATACGGACGAAGGCAATGCACAGCACAATGCAACGCATAGCTTATCACTGCGTCATGGGGTATAAGTAAATTGGTAAAGTGCAGGTGTTAGCGGTTATGGAAAGTGATAACATATCACATGACACCAATATAATGTAGTATGAGCCGTGTAGAAAAAAATGGTGACGCTTATTGTTGGCGCTACATAACCTGCAAACTTAATTGTGGAAGACTAAAAGAGGTATGAGCCGACGCGTTGACTGCGCTATGGGAAACAAAGCTGGAACGCGAAATACGTATGCGACACAAAAGCGGAAGCCAAACTGCTCGACGTCCACACCAATCCTAATGCCTGCGTCATTGTGGGGAGCGTGTTTACGGATGCAACCGACGCACAATGCGTGAACACGAAAAAATGGTGGACCCTTAAGGGAGCAGTTTTCGCGTTCCCTTGCGGTGAGCCGTAAGGAGTGCTACGGTGGCGTTCCCTTGTTTGATTTCCTTTGACCGATTAGGGCAGTTGAGCATGGTGCTGGGGTGCAGCCTTTGTCAAGCTTCTGGGATGCATGCATGCTTACCTGAAGGTATTATAATGCTCACCACGGGCGGTGCATGGTGCAGGGATACTGCGGCCACTGGAGGTAAGGGTACCTCGGCCACGGGAAAGGCCTGCGGCGCATGGCTATGCGTACAATTTGCGCTGGTGGCAATTGGACGGTGTAGTTTGTGAACTGACAAGTAATACGAAAGGTAAGTGTCCTTACGGTAACCAAAAGGCGTCGAAACAATACCGTCTGTAGGAAAGCTTTCGGACCTTCCTCACATGGCGATATAAAGCAACTGGGTACGACGAACCAGCCGTTAACGGTGACCGAGTTATGCCGCCTATGAAATGAGATGTCATACAACAGGTATGCCAATACGTACCTTAAAACGTGTTACCGCTGGCACGTAGTGCGCGGGAACCCGGGGTGACGTTGCTCATATGCCGTTGTGAGTCATGCTACATGGAAATACGTCAGACAGTATGAAGGCGGGATGCATGCTATGAATGGAACTCCATTATGATATATATGTTAACGTACTATGAAATGAAATGTGGGAAAACACGAACCAATTGTCAAACATAGCAGGGGCCCTTCACTTACCAACTGGGTGCACCAAAGGATGGTAAAGTGTTCGCGCGCATATAGTCTGTATGCGTAAGGAAATATAACGACAAAGCGATATGTACTTACCGAGAGTGACAGGTAGCTAAAAGACGAAGTAGTACGGGAACCATGCGGACTTACCACACATGCAAACAGGCTGATTATAGTGGAGGTGAACAAGCGGTACACGCTTTGTCGGCAGAATGCAGGCTATGGATGGAAAGGTAAAACAAAGGCTACGCAAACGTATCTTACGTGACTGTTGTTGATAATAGGAATGAGTAATAACCGATGGCGTACGTGGCTCTAGTACCAACTGTGGACAACTGTGGGTAGTTAAGAAGTTGCAAGCGGATGAAGAGCAGTTGTAGGCTATGAAATGAAAAGGCACAGGAAACTAATATCTTTTTAAAGAAAGTGTCCAGTGGTTAAAAGACGTAGTGGCACGGGAAATATGGCGGACTTCCTCACATGCAATCAGGCGGTAAATGGTGGAGGTGAACAAGCAGCATACTGTTTGTCGGCGGGGTGCAGACCATGGAAAAAGTTATTAGAAAAGTGATGCAACCGGACCTTAATTGTAAGTTACTGGTAATACGAATGACTAAGGACACATGGCTGCCTGCTGGGCGCTGGTTTGCACGTCTTCCATAGCCACTGCCGGAAATACTGTACTGGGTTTCTTATACGCCTCTGAAAGAACTAGCTACCAACGCAGACGCAGCATTCGAACGAATTCCGCAGTAGACGTCCAGTAAGTCCGGTTAAATTAATTAATAAATAACTTGTGTATTCTCGACTAAGCAAAGCACGTCTGCGCAAGCATGATCATTTGAAGCGCACGAAATGTGATAAGTTAATGTACAGTGGAACAATGGGATTGTCGCATATGTTTATATCTGAATGTATGTACGTTGCATGTAGGCGTGTTTAGATTAGTTACTGGAATTAGTCACTGTTTCCTGTCTTTTTGCTTGGGTGTGTTAAAATTGGCCGCCAGTGCTAAATAAATGCTTGCTATCTGTGAACATGAAGCGGTTGTCCGGATAAGCAATGGGTGACTTTATTTAATGGCGTGTCACACTCGCCACGTCAAAGTGTTATTAAACGAACTTTGGTGGTCTTTTATAGAAAGAACACTTGCCAGGCGAAAACCCACCACGTCCTGGAGCACTGCCGCCGAACTATTTTCTGGAACGGGGTAAACCCGAACTACCCAGCTGGCACCACCAGTAGGTTGTCCGGTTAGCCAGCCGAATCTCATATAGCCCTACCAACTTCGATGCACTCGTCATTTTGGATTTCGTAGGCTTCTTGTGATCAACCTTCTAGGGGAGCTCTGTAGCTCCCCAAAACATAACTATTATCATTTGTGTACACGTTCGCTGCTGACCAATCCAGCCCTATTTTCCTTCTTTTAACAGCCCCCACATCACGTCGCTGTTGACCTACATCCGGCTTGATACATGAGCGCGCAAACGTGTTCCTGCTGTCTAGCTTCATCAGTCGGCGTCTGCTTGTAGTACATGGTACACAATAGGCTGTGTGCGACTCAAATGGCCTCCTGAAATTTGCGCTTACTATCGCGCACGATTTGGATCGGTGTTTGTCTTTCCTAAACCACTCCTCAGCTATTTATGCCTACTGTTTAATGTATGCTGATAATCGCAAACTGTGGTGATAGGCACCCCGTCTTGAGGACGCGGACAAGTTGCAAACGGACCGACAGAAGTTGCACAATTAGTCCGCCAAGGCGCAACTACCCGTTAACAACGGCAACTGTGCTGTTTTTCTAATCGTTAAACTAAATTCCATCGTTGTAATCCCCATTGGTGCCCATCTTTTCACGAATGTTCCGCACGAGAAGGATCAGGGGCGGTATTGTGTAACATGACCTTAGCTTTTCCCCACACACCCGAGAAATATATCCTTCGAGAACTGGATGCTGGTTATTTTACAAAGGTTGCTCTTTAATGTCACACCTGCTAATTGCGGAACTCCGTTTACATTAAATTTTTACCGATATTGAAGTACAGGATTCTGACTACCGGCTGCTTGAATTCTGCCTGAAGAGTACGGCAGAGTTGTGCTTTCTCTAACGCAACGGCGACGTTGTTTAGGGGAATGCACCACTGCAGGCACTTACTCTCAGCCGGAAAAGGAATCGACATAAACGAAGCTGCTGAGGGTCTGTCGTGTATCAATTGCTCCCGCTGTAGGTCCACTGAAAAGAAGCGTGTTCACTGCGATGGAGAATACCATCAGAAAGAGGAGTAGCAGTTAAAATTGTCTAAAGGTGAATCAGTAAGTTTACATTTTGGCATGACTGGAGGCGGGTTCTGTGTCAATCCTATCGTGCCTGCCATTTAGCAATGCGTTGTGCATCCATACGTTATGGACAATAGATACTGTTACCACAATGGCGCACCTAAGAGACATGCACAGGTTTTCCCCATACCCGTATCTAAAGTGTATACATGTTAGTGAGGACATCGGTGTTCTAAGCAATGGTAGCGCAAACAACAAACGGTTTTGGGCCATCGTGTATCTCAAAGAGGATAGAAAAACCGGATGCAGGGTAGCATTGCACGGTACATAGTGGAGCACGTTGTAACAGCATCACTACACAATTATTTCCGACCGACGTGACCCATGGTGATGAAATGTTACGCGCCTTGAAAGCTACGCACGAAAAATGAAACGTTACCTAATTTGACCCACGTTATTCAAAGGTTGACACCTAGTAATAAAAATTCAGGTGACCATCGCTCCGCTTAACAAAGGACACCATACCGTGTCTGCCATCAAACCACTTAACTGCTGCTAGCCATATACTTCTTGACGCATGGTTGCACAGCTAATCCATCAGTCAAAGCAGTTAACTAAAAAATCTGTACCGCATGATTTGTTCAGCTTACCGGTTATGTTGCCAGGAAAGCTGGCAGCAGCCAAGGAATGAGAACTGAGCATGAACCCCTTCCGCTTGATTATGATAGCGCTTATAACCGTGGTATCTGTGGTGCAGTAAAATAATAGCCCAGGAAGATGGCGTGGAGGATACTTACCGGGCAACTTGCTATCGTAAGTAAACCGTTGCCATTTTCATTGGTCTATACAACACAGACAGGTAAATGCGTCCTCTTCGTCATACCCACTTCAGGGTCAGTGAAACCAACATCCACAGTCATCACACATCACGCAATCCAAGGTATCGCTGTTACCCGCTGCATCCTCCGGACGTCTACGTAAGGAGCATTTGTGTCCCGCTAATTCAGCGAGTCCGGAAGAAGCGCTTCTCCTCAGGGAACTACACCGCTAAAAGTTGGAATGCTTGCTCCTTAACTTAAGAAACCGTGTACCGGGCGGTAATACGTCTGGAATGGAGACCTCCGTCCGTCTAAGTACTAGTAGAGCGTTCCGCCATCCGTTGCTTGCATTGGAGCAGGTTCACTTTTTCAGTGCCGTTTCCTTAAGATAAGATGTCAAGGAAACACGTAGGACGTCCCCGGTTTCGAAAACAAAGACAACACCACCTCGTCCTTATCCAAAATCACGAAAGCTTCAGGGTGTCCGGTCTTACGAAGTAATTGCACGTCGTGTTCATGCATTAAACTCTCTCACCGACGCCGCAATAAGATGACAACGCCCCAAACCATGGAAGCTGACATGGTGCATATGTGCGGTTTCGCTTTCGCAAGCACCTCCTTTGCTGTGAACCACCGTGTAGCGCCATCCAAAATGACTTCTTGTGAGTCACCTGCAGCTTCCGACACACATAACAGGCGCCTCCGCGAAATCTATGCTGCCGATGAGAACAGATGCTTCAGGTTTATGCCACAGAAAACACTGAACCAAAAGTGGTCGGATCTGTGTCCTGCGAGCGCGATATAACACAGGTGTGCGCATGGAATCCGCCAATGCTAATGGAACTCACAATCACACCCAGCCCCAAGTACAAAGAAACCACGTTTACTGAAACTCCACTTGTAGTCCACCGAAGTTGTACCTACAGGACTACACCCAGTTATGTTCTCCGATTACCATTAGTGTACGAACTGTTCCTAGGCGTACGGCGCTAAACATACGAGCATTCTTGTGAGCACTGATAAGTTCACCGGCGGCATCTACGGGGTCATGAGGCACCTCAACCATTTCTTCCGTCACTCCTCAGTAACCGCAAGCATTTTATCCACAGCCACCTTTAACAAAACAGGAATCGACGACCTCTAACTGAGTTGCCGCTTCAGTTGCCTGTTCTCGTTCTCCGCTCTCTTGATTGTGAAGCATCAGAATGTACAGCCGTCTGCAATCGAGGCGCCGCCCATGAGGAGGAATACGGTAAACACGCGCACATCAAATATTTGTAACCTTAAGCAGTTGGTACCACAGTAACATGCAAAGATTTAGCGAAATGTTCCGCGTCACTGGTATGGGTAAATTGGTGCGACCACTGAGGTAGAAGCTTCCTATCTTCGGGTAACACGTCATGCAATTGTTTGTAAAATTTAACCATGTCGCAAGCTGTATAAACTTGACAACTTACTACATGCGCTTAAGGGTACAATTACCGAAGTGCGCCCTTTTGAGCGGCAGATTTGTTCCTCAATATATTACGTGTTCCTGTGGCCGCCGGAACCATGCCTAGCATCGATTCCACCGCTTCCATGTAACTCTCTGCTGTCTCCTAAAGCAGCAAAGAGTTGAAAAAGGACACCGCTATGCCAGTAACGCCCGCCAGCATGTAACGCCACAAAATGTACCCCACGTACTTGAGCTGGTTTGCCGCTTGCGTCAACCACACCCGAGAATATTGCTGTACCAAGCCAACTGTGCATGAAGGTGCATAAACGTCGATAGTATTTGATCACAACTCCTGTTTACGCGGTACTTGCTATGCCGTTCCAACACACGACCAAGGTCCAACACTTCTCTGCTTGTTTTCTGCATGTGTCGGCGCTTCATCTACCACAAGCTAGTCTTCGGCATCCGTCGCCCATACGTCTTCCGCACTGCGTCCGCATTTCACGGCTTCCCTTAAATGGGTCCATCAATCCGCTCACCTCAGAAACTTGATCCGCAAGCAACCGTCAGTCGTTCGGATATAGACATGGCGGACCAAGTTAAAAGCTGCTGGTTAAGTAGCATTTGCAGCGCTCGTACAACTTCCCACACAAACTGAACTAAAACCGCGCACAACAGCCTCAATCATGAAGTCTGTGAACTAAACAAACCAGTTGTCCATATATCATAACCCGTTTTCTGATTGTTCCAGCACGTCTTGATGGTGCGCACCGAAATTGCACTTACGGGTACCGGAAGTCTTCAGTAACCTTCTCCTCACCTTGCTTCTCATGCTGCTTCGCAGTTATCTTACCATATAGAAAAGAAACTGGATCCCTGGTCTCACAATCGTCGCAGTAACCTTAGCTAACTGGACAGAAACGAGATGGCCGTCCTGTTTGTTAATAAAGGATACGTTGCAGTTGAAGCCGTTTATTTTGACCTTTGGTAATAACTAAATGATTGGTACGCATTCTAAGTGACACTATTATATCATAACACATGTAGTTTAAATGCGTCGATGGCTCATTTTATTGGCACCATTTCGGATTTTAACCGTAATCGTTTCTGCTGCTTTCCATTGTGCTAGCTTTTAACGCCTTATCTTTGCACGATAGCCAGCTGCTTGTGACGGTATGTTGTCTACACAAGGGGTGAATGTTTGCCTAGGACTTTAAGGTTTTCAGCTAGGTCCCTCTTCTCACCCTCTACTTATTCTTTATTTCATAGGTCCTCACGGTAGTATGGCAGCATAGCCTCCGTTTAAATAGCTGATGTACTGCTGTTGATTATGAGGATGATGATGATGACCTTACAGCTCCGCTGCTACTGCGTTGCTTTAGTTACACCTATCATTGTTTCCAATTAAATGTTGCTTGATACATATGTATACTTTTTCTGCATGCCACGTCAAACAAGTTATCAAGTGAATGCAAGTTTCATTGGATCATTAAATGATAGGGAGCAGAGGGAAGTTCCCTTGTCAGCTCCGACATTTCCCGATGGTTGCGGATAGCTTGGGTCATTACGGAACAAATCCTACAGAGTACCACTGAAGCTGCATTGACAACAGCTGAATCCCTGCAAACTAAAATAAGAATCTAACAACTGCTTGAAACGTTCCTTGGTCTCGGGATCAACGATGGACTCCGGAAAGCGGTTCCAGTCATTCACAAAGCCAGTGAATAAAGGCAGGCTGGATGGCACTCGAGGATTCCCCATCTTGAACGTTTTCAAACTGTAGCCCCTTGTCGAACTTTATTGAGATGAAAGAATTTCTGTAACTCCCGCCCCAACTCTCCTCCAAGAATACTTATGGTGAAGAGCAACCTCCATGATGACGGCGGTTCTTTAAGGAAAAGAGCTTCAGTTTTTTGTGTCTGAGAGAACAGGACAGGTCCCGCAGATCCGGAACAGATTTGGATCAACGCCAGGGAAGTTTCTCAACCATATCACATTCAAATTTCGCAAGAGGATAGGCGACATTTAGCCCGTATTCGCGAAGCAGGCTGGAAATAAAAAGGTATCGAAAGAGCTCCAATATCAGGCGAGAGAAGGCTCTTCGTACAGAAGCGGACTAGCTTTGCTTGCAAATATTTAAAGGGGTTGGTAGACCCAGAAAATAGTAGGACGCCGACAATACGGAAGAATATCCACGCCACCGTTGCTTTGGCGTTGTTTGCGGGGACAGGGACAGTCCCACCGCCAGTGGTGAAAATAACTGGTGTACGTGCCGAATCCAATGCACCTTGGGTAAACGCACCCCGTCATGGCGACCCTTTCACGGATAGTAGCCCTATATTCCGTCACGTTAATAAATCCGCGGCTGCTCTCTCAAGGAAACTCATTTTGGACGACATCAAGCGGCTCAAACTGTGCGTCCGCAAGCTGCTTCTACCTGGCTTCCCTGAAGCCACTGTCAGAAAGCTGACCAGATTGCGCAGTGTGCCTATCAATACAGTATATCTGCGACATCGAGTACTCCTTGTGATCATTTCTACCCCGGATGAACACAAATCGTTACAGCCGTTCACCTTCAAAATTAAGGGTAGTGGTGTCAGCGTTCAGCCAGGCCTACCACTGGCCGATAGACTGAAGTTGCAGAAGGCTATCAAAGACCTCAAAACTAGACAGGTATCTGGTGTGCAAGGCCTCCATTTGGTATGGTCTTGCAGACTTCCCTTAGTTAGTGCTTACCAACACGCTTAGCCGAAGGAACAACTTGCGCGAGTTGGGTCTAATTGTAGACAAATCTGGTCCCGACATACTTGCTTTCAGTGAAACGTGTTTGTTTTCTGATATCAAGGATGCTGAAGTATGTTTGCCTGGCTACGCACTGTTTAGAACTAATCGCTCCATTTATCCTTAAGGCGGGGTTGTATCTTATGGTAGCTGTAACTTAGATGTGTTGAGGGTCTGTACATTTCAGTCATTGGATCAAACTATTGAAGCCCCATCGGCTGTTTTGTGCAATTCCGCTACCCAGTTTACAGTTGTAGTAATATACAGGCGTCCTGGAAGTTCTGCTAGGAGCTAGTTTACTTTTTTTCACTCAGTCTGCGAGTAACTGTAGTACTAGGGGTTTTCAACCTCTCAGCAGTCTGTTGGGCCGATCTTTCCTACCATTCGGCGTCAGGAACGTTTGGTGATAACTTTCTTCAGCTGACTCTCTAAGTGACTGCATCAGTTCGTGAACTTCTCCACTAAGTATATGGACAACCAAATACAATTTACTTTAGAGCTGGTTTTCGCTAAATCCATCAAATTCATGACTGACGTTTTGTACGGGGCATCACTAGGGTGCAGCAATCACCCGTGCATATCCTTTTGGGGTGCGCTTTCAGTGCACCAACGGACCACCGTTTACTTAATTCCAAATATTTGACAGACGGACTACAGCACAACGCGAGATAAGCTTTCTGGTCTGCACTGTGAGATCTCGATGGCCGACTCCGTCTAGTTAGCCTGGGAAAAATTTAAGGAATATCTTACGGTTTTCACTGACTATATTCCGGTCATGAGAAAAAGAGGGTTACGGGCAATGCCTACTTGGGTAGCTGCCACAGGTGAATACCTGCTCAATAAAGGATCTAGGTGCTGGCCATTTTACCAAGCAGCTCCATCAGCTACTACTTACGACAGATAGCAAGAGATTCGAAATAAATATAAGCAACATCAGGGCGGCTCGTCTCCAGTACCAGCAGGGTTTAGCAGACTCCACCGCAGCTAATTCCAAGAAGCTTTTCGCTTATGTTAAAAGACGCAGCGAGGCAAAACTGTCTGTCCCAGCATTATTGCGCGCAGACGGGACTGTGCGCAAACTGACTATGACAAGGCTTGTATATATTGTGAGCGCTATACTGTGGCCTATGCTCCGGACATCACTTTATCACGGATTGCATTGGTTTCAAGAGTTCCAGAGCATTCTTGCTTAACTGAGTATAACATTAATTTCTCTAAAGCTTTCGGTCCCGCTTCACTTCTTTCGAAGCTGTTGCATGGAGTGGCCGCTGAACTGAGTGGCACTCACATGCGTGTTTTCCATATTGCTTGGCAACGCCGTCTTCGGAATGGAAGTAGGCAATCATCTGTCCGGTTTTTAATTTTGGTGGCAGCACCCTGACCGCGAACTACCGGCCTGTCAGTTTGACAAGCATAGTAGTCAAACTGTTTGAAAGCACATGACATGTTCGGTGGAGAACCAGCTGAGTAGATTTAACCATCTCTGTGTTCCGCAACATGGATTCCACAAGGGATTTTCTTGTCAGTCTAATGTACTTCTAGTTCGTGTAAGTTGGGACGAAGCGTTAGTGAGTGACAACGCTGTAGACTTGCTATTCGTGGACATTTCCAAGGATTTTGCTACTGTTCCTCATCTTGGACCCTAACTAAAGTTGCGATTTTACGGGATATCTGGTCGCCCCCTTAAATTAATGTCTGTTTGCCTGTAAGGGAAGAAACAACGCGTATGGGTGATTTGTAGTCCATCACTCAGCCAACTTGTCGTTAGTGGCTTCCCGCAGGTCTCGGTATTAGGGCCATTGTTGTTCGCGGTCTATGTAACTCATTAACCGGGGAGCTAGGTGTCTCGTCACTAATGTTTCCTGACGACCTTAAGCTCCTTAATGTTGCGGAAATCTTGGGGGTCCTGACGCAATTCAGCGTGCCTCGGGTAGGCTCTGGGAACGGTTTACCTTATGGTTGTTGCCCATAATAGGGCCAAGTGCTCTGTTCTCCAAATAGGAGCTGCTAACACTCCACGCAATATGTTGTTGGCGGCGATGCAATCTCTGCTATCAATCTGCACGTTGATTTAGGGGTCGTACACACATCCGCACTTCATCCTGGCAACAATTGTAAGAAGCATAGCGCAGACCTTGCGCTATATATCCGGTACGAGACTAGACGGCCAAGCAGAAGCAACGATTAGAACACAAAAAGTAAGCTAGGGAAAACGTATATTGAACTGGTGGAGAGTTAGCTAACGCTAAAAATAGGGCACCGGGTGAAAGATAGCTATGGAAGATGTAGTTCGGCTTCTAGTGCGTGGACGAAGCGTCGTTCGCAGTCGAGTCGCGCACCAAAAGGGGTGCTCGTGTTCGTGTTTCAAAATAACGGTAGTAACGTTCCAGAGCCAAAACGCCGAATTCCCTAATATATAAGAAAGCAAAATGTCTAATATATTTTCGAATAATTTACCATCATATGGGGGAATCTTTAAGGCACTACACAGTCCCTCCAGGAAGGGAAACTGAGGGTGACCCTACGATTTACGTGAGGATTGTCCGACGCGGGCCAGCTTTCTGAGAGACCATGTAGTGAAACCTGATGCGGCTGCTGGGGGAGAACCAGGCGATCGGACCCTACAGGGCTCCAAACCGTATCCTCCCTAACGGTGCCAAAAACAGAAAGTGGGGGAAAGTTCGTAAGCGTCGAATCTTCGCGCGTTCGTGAAGGTCAATTGTTTGCTTCAGGCTCGTCATTTCCTCCGGTTCATACGTGGAGGCTAAACGGCAACAAGAACAGTGACGGTGGCGGCAATGGCAAAAGTAAGCATGACACTTACCGTATGAGGTACACGTCAAGCGAATTGCAACTCGTTTTACGTGTTTTCAAAACGTTTTTTACTTTTTTGGGTCTTAACTACCTTTTGGGTTTTTTGGGTTTTCATAACAAACTTTTGTCGGCTGTTGGCGTTCTCAAAAGCTGTTACCGATCGTTTGAGGTTTACGTACCTTGATGGCCAAAAGGATAAAGGAAAGCAGCAAGAAAAGTAAAAGAACACTGATCCCTTAATCGCGCAGGCCAATGAACCCACCTACCCGACCAAGGCGACTTTGAGAGTCAGAGGAAGGCGTATTCTTAGGCGCCTCATCGGATCGCCAAATTGGAGAGGCTGTTGAGGGCGTGGCAGTTGGTTCGATCGGAAGCGGTGGAGCTGAATTCGTAGGCATGGACGGGGCGTAATGTTTGAGTACACGGATGTTGGAAGCAGGCGAGTCTTTCATCAGCATTATTTGAATTGACTCCCTTAATCAACTCACTGTATGCATGCATTTTTCTTGTCTGTAGTCCTTTCTTTATTCGACCTTCTTAGCTCTCGTTTGGCGACGTTCTTCAGCTCATCCGGTCAGTGCACAGCTGCTCCTTGCTAGATGCACATCTGTCACTCGTCGGTGACAGCTAATTACTTGCAGTTCAGCCCTCTCACCGGCTTCTCTCTGCTCAGGCTTCCCTACTTTTATTCCATTAGCACCACGGCATGATTTCATCAGCTGCGCTTCGCCGCGTCTTCGCCTTTTATGCTCTGAACTACTAAGCAACCATACCGTATGCTTGCGTTTCATCCGTTCGCTGTCCTCTCTTCATAAAACCTTTCTTAATTCTCTTCTGTGAAGCAAACATAATTCATGTGGCCTGTGCACAGTGGCTGCATTGACTGTCCCTTCTAAACGTCCATTTCTCCGGTGCTTGCTGCAACGTCTGTGACGCCTGCTCATGTAGGATTCCAGACCTTTCACTGGCCTTTTCAAGCTCAGTCTTCCTTAGTACTAAAATCTTATCACCATAACAGGACTCAGTATCTGCGCGCCTCTGACTCATATGCTGCGATGTCCTCAGCAGACTTAATTTTTGCATGCACTCCGACTGTTTGATGTCCTTCCATATAAACTTTCAGCTTTCTCTAGCACTCCTTCCAACTCAGCAAGTCGGTGCGCAGCCGCTCCTTAGCCTTTCTATTCTAAACGTTCTCATATCTCCTAAATGTTGTAACGTCTTCGACTTTTTCACCTGTGAGCGACTAGCTATTGGACTAGGTTTCCCAGGCTCTTTCCAAATATTAATATCCTAATACCATAACATGAATCGTGAACTTATACACCGCCGTGGTTCAGAATTTTATGATACGACTCCCTCAATCAACTCACTGTACGCTTGCATTCTGCTTGACTGTTGCCCTTTCTCTATCCGACCTTCTTAGCTCTCGTCTGGCGACCTTCTTTACCTCAGCTGGTCAGTGCACAGCTGCTCCTTGCTAGATGCACAGCTGTCACTCGTCCACGACACCTAATTACCAGTAGTTTAGCATTCTCACTGGCTTCTCCTGGCTCAGTCTTCCCTAGTTTTATTTCTCTAGCACCACAGCATGTCTTATTATATGCGCATCGCTGCGTCTTCGCCTATTTTTGCTCTAAACCAGTTAAGAGCCTTAACGTATGCCTGGGATTCATGCGTTCGTTGTCCTTTATTTATGAAGCCTTTCTTTGCTCTCTTCTCTTCTGCATGCCTATCCATATATTCAGCGCAAACCACTGTTCTGCCTCAACCTTCTTACTGTTCATTTATCCCTTACTTGATGTATTGTCTTAGACCTTATTACCTGCAATCATCCAACCATCGGGCTAGCATTCTCTGGCACTATCCAGCTTGGTACTATTATCTTAGCACCGAAGCTGCTGCGGTTAGGCCTCACTGCACTGCTACTCTAAGCAACCTTACTCTAGCTTGCATTTCGGACATTCCCTTCTCTTCCGTCAATTAATGTTTCTTAGCCTCTTAGTTCTTCCCTCTTCTCACTTCGTCAGCACACAGACGCCCGTTAGCTTCGCAATTCTAAGTGTTCATTTCTTTTCATTTTCTTAGCACCCTAGGATGACTTGTTTCTCATCGCGGCGTTACATATACCTTTGTTCCGCAGGTTCACTTTCTTTTAACTGATCTATAATACTTTACTTCTATCGTTCAATCCTTTCTCACCTGGTAATCTGGGTCAGTTCTTGCAGCAAAGGTTTCAACACTTACCTTTGCAGGAGGTTAGCTCTCATAGGCTTTGCCTATTACAATATTCCATAGCACTATACTCCTAGTACCTTCGTGTCGTCTTTCTGTCTTGATCACCCGATAAGGTTTACTCAGCGCTTGTGTCCTATCTATCCGCTGACTTACCACCAACTGACCTTTGAATCTCTTTCGTTGTAGGCTGGCCACCAGCCGTCCATCCGCCATTCAAACGCCGCTGGTCCCTGAACTCTGCTTTTTGTCTCTCCATGCCATAGTCGCATCATAGTTAACTGATATTGCGCTTCTGCTTAATGGCGCAACGCTCTGTATTCGATGTCGGTAGTAGCAACCAACTTATAGGGCCATTGCCTTTGAAAACCTTCAAAAAACAACTTCAGCACCATCATTGCTGCACATTGTACCTCATTTGTCTCCACTCTAAATGTTGTAACATAGAAGTTTAACAATGCTTGTTTCCACGCCTGTTCGTTGCGGCCTTGGTTGTCTCTCACCTTCCCTTTTCTCCGAGGTCCGGAGCTTCTTGGGGATCTAGGATTGGACCGAGAAACCGCTTTTGTACGGGACAGGACAGCCAATAAGGACCTATGAAGCACATGACTGTACAACAAACGGATACAACTGCACCCACTACCATGACCGTTGTCCAGTGATGTTAGCTGGACTCGAGAACTTCACAAACCTGAAAAGAATACATACTCCGGAAAAATCCAGACGCAAGAAACTGAAGTTTCGCCCACCTGTATACCCACAAGGACGATTCTCCGTGAAGCTTCCATCCCCGATTCGCCTCAGCCATTATGGCGGCCTTGCCCAAGATACCTGATCAAATAACAGACTGCGGATATCTGAGTGTGAAATCAGTCAATAACCTGGTTTGCCAGTTGTATATTAGTACACCGACAAATTTCTGACAGTGTTCCAGGACGTGGTGGGTTTTCGCCTGGCAAGCTTTCGCTCTATAAAAGGCCACAAAGGTCTGTATAACAACACTGCGACGTAGCGGATGTGACTTGCCACTGAATAAAGCCACCGCCCAGAACAACCTGCTGGCAAGTCGACCAGAATCATTATTCAATATTGCCCTGACACTTCCAATAATAAGTTAAACCATGCCTATATGTATCGTCTGCATTACACATGTACTGTTTCCACTACGCACGCTAGAATTCAACGTTTCATCATTCATTGAAGACTATATCCCTCATGACCACTCACACAATTTCCGCAGCCTGTAAAACCTTCGGCTTACTGCAGACTACAAGCATAGCAACGTGTTTGTTGCCAAGCAACATTGCATGTAAGTATTGATCATGCCTTGCTTGGTGTGTCTCGACAAACTCGATAATAAGCTGTTTATTATTTATTTATCACATGCTGAGTCGACTCGTCAGAAGGCAAGCAAAAGACTTCATCGAGCTCAGGTGCCATGTGGGCAACCATTAGAGGTTCAATCGTAACCGCTTCTTGCTTACCTTGACGGGCGATGATAAAGACGCTGCAGAACCTTGAAAGCACCTTTGTAAGTTTTCTCCAGTAATCTGCGGAGACCATCGAGGCGGAGAAACCAGAACGGACAAACCTGTAGGTCTCGTGAAACAAATGACATACGTTGTTGTTTGCTAACGTCGAAAAGCTAGTAGTGAGGCATGCTCGTGGCTAGCTGACGGGCATAATTCGCCTAGTAACGGGAAATTCTGGGACTATCAGAAAAGTAATCGCCAGGTAAGCGCAGTGGTTAACCATATACTAACTCGGCGCTAGACGCACGTAGATCAGCATTTAGGGCTCATCGGATCCCAAGGAGGATCATAAGCAGCACCTCAGTCCAACTCAGCGCAATGGTGGCGCTAAGTGCCGCTTTCAACTGTCGGTGGAAACGTCCCACCGTGCCGTTCGCTTGCGGATGATATGCGGTGGTGAGAATGCGTCGGCATCCAATGAGTTTAAGGAGATCGCTAAAGGTGGAAGGTTTGAATTGCGGACCGCGCTGGGTCGTCACCGTGGCTGGACAGCCGTGTGCAGCGACCCAGCGTTCGATAAAAGCGAGCGTTGCGGTTGCTACATCAGGGATGGGAATGGCTTCGGGCCAACGGGCGCAAGGATTGATCATGGTCAAAATGCGGACCATTCCTTTGGACGGTGCCAGCGGTCCCACTATGTGGAGATGGACATGAGCAAGTCGCGCTGAAACGGATGGAAAGTGACGAAGCGGAGCGGACACGTGCCGCTGAAGCTTGGCTTGCTGACAGGTGAGACACCTGCGTGCCCAGCGCGTAAGGTCGCGTTGCAACCCTGGCCAAACGTAGCTCACGTATAAAAGCATAGCCGTAGCTTTAATGCGTGGGTGTGCGATATTGTGGAGGTTGTCGAAAAGGATACGGCGAAGCGTTTCCGGAACTACGGGTCGAGTCGTCCGGTAGAGATATCGCATAACCTTGCGGAAGAAGCTTTGCGACAACGCAGTGAAATTGGACACTTTCTGAACTAACGTCATTTAACGAAAAGATGAATTCTAGCTGGTTAAATCGGGCTTTAGGATTTGTATCTCGGAATGGCGGGTAGGGAAACGGAACCCAATATCCTGCTCATCAGAACCTCTATGAATGACCGTTATGGTGAACAACTACGGCTTGCGTAATAAAGCACCTGTAGTAAAAAGTGGAATAGAATAAGTTACAGGATATGAAAAGGAACGTTAGCATCAAACACACCAACAAATTTTCGGGGTCCCCAATTATAGCGCGAAGATAGTGTGCTCTATGTCCGGTACGAGACTAGACGGCCAACCAGAAGCAATGGGTAGAACACACAAAAGTAATCTACGGAAAAGTTTATTTGCCGGGAAATCAGTTGGCTAATGCTAAAAATAGGGCACCAGAATCGAGCTAGCTAAGGAGAATAATGTTGGCGTCCAGTGCGTTGACGGAGCGTCGTTCGTCGTCGAGTCCCACACCAAGGACGGAGCTCGTGTTCCTGTTTCCCTACAAACCGGAACAACGTTCCAACAGGTAAATCGCGTTATTCTCTTATAAATAAGAAAGGAATAATTTTAATATACTTTTGAATAGCTTGCAGTCATATGGGTGGATTTTCAGGGCATTACGAAGCGTGCTGGTCGGTGATTTCGTATGAGGTGGTTTGTCCGCCACTTTTTCGGAATGCTAACCAAATGTGTTTGGGAAGCTATTCTCGGTGTTCTTTCGACTCCAACTGTAGTATTGTATATAGCGTGCTGGTCTGCGTTATATATCCAGTACGGGATTACGCGGCAAAAAAGGCCTTCGGCAGAACACACAAAATTTAATCTAGAGAAAAAGTTTATGGGACGGGAGGAGAGTTACCTAATGCTAAACATAGGGCACCAGATGAGAGCTAGCTATGGAGCATGTATTTGGGTGTCGAGTAAGTGGACGAAGCTTCCTTCGCAGTTAAGTCGCGCGCCAATAGCGCATATCGTGTTCGTGTTTCAAAACAAACGGGAACAACTTTCCAACAGGCAAACCGCCCAGTTTCCTGATACATACAACAGCTATAATTTTAATATATTTTAGAGTACTTTACACAGTTATACGGGGAATCTCCAGGTCACTATATGTATCCAGGCTTGTCCACCATGTATTACCCGAGACAAAATATACTTGGAGATGGTGCTACGAGTGGGCTCGTGGTTAGTGCAGGCTTTCTTGCCGGAAGCCTCTTCGTAGTGTTAGCGGGGCGGTTCGGGAACTTCTCGTTCCGGCGAATGATACTGCGGCATTGGTTCAAGACGCGGTGGGTTTTCGCGTAATAAGCGTTCTCATTATAAACGCCACAAACGTTGGTTTAACTACACGAGCCACTAAATAATGTCACTGCCCTTTGCTCCTTTGGGGACATTGCACCTATCCCAAACACTTCCATGCAGCCCGGTTACGACACTACTGCAGAAGCTGGCAACCAGACGAAAGGACCTTACGGATGCTACTTGCATACATTCTTCCTGCTCAGTGGACGATAACTTAAAACTAAAGTGCACCTCCTAGGCCCCCTCATTCAGCTGGCATGCCCGCATCTGGTGCTGATCTCCGAAACATGGTACTCGGTCACTGCTTCTAGCACACCACTACACATTCCAGCGTACAACATTTTCTGTAATGCACGCGCCAATCACCGTGGTGACAAAATCCCCATATACGTCATGAACGATTTTCATGCATCATCTCTCCAGACCGTATCCCCTAGCCATTCTGCAGACACGGTACTTAATCAGGCCACTAGTGGCCCACTTAACCTCTTGATAGACTGCTTATACGACCCACCGCACTCCCCTTGTGTTAGCGTTGACAAAACGGTCATGCTGTTCTAGGAAGTCTTTTTCCTTCTTGCACGCTACAAAATTATTGCTGGAGATTTTAGTATGCCTCATGACTCGTGGCTCAACCACTCAGCTCCACCCAAATATAGAGCCCTAATATATACTATTTTAACTAAATAAATAATTAAATATTTTATTCTAGAATTCATCGAGCCATACCAACTGAGTTATGAGCAAAATTTACAAGCAATCATGTGGCGCACCGGATACGTTCCAACTCACGTAATTGGTTGTGGCCAAACTTGTACAATTTGCAGAAACATTCGAAGCACTCATGAGGAGCAACGCCAACAGTGGAGTGCCAGTAAACTGGTTTCAAGTGTGCGTAGCGTAAATAAAAATAGCACAGTAGTTAGAGCGGGACAGTAGGTGGAGTAAGAGTAACTCTGTTGTATGTGTCAGTAGAATAAGGAAAAACAACTAGTCCATATACCAGTGTGTAACAGTGGGCAGTGACTGTATTCAGTGGCGAGTCACATCCGCCACGTCACAGTGTTGACAAACGGACTTTTGTGGCTTTTTATAGGGAGAACGCTTGCCAGGCCAAAACCCACCACGTCCTGGAACACGGTCGTCGATTGCTTGATCGGCCGTGGGCAACTGGCAAAGCTGGTTACAAAGCATTAGTTCCTTCAGTTATTCTCTGTCGAGTGACTCCTCTGTTGGCTAGACAAATGGCACAGTCGGATTCCCACATGGACGTTTGGATCAGTCGAGGAGAAATTAGGATTATGCAGGTAAGTAGAACATCCAGAGTATGGCGTCTCACCTTCTCTGATTATGTATATTTGCCGGGGTGCGAAGAATCCGTGTCCAGCTACCCTCATCAGGCATCAGGGGTTGAGTTGTTGAGTGAAGATGGTTGGTTTTGAAGTGGAAGCATGGTCCAGGTAAGTCCATGTTAGTTTTTTGGCCCATTCCAGACGGAGGCAGTTCCTCAGTACAATCCCGGATCTCTTACATGTTCACGACCTCAGAGAAAAGGAAAAGAGAGGAACAGGCCAAGAAAATTCCAAATAGGACAGTCATTGTACAAAGCATTGTGAAAATCCCAATTTATGACATTTACTAGAGACAACTAGTATATAATGTGTAAAATATTACGCGGAAAATGTTTTTTAGTTATGCAGAAGGCATGGCCTAATGGGTAAAATACCTTCATATACATAAGGATGAAGAGCAGGGTTCCGGTATGAAATTTATGAGGTATTAGCTAACGGCGTTAGAATTCAACCCTGAGAGCAGAAGATGGGTATGTAGTCACGCTTGGATGTTATCGGAAACCAGAAGGTACAGTGGCGATGTGGCCATATTTATATATACTCCACGGGATGAGGATTATCTAAGACACACGACTGGGCTCAGCATGTGAATACGCCGACTAGACAATCTAACATACCGGACCTAATATTCATTAACGGCGTTTCCCACGTTCATATCGGGCAGCGACTACAAGGTGGTGAGGCTGTCTTTTGCACTGCCTAAATTCCCTTATCATGAAGATAAAACTATGAGGTATTTCATCTCCTCTAGCTGATCAACTGGGAAACATTTTTCCCTTCTCCGAGCATCACCCTGGGACGACTTCTTTTCCCCAGCTTATATAGATACTGCGATCAGGGAGTGTTATAACAACTTCATGAACTGCTTAGACATCTTTGCCCTCAAAAGGAGAAAGCTAAGAATGCGGCAGACTCTTGAGGATGCCTCCACATGCAACCTGGCTAGTAGGCTTAAGAAAGTGAGCTCGTGCTGCAGTAAGATCAAAGACTTTCGTCTAATCATCTGCATGAACGAATTACTAGTCGCTTGCAGAAGTTTACAAAGCTATGTGCGTACACCAGCTGAGCAGGCACCGCTTTCTAATGACCCCAAGGCAAAGTATCTTATCCAACCAAGGAAGCAGCGGTGGGCAGTAAAGGTATCCCGAGCATTACCCCTTTACTTCCTGGTAAATGTCTGGGCACTGGTGTGGTCGAGCTCTGCGACATCATCAACACGCACTGCTGTAACTCCATCCCTAGTACTGACTCGATATTGCCAACTACGATTCACAAAATCAAATACATCCTATTTACTTTGTCTTCAACAGCATCAAGCGAGCACTTTGCTCCTTGAACATGTCATACTACCCAGGTCCTGATGGTGTCCCTTCTGCCGTATTAATACTTGCAGAAACAGACATTCCAGTCCCTCTACTTAATGTCACCATTTCTATGAAGAGCGGACACTATCCGTCTAAATAGAGGCACGCAACTGTCATACCACGACACAAATGTGGCTGCCGACGAAATATTGACAGGTACCCTTCTATTAGCCGCACACCCATTGCTTCTAGACTCATGGAAAGAACAATAAGGGACGGGATGGTTCGTTTTCTACTGCAGCGCAATCTTATCAATAAGTACCAACAAGGGTTTCAGCCTATTAAATCTTGTGAAACCTGCCAGTTTGCATACTTAAACCAGGTTACGCACTCCATAGACCTGGGTCGAGCGCTGGTCGTCATCTTACTGGCCATGAAAAAGCCTTCGATCGGGTTGCACACAATGGTTTGCTAACAAGATTAGCTGCATTCGGTGTTTCTGGCCACTTTTTTGGGTTTGTTATTACCTTCCTAGCCGAACGCACGCAGTGCCACTGGGCGATATCTCATCCAAAACGTCATTCGTAACCAGCGGAGTGTACGAAGACAGAGTCCGGGAACCTTTGCTGTTTTAACTGTACATCAACGATGTATTCTATGTCTTCTAATAAGGCGCTCCGTACCACGTTGCTGATGCTATAAAAGTGGTATTCTTATTTGATCCTAGTTGCGTACACAATGGCCTATCCAGCATTTCAAGCGATCTCGGCACTCTTGAAACATGGTGTGACCTGTGGGAAATATCATCACCAAGGAAATGTAACGCTCTTTCCTACCGGTGCACCATGGGTGGCGGCATCCAAGTTCGGATTTGCCTGTCACTGTGGCCAGCCACGGGGGCCTGCGCCTACAGAGAGACCACGGGTGGCTTGCGCTGCACCACCCACAGCTCCATCCACACAACCCATATGCAGAGTAAAACCGATGTAATAAGACCGGGAGGCATGTGGATGGGAGCCACGTTTCATCAATGGAGCCGGCCAACACTCCTTCACAGGCAAACACAAGCACGCTGTATTTGGGAATCAGTCGCACACAAGGCGGTGGCTGGACCGTAGTCCGCTCCACACGGAGTACATGGAACGACTCATTGCTCTTTACTAGGCCACAAAGACCGTGCACCCTGTCCCCTACAGCAACGACCAACAGTCTCCGAGAGCCAGTACGGAAGAGGTAGCAGGTAATAGACAGGTAGGCACCTTGACAACATGCACATCAAGCGCAGCCATACCGGGGATATCAAGCAAAAGCCAATCACTTGAATGAAAGATAACAAATACGCTAAATCGAGTAATGCATAAGGAAATGGTGACATACGTCTTAAATTAATGAACATATGAAATAAATTGTTTGCAAAAGGACGAGATAAGTTTACGAGGTTGAAAAGTATATTTTAAGGAAATGCTACAAACACGAAAATGTTATCAAAATAACTAGAAGTGGCTTACGTGACGTGTGCAAGTTTATAGAAGAGAGCACATGTAGACATTCATACGAGAAAGAAAAGCATTAGGACAAAATTAAAAACCCACCACCTGAAAAATATACACTTAACATGCAGGCAGGCGGTTAGTAAATCGAAAGCAGCGTACCTACAAACCCTGCGCCGGTTCTGCCTGCGTTCTCTGCAGGACCCGCCGTCACCTCAGTAGTCGTTTCGAGTGGCCTCGCTCACGGCACGCCAGGCTTGATTGACTCAGGCACGCGCCACCGCGTGTGCTACAGCATCATGCGCTCGATGTTGATGGAGTACAACCCATCGGTGCTTGCGTCTTCCGCACCCGCTGCTTCTTCTCTGCATGCATGTGGAATTCTTCCCGCGCTTCGGCAACTGCCTTCGTGAGTAGATCGCGCCATGCACGCCGATCAATCGCCTTCGATTACCATGACCTGCAATCAAGATTAGAACGTAAGAAGCTCACTTAGGTCATGTCCTGGTAACGTATCCTTCCACTCCCAATGTGCCGCTTTCCAATACTCAGCTGACCGTATAAACGTTGTCTCTGTATCCGTGTTGAATCCATACGGCTCACTGTCAAGGAAGTGGCCTGCAACGGGAGCATGGAGATAGATTCGAAAAGACGGATCTAGTTGCAGGGAAACTACTATTAGTACAGTAAAAGATTCCATGATACTAAGATAAAAAGAAACGACAACGTGGATGCTCCAGCTAGGCGAACGGAGCCCGAAAAACACACAAGAAAAACACGCATAATCGTCGCCTCCTTGAGAGCCTCATAGCGGTTTTCGGTTTGAGAATTGATGACGTCACGAACCTGCATTGATCTCACCATGGGTAGATAGGACAGGAGCTTGCTATACTTCGAGTAGTCAGAAGTGCTTCTGTGGTTGTAAACCTAAGCATCAAGATGAGCAAACCACAAAAGAGGAGCCATGTCCCAAAATGGTAGCACAGCGAGAAATATAACGCTTAGCAGAGACTCTACCGTAGGGTCTACAGATTACATGGCTTAAAAATGACGAACAAAATAGGCTGCCGTATGGGAAACTAAACCGCAAGCTATGAACAATTAATGGAACGAGTTCACCGAAGAAAAGTTCGAAATATACCGCGCTGAGATTGTTCCGGAGTCGGGGTCACCAATATAGGGAGTAGCCTGTACCGAGAGCCCGGAGAGCGATTTACAAAGACAGATCGATTTGCAGGGAAACCTTTTTGGAACAGTATAAGCTTCCCAGTTATCTAGCTATAAATGAACGACACCGTGGACGTTCTAGCTAGGGGAACGGAGCAGGCACAACACACTGGGCAGTCGCGAGTTGCAACCGAAACCAGCGCCAGGCAAAAATGGCGATAAGCAAGTCAAGCATTGGAACTCGGCAATCAATTCAACAAACCACACCGGTTGCCCAGGTTTACAATGAAAGAAATTCAGTTAGAATTTTACACAGACAAACTGGGAATCTTCAGTCTGCGACATAGATCACTCCGAGATGGGACTGTGTAAGCAGTCTTTCGATATGCGTGAGGACTGTCCGTCGCGGGCCAGCCATCTACGAGACCAGGTTGTGAAGACTGACTCAGTTGCTGGGCAGAACCATGCAATCGGAACTTAGCGGGCTCCCACCCGTGTACTCCCTACAGTGTCGAAACGCTAAACTACTGTTTGTGGAGGACAGTTAGTAAAGTTCGCGTATGCGTTTGAGCAGGAAGTTCGATCCACTTCCATTTGACGTGCGGGGATCCAGCAAAAAGTGAAACCCGGGTGCAAACAAACGGCGGTGTATATGAAAAGCAAAATGAAAAAGCCGCATAAATGCATAGCAATACACAAAAGCGTGCAACGCAAAATACGTGCAGAGCTGTTTTTGGGTTTTCAAAAAGGTTTGCTCTTTATTGGTAGTTTCAAAACGCTATGGCCTTTTACGTGGATTTTTGAAAACGTTTGGTAAGGGCAGCAAATTTCAATGCGGGTTCTATAATAGTCACTGCCCAAAACTATATACTGGCAAGTCGTCTAGATTCACATATCACCTCTTCCTGACACCGTTTCAACGAAACAAGATTGAACCCGATGTATCGTCCTGATACCCATCTGCTTTTAAACCTTGATCATGCCTAAGTTGGTGTCTCTAGGAAACTGAGAATAAACTATTTATTTATTTATTTTATCATGGACATATGAATAATTTTCTACTGTCACTGTTACAGTTGGCATAAAATGTTTGTACAGTTGTACATATCTCATCATGCCTTCATGGGCGTGCCTCGCATAGTCGAGAATAAATTATTTATTTATTTATTTAACGAAGTCCGGAAAACGAACTGGAGGTTTGATCTTCCTACCGTGTCGATTGATAATAAGGCCAGTAGAAGTGCTGTCAGTTGAGGTTGTCGTTTCTGCTGAAGCAAACTGCCTCGTCTGAGGTTGCGGTGCGATCTGTGATGGCGCAGGCCGTGAAGATGCTTGTTGCACAGAAAAGTCAGACTTCTCGAGGAATGCTGGCTTGAGTCGATCGAGGTTGATCATCTAGTCTTACCATTGTAACCAATGATAAACGTCCTGTCGCTTCCGCGTACAACACACTACGGAACAGAATAAGTAAGTTGAAGTGGCTGGTGTACGCTGCCAGTGCGAACGGACACTTGCGTGCAAGTAGTTAAGCATTCGTCCACGTTGGTAAGCAAGCTCTGGGCTCTGAGTTGCACAGGCTAAAGCTGTGGCATGTGAGGAGGTACGCGAGCTGCGCGGTCACCATAGTCGGAGGTTGTTGGCGCTTTTGGTGAGACGAGTTCACCAGGTAAGCGTCCAAAGACTAGCGACGATGGAGTGGAGTGCAACTTCGTTTTAAGCGTGTTTCTTATGCCTAAAAGAACGAGCGGAATTGCTTCGTGCCAGGGTGTGCTAGATTGGGCACAGAGTGATGCTTTGAGTTGCCGGTGGAACATTTCCGCCATCTAATTAGCTGCGGCATGGTATGCGGTGGTTCGGTTATGTTGACAACCAAGAACGTCAAACAGTTCGCTGAAGGATCCGTTAAAAGTGTGATCCACAGTCATTAATGACTACGCTTGGACAACCAAACTTAGCAACGCGGCGTTCTAGGAAAGATTTTGAAACTGTCTTAGATGAGCAATTGATTATCGGAATCGCCTCTAGCCAACGGGGGAATAGGTAGACACAAGTGAAGAGGTACATGCATCCTTTGCATGGAAGCAAAGGTCCGACCAGATCGACATGGACGTGTGCATGACGAGAGGCAGGAGCGGAAAGATGCCAAGTGGGCTTTTGGTGTGTCTGCAAACCTTGGCGCGCTGACATTCTAAGCATGCGCGTGCCCAAAGGCGGACATCGTGATTGACGTTGGGCCATACGAAGCGTTCAGTTCCGAGCTTCTGCGAAGCGCGTATGCCGGGATGAGACCGGTTGTGTAAAGCGTTGAAAACTAGTTGACGCATTGAAGTAGGAACTACGGGTCGGGGAGAAGTTTGTGAAACGTCACAAAGACTGGTTCCGTTAGATGAGGTTAGTGGAAGTTCGCGTAGTTTCAACGAGGTGTTGCGCCGCAGCTTGTCTATGTCGGGATCAGCTTGTTATGCAGCAGCCATAGCGCCTAGCTCAATGTTGGTGCCAGGCGACAAGTTGATCTGAAGAACTGCACCGACGGCAGTGTTGGATGCGTCAGTTGTCAGGGAGAGTGGTGCAGATGTGGCTGGATGGGTGAGACGCGATACGTTAGAGATATCGTCTTTAAGCTTCTCAAAAGACAGTCTAGCGTCGTCTGCAAAATAAAAGACCGTTGTCTACCGCGGAGCAAGTCAGTCATTGGTTGAACAATGCTGGCGCAGATATAAATAAAGCGTCTATAATTGTTGACTAGGCCAAGGAATCGGCGTAACTGTTTGAAGGAACTAGGAGCAGGATAATCCTTCATTGCCTGGATTTTGTCTGGCAGTGCTTCGATACCGGAGGCGGATATGCGGTGGCCAAGAACGTCAGTGGAGTTTTGGCCAAGCTCGCATTTATGTGGGTTGACGGTGACCCCATGCAGTGTTTAGCGTTGAAAGAGAGCGTCGAGGTGATGAAGAGGATCCTCAGCAGAAGAGCTGGCGACGAGAATGTCATCTAGCTAAGGATAAACGCCTTCGAGTCCTCGCGTTACCTCATGAATGAAACGCTGAAAGTTTTGGGCAGTGTTGCTGAGGCCGAAGGGCATTCTGAGGCACTCGAATAGACCGAATGACGTGACGACTGCTGTTTTAGCAACGTCCGCTGGCGCGACATGTATTTGATGGTAGGCGCGAACTAGGTCGACTTTGCTAAAGATAGACTTACCAGCTAGCTTTGAAGTGCAGTCGTGCATGTGCGGAATGGGGTAGTTATCCGGGACGGTAACTTGGTTAAGTGCCTTGTAGTCACCACAGGGGCGCCAGTCACCGGATTTCTTTGGTACCATGCGTAATGATGATGCCCTTGGACTTTTGGACTGGCGGATGATTCCGATTTCCAGCATTTGCTCGAATTCCGCCTTAGCAGCTTTGAACTTGTCCGGAGCTAGTCTGCAAGGGCTGGCCGAAACAGGTGGGCTCTTAGTGCAAATGTGCTGCCTGACGTTTGAGCCCACAGGAGGCAAGTTGTACAGGACGCGCACGAGTTTTAGATGCTTGATGAAAAGTTCTATAAAAGGTTGTGAAGCTTGAGGTAAGACACGAATGGGAGTGATAGCAGCCACGTTGGTTCTAGTCCCGATAACACTGAGCTGTGTCCTAGAGTCGATAAGCTTTTTCCTTTTAGCGTCGACGATGAGGTCGAAGCGTTGAAGAAAGCCTATGCCTATGATGGCGAAACGCACGGCAGCGATTATGAAAGGCCAGCGAAAGGTTCGCCGGAGGCCTAAATTGAGCGTTAGCAGACTTTCGTCGAAAATTGCGATTGGGGTGCCATTGGTGGCACGCAGCATGGTCGGCGATGGTAAAGCTACCTCTTCTGAGCTACGGGATATAAGGCTAAATTCGGCTCTTGTGTCGACTAGAACCCCTATGCCAGGAGTTAAATTGCTATCGCAAATGAGGCGACTTTGGTGTTGGCCGGTCGAGTCCGAGCCGTTACGGACCGGCCGAGAAGTTTTCCTACTTCTCGGCGAAGTTACAAGGCTTTACACATTTATGGGCTGCGGTACCAAAACGCTGATGGTACTAAAAGCTAGCCTGCCTGTTGCTAGACTTAGAACGTTTGCAGGGCGATTTTGAGCGGCTATGACGACGACGGTTCATAGTAAGCTGTCGAACCTGGCGACTGTGTCGCAACTTGCGTTGCAAGGCTTTTATAGCTGACTGTAACCCAGTGATACAAGTGCCCTGGGACGCTACGGCATTGGTATTGCTGGCGTTGGCTTGTGGCTGTGATTGTTCAATAACTCGCACCGCTAAATCTGCCAGTTGAGTGAGCGAAACGGAGCTCACTGTAGCGAGAATCGCTTGCGTGCTTTCCGGTAGCCACTGTAGCCATAGTTCGCGAAGCAACATCTCGTCCATGGCTGAGGAACCAAGGAGTTGCTGCACCTCTCGTAACAGGGTTGAGGACAGTTTGTCGCCCAGCTGCAGATCTATGAAAATCTGCTGCAGGCGAAATTTCTCAGAGCGCATAACACGCTTAATCGTCGCCTCCTTGAGAGCCTCATAGCGGTTTTCAGTTTGAGAAATGATGACGTCGCGAACCTGCATTGATCTCACCATGGGTAGATAGGACAGGAGCTTGCTATACTTCGAGTAGTCAGAAGTGCTTCTGTGGTTGTAAACCTAAGCATCAAGATGAGCAAACCACAAAAGAGGAGCCATGTCCCAAAAAGGTAGCACAGCGGGAAATATAACGCTTAGCAGAGACTCTACCGTAGGGTCTACAGATTACATGGCTTAAAAAATGACGAACAAAATAGGCTGCCGTATGGAAAACTAAATCGCAAACTGTGAACAATTAATGGAACGAGTTCACTGAAGAAAAGTTCGGAATATACCGCGCTGAGATTGTTCCGGAGTCGGGGTCACCAAAATAGGGAGTAGCCTGTACCGAGAGCCCGGAGAGTGATTTACAAAGACAGATCGATTTGCAGGGAAACTTTTTGGAACAGTATAAGCTTCCCAGTTATCTAGCTATAAATGAACGACACCGTGGACGTTCTAGCTAGGGGAACGGAGCATGCACAACACACAGGGCAGCCCGCGAGTTGCAACCGAAACCAGCGCCAGGCAAAGATGGCGATAAGCAAGTCAAGCATTGGAACTCGGCAATCAATTCAACAAACCACACCGGTTGCCTAGGCTTACAATGAAAGAAATTCAGTTAGAATTTTACACGCGCAAACTGGGGAATCTGCAGACTTCTATAGCAGTCTAGAGATTTTCCTGGACCGCTTCCTTCACTTACCCTTGTTGGCAATCAGCTAGAAGTCTTTCAAAAATTCAACTACCTGGGAAATTGTAGCAGCGCCCGTGGGATTAAAGCTGAGATCACGAACCGTGTAGCAAATGCTCGGGGCGCTTTTGCTAACCTTCGCCACTAATGGCGCAGGCGCGACATCATGCTCCTCCTGAAGGGCAGAGTGTATAATGCAGCGAGACGTTGGACACGACTGTACGGTTGTATAACCTCCCCTTAAATCAACGGACATAAAGAGGCTAGTTACGTTCGACCATCGGTGCCTTCTCAGTTTTGCTCGCATCTGGTAGGAACACCGCTTGAGTAAAAGCGTGTTCGGCGCCTTATTTACGGCACAGGGAAAGGAAAGGAACAGCTCACCAAAGTTATTTACTTACCGTGGCCGATGGCTCGGCTACGTGTTGCGCATGCCAGACAACCGACTTCCGCGACGTGCGTTGTATGCGCGCCGGGGGTGTGGATAGAAGAAGATGGGAGGTGGCCAAGCGATAACTTGCTCGAGAGGAAGGAAGGACCTCAAATCGAAGCTGGCGTCTTGGCTTTCTGGTTTGGTCCGAAAGACGATGAAGACGTTTGGCTGGATACACATGTTGATATGGCTAGGAGCCTATAGCGCGATGATCGTACGCTCTATATCAGGTACGAGAATATTTGGCCAACCAAAAGCAATGGGTAGAACACACAAAAGGAAACAAGTGTAGAAGTTTATTGGACGAGATGACAGTTAGCTAATGCTAAAAATGGGGAATCAGAAGAGAGCTAGCTAGGGAGAAGGTCGTCGGCGTCGAATGCGTTGACGGAGCGCAGTTCGCGACCGAGTCGCGCGCCAACGGCGGAGACCGTGTTCACGTTTCCAAAAAACGGTAACAAGGTTCCAACAAAAATACCGCTTAATACCCTATTACATAAAAAAGATATGATTAGAATATATTTAGGGTAATTTTCACAGTCAGACGGGGGAATCTCCAGGTCACTACACAGCCCCATCCTGGAACGAAAACAGTGGGTTACCCTTCGATCTACGTGAGCATTGTTCGACGCCGGTCAGCTTTTTGCAAGACCAGATACTGCAAACAAATGCAGCTGCTGGGGGAGAACCAGGCGATCGGACCCTACAGGGCTCCAAACCGTATCCTCCCTAACGGTGCCAAAAACAGAAAGTGGGGGAAAGTTCGTAAGCGTCGAATCTTCGCGCGTTCGTGAAGGTCAATTGTTGGCTTCAGGCTCGTCATTTCCTCCGGTTCATACGTGGAGGCTAAACGGCAACAAGAACAGTGACGGTGGCGGCAATGGCAAAAGTAAGCATGACACTTACCGTATGAGGTACACGTCAAGCGAATTGCAACTCGTTTTATGTGTTTTCAAAACGTTTTTTACTTTTTTGGGTCTTAAATACCTTTTGGGTTTTTTGGGTTTTCATAACAAACTTTTGTCGGCTGTTGGCGCTTTCAAAAGCTGTTACCGATCGTTTGGGGTTTACGTACCTTGATCTTCAAAAGGATAAAGGAAAGCAGCAAGAAAAGTAAAAGAACACTGATCCCTTAATCGCGCAGGCCAATGAACCCACCTACCCGACCAAGGCGACTTTGAGAGTCAGAGGAAGGTGTATTCTTAGGCGCCTCATCGGATCGCTAAATTGGAGAAGCTGTTGAGGGCGTGGCAGTTGGTTCGATCGGAAGTGGTGGAGCTGAATTGGTAGGCTTGGATGGGGAGTAATGTTTGGGTTCACGGATGTTGGAAGCAGGCGAGTCTTCCATCACATGCTGAGTCGATTCGTCAGAAGGCAAGCAAAAGACTTCATCGAGCTCAGGTGCCACGTGGGCAACCCTTAGACGTTCAATCGTAACCGCTTCTCGCTTGCCTTGACGCTCGATGATAAAGACGCTGCAGAACCTTGAAAGCACCTTCGTAAGTTTGCTCCAGTAATCTGCGGAGACCATCGAGGCGGAGAAAACAGAACGGACAAACCTGTAGGTCTCGTGAAACAAATGACATACGTTGTTGTTTGCTAACGTCGAAAAGCTAGTAGTGAGGCATGCTCGTGGCTAGCTGACGGGCATAATTCGCCTAGTAACGGGAAATTCTGGGACTATCAGAAAAGTAATCGCCAGGTAAGCGCAGTGGTTGTCCAAATACTAACTCGGCGCTAGACGCACGTAGATCAGCATTTAGGGCTCATCGGATCATAAGGAGGACCATAAGCAGCACCTCATTCCAACTCAGCACAATGGCGGCGCTAAGCGCCGCTTTCAACTGTCGGTGGAAACGTTCCACCGTGCCGTTCGCTTGCGGATGATATGCGGTGGTGAGAATGCGTCGGCATCCAATGAGTTTAAGGAGATCGCTAAAGGTGGAAGGTTTGAATTGCGGACCGCGGTCTGTCGTCACCGTGGCTGGACAGCCGTGTGCAGCGACCCAGCGTTCGATAAAAGAGAGCGTTGCGGTTTCCGCAGCTACATCAGGGATGGGAATGGCTTCGGGCCAACGGGCGCAAGGATCGATCATGGTCAAAATGTAGACCATTCCTTTGGACGGTGCCAGCGGTCCCACTATGTGGAGATGGACATGAGCAAGTCGCGCTGAAACGGATGGAAAGTGACGAAGCGGAGCGGACACGTGCCGCTGAAGCTTGGCTTGCTGACAGGTGAGACACCTGCGTGCCCAGCGCGTAAGGTCGCGTTGCAACCCCGGCCAAACGTAGCTCACGTATAAAAGCATAGCCGTAGCTTTAATGCGTGGTTGTGCGATATTATGGAGGTTGTCGAAAAGGATACGGCGAAGCGTTTCCGGAACTACGGGTCGAGTCGTCCGGTAGAGATATCGCATAACCTTGTACCATCAGATGATGGCAGAGGTTGTGGGGGTATCTTTAAAGCGGAATCACGGTGTTCCGAAATACTTCGGTTGTTTGATTGTGCAGCGGCCATAACAGACAAATCGATTTTTTGCCCGGCAAGGCCGATCGCAGGTACTCCTGTAAGAGTATCAGCGACGACTTCTTGTTTGACATGAAATGTGTCGGATATCTGTGGAGAATTGGGAAATGAAATCCAGCTAACGGATCTCACGTGACGAATGTCGAGCTGGTTGTTTTCCGAATGCGTTTATAAACGGCTCGTGAGTCGTGAAAATAATGAAGGTGTTACTTTCAAGGCCGTGTCGGAAATGTCGAAAGGTAAAGTAAAATGACAGCCGTTCGCGACTTAACGTGTTGTATTTGACTTCGGCAGGCTGTAGGCGTCTAGAGTAGTATATAAGATGTTAACATCATCCATTTGTTTGTTGCTGTAGGACGGCGTCAATGGCGATGTCCGATGCGTCAACCGAAAAACTGAGCGGATGTTTCGGATTAAAATGTGGAAGCATAACGGCTTTGACTAACGCTTCTTTGCTGGCTTTGAACGCTTCGGCAGCAGCGGCAGTCAGTGGACCGTTTGCGCGTCTATGAAGTAGGTAGGTTAGAAGACTTTGTAAATTGGTACATTGTGGAAAAACGTCGATAATAGCTGAGCATGCCGTTAAAATGGCGAATTGCGGCTAATGTAGTCGGGAACGGAACCTCGCTGATGGCGCGGACCCTACCGCTTAGAGGCCGCATAAAATACTGATAAATAACCGGGCCAAGTAATTCGACGGAGTGCTGCAGTAATAAGCATTTGTCACGGTTGACAATGATGCTATTAGCGGCCAGCCTATCAAAAAGAAATTTGAGATGCACTGCTTGTTGTTCTTTTGAAGCCCTAACAACTAAGATACCGACATTGTAAGGATAGACGAAACCTAGACCTCTAGTGACTAAATCGATGAATCGTTGAAAAGTCTGGGTTGTCTTGGGGAGAACGGACGGCATATGCAAAAATTCGAGGAACCCAAACGGCGTGGTTACAACAATCCTTTGTTTGTCTTCCTCAGCGAGTGGAATCTGGTGCTACCCGCGAACCAGATCGATGTGCAAGAACACCCGGGTGCTGCGCAGGCTTTTCGTGGTGTCCTGAATGTGAGGAAGCGGATAGCGGCCTGGAACAGTAACGTGTTTCGGCGCGCGGTAATCACCACATGGACGCCAGTCTCCTGTCATTTTGGCCACAATGTAGAGCGGCGACGCCCACGGGATGACAGGCGAACGATGCCTAGTTCATGCATTGCTTGAATTCCGATCGTGCAATGTGTAACTTGTCAGGAGTCATTCGCCTGGCTTGGCAAAACCGGCGGACATTTGGTAACGATGTGATGTTTCGCAGCATCAGTGGCGGATGGAAATCATGCCGTTGCACGAAAGTGTTTCGGAAACTTGGTAATAGGCAGCTGGCCGATAGGTGAGCTTGACTGGTTGGTGTATACAGAACTGGTGACTTAATATCGGTAAAATACCAATAACTGCCAGCTTTGTTTAACGATCGTACAGACGAAGTTGCTTCGCGTTAATAAGCAAGTCGAAGGGCTGCAGGAAGTCAAGGCCAAGAATTGGCGTCGGAACATCTGCGCCGAGCAAGGTCCATTTAATTGAACGTCACAGTTTTAACTTAAGCGTGCGCGAGCATTGACCATACACGCAAGTGGTGGTGCCGTTTGCTGCGCGCAGTCAACTAGTCGACTCTTCGATACCATCATTAGAATCCTGTGGGATAACGCTGAATTCTGCGCCGGTGTCAACGAAATAGCGTACTCCCGCACTGCTATCGGTGACAAAGAAAAGACGACTGGGACAGCCAGCAACGTCCGTCGCCCCTGCGTGCTGGCCGGCCCGTTTCCCTGCGTGTTGCGGTTGAGGAAACATGGCGGGCGATACGACCTAATCTGATGACCAAGTCGCTCGTGGTACCAACAATAGCTTGACCTAGGGGAGATTTTGAACACTAGCTAGGATGAATGCGACTACTGGGACGATTCCGGCGGTTGGATCCGGACTGTGTTAGGTTCTCTAGTCGGTTGGTAAGTTGCGGCTATTTGCGCTCTTAGTTCTGTTAACTCCGTACTGGAAGTAGGCTGAACCTGAGATACTTGGGCGTTGGATTCCCAAATACAGCCGCCAATGTCAACGAGCTGAGAAAGCGGCGCATCATTTACCTACTAGGGGTTACGCATGCCACGTGGCAGGCGACGAAGCCACATCTTTAAGGAAAGTGTCGCCAACAGAGAGAGGCTTATGTAGAGAATGCGTATTGTGCAGCAGCTGAGAAGAATTTCGATCACCCAGCTTGGTTTCGTTAAGAAGCTGCGTAACGCGAGCATGGTCTGATATACCGAGTCGGTTTAAGACTTCGGCCTTAAACTTATCGTAACACTTCTAATATTGTTGTACTCCAAGATGTCGTCGAGGTCATCGACGACTTGCGGAGGAACCTTTACGACAACGCAGTGAAATTTGACGCTGTCGGACTTAATGCCATGTAACGAATGGATGGATTCTAGCTGAGTAAAACCAGGCCTTAGGATTGGCCTCTCGGGAAGCGGGATAGGGAAACGAAACCCACTAACCTGATCGTCAGTAGTTGGGGGAATGACCTTCATGGTGAAAAATTACGGAGCGTGTGCAAGTGAAAGCAATTAGTAAAAACTAAACGTTAGAATGTGTACAGAATAAAGTACCGGATCTGAAAGTAATTTAAGTACCAAACTCACCAAAATATTTCTTTTTTCGGGGTCACCAAGTATAGCTCGATGGTTGCGCGCTCTATGTCCGGTACGCGACTAGACGGTCAACTAAAAGCAATGGGTAGAACACACAAAGGTTATCTAGAGAAAAAGATTATCGGACGGGAAGGCAGTTAGCTAATGCTAAAAATAGGAAACCAGAAGCGAGCTAGCTAAGGAGAAGGTCGTCGGCGTCGAGTGCGTTGACGGAGCGTTGTTCGCAGTCGAGTGGCGCGCCAAAGGCGAAGATCGTGTTCCTGTTTCCAAGCCATGAGAGCAACGTTCCAACAGGCAAACCGCTTAATCCCCTGTTACATAAGAATGCTACGCTTTGAATATATTTCAGAATAGTTTACACAATCATACGGGGGAATCTCCAGCAGTTATCCACAAGGGCCTGTGGTAGCTACAGTGGAAGCTGCAAGGGCCCATCGTACTCAAAAGATGAGAAGCTAACGTTCGCTTGAAACATTCCTCAGTCCGAGCATCCACCACATGCTTCGTTAGGTTGTTCCAATCGTTGGCTACGCGAGTTGATGGAGCGTGAGCAGGATGAACCAGGAGCCTTCTGGGTTTGAGCAGTTTCCAGTTGTGGCCTCGAGTTGGACTGTTTGCGTTGGATTGAAAGCACGCCCGCTGCTCCGTCTCATCTCTCCTCTCAGGATGCGCCTGGGGAAAATCAGGTCACCGCGACTTCGGCGATAATCCAGAGGGAGCAGGTTCATCCGCTGAAGTCTCAGGGGATAAGGCATGTCCCGTACCCCCAAGATGTGTTTCGATCCCCGCCGCTGAACCTTCTCAATGAGGTCACATTCGAACATGGTGAGATGGAGGACGGTAGGTAATCCGTATTCGCGTATGGGCGGACATGGGAAGTAAACAATAGTCCGAAGATATCCGGAGTCAATCGCGAGAAGGCTCTTTGTACTGCATGGGACATCCTGTTGGCAGCAGCAACCCTTCGTAAGGTGTCCTGTGTAGGCCGTAGATCCGATGACACCAACACGCCGAGGTGTTCTGCAAGGATTGAGGTGCTGAGCAACGCCCCACCAATGTGGTATGTCCCTAAAGGCTAAGGAGCACCAGTGGAGAGGACCGAGCATTTTTCGCGATTTATGGGCAATCGCCATTTGACTGACCACTCATGTAACGTATCAAGTGTAGCCTGGAATCGGACCGCCTCGTCAAGGCCGGAAACCTCTATCCACAACTTTAAGTCGTCAGCGTAAACCAAGCAATCCGACTGAAGTTCCGACGGGGGGGCCACTGAAGGTCTTGAAAAGTTCTGGGCCCAGGTCCGATCACTATGGGACACCGCTTGTCATGAGAACAAGAGCGGAGCGAGTCTCGTTCTTGTCGACGCGCGTTGTCCGGTCATCCAAAAAATCAGCGATTCAAGAAGGTACGTTCACTGAAACACCGATTAACTGTAGTTTATAAAGGAGCCTATCATGAGGAACCTTCTCAAATGCCTTGCTGAAGTCCACTAAAGTAACATCCAGCCACTTCCCAGTGTCTACTGATTTTGCCCATCTTTCGCGGGCCACAAGCAGATTTGCAGAACATGAGCGCACACGCCGAAAACCATGCTGCGCACAGGAGATGCCGTTTAGGTTCTCGAGGTGGAAAAGAAGTGCCCGCTTGAGAATCCACTCCATTACCTTGCACAATATTGACGTTAAACAGATGGACTGATAATTGGCAGGGTTTTGACGATCCCTCCTTTGTGTATGGGTTTAACAATCCTCACTTTCCAGGCCATCGGGAGCCGTTCAACTTCAAGGGAATGTTGAACTACCCGGCAAACAGGAGCGGCAATGTAATCGGCCACAGTCTTGAGGAACAGCGGATGCAACCCATCGGGACCCGGCGAGGAATTGGGATCTAATTCACTAATATCTTTGGCAACAACATCAGCGCTGATTTCTAGATACTCCAACGAAGAAGGGAGTATTAGCACCGCGTCACTGGGAAACGGCGTTTCCATCGAATAAGCAGACGAACATTGCATGGCCAGGGGACTAGCTTTCGCAGCATCATCGTCCAGTAAACCCACATGCGCCAAGGCAAACAGAGCAGGGATACCACTTACTACTCTGGTACTTCTCTTCAGGTAAGGGAAGAGGGTCTTGGGAGTTGTCTTGGATTACACAGCCAAACCGAGTTCGCACTTTGCCGTTTCTCTCGTTTTTTCAAGTTTCAGGTATCCCTGGCCACTTTATATTTCGAATAGTCAGACTCGGATTGCGTAAGCTTGAATCGGACCCACAGTTTCCGTCTTTTGTTCATTAGACCCCTCAGTTTTCGAGCGATTCATGGAGGACCTCTGGCAACTGGTCTTTTGTAGACAGGAACGACCTGTTAAACGAGCGAAATCATTATGGAGTACAAGAAGTTCCACTCATCGTCTAAATCCTGGGGTCCGTGTGTACTCTACTCCACAGTACTGGCAGCCGTGTGTAAGCGTTGGGGATCAACACGCCAGGAATTTCTGCGGAGGCGACCTTGGTTGTGGTGAATAAGTCGTCGATTCCAGAGGAATGAAACCAAACAGTGATCGCTTTTATCAATGGGCCGAAGAACAGCTAGGCCGGTGACATCTGATTGTGCCGGTGAGAATACAAGGTCCAGGATATGTGATATTTATCCTGCAATTATACCAGTGGGCGTGGTGACATGTTGAAATTAGGTACGTTCTATAAACGTCTCTAAAAGAGTGAAATCACAAGCGTTTAAAGAGGGAACACAATGCAGTTGGTCCCAGTCGATACTCTGGGCGTTGAATTCACCCAATAATAAGCAGTGCTTTCCTCCACCATGCATTTTGATCGCGTCCAGCAGGCAAGCTCCGGAACCCAATGGGGCCCTGTAGACTATACGGACCATGAGAGATCTGCATCCGGCATGAACAAGGCACCAGAGAGTTTCGAAGTCACCATCGCTGTCACAGGTAGTTCAACCAGATGAGCCTTGAAGTCCGTCTTCCAGTAGAGTATCACGCCGCCCCCAGGTCTTCCTCCATGACGGTCTGCCCAGTAAAGTTGGTCTCCAGGGATCTGCACCTCCGAGTCCGGGATATCCGAGAACAACCAGGTTTCGTTAAAAGCTAAAAGATCCGGCCGATTCATGGAGGCAAGAAGCTGAACTTTGCCAAGTTTATTTCTGAGACTGCGCACATTGGAAGAAATTGCACGTAATCCGTTTTTCAAATCTAACGCCTGAGCATTACAAGCAGTGGCCTACAGCGAGTTCTTGGCGTTTTCAAAGCACGCGAAAATTCACGATATGTAGGTCCGTCTCACCGTTATCACAACGAAAGCTAAGTTCAACAACCACCTGCTTCATTTTTACTCGATCCTCCGGACAGCGGTCTCGTAGTGCGAAAAATGGTTCCTCTTTAAGAACCGGAGTTCGTCGGAGAATGCGATGGACTTCATCATAGTTTTGACATACAACCTTCAAGGGACGGACCTTAGAGTAGTCCTCCTGTTTCTTGCCAAGTCAGAAGGCCGAGACGATGTTGATTCCTGGCTCACCTTCGAGCAGTAAGGAGATCAACCGTTTTAGAAACTCTTGATCATCCATAATCCTTTCAGCTAGAGTAGTTTTGGACGACTCAAGAGCAGTTATGATGTTTAGGCAACGGCCACGAGAGGGTGATTTGTGGTTAACGGGGATCTGCGGTTTGTGGGATGGTGGACCCTCCTTTAGCAATTATTCCGGCTGAGCGACTCTATCCAGAACTAGCTTCAACTGCAGTTGTGAAGACAATGGTTTGCGTTTCATTTTGACATCTGTCTTACCCTTACTTTCAGCCACTCGTACTGGCGCGAGCAGTGGCGCACAGTCTTTCGCTACAGATGCATAAGTCTTGGTATTTGGGGCTTTACCATGGTCAACAACCGTCGGCTTAATATTGGGGGTAACCGGACCAGAAGCTAGTGACGAGAAGCATGGGGATGCCAAGGAGACAGTAGCGGTGGTTGCTTCAATTTGAGCAGAAGAGAAACGCGGGTTCGATGCAGGCAGGCCATCAAGCGGTGCAGCGTCGGTACCTGCCTTTTTGCTGGAGTCCGATTGGCCAAGGTATACTTGTCCTTGGGGGCAACGGAGAATCTTTCTACTTTTGCACAGACTGCAGATATGAGGGACTTAGACTGATTGGAGGTAGGCCATTCGAAATGCGAGTGACACTCAGTCCAGCGCGACATGGGTCCAAAATGAAGACGGCGACTGAGGAAGTAGTCTTCTGCAGTGGATCCTACAAATTTGCACCGATTTTACAAAGTACAATATGCAGCCACCATTCGCAGAAGGAACATTGAACAGCCTTTGACCGATCAGTGCCAGCTTCACAGCAATCCAAGCAGTTGGAACTCATTGTATACTACATATAATAACTTCAGAATCAATCTTCAAGACAGTAACGAAACACAAAGGAGCTCGCTATCCGCAGTACCGCGGTGAGAGCAATGTATGGGAAGCGATGGAGCAGACAAAGGATTTCTCCTTCTGCTCTCTACAATCCTATGAACCTATGAACCTATAGGTCACTACAAGCCGACCTCAGTGGCTTTCGTGTCATTTCTTTGTCCCACCCCATCCCATTTATCCTCCCCTTTCAACTAAGATCTCATTATTTAGCAGTTTATAAATTTGCACGGCAAATTACTTTTTCTGCTGCATAGTAGCCGGCTGATAGCTTACCGGAACGATACCCGTCCGTTACCGGTATCCTCCTCCTTGGCGGTAAATTGAAATTTTTGCGCGTGCTGTCTGGGAAGGTTGAATCGGTATGACGCGCGAAATTAACTTGCTGGTCGAGAACTTGCGTACGTCATTGTCAAAGAGATGCGAAGGTAGACAACTGTTAGGGCAGAAATTGAACAATGTAGGAAAAGTAATGCTTAATCTATACTAGTTCGTGTTTTTTGAATGGCATAAGCTTTGGTTTTAATGAGCTTTTATGTAAGGGCAAATAATGAGCGTAAATAAGAAATGTGTATGCGGTAATTGGCAATAGTTTAGCGAGCAGTAATGGTAGACTCAATGGTTAGGGAATTTACAAGGAAGTTACATGCGGTACAAGATGCTTTGCTATTGCAGTAGCGTGAGGCGATGTAATAAAAAACATGAGTATGCAAGGAAAAGCCGGAATATAGATAATCTGTGTATTTCTGCATATGCCTGGTGATAGATTATGTCGCAAATAAAGGGGTTTACCTGCAGCCTTTCTATAGGGAGAATGCGCTTTTAAAATTATTTAGGTAGATAAATAACCGGTAGCCTGTACATAGGTATACATAGGTTTGCATGTCAGCAAAGGCTTTTGGAAGGGTTATCGCCGGACGACAGAGAGATAAAGAGGCGATTATGTGGTTAAGTATATGCAGTACCTAAAACGGGCTACTAAAATAAGCTAGTATGCAGTACTTAAACTATGATGCCCGCTTCATTTATTGTCTAACAGTAATGCTACAACGTGCAATAGAGTTAACTGACTACTCAAATAAGCTGGCCGCTCTGAAGTTGCTGACTCCACAAAAGATGTAACAGCAATGCTCCCTGGTGCAATAGAGCAGACTAACTACTCATATAAGCTGGCGGCCCGTATGTAATAGACTGTCCCCACTCCACGTAATATTTCAAAGAGATGCTACCATATGCAATATAGCTAAATGACTACTAATGTAAGCTGGCGGCCGGTAATCATTAGATGATCCCGACCCTACTTAAGATGTCACAGCGATGCTAACATATGTAATAGAGGTCACTGACTACTCATATAAGCTGGCCGCTCTTAAGTGTTAGAGGTTGCTGGGTCCAACGAAGATGTCAAAGCAATGTTTCCATATACAACAGAGCAGACCTACTACGCAAATAAGCCGGCGGCCGGTAAGTATTAGGTGTTCCCGACTCCACTGAAGGTATGAAATAGATGCTTTCATAGGCAATGTAGCTAAATGACTGCATATATAAGCTGGACGCCGGTAATTATTACATGTTGCCGGCTCCACTGAAGGTGTAACAGCTGTGCAACCATGTGCAATAGAGGTAACTAACTACTCACATAAGCTGGCCACTAGCAAGCAAAAGCTGTTGCCGGCTCTACAGAATGTGTCACAGCAGAGCGTTCGGTCGGGTTGAACCCTCAATCTTTCCCCAAATGCTTAACGCCTACGTGCGACCGTTAATGGAATATTCTATTCAGGCGTGGCAGCCATGGCAGCAACAGCGTTTTGTTGCTCTCGAGACTCCGCAACGACGGGCAACCAAGAACGTCAGTGGCCACTTTCATCTGCGTTATCAGCTTAGACTGAAATGCTTAAGGTGTACAGCGGTCGATATCCGCTTTTGCGGGGATCTCAAAATGCTTTACCAAATTCTGAAGAACCCGGATCTCATTTGATGTCCGCCGCTGGAATTGAACCACAACACATACCTAAGAGGTCACCCTTTGAAACGGCCCATTCTGTATAGGCGGCCTGAGGGCCGCAGCTTTGTTTTCCCTCCCCGTGCGCCAGCCTTGGAACTGCCGCCCCAATTATGTCGTCTCTGTTCCCAATCTTACGATATTTAATAATGAGTTAACGATGCATTGTCTCACTTACGTATCATTTTATGACTTGTTAGCCAGGTGGTAAAAAGCGCAATCAAACGGTGTTTTACCAAACGCCTAACCAGTGGATTTATACGTTTAATACGCGAACGTCTCAACTATTCTACATAAGCCTATGATGAGTCCACCATAACGCTTCACACTTTACCATGCAATTCACTTTGCGCAATAACTTCTATCCCACAGGCCTGGCTAATCAATGTATTTTTACTCGTAATAAACTGTTGTTCCATATTCAATAGAGCTAACGGACTACTCATATTAGCTAGGCGCCGGTAATAATGAGATGTTGCCGACCGCGCAGAATGTGTCACGACAAAGCTATCACATGCATTGGAGTGAATGGACTGCTTACATATGCTGGCCGCCGGTAATTAATGGATGTTCTTGGTTCTACTTAAGAGGTCACAGTGATGCTACCATATGAAATGGAGCTAACTGACTAGGCATATAAGCTGGACGCCGATAATTAGTAGATGTGCCCGAGCTTACTTAAAATGTCACGGTGACGCTAACCTATGCAGCAGAGATCCCTGACTACTTACATAAGCTGGCCGCTCTTAAGTATTGGAGACTACTGGCTCCACCGAAGATGTAACAGCAATGCTTTCATATGCAACAGAATTGACTGACTACTCTAAGAAGCTGGCACGTATTAGGTGTTCCCGACTCCGCTGACGATGTGAAAGGGATGCTACCGTAAGCAATAGAGCTCACGGTCTACTCATATAAGCTGCACGCCGGTAATTATTACACGTTTCCGGCTCCAATGAAGATGTTACAGCCGTGCAACCATATGCAATAGTGGCAGCTAACTGCGCACATAAGCTGGCCAATAGTAAACGAAAGCTGTTGCCGCCTCTACGGAAGTTACCACGGCAGTACAGCGTAAATGTACTACCAGGATAGGGGTGAATGTTACGCAGAGGGAGTGTTGCTCAGGCCCATGCAACGTGCTCACGCTGTTGTTGAAGACAGTGTTGCTTTGTCGCCTCAACGCAGTGGATCACTGAGGTCCGGGCTATATCCCATGCAATGGCAATAGGGGTATGAAATAACTCCTAAACATACTTGCTGTACGATGCCATCAGGGACGTTTCGTGCGGACACCTGCGAGGGGCCATGGAAAGACATGTGTAGACAAGGTGAAGACGTAATACTGTGCGCATATATACTAGGGGACGAAAATGGCTTACCATTATCTGTGTCACGCCATGTTAACTTGGGAAGCATGTTTAGCGGCGGCAAGCTTGGCATACGGTATATATGAACTGCCACTAAGAATGGGGTTCTGTTGTAAAACAGCTAAACATTAAGGCATAATGGTCGTACGTAGAGCCACTCACTAGGCTGCCATGCGGTAGGCTCCAAGCGGTACCCAGCAGCTTTCATGCAGCTTGAGTTGCCATCCGGGGGAAGCATACCGCTGCAGCACCAGAGGGTGGCCCTTCCAAGGGCCAGTTTATCGTTCTCGTGTGCTCGCATGAATAGAAATTCGGCTAGGAAAAAAGTGGACTCACATGCAAAAGATGCACGTATAGTGCTCGTCGGCTCCCTTGTAAGCCGCACATACCTGATGAAGCCACCTGTTGTATTTGCAGCACATAACCCAGTGCACGAGGTCTCCGCTGGTTCTTGCTCCATCCTCGGTGTCGCAAGTTATGCACGCATTTTCCTTCATGTTTACAGGTTCCATACTCCCTGCTCTGGCGCGATTATTCGCAGTTTTGTATACTGCGGAAATGACAGTCGGGATACGTCGGACATACGGTGGGGCTTTCGGTCGACAGCTGCGGGGGTTCCTTCACCCTAGGCGATAGCGACTGCATCCTTTAGGTTGCCCTGGGGAGGTTACGTGTTGGTATGGCATCAGCTTGGTCCAGGTTGTCAAGAAGGTAGTTTCCAACTGACACCAAGCTCTGCCTACGTAGCATTGTTTTCAGGCTGCCTCGGTATAACTGTGCCGCCTCAAGGAAAGCCGCGGTTAACATGCCAGCAACCCGCACAATGTGTGCTCATGGCCTAGCCCACTGTCTTACGAAAGTGCAATCGCAGCTCATTTCAGTATCCATCACGACCGTGTGCTTGCGGTAGCCATTGCCTAATACTTCATACCCAGTACCGTTAGGTCGTATTGATGTGACCGTCTGCGAAGAAATATGCCGCATAAATTTGCCTACAGCATAAGAAGACAGACAAGGACGCAACTCCTTCACTTGCCCAGTGCCCGGAATGGTGTGTGCCTTCGACATCCGCAACTTGGCTACCGACGTGGTCCAAGGCGATGCTGCATCGCGTGCTCTCCGGACAACGGCCTCAAAAAGTCGCAAAAGCGATCTCCTTTCGCTTAAGCCACACTTAAGATGTTTATTCTCGTTCTCCACGTTGTTTGTGGTGAACGCGCCCCGCGTGCGCACTTTGATAAATCTATGGTGCGCCAAGATTCCAGCGAAGGGCAAACACGTCAAACAGGGGTACGTGAACGCTTCTTTACCTCTGTCTCTTCTAGCTCTAAGCAGCAGCTTAAACTGTAATTCGGTTTTGTTGTAGACCAATCTGTGCATTCACTGCTTCAGCAAACTCAGTCCGCCTTTTTCACTTTTGACAGACTGGTATTTGAGTGAAACCTACCGCAGGAAATGGAACCGGCATAATAATACCATGGTCGGTGGATATGCCGAATTAAATGCCTTCATTTGCCCCAGACACCTACCCATGACTATAGTCTTCGCTGACTGAGTGGTGGGCAACATTTCTGACATCCCGAGTAACCTCCAGGTAACTGCCTGCCGTTTCGTTGGGCATCAAGGCGTAAAACTCGCTGCGACCCACACCGAAACCGGCAAGTACCATGCGGTGCCAAAGAATGTAACAACCGCATTTCACCTGATGCGTGGCATTTGCAAGAGGCACGTCCCCGTATTTCGCCACTAAGGTAGGCCTCGGTACAGGAACAAAAAATAGGAATCGCATCTGCTAACCATCCCATTCTACACGCACAGTGCCATCCTTACTCAACAATTCCGCAACCGCGTTTACATCGATCCCCTTAGATATCCCACCTAATCGATGGCAGATGGAAATGAGGTCCTGTCGATTCAATCGTTTGTTATACGTCTCAAACACAGCCTCGCAGTTCTCCGGTATTACGGAAGGACTGCATCAACTCAAACACTTGCCGCTCCGCCTCGGGAGTCAGGAGCCGGTTACTAGCGTACAAACATGGATTCTCCAAGTAAAAAGTATAATCATGCACCAAAAGTGCGAGCCTATCTCATAGTAAATGCCTTCGCACTGATGGCTATGCTCGCTTTACAACCGCGGCTGACGCCTTATGCAACATGAAGTACACATAACACAACCTTAGCACTTACCTACTGCCACCTTCTTTCCTATTGCAAGGGAAACCAAACGATGCTGTACCCATTTGTACTGCATCCCGTCTGGTAGCACTTGACCTGCTCCTAGTAATGTGCGTAGCCTACGAAACAAGATGCGTGAAATAGGGGCCCTAATAGACCACTCTCATCCTGATGTACTCGCGTTCACTGAAACTTAGTTGTCTTCTGACCTCATGGACAGTGAATTATACATTCCGTGATACGCAATATTACGATCTGACAGCCCATCTGTTCGCCGCGGCGTTGGTGTCGTCTTGTATATCAGATGTGGAGTAAACATATCCAAAACACATACCTTTAACTCAGCTGATAAAACCGTTGAGGCCCTTGCAGTTAAAGTCTGTACCGAATCAACGCAATTTAAAATTGTGCTGCTGTATAGGAGCTCTGATAGCGCTTCTAGGAGTTTCATTGACTTCATCCGCACTCACTCTGCGAACAGATGCTTGATAATGGGGGACTGCAACTTCCCTGAAGTAACTTGGCATGACCTATCTTATGAGGCAGCGACAACAGCGTTGGCTGTCGAGTTTGTTGACTTGACACTGGAAGTACCCTTACACCAATTTGTCGATCAACCCACCAGGTACATGGTGGGTCATGCTCCTTCTCTGTTGGACCTAGTTTCCGCAAGATCGGTTGACTTGGTGAGTGACCTTGAGTACGGCCCCCTTTGAGAGCCAGTGAACATACGTGTTTGTCCTTCACTTGTGCTCTCATTAGAGACTACGATTCACGCAGGGTCCGGACTCCGAACATTTGGCACGCCGACTTTCAGTCTATTACAGCCAAGGCAGTAAGTTTCCCATGCATCATCTTGCCGGATGATGATATACAGACGGAGTGGGATACGTTTAAGTCTTTTCTTCTTTACCATATCCCACCCCCACACCCTCTTTCGGTAAAGCAGGGTACCAAAGCGAAGCCACTATGGCTGGACTCAGTCGCACACCAGCTAATGAATAGACGGGCAAGTTGCTGGCGGATCTACCGGACAGTTCTCTCAGAATGTACTTTTCGGCGTTATCGGGAAGCTCGGAATGCTTGCAAGAGTCATTTACTAGCTGCTAGACTTAGCTATGAGATGGAGCTGGCTAACTCAGCCTCCGCGAATCCCAAAAGATTCGTCGTTTACGTCAAAAGGCGTAGTAACGTTGGCTCATCTACCCCAGTGTTATTAGGCAGCGACGGCGCCACTGCCACCGCTGATCACGAAAAAAAGTGTCCACTCAGTGCGCAGTATGCCGGAACTTTTGTTCGGGATGAGCAATTGTCGCATCGTAACTCAGCAATGAGAGTCCCCCAGGACTCCTGTTTAACACACGTCACAATTTCGGAGGCAAAAGTTTTCCATTTTCTTCAGGCTTTAACTCCTGCTAAATCCGCAGGGATAGCCGATATTCACCCTAAGCTTCTGTACGAACTCGCAAGCGAGCTACGGGGCCCAGTGACGCGTTTGTTTCTATTGTCGCTTCGCTGCTGCTCCTTTCCCAAGGACTGGAAGGATGCCGTCGCTTGTCCGATTTTTTAAAAGGGCGACAAGCGTCTCCCTGCCAATTATAGACCTGTAAGTTTGACAAGCCTACTGGTCAAGTTATTGGAGAAGTTGGTCAGAGATGTGCTTGAGGACCACCTGCGGGAGTATGGTCTGCTCAGTCCACTGCAACACAGCTTTCGCAAAGGTCATTCCTGTATGACTAATTTGCTAGTTGCACGCGAATGTTAGGCGGATGCTTTGGGTCGGGCCGACAGGTTGTCCGCTAAAGTGTTGTTAGACGACTGCAAGATAAAGGGTTGTTAAGGTAACGGGCCTAGCGGTCCATTCCATTCCGCAGAAAATTTTATACTGCTACTAATGGAGGTTGTTGTAGTGGGAGCCGTACCATTGTTGTAGACGTGTGAGTCATACAGTAGGTTGATGTTAGCTCCGGTGTAGAGTTGTGTTGGTTGCGATAAGACGTAGATGGGAGTCACTGAGGTCCCTAGGACGGACCGAGTGTGGATGGATGGAACATCGCAATGGGGAAGACCGGATCGTCAATGCACTTTGACCACGAAAGCGGAGCGCTATGTTTGAGCGTCGACTGCGGGCTAACGTGGACAATTTTCACTTACATGGGAAGGGATGGCGCAGCGAGGAATTGGAGAAGATAGGGTTGCATTTATTAAGTGAACGCTTCGCACATATGTGCACATTGGATGGCAAAGTTTGGTACTGATGAATATTTGAAATCGACATGACAAGAGGAATCGTGGGTATAGCTATAACTACCCAAAGGGCTGAAACCAGCGTTTTGATGGAGCTTTAATGAACATAGGAGATTTTGGAGATAAAGTAGAGCAGATGCTAGCGCTTGATGGATTGGGTGCGGTGGACCATACCCTGTATCGTCCCATAAAAAGGGACGGCGGTAAAGGGGGCCGCGTTGTGTTCGGTTACGTTATGTAGATTCAGGAATTTGGGCTGTCCAGGTTTTGGGAAGTGGTTGTTTATAGGGGGGTGTGCAGTTTTGGTACTCCTTGTTTGATGGGGAGTACCGTAAGAACTATGTGCTGGACCAGGTAGTATTCAGTCTCTTGCGTTGGTCGATTGTTGGTAAGTCGGGGCGCAGGTTGCCAATTTGGGAGCTTCAAGTAGGTAACGGTTAGCTGGTGGCTGGCATAGCCTAGCCGCGAGCACAGACCCGATCGACGAATGATATCTTGGGGAAAATGGTTTATCGGTTACCGTCTGCCTCGCGTGAGTCCAAGCGTTGGCGTGTACCATCCGGGGCTCAGGTTCCTTCTTGTTAACGATTTTATAAAATTGGGTTACTTGGGTCCGGCGGATCTTTGCTGGGTTCGTTGTAGGTGTGGGTAGCAGACACCTTTGGCGTGCATTGCAGGGTACATGTGGATTTCCGCAAGAAGCATCCGCATTGTTGCGTTCACTCCAGATGACGGGAGTAGTGGGCGAAGCGATAGACAGGATTGCTAGTTCAGTATTAGAAGCGCACATATCAGAGTCACAGTTCGATAACGCTCTGAATGTTTCAATTTCTGCAATAATTGCGGTAGCTTGTTTTGAGCCGGATTTCGGTGTAGTACCTTTAGGGGAGACACCCTGTCGTGGTTGTTGCGGTTGTGGTGCATCTAAGTCAACAGCACACAGTGGTGTAGAGCATGTGACGAGCGATGCAGCTTTAGTTTCCGGTCGGGCTTTTATATTGGAGGATGATGTAGAGGTACGCGTCAACGATCTTTGTAGGGGGTTCATATCCTCTCTGATCTGTAGAGCCCCAAAGTTAGCCTGTTGTATGAAGAGAATGCTGGAGGCCAAGAAGCGTGTTGCAAACTCAGGACCTACAAATCTAAGCGTGATAGGACAAGTACGGCCAGCAACCTTACTTAAGCGTTTAGCTGTGCAGCAATCTAGCGGAAATTTGCAGAGGTTTAGAAGCTTACGTAGCAAATTTTCAAGTGGAAATTGATCTGGGACATTAAATAGTTTGGCATTATCGGTGCGACGCAAGCGCTGTTTGGCCTTTTGGGCCATTACGTTTAGGAGCATGCCAGCTTGGTTTAGGTCTAAAGAACTTTTAGGTTTTTGTATGCCCGACAGATGTAGTAGGGGCATCACCTTAGTCAAGGTCTCATTGCTGTTTATTATGTCGCTTTTTAGCGAACGCACTTGCTGTTCAAGCGCGTGAATTTTTAGCCTCGCTTCAGCAATAGGGTCACTAAGCATGACCTTGCCTTCCTGAGAAGGAAGGATAGCAGCTATCGCAGGTATTGATGTAAGATTTTCATCTTCTGTAGCAACAATCGCTGAGCTGGAACTACCGGCCACCACGATGTTGTCAATTTAGTCCATGAATTAGGTATCGCACACGTCAGCTAAAGCCGAGTTGACTTTAACGGTAAGGAATGTAGTCGATTTCACTCTTCGTTTATTATGCCTCATAGCTGAGAGACGTTTAGGTACCATGATACAGAAAAATGGATCACGGTATCACAACGCTAAAAAAGACGACTTGGACAGAAAGTTCAAAGTAAATCCAATGTATGGTTATAAGATGACGGCGTGATATAATTAAATATCACAAACGGTAAGATAAGGTTAATGGCAGCAATATAGCAACACGGAATATCCAACCAAAAATATTCAACTTATTCGGATTTACCGCGCATATGGAACAAAATGTTCAATGAGCCCCATCCTCCTAGATCGTAGGCGCTCCCATGCTTCAGCAAACTTCAAGGATTGCGGAATACTCCAGTTCATGTTACTTGCACCCTTCTTAACCTGGGCTGGTCTGTGCGCCAGAAATTTCGACGGTGTCCCATGCTCGTGGATTGTGAGGCGTTGTGTCTACAAAAGGGAGACTGTATAGTGATCGCTCTTCCTATGGGGTTGGAGCAGCCTTCGACCTGAGATATCAGATGAGACCGAGGTGAGAACCAGTTGGAGAATTTTTGGCGTCTGATTAGGGACCATGCGTGCTGGTGCCAAGACTAGTTGTGTGGGGTTGCACTCGTGAACGGTATCAAAGAGATCAAATTCAAAGAAGGCAGGTAGGAGATCACTGTGAAGAAGGTTCCAGATTATGTCGGTGTGGTTGAAGTCACTCTTAAGGGGACAGATTGTTCCTTTGCTGTGGGTTCGCACGGATCGTGCTAGGTGTGATCTAGGTCCTGAAGGGGCTCTGGTGACTACTCCGGTCATCAGCGATTGGTATCCGGCACGAATTCGACACCAGAGCATTTCTGACCTATCATCCTTGTCACAACCGGGTACGACAATGTGAGCCTTGAAGCAGTTCTTAGGGTGAAGGATTATTCCGCTTCCAGGTCAAAGAGTTCTCATGGAAGTAACTGCTATCCTTAAACTTGTACCTCCTAGGCAGATATATCAGTAGACAGCCTGGATTAGGTGAGCGCCATTAGGCCCGGTTTCTGGTCAGAGTCCAGCGGTGAGATCCCATCTAGCTTGTTTCTGAGCCTGCGCACATTCGCGAGCATTACACGTAGTCCGATCTTTATGTTTGAGGTCCTGGAAGAAGGAGGATCGGCCTTCATTGAGATCTCTGCGATTTTCTGACTACGGGAAAATCCGCTATGTGTAGATCTGTTTTGCCATTTGCTCCTCGGGTTGGCAGTTTGCACGCAGCTTGTCTCATTCGGACGGTTTTCCGGGGAGTGGTCATTCACAACGCAGCAGGTTTATTCCTTGAGGTACGGGGTCGGTCTCAGGATGCCTTGTCATCCTTCATCATCCTGAGAGACCGTTTTCAGCGGAGGAAACTTGGCTGGATCTTTTGTTTTCTGCCAAGGCGTACAGCAACGATTAGGTTTATCCCATGCTCACCCTCATCAAACAACATGGAGACCATTCGTTTAAGGAAGGCCTGTTCGTCGAGGATCCGTTCAGCTTGAGTCCCAGTTGGATTCTGGGACGTTTGTGATTATCAGACAGCGGCTGTGTGCAGGCGGCTTGTCTCATTCTGGTGATGCTGGATTTTGTGAGTAATTTCTTCATTGACCTGTTGCTTAAGCCGCGCAACAGCTTTTCTTCCGCGTTTTTAGTGTTTGATTTCGTCTTGGGCCGTGAAAATAAATAAATAACTAAATAAATAGTATATTCGCTGTAAAACAAGACACACCTCTAAAGGCATGATCAAATATGCATACAAGCGTAGCTTCTTTGGAATATTAAACCATTGCGTTTCACTGAAAGAATAAACGAAAAAATGTAGTCCATATGAGCGAGCATATTGCCAGGTAATAGTCAGATCAAGGACCATGATGGCGCTGTGGCGCGCAAAAACTGTTGCGTCAGGAAATAAGCGGGGAGATAAATTTACCATGTAGTGGTCCATGAGCACAGGAGCCAAAACAAGGTTTATAAATAAATAAATAAATAGGTATATTTCTAGACCTGCTAGAGGCTGCACCCTAAAGGGTTCAGATCAAGGCTTACATTAATCCGATGCTCTTGCATGGAAGTAGGCAAAATATAAATATATGTTCATCGTTAGAAATTCCAAATGCATTGGCACTGTTTGGTATACAGCTACTGGGTATGAGGCGCCCACCTTGACGTTTTCTGGTTCCTTCGGGCGATCTTGAGCTCCTTGTCCTTTTATTGTGAAAAACTTCGCGGAGTTGTGCCTTTTCTCCTTGGAACAGAATCCAATTCGCCGAAAGTTCACTTTAAATTGATCGCACATTAATTGGCCACTCAGTTGCCCCAATTGTTGTTGCGCACATGGAAGAAATGAGTGAAGGGATTATAAGGCATACAAAAAGTTTAAAAAAAATTTCGATAAATGCAGGCAAGAATAGAAACAATTTGTTAAGAGAGAAAATAAATCTGCGTGCTTCAGTAGAAAAATACCAATTAACAAAAAAAATAGAGCCCTACTTTTCTTACGCTGATATTGCTCTCCGGCGCGAAATTTCAACCTGAGTTATTCTCAGATAAAAGAAAATGCCCTTCTACAGTTACAATACCGCTTAAAGTAGCACAAAATTGCACTGATCTGGACCAGCTTTAGCGCCTGAATACGCTGAACTTAAAAGCAACACAATACGTGCAGTATTTTGCGAGTTATTCGCAATTAAATGATGGTCTACGAATAAGGCCATTTTTATTTTTCGCTAAAAATGGCTTTCTGCTTTGCAAGCAGATAGCAGAAAAAAGAAAAGAAAACATAAAAAGTAGGGAAGCGGCATATGATCTAGATGGGCATGGCTATCCAGAAATGCTCTAATTAGCCCGTAATACCCTGCGACAACTACGGGCTGCGCAGGTGGCCGAAAAGTAAACTTTGTAGGCATACATGATAAATATATGCAAATAAGGGATGGTTTTGCGCGAAAACACTAGAAATCCAGCAAGGAATATTATATCTACATGGGAATTCAGGGGAGCCTGTAATTAACTCACGGTTAGAAGGCCACGGCATACCGTTTTTAGGGGATACTGAGCCACATAAACAACCAGTAAAATAGTGTTTTGCATTTTTTAAGCCTCTAAGCTTTACTAAAGCTTATAACAAGACCGCATGAGCCAGGTCTACCTGAGTAAACCAGGGGGTCTTTCAGATCGGCTGACAGATTTCGGCCTGCAAAATAGACACATTACTTGGCTAAACATCACAAGATTTATCCCTTAGAGCCGATTTTCTATATTCATGAGGCTCTGTCACTAACATCAGTGAGCTACAGGAGCCTGTCACCAATAATAAAGAAATAAGCATGGGAAAATTTAGTAAAATTTAGCTAATTGCATTTGGGCGTGAAATCCGTTTTGGTCTACATTGGTTGGGCTTTAACAGCTCTACTTCTGGTGGTTGAGCTTGCTCACACTTGAGTTATTGTTATGCCTCGTGTGTAGATGCACACTATTGTGCAGCTCTTTGATGAATTTTGATTTATTTCTCTCCGTTCTTAAGTTCCGAAGATAGTGCCGGCGGTGTTCATCCAGATGGCAATGTTAACTGGTACTCTAATGTCACGCCGACTATTTCTTTTGTGATTTGCCTGGCAAGAGCTGTTCTAGCACCCGAAGCAAAGAGCGATAAGGTAAATCAGGAGTAGAATAGTAACAAAAACCAGTGGGAGCTGGTCGTTCACCCACCATTACGCATAACGCATGGTAGGCTTTGGAGCCAGCTAAAAGATAAATGATACACGGGCGGCCAAGATAAGAAAAGTGGTGGTGGAAAGTTTCTGGTGCTCCAGCCAGCCAGTGTGACAGGGGCCTCTCTGTCGTTGGTTGGCTTTCGTGCCAGTGAAATGAAATCTGGAAATGAGAGTGTTTTACGAGCAAAAGCAGTTAAAGAAGAGGATCTGGTTTTCATTATGACTGTCTACTAGTGTTGCCAATAGCGAAAGGCACATGTATACCAGATAAAGCTAAGTATATGGGGCCAAGAGAGAATAAGTGGAGAGCAAAATGTCTGATTCTTGGGCCTAGAATTTTCAAAGTACGCTCTTTGTCAACAATAAGAAAGATATATGTTTTATTTTGCTGTTTACCTACTGATAGTGTTTGGAAACTGCTGAGTATAGTAACTAGTGCTCAGACTTAATGAAAAAGCTGCAATTAGGGCCCGCTGGCAACCGACATCTAGGAAGACACATAAAGGTTCATTTAAAGCCGGCATTTAGACGATTTTGGACAATTCTAATGCTAAGCTTGGGTGCATCAGCAGCAGAAAACGCTTTCATCATCCTATGCAAGGCTTAGGTCTGGTAGCATGCGTTTACTAGGAGTACCATGGAGGTCATAAGCCTAATACTTTTTCCGCGGATCCAGTGGTCAAGAGGTTGGAAAGTGATAAATGTAAGTCTGAAGAGAAGGAATGAAGATGGAGATAAGAAATAAGGATTGAAGGAAGAGGTCGTTGAAGAATAAGATCATACTGTATTCCGTTTGCTATTCTTAAACCCTGGAAAATGGGTGCGACGGATACCGTGCAAGTCTCTTAGGTGCTAGAATGGTAACCACAATGAATGTGGATGAGTTTTGAGCTCAAGGTGCTTAGATGTCTTGCACTACATCTTGGGAGTCCTCAAGCTACATCAGGGCCAGTTTCAAAGAAGTGGTCTTGCGAATCGCAGATATGGAAGATGCTTTGTAGATTACCAAAACATAGGAATTTTTGTATCTCCTTCCTGAAGACCTGCAAATTTTGGATTTCTCTTATTCTGGAAGGCAACCTGTTCCACATGTTCACGTACACAACCAAGAAGAAACGAGACCGCAGTCTTTTCTTTGCCTTTAGCGGAGTAATGGAATGGCCCCTGTTTCGGAGTCTCGATTCAGACGCGCTCCTTAGTTTAAGACAAGTGATATTACTGTGCAACTTTCTATGAATTAGCTTATGTAAGAAGCACATGTTAAGGATAATGCGCCTTTGCCATAGCGGCTGAATTTTAAGGTGTTCACACCTTTGTCGGTAATTCAGCGCATGCTGCGGTGGAGTCAACATCTTCGTAAAGCGTCGCTGAGCTTTCTCAAGCAGAACACGGTCTGACTTACGTAGATTGCTGCATATAAAAGAGCAATATTCTAGATGTGGCCTGACGTGACTCTTATAAATTTCTAGCCTAGCATCGGCGTTTTCTATGTAACGGCGTATGTGGAACGATAATCCTCTTACCCTTGCGACTTGATAATGCACTTGCTCTGCAAAGTTGAGGCTCATAGAGTAGCGCAAGCCCAGATCTGTTGTTACGATATCCTGTTTGATAGTGCTGCCGTTTATTGTTAGGGACCCAGCAGGTATAGAGAATCTGTGGGTCATGACGTTAGATTTTTGAGCGGAGAAAGTCATTTGCCAGTGTTCGCACCACTTTTCAAGTGCATTAAGATCCTCACGGATACTATTTATTGCGGAAAATTCATTGCCACGGGGAAAGTTGTAGACAACTTTCACATCGTCAGCAAAGATAAAGGAGCGACCGTGTTGCAAAATCTTGCAGAGGTCATTGATATAAATCAAAAATAGGGTAGGGCCAAGGACACTCCCCTGCACCACGCCACTGGGGACGGCGGTCGGGGTGGATATAGTTTGTTCAACCTTAACAGACTGCGTACGTCCTATTAAGTAGGAACCCAGCCAGTCTAATAGAGGACCTTCTACCCCATAAGCCTTTAGCTTATGCATCAGGCGCATGTGTGGTACCCTGTCAAACGCCTTTTGCATATCAAGGTAAAGAATGACAACTGATTGATTAGAGTCAATGGCCTCGGTGACCAAATTAAGGAAGTCCAGCTGACAGGTTGCACAAGATCGAGCACTTAGAAACCCGTGCTGAGATTCATTTATGTGCTCGCCTGCGTAAAGATGAGTCATGAGGGCTTTTTTAATCAACTTCTCCATCACGCGCGAGATAATGGAAGTGTGGTTAATGGGGCGATAGTTACCAACTTCCTGTAGGCTTCCGCCCTTATGTCTTGGCACTATGATAGAATGTTTCCATGCGGCCGGGCATTGACCTTTTTGCATTGATAACGTAAAGATTTTCAGAAGAAGCAGAGGGATATCTTCACCACCATTCTTAAGTAGACTGGGCGGGATTCCGTCTGGACCAGGGTCCCAGGATGGCTTGGTAGTTGAGATCGCGGAACGGACACTAGTACAATCAATGACCATTACGAAGCCGGGATGATCTGCACCCCACTAAAGCATTCTTCATAGTAAAATCAGTTGCACAATTTGGATGTAGGAGGCTGATGACTGCATCAGTGTGAAATGTATAGCTGTGACTTTACTTTGTGACGAGTCACATCCGCCACGTTGCAGTGTTGTTAAGCGGACATTTGTGGCTTTTTATATGGAGAACGCTTGCCAGGCGAAAACCTACCACGTCCTGGAACACTGTCGTAGCTTCCGTTGAACTGTAGTGCTAGTCGGCTATGCATCGTATAGACCAATTTTGCACTCTATTATTCGCAGTCGGTTGAAAGCCAAAATTCTTCCTTCGTTGGCCGAATGGCTTAGTAATGATCCGGCAGTAGTCGTTGAAGCCGGTCAATGACGTAAGAGTCGCAGAGTCGAATGATATTGATGCAGGTGAGTGAACACATTGTTAATAGAGGCCGGCTTTTTCTATTATATTGTCCGGCACGCAACCCGTGTCCAGCTATCCATGCTTTGTTCTCAGCAATGCTTGTCCTCGCTTATGCTGTGGTGCTGGCGCTCGAGACTGCGGAATAGGACTTCGGCTTATTCATCAGCACGTTCCCGTTTTCACGGGGCAAATGTATTAAGTTCAACGTAGTGGGCTGCAACTACATTGAATGCCCCATGCTGCGCTACCGTGAAAATATGAAAATGCTGACAAAGAAGGTGACACAAAATGATCCCTGACGTCTGTACCCAATCCGAATATCCACGTCATCCTGGGGAACGTGTGAGGCGCTCTTGACCTACGACGGTTTATGGATATGTGTTTCGTAGGCACACATGAAAGCAATGTGCATGTAAGTAACGCAGCCTTGACTTACTTAATCACATGGTAGCGATGTAGTGCACCTCCCGGTAGTGGTGCGTATCCTTCATGTCGAGGGTGTCTTAGTGGAAGTTACCTGGAAATAAACATCCGGTGGATTGGTGATAAAAGTAAGATCCTCTTTCATTGCGTTGTCACCTATCAACCGGAGAAGTGGGTACATCCGGAAGACTGCACGATGGAAGATATAAATACAACAATTGTCAACCTTTTGGTCTGGCATTGCCACTTATATTGTTTGGAAGTTGACTTCGGACATGGTGTAGTGTCCATTTATGCCACCATAGTACCATTGCAATGCAGTGGTTTGCGGACAGGCGGAAGAGGTATTCCACACCGGCAGCCGCAGTCTGCATAAAAATGTGATACAGGTAAACAACGTGCTTACCGGTTGTTGTGAGATGGACACCGCAAACCTATTGTATGATAGGTCTAGGTTTATATGCAACGATAGACGTCAATAAGAATAACAGTTCGTCTACATTTGCAGTATTGAGTCTATGCGTCGTAGGTAACTGTAACTGTGACTCGCCACTGAATAAAGTCACAGCCCACAACTACATACTGGCAAGTCCACTAGACTCACATATCAACTCTTCCCGACACCGTTTCAACTACACACGATTGAACCCGATGTATCGTCGTTATACATAGCTGTTTTTAAACCTTGATCATTCCTAAGTTGGTGCGTCTCTATGAAACTGAGAATAAAATATTGTGCATTTATTTTATCATGGACATGTGATCAATTTTCTACTGTTACTGTTACAGTTGCCATAAAATGTTTGTACAGTTGTACATATCTGATTATGCCTCCATGGGCGTGCCTCGCATAGTCGAGAATAAAGTATTTATTTATTTATTTATTTATTTACCGGTTAATGTATTGGTTATCTCCTGTTCAGTGTTTGTGGTAAAATGGTGTGTGTTGAAATGACCAATGGATGGCGCAATGAGTGATAAGTCGTAACTAATGATGTTGTTAGTGACGGGGAAAGAAGTGAGCTTGCAATTATTCTGTTCGAAATTCCCGAGAAAGGTTACCACAGCAGTTTCACACAGTAAGCGAGTTGACTGCCCAGTACTTTAATCGGTGGACAATTACGGACCCACCCACTGCACTTATGTCCCAGTGCTCCAACCGCTGCAAGTCGTCCGGTGTTTACATAGTGCTTGCACAGGGGAGACGCAAGGCTATAGCACAGAGGGTAACCCTTAGAAGGGCCGAGGGGTAGTTCACGCAGACATGGATAATGGCAACCGGTAAGACCTCGGAACTTCAGGTGCAATGGCGACTTACTATCAGGAAGCCGGGAGAACTCATTCCACCGATGGATGTCATAGGTGACAGGTGGTTGAGATCGGAGTTTATACATTTAAGTCACCTGTCTGTTTAAAGCGGAGGCTCAGGGTTAATGCTGATGCTCGGTAAGGCTGCTACAAGGTTGGAAGAGTGCGTGGCTATCATGGCTACCTAGAATAAACTATTTATTTATTTATTTACGTGGAAGGATAAGGGAATGGGATAGGCACACTTATGTGTTATCATCATGCAGCACTTTAAGGCTGGTGGGGATGTTGGCAGAGGACGCTACACCACCCGGCTGCACGCGGGAGGACGTGGCGGGTGTTACTTTTGCTAACAGCCGTGTATATACATTTAAAGCACTTGCATGTATATGTGTGTGGCGTGTGTGCGACTGCAGAAGCTGGGTGAGGTAGCTGCAATCTGTGGCTTTGGGTGTTGTTATCATTTCTGTTGAAGGGAAAGTGAATGAAATATACACACTTACTTGTTATCGTGATGGCACACCTTACAGCTGTTGTCGGTGTCGGCGTAGGTTGCTACACAGCACGGCGAAATGTGATATGACGTTGCGATTGTTTAACGTGGGCTGCAATTGGAAGAAATCGGCCGCAACGCAGTAAGGGTAGTGTGCTTTCATGTGCACGTATAGTAAAGTATGCCCTTAGTATTCCGTACTGAAAAGTTGAATCCTAAGAAGACAAAAATTAGGGAAAAGAAAATGTCGTGCAATAAGTAAAACAGTAAATAAATAAATAAATAAATAAATATTTTACTCTACAAAGCGAGACACGCCTTTTGGGCATGATCAGCATATTGCATTATTGTACATGATAACGGAATAAGCAGCACCAACAGTGGGAGTAGTAAAGTTGGAGACAGTAGTGTGGGCCCATAGAGCCCAAAGGTTGTATGTAGTCTATGTACACAAAATGCGAGAGGTAAAAATAGTGATCAGATCACTTATATGGTATGTTGATGAGGAAGTAGTCCGATGAGGTCCCGTAAGCAATGTAGGTCAGTGAGTGAAGTATGAGGAAACGGGTGGAAAATACTTAAGAATAATGGTATGTCACTAGTCAGATATGTAGGCGTGTTCATGCGAGAGCCGATATATGCACAGAACTTGTAAATGTGGTGTCAATCAACTTGCCAATGTGTTACGGGCGGTGACTTTATTGAGTGGCGAGTCACATCCGCCACGTCGCAGTGTTGTTAAACAGACATTTGTGGCTTTTTGTAGGGAAAACGCTTGCCAGACGAAGACCCACCACGTCCTGGAACACTGCCGGCTGTTGATATACATTGGCAAGATGGTATCTGACCGATTACCCTCGCGGATATTCGCAGTCACGCAACGCCAATTTGTTCCCTATGGCTGTGTAGTCGCCTTCGGAGTCCATTACAAGTGGTTGCAGCTGTTGAAGTCGGACGACTCAGGTGACTTGTATTGAATTGATCAGTTTCCTAGGTTCTTTAGTGTGTCATGATTATGAAGTGCGGGTTTTTCTTTGTTCTTTATTGTATCCGTGTCCATGGGAGCGTCGCAGGTACGTCTTCAGCGGTGTTCCTTGCAGGTAATGTTATCCTGTAGAACAAGGGTGAGAAGAAAAACGGACCGAGCAAACTGCCAACAAAATTGAACAGGACTATGTTAATGTATAAATATAAAATTTATGGTAAAGTTGTGCTGGCTGAAATCAATGGAGTGACCGATGAGCTGATGCTAGTGGTACCTATACCGCCAATGAATAGTTGCGATATGAGCGAAGAGAGACGCCAAACAAGAGAGTAAGACGTTAATGTGAGCTGAGATGCATGATAGTGGAGCCGAGAGGCAAAAGTCAATCAGAGACCGGAAATTCGGATTTCGGTAGGCGTTACCAAGCATAGAGATAATGATTCAGACAAAGAAGAGTATCATAAGGTTGTAACTTATACCAATGAGAACTTGAGTCGATGGCAGCCGGTGCTCAAAATAAGAAAGGCCTTGGCTTGAGACCTATAGGCATTTGGAGCCTCAGAGGACTGACTTGGCCAAAATGTTTTCGATTGAGACGCACAGAAAGAAAGGCAACCAAAAGAGAACTGGGATGTTGCGCTGACGCTAGCGATAACTATACTGCCATTGAACTGTTGCGCTATAGACCAAAAGAGAGGCAAAACAAGAGAGGGGAACGTAATTGTGAGGTAAGATTCATGATGGTGGAGCCGAGAGGCAAAAGTCAATCAGAGACCTGAAATTGCAACTTCGCATGGGACCAAGCATACAGGTAATGAGCCAGACGGAGGCCAGTATCACGAGGCTGTTTTTATGCCAATGAGAACTTTAATCGATGCTCAAAGAAAGAGAAGCCTTGGTTTAAGACCTATAGGCATTTGGAGCCGGAGGCCGGTGCGGTCCAGGAGGTTTAAGAGTGCGTGGCGCAGTAGGAAAGCGAATCAAATGTGGCCTAGTATGTTGTGCTGACGCTATGGGAACCTAAACCACCATTGAACCGATGCGATATGGACCAGAAAGAGGCCAAACAAGAGAGGGGGACGTAATTGTGATCTGAGAAGCATGAGAGTGGAGCCGAGAGGCAAAATTCAACCAGGGACCTGAAATTTCAATTTCGGCAGAAGGACAAAGCATGCAGGTAATGTACCAGACTGAGGCGAGTACAAGGGGCAGTTAATTATACAGATGAGAACATTTGCCGACGGCAGTCGGTGTTTGAATGAGAGAGGCGTTGATTTGAGACCGATGGGTATTAGGAGTCTGAGAGGCCGGACAAGTGCAGTAGGTTTAATAATGAGTGTCACAGTAGCAAAGAGAATCAAACGGGGGCTAGTAAGTTGCGCTGGCGTTAGAGGTACCTATACCGTTATTGAACGGACGCGATATGGACCAATGTAGAGGGAGACGATACTTGTGAGCTGAGAAGAATGATAGTGGAACCGAGAGGCGAAAGTCAATCAGAGACCTGAAATTGCAATTTGCAGAGGTCCAAGCATATTATAATGTATCAGACGGAGGCGAGTACATGAGGCTGTTTTTTATGCCAATGAGAACCTGAATCGATGTTGAAAGGAAGAGAAGCCTTGGATTGAGACCCATAGGCATTTGGAGCCTGAGAGGCCGGACTAGTCCAAAAGTTTTAGGAGTGAGAGCCACAGTAGCAAGAACATATAGCGACGTCTGGGATTAGGCATACAGATAATGAATCGGACGGAGACGAAAATCATGAGGCCGTTACCTATACCATTGAGAACCTTAATCGATGGCAGCCGATCCTCAGAGGAAAAGAGGCCTTGGCTTGAGACCTATAGGCATTTGGAGCCTGAGAGGCCGGAGTAGTCCAGTGGGTTTAACGGTGAGTGCCATAGTTGCAAAGAGAATCACACGGGAGCTAGTAAGTTGCGTTGACGTTAGAGGCACCTATATCACCATTGAACCGATGCGATATGGACCAAAAGAGAGGCCAAACAAGATAGGGGAACGTAATTGTGAGCTAAGATTCATGATGGTGGAGCCAGAAAGGCAAAAATCAATCAGAGACCTGAAATTGCATTTGCAGGGGACCAAGCATACAGGTAACATGTGATGTTAACGGACCTGATATCCTTAAGGAATGTAGGGAAACGTAATTATACCTTTCCATATCATATCTGTCCCTTCGGAAAAGGGTTCAACAGTATTACCTTACTACTGTGCTGTCCTGCCCAACCATATGCTCGTGTTGCCTGCTGTGTCTATCGGGTTTTCCTCTTTCCATCAAACAGTTGAACGGCTTTGTTCCCAGAAGTGGTGGGTTTCTGCCCAGCAAGCGTTACACTTTTATAAAGCCACAAATATCCGTTCACTTACACTGCAACGGGGCGGTTTTGAATCACTGACCGTTGTTTCTCCTTGAGAGGCATGATACTTCTGTGTTGCGTTGGGCCCCTAGTCCTTCAAGGACAGAAACGCGCACGAATCATCTCGATGAAGCTGGACCTTACCGTGGTGCGATGGTTTGTGTGCCTCGGTGATCCATTGAGCTATACGCTATGGTGTATTTACCCCTTCAGAGCCACACATACCAGTGTGATAAATGGTAAGCGGCCAGACAAACTAAGCCTCCTGGCCCTCCGGGTTGGGGTTGGAATGAGAGTCTCCTCATTTCTTGAAACGGACGCCTTGTAGCCCAATGCCAAATTCGCTTCCTTATGGTCAGGTTTTTGAACCCAACGCTTTGGTTGAGAACCCTAATCGTTCTCTTGTCCAAGCCTGGGCAACCTGACAATATCATGCCCATGCAGTACAATGCATCTCTCTTCAAACAAAGTTCTGATGCTCTGACCACTGCAGAGGATAATCAACGGTGCCCCATCTTCTGCATCGAGCAGGGTAAATAGGGTATAGATGCTACTGCTCAAGTCTTCCCATCTTCTTATTCCTCCACTTATAGGGCTTTGTCGCCCTTCAGTATATTTAGCAGTGTTAAACAAGGTGCCCCCATCACCTTTCCTCTGCAACCTCGCCATTAACGAAGTAATGGAATTCGCATTCACAGGACCCAACAAATAAGGTGTAGATCTGCCCCCAGGAGAATAACTACTTGACTTCGATTATGCTAGGGATATTGCCGTAATCTGTGACATCCCACAAAATGACCAGCGGCACAGGCCTGATAAACGCCGGCTGTCCGTCACTTGGGCTTCGCCTCGCACCATGGAAGTACAAGGCGTACCTGAAAGCATAGCCTGGAGCGCCTCCTACGCTGACCCTTGGTGGGGATCACCTAGAAGTACTTAAATAACGAAATCACCTGGGAAGTTGAATTAGTCTCCGTGAAACTTAAGATGAAATAACGAGCAGGCTAGCCAAAGCTCGAAGCGCTGTTGTTGACTTTCCCCACTTACGCAGCCTGCGTGACATAACGCTCGCCCTAGAAAGTAGAGCGTAAAATGCACCTTTCGGTTTCATACCGCCGTAGGTTGAGAAACTGGCCCCTTAGGTCAAAGGACATAAAGCGGCAGGTTATGTTCCCCCACCGGTGCCTCCGCACATTACCGCACATGCGATGGGAACACCGTGTGAGCAACGAGCTTTTTCCACCTCTCTTTTACGGAGCAGGATAAGGGAAGGAAGCGCACGTCACCATTATTTCACGCACCGGGCTCCCCAGACTCCGCTACTTGTCATGCGTGCCAGGACACGGACTTCCGCGACGTGCTTTTTGGGGTCCGGGGTGTGGTTGGAAGAAGAGGAGGGGTGGTCAAGCGATGACTATGTCGAGAGGTTCGACGACCCTCACTTCGAAAGTGACTTCGGTTGAAATCTCTCTGCCCCCTGGTTGCTGTCCGAAAGAATATGAGACATGTACAATTAGCACAGTCACACAAACTGTGCTAACCACAGGAGTAATATTCTAACGCCGATGTTCCGTTGGCAATAGCAGCCGTGTGTATGCTCTCCAGAGTGGTCAGTTTACTTGGTATGCGCTTGGCATACCAAGTGCCAACTTTTTCTGCTGCACAAACAGCTAGTTTGGGACCCCTGGACGCTTCCTAACAAGGAACTCGATATGGTGCAACACTTCACCTACCAATTCACTACATTGTCCAGAACGTCCGCATAAAAAACTAGAGTTACTTCACCCACCGTACAATCTGGAAATGACCTCTTAAACCCGGAGGCATATTTGCCGACAGAAGGCTATTTCCATCCTTGTGATAAAGAATGTATATAAGGCCACAGTTACCGCCCTTCAGCTGTATCACAGTGTCGCCTGGATCATTGGATCTGAAGCTTTGAAGCGCCTTCAAGTGTTTCATGCTCACTGTCCGCGAAGCCATGTTGGTGTGCGATGGAACCGACATGTCCGCTACGAGGGACTGAGTACGCGCATACTACGTAGTTCTATTCATGCCATCTCCCTCGAACATCAAAGCATTGATTATGTTGCTAGCATCCCAAAGCATGGCATATAGCAAAGCAGCAGCGTACCGCCAATAAACTGAGAACAAAACACCACTGACCGTTATGTCGGACACATACAGTAACCCACGAACCTTAGGATGCCGTACGCCTGCTGGAAAACGAGGGGCGCAAATACCTGAGAATTTCGCAAACTAATGGAACAAAAATATCTATTACGACGTAGGTTGATTGAATGAGAGCAGGTAAATCGTCTTACCGTGGCGTGCAACGTCGCGGTGGCGGTGAATTTATTACACGATGGTTGTGATTCAAACTGATAAGCCAGACCTAAAACATCGTTTATACACTTCAAACGAAACATACCTGCGCAGAACAGGGATGCTCTGCTGCTGCTGTGGATCTGTGGACAGCAAAGTGCTAGACACTTGAAAGTCGCGGTCCGCTCATGTTGCCAGCTTGGATGCCCTTTCAGTTACTGAGGCACTGATTTAGTTTCGCAAACGTGGCCTTGGAAGCTCACTTCCCACACTTCAGACAGGTCGTCCAGTTGCCGCTGCATTTGGCTTATGCAGCTCAGTCTACGGTTACAATCGTTGACACCGTCACTGGCTTTCGCGTGACATTTGTTTCTCTGTCCCGTAATTAGTAAGGTTTGCACCGTGGCCAGCTTTCTCTTTGACAGAACACCGTCTAGAAATCACTTTAGGCTGATTGAGTTTCCAAATTACCTTGCTGCTACTGCATTGGCCGATATGTTTTTGTACTGCCGTATGTCTCTGGTAGATTTGGACGTCATGCTGTCACGCCATGCTTCTGCTGCAGGAAAAGGCAGAGGTCGCAAACCTCATTTGGACGATTCAGCGGGTGACGAATGGGACGAATATTTGCATGCAGAAGTACATTAAGCATATCCCAATGACATGGAAATGAACATAGATGACGATCCAGTAGCGGATGATGGTGTTGTGCTCGAAAAGGTTCCAGTACAGAGGCGCTGCTTCTCTACGAATCTGAACAAATTGACGAGGAACCCTAGTCACGTGACTATCCACGTAAATGGTGAATTGTACGACACAGAGACCGCAACCGCTGGGCCAAATCCCCACGTTTTGGTCCGCCTCCACCTTCCCGTTCCAACAGGCTGGGACACTTTTCTCCTCTCAACCTCATTCTAATCTGTTGCCTATCGTTCTCCGATGTCCCTTACCTCAGTCAAACTGCAGTGTTTAATGCAGTCAAATGGACATTCCTTTTCATTTCCAAGCGCTTTGTGCGGCATTCACCAAGTGCCCAACCTGTTGTTCATCCGCCGGTTTGCCGATAATCTCTGTCTGATGCTAAAGAACCTACGGGATCTAGAGTTAGCTGACTGCATATATCAGACTGGATTTGTCGGCACATCACTCCATCTTAGGCTACTTTCTGGCTTCGGATTGTTCACCAATTCTGTGCAAGGTAGCATCTCCTTCATCACGTCCACAACTTGCAGCTAGCTGTTGTACGTATCATTCAAGAGCAACACATAGCAAAAGGAATGCGCCACACCAGTTAAATCCGCCAGCATACAATGCCACAAGATATATCCCAAATAATTCACTTGGTGATTTGCTTCCCCAAAAGTAATTCGCAATATCGTTCCACAGTGGCTTCCTACCCGATGGCACGAGGAACAAATATCTCACAACCATGCCGCTTTCTCTGGTAAAGTCACCCTTTAACTTGAAAGAGACATGCGCCTTGCAATCCAGCATCCTGTAACTGTGTAGCATTTATTATACGGTGAGAATGGCAACTTACTGTTGTCCACGAACGTTGCTACGTTTGCCATGAATACGGCGATACTGCACATACTGGTACGCGTACTCCTCTAGCAAATGCTTCCCCGTTTGCCGTTCATAATGCTAGGAGTCAAAGCCGCAGGTTTGTACAAAGCAGTGGCAGTTGCTAATTAAAATTGCTCTACATCTGAATCATACTCCTTTCATTTCCGTTAATATGTACGCACCGACAGACAGAATCATACGCAATCATCCACCATGATGACAGTTACAACCATGGCGTCAAGTGATTTTCAATACCCCTGCACATACCCCTGCTACACAACAACTAACTAGGATATCCACATTAACTTTCTTCAGTACAAATAATACCGACTTAAGTTGTGCGTACTATATATATATATATATATATATATATATATATATATAAAACCTCACCTAACGGCAACGTCTGCAGTTGGCCTAGCATAGCTACCGAACCAAACCCACGGGACCGGCAAGTCCGCCAATCGCGGGACCTTGAATACAGACTGTTGCTCCTCCGGACAACTGGTTGCTGCGTTCTCTTAATGTATGGGTTTTAATCGGGTAAATTGTTGCGGAAGGTTTTTAAAATGATGTCAGGAACTCCGAAAAGCAGCAAACATTGATGTGCCCTGCTTAATTGCAAAGTTGTATAAAATTAGAAAAGTTAATATACAAGAGTACGCAAGTGCTTAAAAAGGAAAAAGAATGTAAAATATCGCTTAGGGATGGCCATGTTATATCTCCGTAAAATGAACGAAGCGGCAGCATGTATGGTAAATTTTCCAAAATATACCAGTGTGGATGCATGAAATACTAATTTAGGTAGGGATTGGCTTGCAGTGGAGATAAACTGCGGAAGTGGTAACGGTGTAACCGAAATGGTGAACGAACTCCTTATTAATCGTTAGATAATCGACTGTGTGTGTGCAAGTATGTCCTCTGCTCTGAAATGTAATATATATATATATTAGTTGCATGCCTGTGTATGCATGCCTATATAGGATAATGAAGGTAGTAAGGAAGATTGGTACGTTCATACATAAAAAATGCATACGGGAATAAAAATTTGTGTGAAATTCTGTCTGCTACTGCATTTTTGATGCGTAATAGATGTAAAATGGGAGATTGAATAGCTTTAGGCAATGGCATGTTGCCATAGAGAAAAATTGTATTCAAGTATAAATTGCTCTATTGTATACAACTGAGGACGCAGAGGAATGTTTTATTTACTAGTGGGGACTGCAGCTGTTTGGTATTGTAATCATCATCCTTATAAAGTTATGTGGGCTAAAAGGAGTGATTTTGTTTCACGCAAGAAACGCTGGATTTGCATTAATTATTGGTACGTAAGCACGGAAGTGGGTGATTACTGATTTCGGAGCTTAAGAGGCTTTGGAGGAACAGGGGTTCTTCAAATATTGCAAGCCGTTTAAAGAATATTGCCTCGGAAAGGGTAACGGAGTAAATCTGATTCATGTGGAGAAATAGGGAAGATGGAAATCTGTAAAGGTTACAGTAATAGATTAATAAGACGTAGTGCTCAGTGTTCATTAATCTTAACTAAAGATGCAGCCGGCTTTACGTTACATAATCGTGTCGCATTGCATTTATTAATTAACTCTGCTGGGTAGACAAACGAGACGTACTGATTTAGAAGTGAATCGTTGGATCACCGGCTTTTCAGTAAAGTGGGAAGCGATGCACATGACTATGTTTTACTGATATACGCCGTACGTTTGTAAGGTTGTGTATGATTGTATCAGATGGGCAGAGGGACGCTCAAACTATATGCAAATATTCTGCTATTAGTGGGAAGCCTTGCGAACGTTCATCACCCACTAAGCTAGAATACCGAAAAATGCTTCATCAGGTATTATTACAGGACGAAATGAGATAGGTGCGAGGTTTACTATCCAAAAGCTGGGTAAAATAGAGGAACGAGGTTTACGCATAATGCACTTCTATAGCCGCATGATCATCGTTGAACCTAACCACATAAGGTGAACGTACCGCGCTCTTACTGGATGGGCTTGTTGTTCGCATTTTTTGCTGTGGTTGGTCATAGGTCTTGACGTGGGCATAGGCACATACGTTGTCTGAAGATTACGAAACCACCCAATAAACCTGTGACCTTATAGTCCGCCGCAAGTAAGATGCAGAGTTTGCACGTTGCCTATGCCACGTGGGACGACTATGCACAATGACAGTGGGTAGCCCTGGCAAGGGCCGTTGCTCCGTTCTCTAGGGAATGTCAAACGTGGACGAAAAAGGAAAGCGAAGGGAGACCGGACCGGGTGTTATGACGAAGACGGGACGTGCACGTGCGTCAGAGGGTGATCAACGGCGGTAATGAGGACTGCGGATTGCGGGGCATGTTTGCTATGTCACTGAAAAAGTCATCATCTAAACTGCATGTTAATTTTTGCTGGTATTCGCTAACGCCTGAGATAGTGGTACCAGTCTTGCTAGGAGGACCAGGCGCAATTGTAACCTTGACGGCATGTAGCATAGACAGACTGTGCCAGGTCTCACTACAATACAGCATGAGAGCCCTCACTGGGGCTTCTTTTACACGGACTTTCAGAGAGCTCCACTTTCCCTTCTGTCGCCAAAGATGCCACAGGTTTAAGAAGGCCGCTGTGACCTTTTCATTTCGTGAGTTGACGTCAGTTTCTATGCGCCTTTTGTCCGTCTGCGGTATGCACCGCGCTGCTTAGCACGTATAGCACACAGCGCTTTAAGTAGAAACCACAGAAAGCTGCGAAGAGTAATGATTGCAGAATGACAATGCATATAACCTTTTAAAGCAACATAACTGTTCCGTGAAGCAGAGTTGAAACCTTCAACCTTACCGACTGTGAGGGAACTCCAAAGTGAAAATTTACGAGGCAACGCTCGATGTACTGTCATTTGCTACTCTAAAGAAATGCAGCGTAATGTACGCCAATGTTAACTTACCCGCAACAGTGCATACATGTGTATGCCGGCTCACCGTGGTATGCCGCACAGCTTTGATGAAACCATTGCGCGCGTACGTCGCAGCTTATCCAATCCACTTGCTCGGAGCTCGGCGCGTCGTCATCCTCCTCCCGACACAGAGTGCAAAGCGCGCTGTCCGCATCTGCACCAGCCGTCGCCCTCCTTGTACGCCATGTATTTGTGCGAAGATGAGCGGAAGGACTGGTTTGCAGGGTACAGAAATTCAATTCCCTTGACATTATGCTGGGACCCGCAACCTCCACCACACGGGGTATCAAAGGCGACTTCCGTTTGTGACGCCTGGCGCCACTGCCAATACCCCTCGAAACACCAGCCACTGTCTCCTCCAGCGGGACCCCTTGGTTAACTGGGGTCTTCGGTGCAAACTCCCTGGACGAAGAAAGGTTGCGAAAGCCCACTCGGGCAGCAGCATCGAAGGATGACGCATCCACTCGTTGGAATATGGGCAAGTCCTCTCACGATAACCGTTGTAATTGTTCCACGTTGCATGATCGGACAAACACTTCCACGTTACTATGACTAAGCAGCAGCTCACGATTGTGTGCCATAACGCCCATGGTGCGGTGGAACTCCTCGGTGCCCATACTCAACAAATGCACCTACAAGTCACCGGACATATCACGAGCGATGCGAATGTTTCCGGCGCGATCAATGACCCCATCACTGGGGATCGCATCTGCGTGACTGTCACAGTTCTATCCCAGTCCTCTGAAAATGCCGCCACTCATACACTTTTCGTTGGCAGCACTCAACGACAACCACGAAGAACCACCTCAGCATCGTATCCGTGTAGGCTAGCGTCGTGCACAATGTGCGTATATGGAGGGCGCCACCGACGATTAAACCGACATCCGCATGAGCGGTCATTCTTGCTGACCACATGTTGCATGCCCAGGCGCCCGTCGTCTATTATCCAATACCCGCCGTCCGGGTTCACACTGCGGATGCGAAGTCTAAGACTGTGTCTACGTATTGCCGCCGGGCGGATAACGACATCTCCTTTAAAATCACCTGCCCACTGCGTACACTACGCTTAAACTCGCACATACCAAGCTTATCGCTTGCAAGGACGGTTTCTCTCCTCCAAGTTGCCACTGCAACGCTGCGCTATCACTTGCAACAGGGCCATAGAGTAGACCGCTCATGCAAAGCTCCTTTCAAAGGCTAGTTCTCATCCTCTACGCGATTGGTGCTGTCGCACCTAAATAACACCACGCGGCCCATAAATGGGCAGGCCAACAAAGCCGCCATGGAGTCCAAGTGCAACGGTGGTACTGGAAGCATTCCGCGCTGCGCACCGATATACCCTCCCCGATTCGATGATAATGCGCGCAATCGTGCGTATACCACAATGATCGCAGCATGTTGAACAAAGACCATCTATCCTCTGCGTTACAGAAGGGAAGGTGAGAGCAACGCCGCTGCATGTCGCGCATAATATTTACCCGGCAGAAAACTATGTTGGCAGTGGGATACGCATTGCGAACCGCTTTTACCTGCGCCGCGCACTTGTCCGTGACCAACGTTCGAGCTCGGGCAACCCCGTGCCAACCCCAGCATACTTCTCACTGCATCTTGGTAAGTAGTCTCCGTCTTATTGGGCAGAAGCACATAAAAGAAGCTCCTACCAAGGACTCTAACGTCCACAAACTTACAATGCCTTGGATATAACCGCTGGAATTGATCGGATATGTGGAGTCCGCCAAAATTACCTCCCCGTATTGGCCCACCAATTCCAGCTTACGCTAGGGGAAGAAATACAGTAATCGAATCTTATTTGCCTCATGCATAATTTTAACCTTACAATTTTAGGAGGATACACGACACTTACGGCTTTCTAGCAACGTTTGAGCGCTTGCTATGCAGGCACACAAACTAAATATATCGATACGGTCATCCTTCCGGTAGCACCTCTTTAGTATCCCTTTGCTAAGCTTTCGCATTTTTAATGCTCCGACGAATGAACGATGTCGCCGTTTCCATCTGAAAAACTTTCAGTTCCTCCTTCATCGATGCAAAGTTTAGATATGGACCCCTTAGATAGGTCGAAATGCACAATTCACTATGGCTGCTTTCGCTAGCAGTGGGACAATGATTAACCACCATAACCCATTTAAACCGTTCAGTTTTCTTTATAATTCATCTCTTAACATATTAACAACGTCGTTAACGTAATAATCAACACGCACGTACGTCGGAAGGTTTAAAAATTTCTTTTATCAACATACAACATTTTGCACCACAATCAAACTGCCAAAAGATCATTTATCGCGATTGGCGGATCCAACGCTCCGTTGAGTCCGCCAGTAGCAGGATTTTGAATACAGGCTGTTGCTCTTGGGAAGGACCGCTTAAGGATACGCGCGATTTCAAAATCGGGGTGATGCCTCAACTTAAAATGACCGGGGGAGCTAGGAAACCAAGGTGCCATTGTGCAAGCAAAAGGTGGAATTTTATCTTCCAGCAGGTTTAGATACCTATAAAGCCTCTTTGTGAGATATATTGGCTTAAATAAAAAGGTTCTTAATTTTCGTAAAAATTGGAATGGAATACAAAAGATATGCATTCATTTCAGTTTGAAAATGAAAAGCAATGCTTGCAATTGGAGGGAAGCGTATGTCGGTTTATTGGTGCACGGTAACCAAAACTTATGAATGGCAAGTGCATGTTTGATTGTGCACTTCTGCGCTTGTCCTTATGTGTAGTGCCATTGTCCGTGATAATGTTAAAGGGAATCAAAATAGCTTTCTATATATTGCATAAAAGACTGCATGCAGTTACGGGTGCACGAACCTATGAGTGTTTGTTATGAAGTGAAAGGCTGTATGGATAAGTGTAATGTTGTATATGTATATATGATTGCAAAGGTAACATATATGTTAATGCCTTGGCACCTGTGTTAAAACTACGTCGAAGTATATCTTGCAATATTCTAGTTGATAATGAATTGTAATGTACACGAGAAACACTTGCTACCGATTATACAGATGGACAGGTCTATGTGATTTTACATGTTGAAAATAGTGGTTAGCTTCCTTGAAATGCGCGTTTCATAGATAACATTACCTAATTAGCGTAATAGATAGCAGAAAATTTTAGGGTACATAAATGTATGATTTGTAGGAAGCAAATGCAATGATATTGGGATACATGAGCAATTTAGAGAGATATGAGCAGGGATGGGACTAATTGTATGTATGTATAGAACACATATACGCATGAGTACATATTACTGTGTATTCCTGCGAACGTGACGGTTGCATATTACGGCCCTGTTATGTGTCATTGTAGCGCATTCATGTGGATACTTTACCTGTCCCGTAGATGGCGTTCGTTGCCTTTATGCATGGAAAGAGTATATAAGTACGGTAATCGTAGCGTCATCATCAATTATGAAGCTGTGACGCAATGGATGTTTTCACCATCGGAAATTCAAGCTGCTTTATAAGGGTGTTTATGCCCCGGTAGGGAGAAGATATTATTAACTGGATTGAAACGCATGTCATTGAGCTGCACGAGCTTCCATGAACGGTTATCAAATACCACAAATACGTCCCATGAAATGTGCGGATATAAACCAATCGAGAAACAATATGCGTAAATGAAACATTGTGTTTTATACAAAACAAATCACAGGTAATCGACGCAGTGCACATATAGTTATTAATGGTAGAGGTTCCGGGACATGAATGTTTAACTAAAGTTTGTATGTGAATAAACTTTTGATATCTGCATGGAGGCGTCGGGACTTCTGTTAGCCATTAAACTGGTCAACTGGGTGAATGCGCCGGGGTTCAAGGTTCTAGAGCAGCAGAGGGCATGCGGCGGTAATATGCTCATGGGAACTCACCTATGCAACACGAGGTTTTTGAAAATGCAGTGTTATCCATTTGTCACGGCTCTGCGCACAGCTTGACGGACAGGCGGCGACTGCAATGCATATACATATTGGGTTATCGCATTGGTGTTCATTAGTTTGCACATCTACCATGTACTACCCGACGTGGTAGCTCTCTTGTATTAAGGCTAATTGCTAACGCACCAACGATACAGGGTAACATTCTAGGGGATAAGCAGCGGTGGATGTAAATGGTTTAGGACATAGGAGAAGCAGATGCAATAAACGTGACAGACGTTTTGACCATTCAGAAATATTCACTGCTAGGTGAGTGAGCTTGTATATAGCTCTAAACCCACCAAGGGTGAACACTGAGAAATGGTTTCACAGGCCTCATAAGAGGCCACGATGACAGTTCCAACTCAATGTAAACCGGACGTTGGCTAAAAGAACACATAAGACTTTATAAATATGTAATATTGTTAAAAGACGTGTTACATTAAAACATCTCGTGTGTAAAATAGGCGATGATGAACATACGCGTGGATTCCCGCACTACTCCGCAAGCGACGGGACGGTCAGAACAGTCATGCATATGAAGGGAATATGCGGCCGTTCTAAAAGCCACATGTTACAGAATAATACACCAACCTGAGATGCTAATAAGCATTTATGCTGTGGCACATATGAAGTGGAGGCCAAACCGTAGTGGCTGATCACTGAAGTAGACACCACGGATAGACAGGGGTTCTGAAAGCGGAAACTGAACAAGCGATGCTCTTGCCAGAAGTGCAGTGGAGTATATAGGCGGTAGCACATGTTACATGTAGGAAAAGTAGACGTGGCGGGTCACTCACCACTGATAGACAGAGGTTCTGCAAGCGAAAAGTGAGTAAGCCATGCATCTACCAGAGGTGCAACGGATTATACAGACGGCAACACATGTTACCTGCAGGGAAACTGGTAGTGGCGCATCACTCAAGTAAGCATCACGGTGAGAGGCGCTCTAAAAGCCACTTATTAATAGCCCATACCCTTACGGGATTGCAACGAAATAGATAGAGGCGGCATATGTTATGTGGTGATATAGCAGTAGTTGAGCATCACCCATTTAGAAATCACGGATAGACAGGAGTTCTAAAAGCCTCGTTCGGACACACAATACACTTACCGTGGGTGGAAAGAAGTACGTAGCGGAGGCAACCGTCAGGTAGAAGCTGAATAGTAGTGGCGGATCAGTCATCCAGGCAGCACGGATACACAGGAGTTGAAAAACCAATTGTTAACAGCCAATAAACTTACCGGAAGTGCAACGGAATATCTATGCAGCAGAAAAGGTTTCGTGGAGGAATACCATTAAGGGCGCATCTGTCACCAATACACAGGTGTCCTAAAAGTCAATGGAGTTACAACGGAGTACAGAGACCGCAAAGAATACGTTGAGTCCAAACGTAGCGGCGGATCATCCATATACGGAGCATGGGTACACATCAGTCCCAAAAGCCACTTATTAACAGCGGACCTACTTACCGGAGGTGCAACGGACTAGATAGCAGCGGCGAAGGTGACGTGGAGGCTGACCAGTATGGCCGGCTTAACTGCAGATAGACTTACCGGAGGGGCAACGTACTTCATAGCGGTGACGAAGGTAACGTGGAGGCGGACCAATATCGGCGGATTAAGCATGTAAGCAGCGCAGATGGACGGGTGCTCTAAAAGCCACTTATTAACAGCGGATAGACTTACCGGAGGTGCAATGGACTAAATAGCAGCGGCAAAGGTGACGTGGAGGCTAACGCGGGGACCGTGGGGTATGCTGGGGAAGCGAGAGGATGGTGCAGTGGATTCATGACCGGTCGCGGAAGTTTCGTTTTCATTTACGGGTACGTTTCCAATGTATGACATTGATTTACTTAATTTAGGTGGTCGCAAGAACGTGTGCACAACTGCACGTGCAGTCTTCCTATATTCCAAATGCCACTGAAAAGGCATTCCTCTGTAAACGTATATGGTTCGCGGGTTCAACCTGTGGAAGAGTGCTCTCTGTGAACTCCGCGTTTTACTGGACACGACGCCTCGCAAGGCATCACGCTGTTTCACTGAAAAGCTCCGGGGCTTTGTTGCAGGAAGCCGCATGTCATCGTCTGATTTGCAATACGATGTGAAAAGCCACATATGTGTATCTAACACTGGAACGTGGGAGATGTGAAGCGCCACTAGATGAAGGCACTGCCTTTCCAATCACCACGGTGGAGCGTTGTACTCCAGAAAGTGTCTGCTCACATCACGTGGTTTGGCTACTGCAATGTGTACCGCGTTAAAATTGCTTAGCAATGTAGTGTTCCGTTACCCACTCCCAATGGGCGCGCTTACTGGAATGGAAACCGGTGCATTGCGGGCTGCACAATTAGGCAAATGCATGGGATGGTGTTCACCTACTGCGGAAAGCTAGCAGCCACCTACTTGGCCAGCTGGTGAGAGATTCGTTGGAAGGGCACCTGAATAGCTTTAATCTACTCAGTATTGCACAACATGGGTGCCGGAAGGGTCTTCGTCTCCTAAGAATTTGTTGGTTGCTCGTGAAGCTTGGGCCGAGGCTAGGAACAGTGGCCAAGTAGTGGATGTGCTCTTCGTAGACTTATCGAAAGCCTTTGATAGGGTACCCCACTTGAGGCTATCACAAAAGCTGAGCTCCTGTGGCGTATCTGGCCGCGCCCTTCGCTGGGTATCTGCGTTCTTGCAGGGAAGAGAGCAGTATGTACACGTGAGTCGCACTTTATCCTTTAGGCAAGCGGTCCTTCGCGGTGTCCCACAGGGCTAGGTCCCTGGACCGAGGCTGTTCTCCATCTACGTAAACGATCTCCCTGGAGAGCTTGCGATATGATCCCTATTGTTTGCTGATAACCTTAAGCTACGGAATGTTGTAAATTTGCCTGGGGGTTCCGAGGCCATACAGCATGCCTGGACAGACGATGGGACTGGTCCACTTTGCGGCTACTGTCTATTAATCAGGCTAAGTGTTCCATCCTTCGTATAGGAGCCACTTTTCCGTCTTCGAGCTACGTACTCGGTGAAGTCGAACTCCCTCTTTTCTCCAGGCAGGTAGACCTAGGCATCCTCCATTCCTCGTCTTTGCATTCCGGGGACAACAGGAAGAAGGCGGCTAGTGGGGTTTTCAGAATGTTTTGGTTAATACGCCGTTTTTTGGGGGTCTTAAATGTCGACATATTTGGGAAGCTATTCTCAGCTTTCGTTCGGCTCCATCTGCAACGCCGCGTGCAGGCTTGCCTGCACTACGTTATTCGGGACAAAATGGAGCTCGAGAGGGTGTTGAGAGTAGGTACCAAATTGGTCGAGGGGTTACGGGGCAATCGTACCCCGAGCGTCTACTTAGCTTGGGTATGTATTCAATGCACTACCGACGGCTTCGAAATGACCTAACCCTATTTACCGCATTTTAACAGGGAAGGTTGGGCCAGAGTTGAACTGGCTACTTAGCCCGGCTAGGTTGCCTTGTCTTCGTGGTCATCCCATGAA
>OX104063.1:51759756-51816303 GCA_944474145.2 Dicrocoelium dendriticum
TAGAAAAATCGTAGCATGGCGTCGAAAATCTTAGTATGGCTTCCTAAGTACGAAGAGCAACCTTGGTATATATTGAGAGAAACCTTAGTATAGCTTCTTCAGTAAGGTGATCGACGTTCGTACGTGCTAAGAGAATTCACCGTATTGCTTAGTAATTACGGAGCGCAGCCTTCATATATACTAAGGAAAACCTCCGTATTGCTTCGTATTTACGAAGAGCAGCCTTCGTATTTACTGAGAAAAACCTTCGTATATACTAAGGAAAACCTCCGTATTGCTTCGTATTTACGAAGAGCAGCCTTCGTATTTACTGAGATGAACCTTCGTATTGCTCCGTCAATACGGGGGAAACGCCTTCGTATTTACTAAGAGAAACCTTCGTATTGACTAAGGAAACGCTTCGTATTCCCTCCGTCATTACGAAGGCTGCGCTTCGTATTGACGGAGAAAAATCTTCGTTTACCTCCGTAAGTGCGGTCCGTCTGTCCTGTGATTGGTTGCGTATGGCAGACGCATACACGTGCGCACCAAAAACTACACAACCGATTGGCGGACAACCACCTTCGTATTCCTCGTGTCACTCAGCGGCAAACACTAAGCTTTTACGAAGGTAAATCTCAGTTTACCTTCGTAAAACCTTCGTATACCTTCGTACTGTGTCCGGACACGTATAACGAAGAAAAATCTTCGTATACCTCCGTATTTGCTAGCAGGGGAGACTTCGAATCCTCAGCGAAACCAGTTACAAGTGGTGTATTCCAGGGAAGTGTACTGGGCCCTATACTCTTCCTACTTTACATCAACGATGTATTTCAAGTCTTTGAATATGGAAAGGCGTACCTGTTCGCCGATGATATCAAAGTCGTATTCTCCTTTGACCCGGGTAACCTAAGGAGTGGTCTCCTCAATATTCAAAATGACCTTAAAGCACTAGACTCTTGGTGCAACACATGGAAGCTTGACTTCTCTCCTACAAAGTGCAGCGTTCTGTCGTACAGATGCACTGTGCCACCATGTGCGCTAACCCTGAATGGCGTCTCACTAGCCATCTGTCAAACCGTAAGGGATCTCGGAGTACACTATTCAAGCTCACTAAATTTCTCAGAACAAGTTAGCTATAGTGTAGCGAAAGCCAGATCCCTCATTGGTCATATCTGCAAAAGAATGCTCGTAACAGAATCCAGACTCACTCTATACAAGGTATGCGCTAGACCTCTTTTGGAATACTGCTCAATAATATTTACCAACTCCAGAAAGAGTGACAGAATAGCAATTGAGAAAGTACAACGCTCATTCACAAAGCGCCTGCTTTACCCTTCCACTCTCAACTACCGTGAGCGCTGTAAGCTCCTTCGTCTTGAACCTTTATGGTTACGAAGAATGAGACTCAACCTCACCTTCTTATTCCAGACGATAAACAACCCAAATACGAACCTTGAAGGACTTCTCCAACAAAACGAAGACTCTCGGTATCCCCTCCGCCACAGACCCTTAACCATTACCCTGCCCACAGCCCGCACTAACTTGCGCAACAACTTCTTTCTCTACAGATTCGCTCGCGTCTGGAACAGGCTACCATTACAAGTAAGGGCATCCGAGAATACTGCACAGTTCCGATCAGCCCTACATAGACACCTTGCTACCCTGCCTATATGCGAGCTCTTTAACACCAATACACCGGAGGATGAACTTTGGGAACATGGCCCACAGCATCTCTAAGTCTGAAAACCCACAAAAATTTGGAAACAGGACCTACCAAATAACCGTCCTTTACTATCTGGGACTGTCCACGTCACAAAACATAACTTAAGATCTGCGCACAGTTGCTCCATTTTCTCGCTCGCCTGTTGATTTCTTCATCGAAACTGTAGGTATCCAGTAGTGGTCAAACGTCCTAATGACTTGGCTACACCAGCCACTGATACCTCCTTTTCTAGTGCCACTATCTTTGCATAGAAGCAGCTAGTCGTCATAGGCTCCATCCAACTTCGCGGATATCCGGAGATTTCTAGGAGTTGCTCCCTTCTTACAATGTTTATCCTTGGATTGTTTGCGTCACAGCTCTGCTTGATTTCTTCATCGAAACTGTACGTATCCAGTAGTGTTCAAACGCCTCAATGACATGGCTAAAACAGACCCTGATACATTCTTATTAAGAGCCACTATCTCTGCTTAGCAGCAGCTAGTCACCATGGCTTCCACTTAAATTTACAGATATCTGGAGCTAGCTCCCTTCTTACCATGTTCATTGTCTTAGGTTGTTTGCGTCACAGCTCAGCTGGTCTATGTTCCCTCCCGTAGCGCGCCGTTGTGTCGCTCGTCCTACTCGCATCAACTCTTCTTCATAGCAGCTAGACATTGTTGGCTCCATGTAGCTTGCAAGGAGCCACTCCCTGACACTACAGCCCTTGTTTTCTTTTGCCTTCTGTCTCGCTAAGCTTCGCTCGCATGTTGATTCCTACATTGTAACCGTAGGTATCCAGTAGAGATCAATCGTCTTAATGATATGGCTTTAACAGCCACTGATACATTCTTTTCTAGAGCCAATATCTCTGATTAGCAGCAGCTAGTCACCATAGCTTCCACTTAACTTTGCGGATATCCGGAGCTAGCTCCCTTCTTACAATGTTCATTCTTTTGGATTGCTTGCGTCACAGCTCAGATGGTTTGTTGACCTATTATATGCCACCGTAGGATACACTAGTAACTGAAGGCGTAATCCGAACTCTATTGCAAGGTGCCAATCCCTGACTCTACAGCCCTCACTTTTCTTCTGCCGTCTGTCTCGCCTAGCTTCGCTCGCATGTTGATTCTTCATTGAAACCGTAGGTATCCAGTAGAGATCAATCGTCTTAATGATATGGCTTCAACAGCCACTGATACATTCTTTTCTAGAGCCAATATCTCTGATTAGCAGCAGCTAGTCACCATAGCTTCCACTTAACTTTGCGGATATCCGGAGCTAGCTCCCTTCTTACAATGTTCATTCTTTTGGATTGCTTGCGTCACAGCTCAGATGGTTTGTTGACCTATTATATGCCACCGTAGGATAAACTAGTAACTGAAGGCGTAATCCGAACTCTATTGCTGGTCACTCTTCTCTCTCCTAGCGCACCGTTGTGTCGCTCGTCCTACTCGCATCAACTCTTCTTCATAGCAGCCAGTCATTGTTGGCTCCATGTAGTTTGCAAGGAGCCACTCCCTGACACTACAGCCCTCATTTTCTTCTGCCGTCTGCCTCGCCAAGCTTCGCACGCATGTTGATTCCTTCATTGTAACCGTAGGTATCCAGTAGAGATCAATCGTCTTAATGATATGGCTTCAACAGCCACTGATACATTCTTTTCTAGAGCCAATATCTCTGATTAGCAGCAGCTAGTCACCATAGCTTCCACTTAACTTTGCGGATATCCGGAGCTAGCTCCCTTCTTACAATGTTCATTCTTTTGGATTGCTTGCGTCACAGCTCAGATGGTTTGTTGACCTATTATATGCCACCGTAGGATACACTAGTAACTGAAGGCGTAATCCGAACTCTATTGCTGGTCACTCTTCTCTCTCCTAGCGCGCCGTTGTGTCGCTTGCCCTACTCGCATCAACTCTTCTTGATAGCAGCTAGTCATTGTTGGCTCCATGTAGCTTGCAAGGATCCACTCGTTGATTTCCATCCTTCATTTTTCTCTGACGTTTGTCTCTCGAATCTTCACTCGCATGTTGATTTCTTCATTGAAACTGTAGGTATCCACTAGTGATCAATCGTCTTAATGATATGGCTTCAACAGCGACTGACATATTCTTTTCTAGAGCTAATATCTCTACCTAGCAACAGCTTGTCACCGTAGCTTCCACTTAACTTTGCGGATATCCGGAGCTAGCTCCCTTCTTGCAATGTTCATTCTTTTGGATTGCTTGCGTCACAGCTCTGCTGGTCTGTTGACCTAGCACCTGAACTGTCACTTACCTTCATTGGCCTGTTGATACACTCAGCGACCCTATAGGCATACGCTAGTGACCAAGCGTCTGACTGGAATGGCTACATCCGGCCACTTAGTCTCTTCTATCGCCACCTGTCGGACGTCGTATATTCGGAATTTCTGTTCAGAAATAGATAGTGGCCATTGGCTCCATGCATATGCGATAATTTAATGCTTGTTAGGAGCCACTCCGTATCTCAATATCCTTTATTCCTCTAGAATTTCTGCATCCAATCCTTCCTCTGCCCTGCCACCAATTAATCTTTAGGACTCTCACGGCAACCTATTTATTTTCGCTTATTACGCGCTCCCTCTCGGATTACGTCAACTACTTGCTGTTCATAAACCTGACAATCACTACCATTATTCTAACTCTCTTTGCTCTATCCCTACGCAATTATTGGCTCCTACTAAACGGATACTTCGTACTTTACTTACTTGTACAACGATCTTGTCTCTAGGCAGGCGTTAGCAATCCACCTATACGGCTAATGATTCCGGAGGATATTCAAAAGACATTTTCAGCATAATTATTGTTGCACAGTGTACATGCTTTTGTCTCAAGCACAAGTGTTGTAACTTAAGATATTAACAATGTTCAACTCCATGCCTGTTCTTGCGGTCTTCTCTCGGCTGTCCCTCACTTTCCCTTTTCTCTGAGGTCCGGGAATTCTTGGAGATCTGGGATTGGACTGAGGAACAGTTTTGGCCCAAGACGGACGCAACAACCCACATGGACTTACCTGGAGCATGGTAGAACTCCGAAAGGACCGAACTGCAATCACCATAACCCTTGTCCAGTATGGAGAAATGGACATATCCTCATACTCCCCAAAATTATACATCTGTAAAACCTGGACAGCGGAGAAGTTGAACTTTTGCTCACCTGGACATACAATAAGATGAATAATCACGAGGTCCCTCTCCTCCACCGATCTCAAAAATAATGGCGACCCCGATCAAATTACCTGTCCAACTAGCAGAGGAAATTGGAAGCCATTACTCTGCGAAAATCCGAAGGTAAAACCAGTCGTCAAGCGGCTTTGCCAGTTCAACATTAATGTTCAAAATACTTTACGGCAGTGTTGCAGGACGTGGTGGGTTTTCGCCTGGCAAGCGTTCTCCCTATAAAAAGCCACAAATGTCTGTTTAACAACACTGCGACGTGGCGGATGTGACTCGCCACTGAATAAAGTCACAGCCCACAACTACAAACTGGCAAGTCGACTAGACTAACATATCAACTCTTCCCGACTCTGTTTCAACTACACACGCTTGAACCCAATGTATCGTCGTGATACACGTCGGTTTTTAAACCTTGATCATGCCTGCGTTGGTGTGTCTCTATGAAACTGAGAATAAATTATTTATTTATTTATTTATTTATTAAGTGCGGAAAATTCATTGCCACGGGGAAAGTCGTAGACAACTTTCACATCATCAGCAAAGATAAAGGAGCGACCGTGTTGCAAAATCTTGCAGAGGTCATTGATATAAATCAAAATAGGGTAGGGCCAAGGACACTCCCCTGCACCACGCCACTTTGGACGGCGGTCGGGGTGGATATAGTTTGTTCAATCTTAACAGACTGCGTACGTCCTATTAAATAGGAACCCAGCCAGTCTAATAGTCGAAGACGTTACAACAACAAAGAGATATGAGGACGTCTAGTATAGAGAGTCTAAGGAGCCGCTAAGCACCTACCTGGAGAATTGGAGGGAGCGCTAGAGAAAGCTGAAGAGTCTATATAAATAAATAAATAAATAAATAAATAGTATATTCTCGAATTTCCGAGACACACCTGACCAGGCATGATCAACGTTTACAAGCAATTTATGTTTCGCAACAAACACGTTGCTATGTATGTAATCGGCAGTAAGCCGAAAGTTGTCCAAGCTTTGGAAATTGTAAAATTAATCTTGAGGTATAAATTCGTCAAAACATGACGACAACTTGGGTTCTAATGGGCGTAGTGTAAACAGGCTGTGCATTCCGTTTGTAGAGAAAACTTGTCAGGAAAATATTACATTAGGATTCAGGTCGGCTTGCCAGTATGTAGTTGTGGGCAGTGACTTTATTCAGTGGCGAGTCACATCCGCCACGTCGCAGTGTTGTTAAGCGGACACTTGTGGCTTTTTATAGGGAGAACGCTTGCCAGGCGAAAACCCACCACGTCCTGAAACACTGTCAGAAATCCGTTTGTACACTAATGTAAAACTGGCAGAGCAGCTCGTCGACTGATTTAACCCTCGGTTAACCGCCGTCAATTGCCTTCTAATTTCCTCTGTTAGCTGAACAGGTTATTTTTGCTCGCGGCGGCCATAATGGCTGAGGCCTATGGAGGGTTAGACCTTCGTCATCTTCGTGTCCAGGTGAGCAAAACTTCCGTTTCTTGCTTCTAGAATTTACAGGATTATGTATACTTCGCAGGAGTATAAAGGCGTCATGTCCAGCTACCATTACTGGACGACGGTCATGGTAGTGAGTGCAATTTTATCCACTTGTTGTACAGCCGTGTTCTATGTAGGTCCTTGGGGGTTTCTATGTCCTGTCCCAGGCACAAGCTCTTTCACATTCCGATCCCAGATCTCCAAGAAGTTCCAGACCTCGGAGAAAGGGAAGGTGAGAGACAAACAGGGCCGCAAAGAACAGACGTGGAAACAAGCATTATTTACGTACTATGGTCTAACATTTAGAGGAAACATATGATGTACAATGTGTAACAATGATTATGCTAAAAGTGTCTTTTGAATATCATCGGAAGCAAAGCCCTATAGGTTGGTTGCTACCGTATACCTTGGATGCAGAGCGTTGCGCCGTTAAGCAAATAAAACACAGGATTCGTTTGCTATGATGCAACTGTTGCGTGGGAAGATTCGCTGGGGAGCGTAGAATATGCTGACCCAGGGAAAGCCAGTGAGTCTTTTGGACTCATACATGGGTAAGTTTCGCAAAAATAGCAGCGAATAATTGAGGAATGAAGACCTGTAGATGAGAAGCTAAGGGGCGTCTCTGTACTGACCAGGTGAGAGAGAGTGCCGAATTAAAAAGCTAAGAAGGGCTAATTGACGGAAGGACCGCGAATAGCCAGAATATATGCGTACATTCAGGTTGCTGTGGACATCAGAACCTGAGACATAACCGCAGCAGCCAGAGTGCAACGGTAATAGTGCCAAGCTGGATAGAGGCATGGACTGCTAGCCCGAGACTTGGAGTATTGCAGGTAAAAAATGCCTAAGACAATACAGCAAGTAGTGGGTAGATAAAGGTCTAGAAATGTGTGGCAGAAGTGCGGCTTATGCTGAATACCTGGATATGTTTGCACGACAGAAGAAAGCTAAGAGAGGTTTCGTGATAGAATGGCAGCAGACAAGTAAAGCGCAAGCATACAAAGAGGTTGTTAGATAGTTAGAGCATAATAGACTACGACGCGTCGACGTGCAGCTAATCAAATCATGCGGTGGTGTTAATGGAGTATAATTAAGGAGGCCTGAGCCGGGAGAAGCCCGTGAGAGAGCTGTACTACGGTCAATTAGGTGTCGCGGATGAGCAATGGCATTTAGGTGTGGCCTTATAATTGCTAGTGGACACCTGATTAGGGCAACAGACAGCAAGTGTATGTGATGCACGCAGTCCCAGGGATTAAAGCTTGGAGGGAAAAAGTGTGGACCTTGGCAGCTCAGTATATGCACAAAGATGATAGTAGCTTATGAAGAAGGACTGCTGCTAAACACGGGAGCCAGAGGTAAGACGAGGAACAGTTGGGGTCGCTGTAAGTGTGAGTATCAGTGATCAGCAATGGAATTTGCATGAAGCCTCTTAGTTGCTATTGGATGCCCTTAATTACCCATAGTAAATCAGCAAAAAGCGGATGTATGTGACGCAGACAGCTACAAAGTATGTTCGAGATAGAAGAGAGCAGCTCTTAGCAAGCTCCAGAAATGCGTGGAGCCTACGATTACTAGTTGCTGCTAAGCAGAAGTGCTTAGGTTTAAGAGGATGGACATAACATGGCGCTGCGAGAAACTTTCGGTGGCCTGATGTAGCCAGTCCATTAGGCTATTTGGTTACAAGTGGATTGCTAGCGTCACAGAACACATCAACAAGCCAGCGATGGTAAGTGATACAGACAATCTGGGAGATTACAGGATGGAGAAACGAGGAATGTCTCCTAGTAGCTCCAGATAAGCTCAGAGATGTGTGGAGCCTACAATGAATATCTGCAATAAACGTAATGAAGATAAGAAGAACGAAGGGTAATTGTGCAAGGGAGAGAATCGGCGGACAGCATCTGAATTCCGTTGAACCTTCTAGTTATTTATTTGATACAGTGACAGAAGAAGTCAGCAAACCAGTGAATTTATGTGATGCTAACAATTCAAGAGAGTAAGTGGGAGAGATACAGAGTGGCTACTAGCGTAGATATGTATGCTAACTACTATGACTGGCTGCAGCTGAAAGGTGGTGACATAAGTAATACGAAGAACTGATAATGATACAAGGTGAGATAGCGAGTATCGGCAAATAACAGTGGCATTGGTGTGTAGGCTTCTAGCGGCTAGTGGATACCTAAAGTGTCCCAGAATAAGTCAACGGTCAGCAAATGAATGTGACGCAGACGGCCATAAAGAATGAATGTTGGGGATGCAAGAGGGTTACACTTGGCAGGCTCCGGATATGTGCAGAGATGCATAGAGCCTACGACCACTAGTTGCTACTAAGTAGAAGTGCTGAGGTGAAGAGGATCGACAGAAACTGGTACTACGAGAAACATTCGGTGGCCAGAAGTAGGCATTCCATTAGACACTTTGGTCACAAGTGGGTTCCTACAGGGTCACAGAACACATCAACAAGCCAGCGAAGGTAAGTGATACAGACATTCTGAGAGATTACAAGATGAAGAAACGAGGAATGTCTCCTAGTATCTCCAGATAAGCTCAAATATATATGGAGCCTACAATGAGTCACTGTAGTAAACGTAATGAAGATAAGAAGAACGAAGGATAATTGTGCTAATGGAGAGAACCAGTGGGCAGCAACGGAATTCCATTGAGCCTTTTAGATTTTTATTAGATACTTACAGTGACAGAAGAAGTCGACAAACCAGTGAAGGTATGTTATGCTAACCATTCAAGAGAGTAATTTGGAGAGATGCATAGTGGCGTCTAGCGTAGATATGTATGCTACCTGCAATGACTAGCTGCAGCTGGAAATTGGTGACGTAGGTAACGCGAAGAACTGATAATGATACAAGGTGAGATAGAGAGTATCCGCACCTAGCAATGGCATTTGGGTGAAGCCTTCTAGTGGCTAGTGGATACCTTAAGTGTCCCAGGATAAGTCAACGGACTGCAAATGAATGTGAGCCGACAGTCAAGAAGAATGAAGGTTGGGGATGAAAGAGGGTGGCACGTAGCAAGCTCCGGATATGCAAAGAGATACGTGGAGCCCGCGACCACTAGTTGCTACTAAGTAGAAGTGCTGAGGTGAAGAGGATCGACAGAAAATGGCGCTACGAGAAACCTTCAATGGCCTGATGTAGCCATTACATTATACACTTGGGTCACTTGTGAATTCCTACAGTGTCACAGAACACATCAACACGTCAGCGAGGGTAAGTGATACAGACAGTCTGAGAGATTACAGGATGTGGAAACAAGGAATGTCTCCTAGTAGCTCCAGATAAGCTCAAATATATATGGAGCCTACAATGAGTCTCTGCCGTAAACGTAATGAAGATAAGAACGAAGGATACTTGTGCTAATGGAGAGAACCAGTGGGCAGCAACGGAATTCCATTGAACCATTTAGTTTTTTATTAGATACTTACAGTGACAGAAGAAGTCAACAAACCAGTGAAGGTATGTTATGCTAACCATTCAAGAGAGTAAGTTGGAGAGATGCAGAGTGGCTTCTAGCGTAGATATGTATGCTACCTGCAATGACTAGCTGCAGCTGGAAATTGGTGACGTAGGTAACGCGAAGAAGGACATCAAACAGTCGGTGCATGCATACATTAAGACTGCTGAGGACATCGCAGCATGAGTCAGAGGCACGCAGATACTGAGTCCTGTTATGGTGCTAAGCTTTTAGCACTAAGGTAGACTGGGCTGGAAAGTGCCAGTGAAAGATCTGGGATGCTACATGAGCAGGCGTCACAGCCGTTGCAGCAAGCAACGGATAAATGGAGTTTAGAAGGGAGTGGCAACAGAGCAACTGTGCGCAGGCAACATGAGTTATGTTTGCTACACAAAACGGAGTTCAGAATGGATTTATATAAATAAATAATTAATTAAATAATTAATTCTCAGTTTCATAGAGACACACCAACGCAGGCATGTAGAGAGGACAGCAAACGGATGAAGCGGAAGCATACGATATGGTTGATAAACAGTTCAGAGCATAAAAGGCGAAGACGTGGCGACACGCAGATGATGAAATCATACCGTGGTGCTAATGTAATAGAAGTAGGGAAGCCTGAGGAGGGAGAAGACGGTGAGAGGGCTGAACTACAAGTAATTAGCTGTCACAGTGTAGTAAGTGTCAGCTAAGCATCAAGCAAGGAGCGAGTAATGAATATATGAGCGTCTAACGTATAGAGGCTAAGGAACAGCTTTGGGCAGACCGCATGACTTATGTTTGCTCTACAGAAAAGAGTTAAGAAAGATTTCATTATGGAAGGACAGTGAGCGGGTGGTGCGAAGGCATAAAATAAGGTTGTTAAATATTTCGGAGCATAAAAAACAAAGACGCGGCGACGCGCAGATGGTAAATTCTTGCCGTGGTGCTAATGTAATGAAAGTAGGGAAGCCTGAGCAGGGAGAAGCCAGTGAGAGGGCTGAATTACAAGTAATTAGCGGTCACAGAAGAGGGACAGCTGTGCGTCTAGCAAGGAGCAGCTGTGCACTGACCGGATGAGGTAAGGAAGATCGCCAGACGAGAGCTAAGAAGATCTAATAAAGAAGAACAGTGGACAGGAAGAATGCAAGTGTACAGTGAGTTCATTGAGAGAGTCATATCATATATTGCTGAACTACGGCGGTGTATAAGTTCACAACTCATGCTATGGTGCTGGGATATTACTACTTTTGGAGGAGCCCGGGAAAGCTAGTCTCACCGCTGGACGCTTACAGGTGATAACGTCGAAGACGTCATAACAACTAAGAGATATGAGGACGTCTAGAATCGAAAGGCTAAGGAACCGCTGAGCACCGACTTGTAGAGTGCTAGTGAAAGCTGAGAAGTTTATATGGAAGGACATATTTGAACATCGGCTGCCATTAACGAAGGTTTTCATTTTTAAATGTAACAACCTCATGATACTCGTCTCTGTCTAATACATCACCTGCATGCTTGGTCCCCCTACCGAAAACGAAAGTTCCGGTCCTTGATTAGTTTGCCTCTCGGCTCCACTCTCATGCTTCTCAGCTCACAATTACGTCCCCCTCCCTTGTTTGGCCTCGCCTATGGACCGTACCGCAACTGTTCAATGGTGGATTAGGTTCCCATAGCGTCAGCACAACATACTAGGCCAAATTTGATCCACTTTCCTACTGCGCCACGCACTCTTAAACCTCCTGGACCGCACCGGCCTCCGGCTCCGAATGCCTATAGGTCTCAAACAAAGGCCTCTCTTCTGTTGAGCATCGATTACAGTTCTCATTGGCAAAATGCAATTTCAGGTCTCTGATTGACGTTTGCCTCTCGGCTCCACCATCATGAACCTCAGCTCACAATTACGTTCCCCTATCCTGTTTGGCCTCTCTTTTGGTCCATATCGGATCGGTTCAATGGCGGTATAAGTATCACTAGCGTCAGCGCAACATCGTAGGCCTCCTTTGATTCCCTTTGCTATTGTGGTACTCATTCTTAAAACTCTTCGACTATCACGCATCTCCGCTCACAATTACGTTCCCCTCTCTTGTTTGGCCTCTCTTTTGGTCCATATCGCATCGGCTGGATGGCGGTATAGGTGCCTCTAACGTCAGCGCATCTTACTACCAACCGTTTGATTTTCTTTGCTACTGTGGCACTCATCGTTAAACCTATTGGACTACTCCGGCCTCTCAGGCTCCCAACGCCCATAGACCCAAGCTATGGCCCCTCTCCCCCTGAGGATCGGCTGCCATCGATTAAGGTTCTCAATGGTATAAGTAACGGCACCATGATTCTCGTCTCTGTCCGAGTCATTACCTGTACGCTTGGACCCCTACGAAATCGAAAATTCCGGTCCTTGATTAATTTTGACTCTCGGCTCCACTATCATTTTTCTCAGTTCACAAGTATCGTCCTCTGTCTTGTTTGGCCGCTCTTTTGGTCCATATGGCATTGGTTCAATGGTGGTGTAGGTGCCTCTAACTTCAACGCAACTTACTAGCACCCGTGTGATTCTCTTTGCAACTATGGCACTCATCGTTAAACCCATTGGACTATTCCGGCCTTTCAGGCTCCAAATGACTGTAGGTCTCAAGCTAAGGCCTCTTTTCCTCTGAGAATCGGCTGCCATCGATTAAGGTTGTTAACGGTATAAGTAACGGCCTCAGGATTCTCGTCTCCGTCCGATTCATTATCTGTACGCTTGATCCCTCTACCTAAATCGAAAGATCATGTCCTAGATTAATCTTGCCTCTCGGCTCCACTATCATTCTTCTCAGCTCACAAGTATCGTCCCCCTCTCTTGTTTGGCCTCTCTTTTGGTCCATATCGCATCGGTTCAGTGACGGTATAGGTACCTCTAACGCCAGCGCAACTTACTAGCCCCCGTTTGATTCTCTTTGCTACTGTGACACTCATTATTAAACCTACTGCACTTGTCCGGCCTCTCAGGCTCCTAATACCCATCGGTCTCAAATCAAGGCCTCTCTCATTCAAACATCGGCTGCCGTCGGCAAATGTTCTCATCTGTATAATTAACTGCCTCTTGTACTCGCCTCAGTCTGGTACATTACCTGCATGCTTTGTCCTTCTACCGAAATTGAAATTTCAGGTCCCTGGTTGAATTTTGCCTCTCGGCTCCACTCTCATGCTTCTTAGATCACAATTACGTACCCCTCTCTTGCTTGGCCTCTTTTCTGGTCCATATCGCATTGGTTCAATGGTGGTTTAGGTTCCCACAGCGTCAGCACAACATACTAGGCCACATTTGATCCACTTTCCTACTGCGCCACGCACTCTTAAACCTCCTGGACCGCACCGGCCTCCGGCTCCAAATGCCTATAGGTCTTAAACAATGGCTTCTCTTCCTTTGAGCATCGATTACAGTTCTCATTGGCATAAGAAACAGCCTCATGATACTGGCTCATTACCTGCATGCTTGGTCGCCTGCAAAATTGCAATTTCAGGTCTATGATTGACTTTTGTCTCTCGGCTCCACCATCATGAATCTCAGCTAACAATTACGTTCCCCTCTCTTGTTTGGCCTTTCTTTTGGTCCATATCGCATCGGTTCAATGGCGCTATAGTTATCACTAGCGTCAGCGTAACATCCTAAGCTCCTTTGCTACTGTGGTACTCAGTTTTAAACCTCTTCGACTACTCCAGCCTCTCAGTCCCCAAAAGCCCATAGGCATCAAACCAAGGCCTCTCTTCTATTGAGGATCGGCTGCCACCGATTAATTTTCTCATTGGTATAATTAACTGCCTTATGTGCTCGCATCCGTTTGACACATTATCTGCATGCTTGGTCGTTCTACAGAAATTGCAATCTCAGGTCCCTGGTTGAGGTTTGCCTCTCGGCTCCATTCTCATGCTTCTCAGCGCACAATTACGTCCCCCTCTCTTGTTTGGCCCCTTCTCTGGTCCATGTCGCATCGGTTCAATGGTGGTTTAGGTTCCCATAGTGTCAGCACAACATACTAGGCCACATTTGCTTCAATTTCCTACTGCGCCACGCACTCTTAAACCTCCTGGACCGCACCGGCCTCCGGCTCCAAATGCCTATAGGTCTTAAACAATGGCTTCTCTTTCTTTGAGCATCGATTAAAGTTCTCATTGGCATAAGAAACAGCCTCGTGATACTGGCCTCCGTCTGGCTCATTACCTGTATGCTTGGTCCCATGCGAAGTTGCAATTTCAGGTCTCTGATTGACTTTTGCCTCTCGGCTCCACCATCATGAATCTTACCTCACAATTACGTTCCCCTCTCTTGTTTTGCCTCTCTTTTGGTCTATAGCGCAACAGTTCAATGGCAGTATAGTTATCGCTAGCGTCAGCGCAACATCCCAGTTCTCTTTTGGTTGCCTTTCTTTCTGTGCGTCTCAATCGAAAACATTTTGGCCAAGTCAGTCCTCTGAGGCTCCAAATGCCTATAGGTCTCAAGCCAAGGCCTTTCTTATTTTGAGCACCGGCTGCCATCGACTCAAGTTCTCATTGGTATAAGTTACAACCTTATGATACTCTTCTTTGTCTGAATCATTATCTCTATGCTTGGTAACGCCTACCGAAATCCGAATTTCCGGTCTCTGATTGACTTTTGCCTCTCGGCTCCACTATCATGCATCTCAGCTCACATTAACGTCTTACTCTCTTGTTTGGCGTCTCTCTTCGCTCATATCGCAACTATTCATTGGCGGTATAGGTACCACTAGCATCAGCTCATCGGTCACTCCATTGATTTCAGCCAGCACAACTTTACCATAAATTTTATATTTATACATTAACATAGTCCTGTTCAATTTTGTTGGCAGTTTGCTCGGTCCGTTTTTCTTCTCACCCTTGTTCTACAGGATAACATTACCTGCACCGAACACCGCTGAAGACGTACCTGCGACGCTCCCATGGACACGGATACAATAAAGAACAAAGAAAAACCCGCACTTCATAATCATGACACACTAAAGAACCTAGGAAACTGATCAATTCAATACAAGTCACCTGAGTCGTCCGACTTCAACAGCTGCAACCACTTGTAATGGACTCCGAAGGCGACTACACAGCCATAGGGAACAAATTGGCGTTGCGTGACTGCGAATATCCGCGAGGGTAATCGGTCAGATACCATCTTGCCAATGTATATCAACAGCCGGCAGTGTTCCAGGACGTGGTGGGTCTTCGTCTGGCAAGCGTTTTCCCTACAAAAAGCCACAAATGTCTGTTTAACAACACTGCGACGTGGCGGATGTGACTCGCCACTCAATAAAGTCACCGCCCGTAACACATTGGCAAGTTGATTGACACCACATTTACAAGTTCTGTGCATATATCGGCTCTCGCATGAACACGCCTACATATCTGACTAGTGACATACCACTATTCTTAAGTATTTTCCACCCGTTTCCTCATACTTCACTCACTGACCTACATTGCTTACGGGACCTCATCGGACTACTTCCTCATCAACATACCATATAAGTGATCTGATCACTATTTTTACCTCTCGCATTTTGTGTACATAGACTACATACAACCTTTGGGCTCTATGGGCCCACACTACTGTCTCCAACTTTACTACTCCCACTGTTGGTGCTGCTTATTCCGTTATCATGTACAATAATGCAATATGCTGATCATGCCCAAAAGGCGTGTCTCGCTTTGTCGAGAATAAAATATTTATTTATTTATTTATTTATTTGATGAAGGTGATGCCCATAGTACACCTATCGGGCATACAAAAGCCGCAAAACTCATCAGATCTAAAACAAGCTGGTATGCTTCTGAACGTAATTGCCCAAGAGGCCAAAGAGCGTTTGCGTCGCGCCAATAATGCCATACTATTTAATGTCCCTGACCGGTTTCCACTTGAAAATTTGCTACGTAAGCTTCTAACCGTATGCAAATTGCCGCTAGATTGCTGCACAGCTAAACGATTACGAAAGATTCCCGGCCGTACTTGTCCTATCATGTTTAGATTTGTAGGTCCTGAGTTTGCCACACGCTTCATGGCCTCCAGCTTTCTCATCAAACAACAGGTTAATTTCGGGGCTCTACAGATCAGAGAAGATATGACCCCCCTACAAAGATCGATGGCACGTACCTCTACATCAACATCCAACATAAAGGCCAGACCCAAAACTAAAGATGCATCGCTTGTCACATGCTTTACACCACTGTGTACTGTTGATTTAGATGCATCACAACAACGACAGGATGTCTCCCCTAAAGTGACTACACCCAAATCGGGCTCAGAACGAGATACTGCAACTATTGCAGAAAGCGAAACATTCAGAGCGTTATCGAACTGTGACTCTGATATGTGCGATACTGATACGGAACCAGCAATTCTGTCTATCGCTTCGCCCATTACTCCCATCATCAGGAGTGAACGCAATAATGCAGAAGGATCTTGCGGAAATCCGCCTATACCCTGTAATGCACGCCAACCGTGTCTGCTGCCCACACCTACAACGAACCGAGCAAAGATCCGCAGGACTCACGTAACCCAATTTCACAACAATAATAACAAGAAGGAACCTGAGCACCGGATGGTACACGCCAACGCTTGGACTCAAGCGAGGCAGTCAGTAACCGAAAAACCATCTTACCCAAGATATCAGTCGTCGTTGGGGTCTGCGAACATGGCTAGGCTACAACAGCCAAGAGTAAACCGTTACCTACTTGAAGCTCCCAAGTTAGGAGCCCGCGCCCCGACTTACCAACAATCGCCCAACGCACCAGGCTCGATACCATCTATTCCTGGCCATGGTTCTTACGGTACTCCTCATCGTACAAGAAGTACCAAAGCTGCAGGCGCCACTATAAACAACCACTTCCCAAAATCTGGACGGCCACAGTTTGTGAATCTACATGACGTAACCGCACACAACACGGCCCCCTACACCACCGTCCCTTTTTTATGCGACACTACAGGGTATGGTCCACCGCACCCAACTCACCAAGAGCTAGCACCTGCCCTACTTTATCTCCGAAATCTTCTATGTTCATTACAGCCCCCTCCAAACCGCTGGTTTCAGCCATTCGGGTAGATCCAGCAATCCCAAAGTTTCCTCTTGGCATTTCGATGGCAAATATTCAGCAGTATCAAACTTTGCCATCCTCTGATCTCACATATGCGCAGCGTTCACCTAATAAACGCAAATCTATCTTCCCCAACTCCTCGCTGCCCCCTCCTCTCCCACGAAAATGGAAATTGCCCACGTTAGCCCGCAGTCAACGCTCTCACATAGCGATCCGCTTTCGCCCTCAAAGTACATTGATGATCCTGTCTTCCCCCATTGCCATGTTCCATCCAGCCACTCTCGGTCCATCCTAGTGCCCACATTAGCCCCTCCATCTCCGTCTTATTACCACCAACCCAACCATGCAATGGAACTGACAATAATCTACTGCATGACCTACATGCCGACGAAAATAGTAATGCTCGTACTACAACAACCTCACTACGTGGCAGTATAAAAGTTTCTGCGCAAATGAATGAGCCGTTAGACCCCTTACCCCACCGAAGCTTTATTTCGCAGTCTAACAACTCCCTAGCGGACAACCTGTGGGCTCACAATAACCTATATGGCCAGACACCTCAGTGCACCTCCTCAGATCGCTGTGAGGTACTAACTGCCACAGGTGTATTACCTGCACGTGAAACATCTGCTTCACTCTATACTGACTCCTCCGTTATGACACGCAGGGATACTACACTTGACCCCGACCTCACTCTCTCTAAGGACGTACGCAGTCGAACCTGCAGTATGCTCCTTATCAATGCAAGATCCATGAACCACAAAATGTACTATATCGGTCCATTTGTTCTTCTCTCCTCTCCACACATCGTTCTGATCACAGAAACATGGCAATCCTCAAGCACCCCCGACAACAATTTAAATATCCCCGGGTACACCACGTTCTGCAATGGACGCAACAACCAACGCGGAGGAGGATGCCTTATTTACTTAAGGGACGACTTTGGTGCCTCTGAATTTGAGTTGTTACCAATTGGAGACCCAGAGGATTCAATCTGGATCCAGACCAATGGGGGTACACTTGACCTCCTTATTGGTTGCGTATACAATCCCCCACATGCCTCTAATACCAAGATTAATGAACTAGTAAACCTCTTCAATGACGTCTCCACAATGTCGCCACGCTACAAGATAGTGGGTGGTGACTTTAATATGCCACATGTCTCTTGGAATGGCCAGAGTGCACCTCTCAAATACAGAGGCTTTGTTGACACCATCTTTACGAACAATTGGATTCAACACGTCCATGTTCCGACGAGGCTGCGTAATACTCTTGACTTAATTTTTACGCTTGGCATCTTGGATGCTGTTACTAGCATTAAAGACAACATCCCAGGAAGCGACCATAAGGTAGTTCATCTATCATTTACGCTCTCTGTCTCATCTTATCGCTCAACTAGTCTAACTGGTGAATCGCGAATGTTTAAAAGCATTAACTGGGATAACTTTTCTCTGCTTGTCCGATCAGCTAACTGGGATACCTTTTTCTTGTCTACTGATGTGGACACAGCCACTCATGAACTCTACAACAACATCACCAATTGTCTAGACGTGGTCGCTCCGCTAATGCACAGCCGCAGGTCAAAACCGATAAAGCGTTCATCCCATCTAAACAAGGTGCTGATGAAGCTCCGGAAAATGCGTCACCAATACTCTAAGACGCATGATTTCCATTTACTTGTTCGCATGAACAGAGTCATAGACAACTGGCAGCACTCCCAGGTGATGGTTAAGCTAGCTGAAGAGCGCGCCGCCTATAACAGCAACAATAAAACCAAGTCCCTCACTCAGCTTTTGAAACATAGAAACAATCGCACAGCAGCATCCATCACCTCCCTAAGACTCTCTGATGAGTCCGTAATCAGCGATCCTAAGGAAATAGCTGAGATTCTCAATCGCCACTTCTGCGATTGCTTCACTGACATCAACCCGATCTTACCAACTGCTGTGCCTAAACTTACCCACGACTCGCTAGACATTATTACCTTCGACCTACGTTCCATAACCCGAGTAATCAGATCACTTAAGCTGTCACTACACCCTGGCCCTGATGGTCTCCCATCTGCACTGCTGATACTCGGTGGTCAGGACCTTCCTGTTCTACTGCTTAACTTATTTACACTCTCAATGCAATTCGCCGTGTATCCAAACACGTGGAAGCATTCTATAGTCATCCCTAGACATAAACAAGGTAGCCGTCAAAACATAGAAAACTACCGCCCCATCAGTCATACGCCTATTGCCTCGAGAGTGATGGAAAGAATTGTTAAGGAGAACCTGCTGAACTTTCTGCTTAGTCGCAACCTTATCAATAGACAACAACACGGATTTTTACCGTCCAAATCTTGTCAGACTTGCCAATTTGAGTTTCTTAACAATGTGACTGCGCAGATTGATGCTAAACAAGCACTAGTCATTATCTTCCTTGATATGAGAAAAGCTTTTGACAGAGTGCCACACGCGGAATTATTAGTAAAGCTAGAATCCTACGGAATCTCAGACCGCCTGCTCTCATGGTTCCAATCTTATCTCTCATCTCGCACACAATCAGTAAAGGTGAACGAGTCTATATCACTCCCCAAACCAGTCACAAGTGGCGTTTTTCAGGGCAGCGTACTAGGCCCACTGTTATTCTTGCTATATATCAATGACGTATTCCAGGTAATACAATATGGCAAGTCCTATCTGTTTGCTGATGACATCAAAATGGTGTTCTCCATTCACCCATCCAACATGCAAGCCGGTCTTTCCCAGATACAAAGCGACCTTAGGGCTCTGGATGTTTGGTGCAACAATTGGAATCTGGCATTCTCACCGGCGAAATGCAACGTCCTCTCATACCGATGCATCGTTCCGCCCAAGGCGCTAGCGCTTCAAGGCACTCCGCTTGCTAATAGCCTAACAGTTCGAGACCTAGGTGTACATTACTCCAGTTCTCTGAACTTCGCAGAGCAAGTGAGTCACTGCTCAGCAAAAGCACGCTCCCTCATAAGCTACATATTTAAATCGATGACACTGCAAGAATCTAGGCTTGCTCTATACAAAACCTGCGCCCGACCTATGCTAGAATACTGCTCCATTGTGTTTACTAACTCCAGAAAATGCGATAGAGTAGCCATTGAAAAGGTTCAACGATCGTTTACCAAACGTCTTCTGGGCAACTCTACTCTCAACTATCGTGGTCGGTGCATCAAACTCGTGCTAGAGCCTTTATGGTTGCGCAGGCTGAAAACTAACCTCATCTTCCTATATCAGCTTATCAATAATCCTCTTGCGAACTCACTGACTCCCTTCCTATCATCGGCCAACATTTCGTACCCTCTTCGTAATAGACCGCACTCCATTATCCTGCCGAAAGCCCACAGTAGTACCCGTGCAAACTTCTATCTTTACAGATATGCGTGTGTATGGAATAGGCTTCCACATAATGTGCGGGCATCTGATAATATAATCCACTTCCGTACAGCACTTAATAGGTACCTCATAGTCAGTCAGGTTTCTACTCTTTTAAGCATTAACAGACTTGAAGACGAACTGTGGGAAAATGGTCCTGACCACATATAAGCGTTTTCACCATCCTATCTCACTCAACTCCAATGTAGTCCAATTGTAGTCCACTTCTCTCATCTGCTTTTTCCGGCTCAGTCTACCGTATTATGCATTCTTTCCGTTTTCTGTCCACTCTTCATTCAATCTTTTTAGCTCGCTTCAGGTGATGTGACTCACCCAGACAAGTTACTGTATGCTTGCGTTCTTCATATCTGCTGTACTTTCTTCCTTCAACCTTTTTAGTTATCTTCTGGCGACCCTCATTATGTCATCAGGTCAGCGCACAGCCGCTGCTTGATAGATGCCCAGCTGTCACTTATCTGTCTGTAACACCTAAGTAATTGTAGTTCAGCATCCTTACCGGCTTCTCCACAGCTCCAGCTACCTTTGTAATATCTCATTACCACCCTAGCATAATTTGACTATCTGCGCGTCGCAGTGTCTTAGCCTCTAGGCTCTGAACTATTTAGCAACCATATTGCATGCCTGCGCTTCTCCCGTTCGCTGTCCTTTCACCATGTAAACTTAGTTCTCTTCTGTCCAGCAAACAACTCTAGTAGTCCGCGCGCAACCGCTCCTTTCTAGACGTCCATTTATCTATTCATCGCTACATCTAAGACACCTACGTATATTGCAGTTTAGCTCTCTTACCGGCTAATCCCGGCACAGGCTTCCTTGCTAGATGCACAGCTGTCACCTTCTCTTCTGCGACATATAAATAATTGCAGTTTAGCATTCTCACTGACTTCTCCCGCCTCAGACTTTCTTAGTTATATACTATTACATCCTCGTCATGATTTAAAAATCTGCCCGTCGCTGCGTCTCATGTCCTTATGCACTGAACTATCTAAAAGCTGTAATGTATGCCTGCGCACTCCACGTTCACTGTCCTCCTATCATGAAACCTTTCTTAGCTCGCTTCTCCGGATCAAACATAACTCAGCCTGAGCCTCTCTATTCTATGACGTTCATTTATTCATTACTCGCTCCTTGCTTGATGCTCAGCTGTCACTTACTGGACTGTGACAGCTAATTACTTGTAGTTCAGCCCTCTCACCGGCTTCTCCCTCCTCAGGCTTCCCTACTTCTATTACATTAGCACCACGGTATGATTTCATCATCTGCGCGTCGCCGCGTCTTCGCCTTTTATGCTCTGAACTATTTATCAACCATATCGTATGCTTCCGCTTCATCCGTTTGCTGTCCTCTCTTCATTAAACCTTTCGTAATTCTCTTCTGTGGAGCAAACATCACCCATGTGGCCTGCGCACAGTTGCTCAATTGCCTCTCCCTTCTAAACTCCATTTATCCGTTGCTTGCTGCAACGGCTGTGACGCCTGCTCATGTAGGATTCCAGACCTTGCACTGGCACTTTCCAGCCCAGTCTACCTTAGTGCTAAAAGCTTAGCACCATAACAGGACTCAGTATCTGCGCGCCTCTGACTCATATGCTGCGATGTCCTCAGCAGACTTAATGTATGCATGCACTCCGACTGTTTGATGTCCTTCCATATAAACTTTTCAGCTTTCACTAGCACTCTCCAAGTCGGTGCTCAGCGGCTCCTTAGCCTCTCTATTCTAGACGTCCTCATATCTCTTAGTTGTTGTAACGTCTTCGACTTTTCACCTGTAAGCGTCCAGCTGTGAGACTAGCTTTCCCAGGCTCCTCCCGAAGTAGTAATATCCCAGCACCATAGCATGAATTGTGAACTTATACACCGCCGTGGTTCAGCAATATATGATATGACTCTCTCAATCAACTCACTGTACACTTGCATTCTTCCTGTCCACTGTTCTTCTTTATTCGACCTTCTTAGCTCTCGTCTGGCGATCTTCCTTACCTCATCCGGTCAGTGCACAGCTGCTCCTTGCTAGATGCACAGCTGTCACTCGTCTATGACAACTAGTTAATAGTATTTCAGCATTCTCACTGGCCTCTTCCGGCTCAGTCTTCTCTAGTTTTATTCCTTTAGCACCACAGCATGATCTTATTATTTGCGCATCTCTGCGTCGCCTATTTTTCTTTAAACTAGTTAAGAGCATTAACGTATGCCTGGGATTCATCCGTTCGTTGTCCTTTCTTTATGAATACTTTCTTTGCTCTCTTCTGTCGTGCAGGCGTATCCATGTATTCAGCGCAAGCCGCTGTTTTGCATCACCCTTCTTACTGTTCATTTCTCCCTTACTTGATGTATTGTCTTAGACCTTATTACCTACAATCATACAACTCTCGGACTAGCATTCGCTGGCACTATCCAGCTTGGTACTATTATCTTAGCACCCTAGCTGCTGCGGTTAGGCCTCACTGCTCTGATACGCCAAGCAACCTTACTCTACGCTTGCATTTCGGCTATTCCCTGCCCTTCCGTCAAGTAATGTTTCTTAGCCTCTTAGTTCTTCCCTCCTCTCACTTGGTCAGCACACAGACGCCCGTTAGCTTCACATTTCTAGGTGTTCATTTCTCACCATTTCCTTAGTACCCTAGTATGACTTGTCTCTCTGCGCGACGCTACATATACATTTGTTCCGGACGTTCGCTTTCCTTTAACAGATCTTTAAACTTATTTCTATCGATCAATCCTTTTTCATCTAGTAATCTGGGTCCGTTTTTGCAGCAAAGGTTTCGACACTTACCTTTGTAGTAGGTTGGCTCTCATAGGCTTTTCCTATTTCATTAGGCCATAGCACTATACTCCTAGTACCCTCGTGTCGTCTTTCTGTCTTGATCACCCGATAATTTTTACTCAGCGCTTGAGTCCAGTATGGAGAACTGGACACATCCTCATACTCCCATACATTATACATCTGAAAAATCTGAACAGCGGAAAAATTGAAACTTTTGCTCACCTGGACATACAACAAGAAGAAAAATCGCGATGTCCCTCTCCTCCAGCGACCCCAAAAAATCATGGCGGCCCAGAGCAAAATACCCGTCCAACTAACAGAGGAAATTAGAAGCCATTACCCCGCGAAAAACCGAAGGTGAAACCAGTCGTCAAGCGGCTTTGCCAGTTCAACATTAATGTTCAAAATGCTTTACGGCAGTGTTGCAGGACGTGGTGGGTTTTCGCCTGGCAAGCGTTCTCCCTATAAAAAGCCACATATGTCTGTTTAACAACACTGCGACGTGGCGGATGTGACTCGCCACTGAATAAAGTCACAGCCCACAACTACATACTGGCAAGTCGACTAGATTCACATCTCAACTCCTCTTGACACCGTTTCAACTATACACGATTGAACCCGGAGTATCGTCGTGATACACAACAGTTTTAAACCTTGATCATGCTTAAGTTGGTGCGTCTCTATGAAGCTGAGAATAAACTATCTATTTATTTATTTTACCACGAACATACCACCAATTTTCTACTATTGCTGTCACGGTTGCCATAAAATATTTGTACAGTTGTACATATCTGATCATGCCTCCATGGGCGTGCCTCGCATAGTCGAGAATAAAGTATTTATTTATTTATTTATTTATTTATCTAGCCGCTGACTTACCATCTCTTTCGATGTAGGCTAGCCACCAGCCGGCGATCCACCGTTCAAACGCCGCTGGTCCCTTAACTCTGCTTTCTGTCTTTCCATGCAATAGCCAAATCATAGTAAACTGATACTGCGTCTGTGCTTAATGGCGCAACGCTGTATTCCTTGTAGATAGTAGCAAACAAGTTATAGGGCCACTGCTTTCGAAAAACATTCAAAAGACACTTTCAGCACAATCATTTCTGCAAATTGTACATCATTTGTCTCCACTCTAAATGTTGTAACATAGGAGTTTAACAATGTTTGTTTCTACGCCTGTTCGTTGCGGCCTTAATTGTCTCTCACCTTCCCTTTTCTCCGAGGTTCGGAACTTCTTGAGGATCTGGGATTGGACCGCGAAACCGCTTGTCCGGGACAGCACAACCAATAAGGACCTACGGAGCAAATGGCAGTACAACAAAAGGATGCAACTGCACTCATTACCATGACCGTTGTCCAATTATGATAGCTGGGCTCGATAACTTCACACTCCTGAAAACAATACATACTCCTGAAAAATCCAGACGCAAGAAACTGACGTTTCGCCCACCTGGATACCCACAAAGACTATTCTTCGTTAAGCCCACGTCCTAGATTCGCCTCAGCTATTATGGCGGCCTTGCCCAAGCTACCTGCTCAAATGACAGAGAAAATTGAAGATCATTTGTCTGCGGATATCTGAGTGTGAAGTCAGTCGACAACCTGGTCTGCCATTTGTATATTAGTGCACCAAAAATTTCTGACAGTGTTCCAGGACGTGGTGGGTTTTCGCCTGGCAAGCGTCCTCCCTATAAAAAGCCACAAATGTCCGCGTAACAACACTGCGACGTGGCGGATGTGACTCGTCACCGAATAAATTCACTGCCCAGAACTACCTACTGGCAAGTCGACCAGAATCCTTATCCAATATTGCCCTGACACTTTCAATAATAATTTACACCATGCCTATATGCATCGTTTTCATGCCACATGTAGTACCCTGACTGTTTACACTACGCACTACAGAATTTAACGTTTTGACATTCATTGAAGACTATCCCCATGACTACTTACACAATTTCCGCAGACTGTACAACCTTCGGCTTACTGCCGACTACACTCATAGCAACGTGTTTGTTGCGAAGCAATATTGCACGTAAATATTGATCATGCCTTGCTTGGTGTGTCTCGACAAATCCGTGGACAAACTATTTATTTATTTATTTATTTACGTTGCATTTCTTTAGAGAAGCAAGTGACAGTAAATCGAGTGTTGCCTCGTAAATTTTCCCTTTGGATTTCCCTTACAATCGGTAAGGGTGAAGGTTTCAACTCTGCTTCACGGAACAGCTATGTGGCTTTAATAGGTTATATGCATTGTCATTCTGCAATCATTACTCTTCGCAGCTTTCTGTGGTTTCCACTTAAAGCGCTGTGTGCTATACGTGCTGAGCAGCGCGGTGCATACCGCAGACGGACAATAGGCGCATAGAAACTGACGTCAACTCACGAAATGAAAAGGTCACAGCGGCCTTCTTAAACCTGTGGCATTTTTAGCGACAGAAGTGAAAGTGGAACTCTCTGAAAGTCCGTGTGTAAAAGGCCCCCGTGAGGGCTCCCATGCTGTATTGTAGTGAGGCTTGGCCCAAGTGGTTTAAAGATCTGAGGATCTTTCAAGTCTTTAACTGTGGTTGTCTGCGTAGCATTGCTGTTGTCGGTTGTCAACAGTGTCCAGTGACTCGCCTTGTCCATGGATCAAGAAGTTACAAGAGATGGCTCTCAACCAACACCGTTGGGCGTCTGCTGCCGCCTTCCAAGCTGATTTCCAGTTTAAAGTGTGTTTGGTGTTGAGTTATTTCCTGGGTAATACTCATTATGAAGGATGGCAGTGAAAGCCGCAAGGAAGCTGTCTTGCGGATGCCGCCTTATTTTTGCACGAAAGCCAGCGGTTAGTGACGGTAGGTTCTCTACACAAGCTTAGGCGCCTTGGCGTTGCATGTTTGCTTAGGGCATTAATGTTTTCAGGTAATTCCCCCTTCTCTCCCTCTTATTAACCTTTATTTCATAAGTCATCATTATAGTATGGCAATGATTCATCATTTCTGTTAGGTGATGTACTGTGATCCTCGTCATTGAAACATTTGTCCACCGCTTCCCATGGTAAGGTTAAAGTGTCCTAGTGCTTTAGAAAAGCTTTTTGAATGCAACCGATCAACATTGCCTTTGACTCGCCGTGTGACACCTTGTTTTAAGCCGCAATTTGTTCCGTTCTATGTGCTGCCGGTAATAGCTTGCCTGGCTTACCTTTTGTACTTGTATCACACTTTTTGAAAGGGTGTTGTGGTATGCACGGTATACCTGTGCCAATGAATCTTCACCTGCTTTGATCAACTAACCTAATGCCGTACGCGGTAGCGGGAAATGCTTACAGGTTTTGATAGAAGGGACCGTAGTCATGCAGCGCAATATATGCAAGATTTGTACCAATAGACCTACAAGGATTTCAACCGTGATCAGTTGGCCGTATCTTCGACTAGAGATGGCATCCTGTGTGATTGTCTTCCATGCCGTCGTTGTCCATCAACGCTTGTTTACTTAAAACCGCTGCTGGGCAATTGCACGCCTCTGTGATGTGGAATGCTGAACTACAATTGGCGACTTGTGGCGCCACCTCCGCGACCAGGTGGCAGCCGCTGCCGAGGAATCCATCGTGCGCGCAACCTGTAATCATTCTTATTTGTTTGAAGAGAACAATGCGACCACGGGCGCAATGGTGTGTGCCAAGGATGCGGCATTTGCTGCATTCTTCTCAGACCCCCTGACTTGGGGAAGAGGAGACGATTTCGCAGAAACGGACGGCTAATTAATAGCGCGCACTGCCACATTACGATTGCATGGCGGACGGAAAAGGAGAAGCAGACGGATTGCTATCCAGATGCTTTAAAGGCAGTGTATGGACGGAGGTTGGAGCCACTGAAGTCTCAGGTCGATGGTGGGTACCGCGCAACCTGTACACATACTGCAGACATCATGCAGTTCAGGCGTATACACTTTTACTGTCTCTTGAACAACGGTTCAGAGATCGATTTACCTACATGGAACGGCCCCAAGCAGCACCCTGTGAAGGGGAGTCTGGCAGACACATCACCATTATTCATTCATTATACACATCAACTAGAGGTGGGAAAACACCTCCGCTATTGTGCCGCAATACATGAAAGAAAAACATACATATATATAACACAATACACAAAGTAAAAATAGATACAACAGTTGCATGCCAGTTAAGCCACCAGCAACGGATACGCATCGTTCCGGTAAGCTTCCAGCCAGCTACTAGGCAAAAAGAAAATTCTTTTAAATTGTTTTGCCCTAGGAAATGAGATTGTAGATTGAGGGGGAGACTAAAAGGGGTGGGGAGGGACAAAGAAGCTCACAGCAGGAACGCCACTGAGGTCGACTCCTTGCCATGTTAGCAAGTGTATCCAGCCAAACGTGGTCACCGTCTTTTGGACCCCAACCAGGGAGCCGTGAAGCTCCAACCGAGGCTAGCTCAGAAGTGATGGACTTCATTCTTCTGGACCAAGTCATCGCTTGGCCACCTCTCGTCTTCTTTCATCCACATCCTAGGTGAGCAAACAACGCACGTCGCGGGAGTCGTTGGGCTGGCATGCGTAACACGTGGCCGAGCCATCGGAGACCGGTGCGAAAAGTAACTGTGCTGAGCGGTTCAGATCCTTTTCCTGGTCCGTACACAATGCGTCGAACACGCTCGTTACTCACGCGGTGTTCCCGCCATATGTGAGCCAAACTGCGAAGGCACCGATGGTAGAACGTAGCTAGCCTCTTTAAGTCAGCCGACCTTAGGGGCCAGGTTTCGCAACCCTACGGTAAGGTCGAACGTACCGCTGCATTGTACACGCTACCCTTCAGGGCGAGAGTGATGTCGCGCCGCCGCCCTAGGTGGCGAGAGTTAGCAAAAGCACTTCGAGCTTTCGCTACACGGTTTGTGACCTCGTCTTCGATCCCAAGAGCGCTAATACAACTTCCCAGGTAATTGAATTTGTGAACGACTTCCAGCTGATCCCCACCAACAGTCAGCGCAGGAGGCAATCCCTGCCAATCTTGGAGGAACGCTTTGCACTTCGATGGTGCAATGCAAAGCCCGAAGCGGCTGACAGCCAGTGCTAATCTGTCCAGCGCGGCTTGGCACGTCTGGAAGCTGTCACAGATGAGGGCAATGTCATCTGCATACTCCAAGTCAAGAAGTCGTTCTCCTGGGAGTAGCTCCACACCTTCCAAGTCAAGTCCTGTAAATGCAGACTTCATGGCTTCATCAATAGCGAATTTGAAGAGGCAAGGTGACAGCGGGCATCCTTGTCTCACACCGCTGGAGATATTAAAGGGTGACGAGAGCTTGCCGGATGCTCTCACTCTACCCGTGCTACGCAAATATAATGCTTGGATAATATTTACATATTTCTCGGGCACACATTTCCTGAGTCAACAGTTCCAAATGGCACATCGATCAACCGAATCGAAGGCACCTTTGATGTCGAGGAACACGACAACGGTGGGCCGCTAATATATGTGTGGCAGTGCGACAACAACTGACGTCTGGTAGACACGCGGAAACTGGATGAGACGCAGAGAACACAACTGCTCAGCTGCGAAACCGCAATTGTGCCCGTGCCAATAACCTCCTGCCTGAAGAAGCGAAACACGGCGGACCCGCGTTGATGATTGCACTGCACCACTTGGTGCAACGCGGATTGATTGCGTAGGAGGTGCCTCCTAAACTGAAGGATGCCGTTGTGCTACCACTGTACAAGGGCAAAGGGAGCCCGCAATGTTACACGAATTATTGCAATCAGTGTTTCCTATTCTGCCGGGACATTCATCCTCTCATGGCATTTGCTGTACAGCTCATCCCTCGAGCCATGCATGCAAATGTCAAAAATAAATGTTAATGGCATCAAAGTGCTGAGTTGTGTGAAAAACGTGATTGCCCGATTCATGCTAAACCGCCTCGTCAGTCAGGCTGTGAAACGTAACGTGGCGGATGAGCAGTACACTTGGCCTATCCTCTGGTTATTGCTTGCACGCATCGGAGACAGTGCCACTGCGCCTCCTCCCACGCATTACCACCGCCATGTGATGCGTCATTGATTCATAGCCACAGGTACCTTTGAATTTCCGTGGTCACTACTCTTTCAGGGCCCCAGCGATATGCTCTGCCTTTTGGCCTAATATTAAAGCTGCCACTGCGACTCCCCCTATGTGGTGCCACCGCCGTATGATGCAGCATTGATTCGTAACCACAGGTATCATTGGATTTCCGTGATCACTTCCCTTTCAGAGCCCCAGTGATATGCATTGCCCTTCATCGTCCTACTTAACACCGCCACTGCGCCTCCTCCAACGTCCAGCCGCCACAATATGACGCATCTTTGAAACCTAGTTCCAGGCACCTTTTCAGTTCATTAATAACAGCCCTTTCACAGCCAAACTAGCATGCGCCGTCGCCCACGTGAACCTTGCCACTGTCTTTTCCCCACTTAGCGGTATCAATTGAGCGTTCATCTGTGATACATGGGCAGAGGTAAGGTTGCAGTTTAAGGATGCCATCCCTTTCATAGCCAAAGTACGTATGCGCCGCCCCCACCATCCAGGTTACCGCTGCCCCTGGACCTCCTCGCGCCGACTGGTACCACTATATCAGGCGTTAGTGAATGTGAGCCAAAGGTAACGTCTACTTTCACTGATGACCTAGCTTTCAGAGACATAGTACACACGCGCCCCACTCCGCAGTCCACAGTTTTGCCATTGGTCACCCTGTGACGTACGTACATTAGCTGTCTGCTGACAAAGCACCGGGTCCGGTCTCCCTTTGCGTTCCGGGTTCTATAACATTTGACATTCCTTAGAGAACGGAGCAACGGCCCTTGTCGGTGCCACCCTCTGTCACTGCAACATTTTGTCCGCATCGAGTAGGAAACGTACAAACTACGCACCTTCCTTGCGGCGAACTACAAGCTCGCAGGTTCAGTTGGTGGTTCCGTAATCTTCAGACAACATATCGGCCAATTCCACCATCATGGCGTCCGACGCAACACTGCAAGAAATGCGAACAACATGCTGATCCATGAAGAACGCGCTACGTTCCCCTTATGTAGTCATTTTCAACGAAGATTATGCGGCTGTAGCCATACATACTTCGTAAACCTTGTTTACCTATTTCACTTCACCTTTGGAAGGGTTGCATCGTTGCGCCATCATTTCGTCCTGTAATAATACTTGACGAACCATTTTTCACTATTCTGTCTGGGTGGGTGCTGAGCGTTCGCAACGCTCCCAACTAAGAATATAATATTTGCACATGGTTTGAGCGTCCCTCTGCCCACCTGATACAATCACACACCACCTTGCAAACGCAAGGCATTTAGCAGTACAACGTAGGCATACGCATCGCTTCTTATTCTACTGCCAATCCGTTGCTCCACAAATTCACTTCCTACTGATTAAACCAGGTTACTCTACCCAGCAGCGCGTTAATTTATTAATACAATGCGTCACTAATAACTAACGTAAAGCCGGCTGCATCTTCAGTTAAGATTAATGAACACAGAGCACTACGGCTTATTTATCTATTATGGTAACCTTTACCAAAGTTCATCTTCCCTACTTCACCACATACAACAGAGTGACTAAGTTACCCATCCCAAAGCAATATTATTAAACGATTTTAAATGTTTAAAGAACACTTTCCCCCAAAGCTTTTTAAGCTCCGAAATGAGTAACCATCGACTTTGTTGCTTACATACCATTACTTCATGCAAAATCATCTTTGCTTGTGTGAAGCAAAACCATGCCATTTAGCACACCTAGCAGGAATAAGCTGACGATCACAATAACACACAGCTGCAGCCCCCACTCTTAAATATAACATTCCTCTGCGTCCAAAAGTATATACTACAAAATCCTCTGTAATTGAACACAATTTTTCTTACAGGCAACATAACATTCCAGCAATCTCTTCACCCTCCCATTTTACATGTCTTATGCATCAATAATGCAGAAGTAGATAGACGTACACACAGACATTAATTCACGTATGCATTGCTTACTTAGGAACATACCAATATTCCTCACGAACTTCAGTAACCTATATATGCATACATATATAGGCATCTACGTACTATATATATTTTAATTTTTTAATTACATACATACATTTGGTGTGAGAGCAGGGAACATGTTTACTCACCCACAGTCCATTATATAACGACTAAGAATGATTCTAGCCACCATTTCGGTTACACAGTTACGACTTCCACCAGTAACCACCGCTGCATTTTAATCCCTACTTACAAACCACATGCTATACATGGACACACGTATATCTTGTAAAATTTATCATACATGCTGACACTTCGTTCATTTTACGGAGACATTACGCAGCATTCCTTAAGTGATAGTTTACTTCCTGTTCCTTTTTTAACCGCTTGCGTACTGTTATATATTTACTTTTCCAACTTTCTTCGACTGCAATTAAGCATGGTACAGTACCGTTTTTTGCTTTTGGAAGTTCCTCACCTCGTTATAAACACCTTTCGCAACTAAGTACCCCATTAAAACCCATACATATAGGAACTCAAAAACCAGCTGTCCTGAGAGGCAACAGCCCGTATTCAAAATCCGCGGCTGTCCCATTGGTTACGGATTACCGTATTGCACTTGCACAAAACCTAGCCCGCCCAAATTAGCTATGCCTAATCATTTAGTCGAACGACGTCCACCACTGGAATAATTAATCAGCTACAATGCGTTGTTCATACACTCGAACTATTTGTTTCACATAACTAAGTAAATTAATTGCCGCCTTGTAAGAATAAACTTATTAACAAACGGGGTTGATCGTCCTGTTTCCGTCCAGTTCCCCACGATTACTGTTACGATTGCGCTACCAGGGCCTGCATTACCCGGGTATTGCAGCAGGAAATGTATAAGTAAGTGCACGTTATGTTAAATGGTAAATTAGAGTAATACGTAATAAGCCTTTAGTCTGTCTCAAATACTTTGAACAATTCTTAGAAAGCGTCACCTGCCGACCTATTAAAGCTTGGATCGCTCTGCAGTTTGCAGTTTCTTCCAGCACTGATCAGTTTGGTCGCCACATCCGCTACGCTGCAAGGTACTTCTTTTTGGATTGTGCATTATCAACAGTTCACAATCTGTTAGACTGGTTAAGATGTCGTTTTTCCGTGGGTTGCCCATAAGAAAGTACAGTATTTTTATTATAATAGTGCATTGATCACGTTTTTACCTTTGTGTTATTGCGCAAGGTTATCAACTTTTGCGATTATACTTCTGCTTATGCTTTCTATCGTCCTAGCACATACTTTGTGCGTTGCCATCATTAGTTGCGCAATTAATCGTGGTCTACGTCGATTACTTCCTTATAAACTTCTCCTCTGTTTTGCAGGGCGCATTTGCACAATTGTTTCGGTGGCGACATTGCAACGCGTTTGCGTATCTTTACTGCTCAAGGCCATTGTGCATGTAAGTTGCCACCTCGAACGTGACGTTTGATGTTTGGCATTTGCAATGAGACCGTGTTGCGCAGACCGACAACGGTCTTTCATGCTGCATAGCCAAAACAAACTGCGGGATCGACCTTTGCTTGCGCAAAGCCGCACCAGGCAAATTGACCAAAGTGCTTGTCCGGTGGAGGGTATGGAACATGCTATTCGAACGCCTACATGGCGTAGGCCATTAGCAGACCCCCGTAATTTCTAATCGCTGTACTTTATTGTTGAGTAGCTCATATAAAGAAGCAGAAACGACATACAAATACAACCAAGCCTGCAGAATGCGGTATTACTGCAGTGTGCAACGACCGTGGTTACTCTTGGCAGTGGCGTATGCGCTGCATCGTCAGACTTGGATGTATACCGATCAATCATCAGCAGCAACAGCGAGCAGAATGCAATTGCTGAAGTCATGCAGGGCTTACAACAATGGGTGCAAAGCGGCCAACCCAGCATTCTTTCCGTGAACAAGTTGCTGGCTGCTCTTCGCAAAAGTATGCCTCAGCTACGGAATGATTCCCAAACACTTATGAGAACCTCGAGGAATACGCGGACCATTAGAATATTATGCATATGGCCACATTGGGCTGCTGCTTGACCTATGCAGTATTTACCAGAATGCAAACATTCAGCAGCCGAATAGGGTTTTTCAACAGCACATCGATGCTTCCACTACGTTCGCTTTCACAAAAATACAGATCTGGCCCATTCTGTCTCGATCTATTTATCCCATTAAATCAAAACTGTTAAATAAATAAATAAATAATTTATATTCTTGAAGCAAGGAGACTCCAGTACAGGCATGATCAATTTGTTGACAGGATCATAGAAAAAATAGCAGCAGGTGTACACACACAACAGAGATACGTTTTGGCAAAATATAAGGCTTGAAGATAACACATAACATTGGCACAGGAATTATGCAGGTAAGCAGAGTTTGAGCAATGGTGTCAGAGAGCAGGCTGGCGTTGAAGCGCTTTACGATCACTAAGTGTTTTGGTTATGGAAGTGCTGGGTGCGGGTTCGAATCGTTCCGGGGATTGATCTCCGTTTATAAATAGGCGTAGGAGTCCGATAGTGATTGATAAACACGTGTGCGCAAATATGGGGTATTAAGACCATGCTTCGTGTGAAGCAGTGGGCAGTGACTTTTTTTTGGTGGCCAGTCACATCCTTTAATTCGCAGTGCCGCTAAGCAGACATTTGGGCCTTTTTATATGGAAAACGCTTGCCAATCGATAACCTACCACGTCCTGGAGCACTGCGTTGACCACAATGTGTATACCGTTGAAATACTAGCGCATTTTAGGGCCGATATTCCGAGCGGCTAATCGTAGTCATGGGACATCCGATTTTCCGTTGGCTCAGCGGAAGACTTACGCAGAATTCATAAGGAACGGTCGTGTACAGCGGCTCTGTTCGGAGATAAGCTGTGTAAATTGCGGTGCTGCGTTTTTCAGGTGAGTATGGAGCTCATATCACATGCAGAATCCTTGTCTGAGCAGATAACCCACGGGCCAGGTGTGACGCTGATTGGTCCATGGGAGGTAACCATTGCAGCTAAGTGGAACGCTTGCATGGAGAGGATGTTTCAAACGTTCGAGGAGCTCGCTGTTGTCTTTGGAATCAGGTATGGCTAAGCGTAGTAGTCTATACCACAGACAGTATACATCCGGATGGTATAAATTCTTCGTACCGTGCCGGCGAGGTGGGTGAAGTAGCAGGAAGAAGTAATCCCCTGGCGAGGTGGACGGAGCATAACGCCATGGAATCGCAAGTTGAACATTTGCAGGGGGTGAAACTTTTTGTTCAGATGTGCCGAAAGTTATTAGGATTTGATTCAAGTTGTTCATACCCATGAAGGATACGGATCAAGGCTTTCAGGAGGTTATCCACTGGTTAGGTGGAGGGAGTATAAAGCCACGCCACTGTAAGTATGTTGGTCATCTGCAGGGGGATGAAGCTATTTAGGTTAGGTTTCGGAAGAATAATGATTTGAACCCAGTTGTTTAAACCAGTGAAAGGTATGGATCAAAAAGCTTCCATAATAGATAGGCCTGTAGTTGATGGCCGACCACACTGACGAGGTGGACGAAACACAGCGCCGTGACGTTGCAAGTAAATTGAACACCTGCCGGTAGATGAAGCTTTCTTGTGGTGGCTTTCCGATAGTGACCGTGAGTTGAACCCAATTGTTCAAACCAGTGGAACGTGCGGATCATAAACCTACCATAAAAGATAATCTTCCAGATGCCTATAGTTGATGGCACACCACACTGGCGAGGTGAATAACGTATACATCGGATACTGACGCCAAGCATTGAAGGATCTTGTACAATAACTAATCCACTGGCGGGGTGGCCGAAACATAACACCTTGACATCGCAAGTAAGTTGAGCACTTGCAGGTAGATAAAGCTTTCTTGAGGTGATGTTCCGAAAATGAAAATGATTTGAACGCAGTCGTGCAAACCGCTAGATGATGCATATCAAGTAGACGGAATGCCCAAGGTGGTGGCATAAGCTGTCCATGTATGTCTATAGGTCATGTTTATAGATATTACGCTTCAGGTAAGTTTATTCAGAAAGTTCTACGCAGTTCACGCGGGGGACAAGAAAGCGAAGGTCACAGAAAGGTGGGACTACGAAAGTAATGAAAGGAGTAAGAAGAGCGGGCGAACTCAAGCCTTGCCAAACGTTTTACCTCGTTTTATATGTGTATCTATACACTATGGCATCATCTGTTTGGATGTGTCTTCTAATATTGGGGATGAAAATAGAAAATCCGTGTTCAGAAACTAGGTGTCATGAAATGTGGAGTAGTGCATCAAAGGAAAGAAGGTGCAGTATACAGTTGTGACAAAAGCCTATCTCATTGGAGCGGTGAGTAATTAGACCAAAAGCTGCAGCAATAGAACCGTGGAGGTGCCAATAGAGCAGTTGAGCAAACTGTGAAATATAATGTAACAGCGGTCTCTCAATAGACTAAGTGAGCATCCCGAGGGCAGAGTTCTAAGGTGTCACAGGTAAGTCAGATGGACAGTGATGACTAAAAGGAAAGTTTCGGGATGTAGTACGTATAAGAATCGGACCTTATTTAAGTGAGTACTGGACATGCATGCCAAGCTGTCAGAAGAAAAGAAGGGCGTCGGTTTACATAAACTACGTCCTCAGTTAAGGTGAGAAGGAAAAGAGGATCCTGCGATGCTATATTCCTCTATATATGTAAAAATATGGATGCAATGCTAAGTAAAAGTGCGGAGCTACATTATAAAAGATAAATAGCTGCTGCACCGTAGGTAGGTGGTGCCTAGGAGAAGAAAGCCATTGCCAAACATGTATGGAAAATTGTAGGAATATACGGAGAATGGAAGCGGGATGAAAAGAGAAATATCGATGGTGTTGTGCTTAGTAGGGTAACAGTTATAGAAATAACGATGGCAGCTTTGCGATAAGGATATAAGTGGGAAACATAGCCTGCTACTTAAAGTCCTGCGCACAAAAGTTCGGAACTACGTTGTGAAAGATGAGTAGGTGGTCTATAGGTGGACAGGTATTTAAGGTGGTATTTTACATATCCTGAGAAACCAGCTGTGAATGATTTTCCTAGTCGACTTATACTTGAGAGGCAGGTTCTGTTGTCAACGGCTTTCATTGCCCCTTCATGCGCCAGGCCCATCCTTCTGGAAGTATGGGCCAGTAAATGTGACGCACCTGCACGACCATACATAAGGAGGCTCAAGGGACACTGAGGATACAGTAGCTGCGACAAATGCAGTCAACGAGGTAGTGATGTCAAACGGAAGGTTACCTTCCCACTTACCACCTGCCGGCTTAGGTCACATAAATTGATTATGAAATGGAAGCGCTCATTACTGGTTCCTTTAAAACACCTGGGTATCTAGATTGTTTCGAAATTTCTTATTGGCTACATGCATCGCGTACGCTTAGGTGTTGTACGACGTATAATCGGTATGTGGATAGAGGCACCGGCATGGAAGAACTTGAGATTGTCAAATGATACATTGCGTGCTATCAATGCGTTTTCATAGCATATAATATTGCATGGTCGTGTGGTTTCCCAAGACTTTGCGGGGGTATATCCATGCTTAAAGGTCAGAAAGCCGCGAAAGTTAGGCAGTTTGTTTTGTCCGTTGCGACTGCAATGTAGTAACACGTCTTACAAGATAATTATTACGACAATCGTTTGTATCTTCCTCTGGGAATATACATTTTCTGTTACCCACTGTTGCCTAAGCAGTACTGGTCATTCGCGAAACGGCTGATACTTAATTTCATACACGGGTGCTACCGCCTGCACGGCGACGACCAGGCGACGTTCAGCGTTCACTGCCTAAGCCACCTAGCATTGGACTTGGAGGTGCATGGATAGCTTGATGATTTCTCAGCGCTACTATTTGAATCCTATACAGGCTTCATGAAGCAATAGTGCGGAAGTCACGAAACCCCGCAGCACGGTTTGTGAGACAATGCTTAACCTATGCGAAGGTCTGCTCTCCTTCTCAGTGGCGTGAATCCTGGGGTACGTAAGCGCCAGCTTGGATTAACACGCCGTACTGGGTTAGTTCTAGATGGTACAACGTGCGCATCCAAAGCATCTGACAACGTGATACTTCTATGTGAGTACTAGTACTGCGTAGTCAGGTTTAACCAATTAGGCACGCAAGTCGGGTGCATTGTTTGTAAACCTTTCATAGGCGTGCACACGTTTTAGTAGTTACGGACACTTACTTCCGCTTGCAACATAATTTCCGCCTGGGGCATCTGCGATGATATGACATCATTCCGTGCGAGCGACGTGCTTTGCTAAGGTGCGTGCTTCTTTGTTAACTGCTTCTTAGATATTGTTCCCAGGTTGCATAACTTCAGAACACCGGATGGTAAAACGTGCCATTTTGCCCACTTTCAGCCTCGCAAAATGATGCTTTTACTCCTTAATATTTATGTTTATTTCCAGACATTTTTGACTTTTGCAATTTTTTTAATGTCTACGATTATTCTTTGCCACGTTCGACTGCTTTTTTAATTTCCTCTCATTTAACCATTGACATGAAATTCCTTTACCAAGCGTTCATGCTTATCCCGTACCGGAGTTCCATTAATACGTAAATAAATAAAGAGATTTTATTTGCGAGCATGCAAGGCACGCTCATGGAGGTGTCATTAGGTACGTGCACTTCTACAGATATTTTGTGGCAATGCTAACAGCGACAGTAGAAAATTGTTCAAACGTTTATGATAGGAACTGTGCAGTGGTTGTAATGTGAAATAATATTTGGGCTGTCGTGAGAACGGGATCCGTTTAAACGACGCAATCAGTCTGTCATATATTGCGAATAATAAGTCAAGACTCCCGTATGATCAATTAGAAGATAAGTGAGGGGCAAGATCGAGAGGTGTGTGCCAACATACTGAGTTTGCGTTTACGTAAAGGAAAGATCAAGAGTGATATCATAGAAAGAAAAGAGACGACTGGATATGCGTACACTCGTAGAAAGAAGGGACGACAGTCTAGGCAGCTGTATATGTAACAGTGTACCGAACGTAGTAAGTATTGTGAAATGTTGCGCTTGCTGACCTGCCAGTGTGAAGTCATTGGTTGTGACTTTATTTGGTGACGTGTCACATCCATCACGTCGCAGTGTTGTTAAACGTACACTTGTGGTTTTTATAGGGAGAACGCTTGCCAAGCGAAAACCCACCACGCCCGGAAACAAATGCCACCGATCTTTTGAATAGCAAGTTGTAACTGGCAATGCTACTTTTTGAGCATTTCTTTACTTGGTTATTTGCAGTTAAGGTGGGTCCTACTTTCCGTTACCTGATGCGTTAAGCTAGCGCTTATTTTATTCCTGAGTCTTGTTCCGTCCAGACCCAATAGCTGGGCCCGATTGGCAGGTCCTTGAGCGAATAGTTTTGGATATGATGTGTTGCTTATCTGCAGGAACACGTGAAGTCTCCAAGGGATATCCAGTGAAAAAGGTTGAAGTGTTGTTGACGCCCCCATTAAGCAGTGTGAACACTGGGCGTCCATGGGAGGCCCACACGTATCCACTCAAGGTATTGAGCGAGAGTACGTCGTCATACGATGGTTCTATTACCCAACTGCATTGGGCAAGCGGGGGTGATGTTGTATGAACCACCAGTTGCCCGGGGAAAAGTAACTGTATTGGGTCGATGGGTCTACGGAAAGCTGTTAACAATATATGTCACTATGTGAGTCTGAATAGCAAAAGATGGGGCGCTGAATGCACGCCTATTGACGCAGGTCTGCGTACGCGTGCTGTGGACATACAATGCAATACCGTATGAACAACCTGGAATGGCGTCTTGTTAAACGGATGCAGTTACCATGGTCATTCCTTTAACAAGGTTGACAAGTTTTCGGTAGCGAATCCTTCAATCGAACAGCCTTTGCCAGACATAGTGCAAAACAATGGCTACATGGATTGCAGAAGAAAGCTTTATTTATCAAAAGTTTCGTCCAAATCACATTTCTTTCAAACATAGTAATTGTGCACATGGACTGTCTTTCCGTGTCTAGCTAATCAATTCATCGTTTTGATCACATTGACCTATAGAAATATTTTTCTAAGTACCTCATCCGTACCCACAGTTACAACAATAAGTAGCTCCTGGCTGCTTAAGAACCGCCGAAGGGCGGTAATACCAAACCTCCCCTTCGTTGGAATACCCGGACGCCGTGAAGGAACACCGGCCGGCAAACGAGACTTTTTGGTGCGCCAACGTGACTATTCTTCGTTGAAGTAGTAAGTTTAGTGCTGTTATAATTCTGCAGTGGGTTTCGAGCAGGCTGTCGCCATAGCCAACTCAGGAGACCTCTCAAAATTACCCACAGACACAGATTCAAAAGTAGATAACGGAACACCTCACACAAGGCACATGTGAGTTGCCACATGGTCTACAAGACATATCATCACAGCCATATACCAAGTAGTTCGATTTCTGCCGACGAGGACTAGGAGCGCTCAGGAAGCGCTGGCTCCACAGCAGTTCTCTAGGGCGCCGCACCAATCGTTTTAATGACTGAGTTGGCGTGCTCAATGAGCAAAAAGGCACGCCAGTCCTCGGTACAGCAATGCACCATGGTGGATACAATCAGCCTAATCCAGGTATGGAATATATGTACGTCCATAGGAAACTTAACGTTCAATACTTCCTTTCACAGTATTGAAAATTTGACCACACCAAATCGGAAACTACATTCGGTTTAGTGCGTACGCCCGCTTGCTTTGGTACCGCAGTCTCAGCTACAACCTCTGATTTATCCCTCATTGCTTTTTCCTAAAATCGATTGGAATGGCATGCACCGTAAACATTTCATTGAGGGTTAATCAGTGTTTTGCAGGCGAGGTAGAGCAACTAAAAAATAAAATGAACTCAAGGTTGTTTAGTAAAACATGGTATACAGTTACAGGTAATGTTCAGAAAATTATGGAAACACAAGAGTTCATGAATAGCTACATGACATCCATGGCTGCGACCGTTGCTGGCCAACAAGGGAAGGAGGCAACGCAGCTTCTTCTGCCAATTACACAGGTGAAAGAAATGCAGGCCGATATAATAACATAGGATACAGCATGCAGGCAACAATTGATAGGCTTTTTTATGCGTCACATTTGTATGCAGCATCCTTCTCTGGAAGTTGTGCACGGAGACTTTTTGTCGGAAGTCGTGAGTTTCATGATGCAGCATATTTTAACGCAGCCATTGATGGCAAAGAATAATTACTTCAGCCCACGCAACAAACATGGATTCCGAAAAACGAATCTTTTCACCTACCTGTAAGCTAAACGACCTCATTGTTGCTTTATCCCTGTCATAGCTGCTCTGTTAAACAGGTTTTACGGTAGAAATGTCTTACCGGAGGACATAACATAGTATGTGAGGAAATACCTTAAGTCTATTCATTGCAACGCATGGTGCGACTCCGCCAATGATTCTACGAGCAGCCAGCAGGTATCTAATACGGTTTACGTATAAACGTTCCTTAATTAAGGTTTTCCAGATAGTCAACTTGGGCTCTACAGACGACTGCAAACGGAACATTTATCTCTTTTGTTAATAGTATTAAATAAATAAATAAATAGTATATTCTCGAAATTGTCGAGAAACGCCAAACCAGGCATGGTCAACATTTACACGCAATTGCGTTTCGCAACAAACACGTTGCTATGTATGTAATCGGCAGTAAGCCGAAAGTTGTACAGGCTTTGGGAATCGTAAAGTTAATCATAAGGAATAAAGTCTTCAATGCATGACGACACGTTGGGTTTCAGCGTGCATAGTGAAAACAGTCTGGGCATTACATGTGTAGTGAAAACGATACAGGTAGGCAAGGAGTATCTTACCCTTGAACGTGTCAGGAAAATATTAAATTGTGATTCTAGTCGACTTGCCAGTATGTAGTTGTGAGCAGTGGCTTTATTCAGTGGCGAGTCACATCCGCCACGTTGCAGTGTTGTTAAACGGACATTTGTGGCTTTTTATGGGGAGAACGCTTGTCAGGCGAAAACCCACCAGTCCTGAAACACTGTCGGAACTCCGTTCGTACACTAATGTAAAACTAGCAGAGCAGCTTGCCGACTGCTTTCACCCTCCATTATCTGCAGTCAACTGACTTCCAATTTCCTCTGTTAGTTGATCAGGTATATTTGGTCAGGGCGGCCATTATGGCTGAGGTCCATGGAGGGTGAGACCTGCACGAAGAGTCGTCTACGTGAGTGTCCAGGTGAGCAGAATATCAGTTTTTGCGTCTGGATTTTTCAGGTTTATGTATACTTTCCAGGAGTGTGAAGGCCTCGTGTCTAACTATCGTTACTGAACAACGGTCGTTGTAGTGAGTGTAGTCCTATCCTTTTGTTGTACAGGCATGTTCTTTGTAGATCCTTGTGGGTTATGTCCTGTCCCAGTCGAAAACTCTTTTTCGGTCCAATCCCAGATCCCCAAAATGTTCCGGACATCGGAGAAAAGTGAAGGCAAGAGACAACCAAGGCCGTAAAGAACAGGGCTGGAAACAAACATTGTTTAAGTCCTATGTAAGAACATTTAGTGGAGACAAATGATGTACAATGTGCAGCAATTATTGTGCTGTAAGTCTTTTGAATGTTCTACGAAAGCAATAGTCGTATAGGTTGGTTGCTACCATCTACATGGAGTACAGAGAGTTGCGCCATTGAGCAGAGAACGCAGTATTAGTTTGCTATGATGCAACCATTGCGTGGGAAGACAGAAAGAAGAATTCAAAAACCAGCTGGTACCCAACCTACTTGGATAGTGAGCGAGGAATCAGTAAGCAAAGGTATAATGGCTTGCGATGAAAGAGATTCAAAGGTTAAATGGCGGTAAGTCATCAGATGGATAGGATTCAAGCGCTGAGTAGAAGTCTTCTAAGGGTCGAGCCAGAAAAGCGAAACGAGGGTGTTAACAGTATAGTGCTATGGCCGACTTAGATTGGAAAAGTCTGTGAGACAGCTTACCTCCTACATAAGTAAGTGTCGAACCCTTCGCTGCAAAAACGGACAAGGAACACTAGGTGATGAAGGATTGCTCGATAGAAGTGAAATAATACAGATCACTTAAAGGAAAGCGAACGTGCGGAACAAATGTATACGTAGCGTCGCGCAGAGAAACGAGTTATGCTAGGGTGCTAAGAAAATAGTAACAGAATATGATGACCCAGGAAAAGCCAGTGAGTCTGTTGGACTCATGAATGGCTAAGTGTCGCAAACATAGCAGCGAGTAACTGAGAAGCTAACTGGCGTCGGTCTACTGACCAGAAGAGAGGGGTGATGAACTAAAAAGCTAAGAAAGGTTAATTGACGGAAGGGCAGCGAATAGCCAGAATGCAAGCGTATATAAGGTTGCTGAGGATATCAGAACCTGAGGCCTAACCGCAGCAGCTAGGGTGCTGCTAATAGTACCAAGCTGGCTAGAGCCAGGGAATGCTAGCCCGAGAGCTGGAGCATTGCAGGTAAACAAGCCTAAGGCAATAAAACGAGTAAGGGATAAATGAACATCTAGAAACGTGAAGCAAAGCAGCGGCTCGCGCTGTATACATGGATATGCTTGCACGACAGAAGAAAGCTAAGAGAGGTTTCGTGATAAAAGGACAGCGGGCGAGAGAAGCGCAAGCATACAACGAGGTTGTAACATAGTTCAGAGCACAATAGACTAAGACGCATCGACGCGCAGCTAATCGAATCATACTTGGGTGCTAATGGAATATAACTAAGGATGCCTGAGCCGGGAGAAGCCAGTGAAAGAGCTGAACTACGATTAATTAAGTGTCGCAGATGGGTATGTGAACTCTTCTACTGAATTCACTGCCAAGTGTCGCTAAACGGACTGTTCACTGTGCAAAACGTTTATATTCCTGCAATCGTTGTGCTTGTAAGGACGCAACTGCTGAGGCACCACGGTTAAAAGTGGGACTGGACCAATTGCGTCGTGTTTAACATTGTTTCCTCCGCTCACTGACAGCAGGCTGTGCACCATGATACCACGCTTTTCCTTGTCCTTCCGTTTGGTGTACCGCAAGCGTAAAATGTCATGTGGGCGGTCAGCAATGATTAGCAGAATTAGTCAACCGTAGTGATACCTACGTTACAACGGATTTTTAATAGGCTAGGGAAGTTTGGAGTTGGGAGCAGTCTCCCAGGCTGGGCGGACCTAGCTGGGTAGCGGCTAGATGGGGGTACAGGGGTACAATGAGCAATGAACGATGATTTATTACTGGTAAAAGGCGTATGCTTGACAAGTCCTGTAAGATCGTTGGAGTAAAAATTAACGTTTGAAGAACCATCGTAAAGTGACTCGTTATTTCAAGCGTCTACCGAATTAAATGCACTACTGCATAACTATAGATTGAAGTGAAAATGGGTTATGCACATGTCTACTTGCGGCGTACAGGGGTAGCGCCTAGGTGCGTGAGTAGCCTCGTGATGCACACAAAGCCATTATTCCTCATCGCCTAGGGTCAACCGGCCGTGACCATACATTCTCCGCTGCTGCATCTTTCGTCTATCGTTTAATCTAGCTTTCTGATTGGACTCCGTGAATAGTCCTTTACTGTATACTTAGTTAAGCTTCAGTAAAATGACAACTTTCGCCTTCAAAGCGGTCGTCGACTTCCTTAAGCCTGGATTTAGGTCCATAGTAGCTTGTTATTGACTTTACCCCACAGATTCCCCTTCGAGGTCCCTATTTGTGCTAGCAGGGTAGAGTTCCGTTCTACGGTGAGGCGCTGAACGCGCATGGAGACCAGTAACTTGTCACAACTGGTGTTTTGCTAGTACCCCTGTGGTTGGAACAGTCTGTGCGACTGCCCTTCCTGTAAGTGTCACTATAATTGGTTCATTCCAGTTGGCCGGTACACTTCCTTCCATCTATGTTCCAATAGAGATGTCAGTGCTTTGCAGAGGACCTCACCTCCATCCTTAAATGATGCAGGTGGGAAGGAATATTGGTTAACAGCACGAAAAGATCGACGGCTGTGATCACGTTACGGACCTCGGCCTCAGGTGGAGCCTCTAAACTAAGCATCCATGGCTCGTTCTTTATTACCTGAGTAGAAAGCGGTTTGGGAGTAGGAGGCCAGCTGAACTGAGATTGATTGTGTTCCGCTCATCGAGACATACGTGCTCCTGTTTTTGCATCAGTGCAACCGCGTTGTCTCTGCTTGCCTTACTGACGCCTGGTTTCCTGGGATTAGTGCTGCGGAGCAGCTGGAAAAGCTTGCGGTATTTTCCTGCCGCTCTTGACTCTTCCATTTCTTGAGCCCGTGTGTTCCACAAGGCCTCCTTGTCAGCACGTAGGCTCCGCTTCTTTTCGCGCCTACTGGGCTGTCTGGTCACATTGCGCTCGGACCTTGCCAGTACAGTAGGACCGTCATTAGTCCGCCGACAGTCCGGCTCGGACGGTCGGCGCACTATGGTAAAGGGTAGAGAAAAGTACTAATATTGTAATATATTATATCACTTTAGCGTGTTGAATTGATGTCGGACGAGCAAAGCTAGGAGAAGTGTGTTGTAGTGTGTATTCTTTAATTCCAACTTCCGTCGTCTATGCAACCACTCAGTATTATGCGTAGCTTGTTCAACACTCACGGTGCGCTGTTTCTTAGCGTGTTTGTTGACCAGTATGCATCACCAGCGCTGGCGACGTTGTACTGGCTGCTAAAGAACCAGCGTCTGCAATTTGCTTCAGCGTAAAACCTCAAACATATTTTTACAAGTGCCGCAGTGAATAAGCGGGAGCACTACGCCGATACTATCACGCAACCTCTCGCAGGTTAGGTGAAGTTCCTTTACTTGTAAGTACGTAGCTTTTATTCGTAATCATGAGTATAGCAAGCTATAACAACCAAACAGCACGGCTGCAATCTGCGATCCTACGGTAACATGGATTTTATCATCCACAGTAGCTTTGCGGCCCATGAACGAAGCCCCAATTGACGACTGGATTTCTCCGCTTGCGTGTAAAGGTACGCCAAATTTCCGCAAATCGTGTTTTTTAGTTGGTACGATTGAAACAACGTTACCAATGTAGGAAGTGTCAAAAATCGAATAAGTCTGCCGCGACCTTTGCTACTATTTGAAGTCGTCTATGACTCAACCAAACATTTCGTTGCGTCACCTGCATCATGTACACCCCATGTTAACAAACAACGCCCTCACTCCGATGCAAACCACTCGGTTCTGTCCACAGCGGATTATCCAATGTGACCACTACGTCCAACTTGGACTGGGATATGCCATACGTCGCGTGATGAACACAGGCGCTATAGAACAGCCAAGCAGTCTGGAGATGCCGTTGTAGGTCGACGGAATGACGCCGCTCCGTATTTCCAGGGTGCAGCTCTGACCAATACTAGGTCGGATGGTAGAACCTGTAAGCAGTGTGTTTGTCATCGGGCTGTACTACGGTTATTCCAAGCCTAGCAACATACGCCAATTTCTCGAGAACATTATCGATGAGTTGCAAACTGCGCTACCGAACGAAGTACTGTTGTCCGCCGATGGCGCAACTACCGACGAGTGGTTCGTGTGCATGGTTGCTGATGCACCGGCAAGGTCACATATCCGACAAGTAAAACAGCACACCGGGTATTTCGTGGTGAAATGTGCACCACTACGGTTAAGTTGTCACTATTTTCTAATTTGTACCTATTCTGGTGAACACAGCGAACATTGCATACCCTTTCCTTTAACTGAGGATGGTTATGAAAAATAACGAAGTGTTTCGTTCCCGTAGACGGCCTAGATATCACATCGAGCAATGTTTAGTTAAATCCTTGAGTAGGGACATGATTGGTTGTTTCCCTTTGGACTAGTGTACACGTTCTGTCGGCGTAACCACACGTCTATTCACCTTTTGGTGTTGCAATCCTATTATAGGAGACCTAGGAATTCCAACGCAGAATAACGTCGTACACTTATGCGGAGACCTACGGAAGTAGGGCCTTCGGACTGTTTCGCCACCTTTCTATTTGAAAGTTACTTAGGACAACTGCGGACGTTGGTAGGTGTCACAAACGCTGAGTCACGGCTGTTTCGCTTTATTTTGGAACGCGTAAGAAACCTAACCAGCCCTGCTGTTTATGGTTGACTCAGGAACCGTGCAAGCCGACATTGAAATGGAAAAAACATCATCCATCACGCACAACGCTTTTCATCTTACTGCTCACTTTCCGAACAAAGCTGTCATTGTTTGGCGTTCGCCGGGTCTCGTGCTAGAAACTAGACCATCGAAATGGCCCTTGCCGTCTTTCGCGCACGCAGAAACGCTATGAAAACAATTCGAACCATCAAAAGAGTTGCGAATTTAGAGCCTGGCGTTTACATAACGGTTTCGTAATGGGTGCTAATATTGCCGTATACAGTGTAATCGCCTTTCATTACCCTGTGGCAAAGCGCTGTGTTTTGCCTAATTATACACACTTGGAAGTAGCTTTCCTCCCTTCTTACACAAACGTTGTTATTACCTGTTTAATGGCAGTTCCTTTTATAGATGTGCCGCGTTTTCGGGTTCCAGGATTCCTCCGTCGGCGTCGCTCACTGAGGCTGGATAACTAACTATGCCGGCGTTCTGTGGATGAAAGTGAAGTTGCGCCAACTGGAGGATTTACTTAAACCGCACCGGCCTCCTCTAACCACATTCACCAGTTGCTGTGTTCGAACGCACAAGTCCACTGGTAATTGAGAAATATTTCGACCTGTAACTCAGGTAGCTGGTTACGCTTTAGCTAAGCGCTTGGAGCGTCGCTTGACGGACTTTGCAGAGTTCACGTTTAGTGACGCCAAATGCCCTATGTAACGATGGGGCAGAGAAAAATGCGGTCTCTTATATAACCATTCACCTTTGCAGCCGTACAAAATCGATTCTCGATTTCAAGAAACCAGTCAAGGTCACACGGAAAGCTAATAAAAATTACTCAGCGGACATCACATATTCACCTTCACCGCTTGCTTTGGCTTTAGAAGTTGACATCTCCAGTAGCTCTCAAAAAGAGAATATGGGACCGAGTTGCTCATTGGTCAACACTAGGTAAGATTTTGCTACATTTTAATTGTCATCGGCCCAACGGTACCTAATACACATTTTATCACGTCGGTGCAGACATCCTGCGGTGGTAAGCATGCTGTTAAGTGCATGCGAGATAATGGCTTTGCAGCAGTGTTACTGTTGTTTTACAGCTGAACTACGTACTGTTGTACAGGAGGTACTCCAACTAAGGGAAAGATCTTAGACATGAAACTTTCTACTGACGCATTGAGCTACGCCTTGCAGACCAATTATACGAACTATATTTGCCCGGTAACCTTGCCCATGGAAACTATTGCATCCCTCACGGGTATGAACAGGCAATTGCTTGAACCCGTAGTAATGCGCAGAATCTTAGGTCTATTTTTAAGCGTGACGAAATACCCTACTAACAAATTACTTTTCTCAAGACAGTGGAAATTCCCTGTCAAATGCGACTGCCTGTATAATGCAAGCGCGCTAGACGAAAAATTTCTCTCGCCAAGTGAACTGGAGCGTATTACATGTGCCGTACCACTTCGCAGGCACACCCATGGCAGACGCAGTAATCGGAACGCGATAACCGCTGTCTCTAGGAGTTTTATTCCTGATGATAAAACAAACATTTCATAGCCCTGTGCAACGGAAGTCAAGGCCAAGCACAGAATTAAACACCGTAACAAACATGTAGCTAAACGTGATGATATGGAACGTCCGGGGTTTATCAATGTTATACTAGCGGCAGATATAAGTGAATCAATAAATAAATGGTTTATTCTCAACTTTATCGAGGCACACCCAATCGGGTATGAGCAAAATTTACAGAGAGTTAGGTTTCGCAACAGACACGTTGCAATGTATAAAATCGGCTGCGGCCTAAAATTGTACAGGCTGCGGAAATTTAGGAGGCATTCATAAGGAATAAAGTCGTCAATGAATGACGATAATTTAGAGTCTGTTGTGCATAGTGCAAACAGTGATGGCATTATAAGTGAAGAGAATACGGTAGGTGTAGGCATAGATTATCTTATTATTGTAAGTGTCAAGCAAAAGTTAAAATATGACCCCAATCTGCTTGTCAAGATTTAGTTGCGGGCAGTAACTTTATCAGTTATGAGCCGCATCCGCTACGCCGCAGGGTTGATAGACGGACATTTGTGGCTTATTATAAGGAGAACACTTGCGCAGCAAAAGACCCACCACGTACTGGAACATTACCGTAACACCTACTGAAAGCTAATGTACAACTGGCAAAGCAGCTTGCCGACTGAGTTTCGTTATTTGCAAACAAGCGTTTGCTGATGCGCGACTTCAAACTCCCGGTGGTTTGCTGGGCAGGGCTATCTTGCGACCAAACATCAGGCACATTCAATGCTGCTCTACTTGGGCTTACGCCTCAAGTACGGTTGCGTAAGTTCAGTGACCTCCTCACTAGGTACATAGACCCCAAAGGACCGTCTACCATAGACCCCGTATTTGCTAAGTAACACTAGTTTGTTGGTGACATTACGTACGGATTTCCACTGGGTTCCAGTGATCATGTTTGCTTGCCCTTCAGTTGTACTCTCTCTAGACGCTACTAGAATACAGTTGAGTCTCGCCTAAAGATGTGGCAAGTAGATTATGAATCAATGAGTGCCAAGACTTCGAGGTTCCATTGTGAGATCTCGGGTGATGATGTTGTCCAGGTTACCCGGGATAACTTTAAGTCCTACCTCACAGAAGTCTCTGTTCTCTTTATCCCAGTCACAAGGAGAAAGGAGGCCCGGGCACAACCGTCCTAGATAGCATCCACTGGCCAGCATCTGCTCACAACTAAGGCCACATGTTGGCGGACTTACTGAGATGCTCCATCCACCGATATTTATGACAGTTATCTTAAGGCTAGGGATAGGTATAAGCAACATCTAAATAATGCCTGGCTTAATTTCGAAGAAGCGTTAGCAGACGTAGCTTCATAGAATCCAAAAAGATTCTTTGCATATGTCAAAATTCGCTGCGGTTCAAACAAATCAAATACACTTTTGATGCATGATGACGGCACTTATGCTCGTACGGACTAAGACCTGCGTACTTAGTGGGCAATATGCAGGAGCGTTTGTGAGTGAAATCTCCATGACAGGCGTTGAGCTGGTTTGCAGGATCACAGCGAGTTCGGGAATATTAGAATTGATTTTAGCGAAGACGGAAGTTCCTAGGCTGTTACAAGGGCTGAACACTTCTGATGCCTCTGGGCCTGATTTAATTCACCCTAAACTGTTGCAGGAGTTGGCGGCGGAACTAAGTGGACCGCTTGCTATGGCGTTTCGAAAATCGCTTGACACCTAGACCTTACCTTCCGAATGAAAGGAAGCTGTCATCTGTCCCATTTTATAAAATGGGGACAGGATTCTACTTGCAAAATATAGACCAGTTAGTCTGACGAGTGTAGTAGTAGAACTCCAGGAGATTATGGGGAGTGATTCATTAGAGGGTCATATGAGTAGATTTAAACTACTTAGCAATGCACAACACGGAGGCCGGAAGGGAATTTTATGTCTGACGAGCCTACTGGTGGCTCTCGAAATTTGGGCGGATGCAGTGAGTAACGGCCACGCACTGGACATGCTTCTCGTCGACTTTTCGAAGGCGTTTGCCAAAGTACATCATTTGAGGCTCGCGCAAAGTCTGACCTAAGGGATATCTGGCCGCACCCTTCATTGGGTGACTGCCCTCTTGGATGGTATCGAACAGTGTGTACGGGTAGGCCATGGCCTTTCGTTTAGGCAGTCGGTCCTCAGTGGCGTGCCGCATGGCTGGGTCCTTGGACCGCTGCTGTTCCCTATCTATGTGAATGACCTACCCGCGGAGCTTGGGGTACCATGGCTGTTGTTTGCGGATGACCTAAAGCTGTGGAACCTTGTCGATGTTCCTGAGAGTTCCGAAGCTATTCAGCGATCATTGGAGGAGCTTTGGGACTGGTCTACTTCATGGTTACTGCCCATAAATCAGGCAAAGTGCTCCGTTCTTCGAATTGGAGGAGGTTGTCCCCCTGCGAAGTAGCTGTTCGGTGGGGCGGTACGCCACCGTGTATCTAGTTAGGTTTATCTAGGCGTCGTACACACTTCGGCTTTACACTGAGACGAAAGCTGGAACAGGACCGCAGGCAGAGGCTTCCGCATATTGTGGTTAAGACGTTTATTCGGTTTTGACGAACGGCGTCATTTCGAGACTGTTCTCGGCTTTCGTTCGGCATAAGCTGGAATACTGAGTCCAGCCTTGACCGCCCTGCCTCGTCCGGCACAAAAGGTAGCTAAAAAGCGTTTTACGGTTGGGTCCTATGTTAGTCAAGGGATTACGGGGACGGACGTACCCCGAGAGAATGGTTAGTTTGGGATTGCATTCAATATACTATCAAAGGATTAGAGGAGATTTAATCCTAACCTATCGCGTCCTAAATGAGAAGGTTTGTCCAGATAAACCTTGGGTACACAGTCCCGCTAGCTTGTAGGTTCTACGCGATCATTCCTTGAAGCTGGACAAACCGCGGTCCAATAGGGTTTGGGCGGAACTCCGGCTGTCACGCCGAGTCATCGAGCTCTGGAATATGCTCCCCATAGGTTTTATCAGTGTATCTATGGTTAACGGATTTAAACGGCAACTTGGAGCTCTTTGGTGAAAACACAACCACTTCTTTTTCCGAGTAAATCGCATCTTTATGCTGCGATGTTCTTTTCTATACTTTTCTTCCTGACATCGCAGGATGTGGCAGAGGCGTGCAGATACTGAAGTAATGTAACTGTGTTAATCAAATATTAATGCAGAATGAACCGGAAAAATCCAGAGAGCAAGCTGGACTACTACATGGGCAGGTGTCACAACGAGACTAGACATTAACCTGGTGCGACGGTTTGCGCACCTTCTTGACCCATTGAGCTACACTGCATGGTGCTTTCAAGCAACTTGAGAGCTACTCCTACCAGGTTGGTCAATGGTGTGAGGTCAGACACATGCAGTCTCCTGGTCCCCCGGGGTGGTGGGTTTGAAATGGGATGGCGTCCAGTTCTGTAAATCTTGACGATTGCCAGCTCTCCGCTGCCTGGCGAACAGGCCTCTGAGGGAACAACTTTGGATGAAGACCCTAATCGTCCTCCTGTCTAGGTATAAACGCCCCGGCGGGATCTCACCCCATATACAACTACCACCACTTTCTCAATTGTAAACCTCATCCTGCATCGGTCGCCGCGCAAATTGGCAAGGTTTGCCTTATTTGTTGCGTAAAGCGGGGCGGGTAAGCAAAAATATGATACAGCTAGCGCCTCTCCTCTTGCTTTCCAATTGCTTCTCTTACTCCAATACCGATCCCTCTACAAACCTTCCGGCTATAATACCCAGCTTAATTAACAAAAACCGTAGTGCCACTAGAGTAAACAAGCTGCTGTCACCTTTCCACCACACACATCGGATACCATTCGGAAACAGTCCCCTTTAACGCTAAGCTCTTTCGTTTCCAGGGTGGCGTTCAACGTTTGCGACGTTAACCCAATAGGCCAACAGGCTGGACTCGCACGAACCTTGGATGTAATGGGGTTGGTATGTTGTGTGACCGAAATTAAGAGCAATGACCCTAATGGGTCGTTTAAGTAACTGTACCCGGCTTGTCCTCTCGTAATTGATTGCAGGCATCCGGAGACGCCCATGCCTCACTCACGGGTCAAGCTTGTGTAAGTATCATTTCAAGCTCTAAGGCTGAGCCACCGCTGGTTGAGTGGATTCCGGTGAACAGCCGTTTATCTGCAGTCTGTTTGCCGACCTCAGCTATGGTTGATTAAGGAAGTAGTACAAAACGCTGTTTGTTTGTGACTTCCGCTTATGCTCTCACCAACTGCAGTTTTAACGAAGTCAAGGAAACATTCTATCGCGAACTGAACGCGCTACTACGCCGTGCTACTAGTTCAGATATTATAGTATTTGCAAAGGATATGAAAACACCAGTATGGCGTCTAAGCTGTTCAGCTGCCTAGCAAGATGGTAATTATGAGTTTAACTACGAACGGACTCAAAACAACAATAGTCCACCGCAACTGTGTGCGGCGCACCGATTGTTTCTTAGTAGCACTGCTTTTAGACACAGTAGACGCAGAAAGGCCACTTGGAGTCCTCCTGTGGCTGGTCAGCGATGAACCAAATTTGACCACATTAGCATAAGTTACAGGTCTCGTGGTTCCATCATGAACTGCCGTTCGTATTAGAGTATCTGCGTTGTCTGTGCTTATGTCTTGCTACGCTGTCGTTCCTCCGTGAACTTTGCCAGGTGACGCACCATGTTTCTCCCTTTAATGGCAACCGAGAAATCATCTCAGCCTTTGGTTAGGCAAGTCTATCAAGGTGTACTGCGTACCGAAGTTTCGCCGTCTTGTCCTGTTGTCACTATGCTGCAGTGGAATAGGATGTCGGCCGCCGTGCACGAAGCAGGCGCATGTGCTTGTGGCACTATCCATCGTCCCTGCACCAGTCACTGGATATTTGAGAGCTCGATGAACCTGTCGGATTTTAGAAGAATCCTTCCTGGCTGTCGCTGGGCACAATGTGACCAGACGACCTAATAGGCGCGAACTAAAGAAGTGTATACGTGCTGAAAATGTAGATCGGTGAACCAGTAGGGCTCAAGAAATAGTGAAGGCAGGAGCAGTAGACAATTACCACAAGCTCTTCCAGCTGACCCTCACCAATGCTCCCACGAAATGAGGCGTCAGTGAGACAAACAGAGACAGCACGGGTGCACAGTCACACAATTGGGAACTCCTGGTGGCTCCTTGGGTGGAATACAGTCAAGCTCATTTCAGCTCCCAATCATTCACCACTCTAGTGGATAGGGTGACGTCCATGCGAATTCCGTGTCTTCTTTGTTTAGACAGTTTCCATGTGTGACCTCGTGTGGAACAGTCAGTGTTGGGCCGGAAGAATTGCTGTAACTCACTCCCAAGTTCCTCTCGGAGGATGCGCCTAGTGTAGACGAGATCACCCCGGCGACGGCGGAGCTCGAGGGAGAACAGATTTAGCTGCTGGAGTCGAATGGGGTACGGGAGATCAAGAAGTCCCAGAACAGCTTTCGATGCACGTCTCTGAATCTTTTCCTGCGGAGCGCATTCAAACTTTGAAAGCGGATGGCTAGCTGGAAGGCCATATTCTAAGACTGGACGGACGTACGAAGTAAACAAAAGTCGAAAAATCTCAGGAGTCATTCGAGCGACTGATCTTCTTAAGGCACCCACCAGTCTCCTTCTAGTGGCCACCTTCTTCAACGTGTCCTGAGTCGTTCTAAGGTCAGGAGTCACGATAACCCCGAGATCTCTCTAGTGGGCGGTAGTCCTGAGGAGAAACCCACCAATGTGGTATACACCGTACGGTTCAGTGCTACCCATTGGGAAGACAGCGCACTTATCTCGGCTTACTGGCAGTTCCCACTTGATGGACCATTCGTGTAGCTGGTCTAGAGCCCCTTGTAATCTGTCCGCATCCTCAATGCTGGATACTGTTGACCATAGCTTGAGGTCATCGGCGTAGATCAAGCAGTCGGTTTGAAGTGCAGTAGGAAGATCGTTAATGTACAGTTTGAAGAGCTCCGGTTCAAGCACTGATCCTTGGGGAATACCACTAGTCATAGGCACTGGAGCAGAGAGGGTTTGGTTCACTTGTACGCGCATTGTCCTACCTCTTAAGAAATCGGCAATCCAAGAGAGAAGATTTCCTGTAATGCCATTTCGCTGGAGTTTATGTAGCAGGCGTACGTGTGGAACCTTATCAAAGGCTTTGCTGAAGTCAATGAATATTACGTCAACCTGTTTTCGGGCATGTATGGCTTCTGCCTATGTTTCCCTGGCGATAAGTTGGAGATGCATGAGCGTGCTCTCCTGAAACCATGTTGAGCAGGTGAGATGAGGTTAGGATTCGCACAGTGTAGCTGGAGGGCGAACTTGACTATTCGTTCCATGGTTTTGCACACGACTGAGGTCAGACATATTGGCCGGTAGTTGGCTGGGTCTTGTTGGTTTCCCCCTTGTATTTTGGGCAGGACGGTACCTGCTTTCCAGTCTGTGGGTAGGCAGCCGACTTCGAGGGATTGTCGAAATACTTGGCAGAGAGGGGCGGCGACGTACTCAGCTATCGTTCTGAGGAAGCTGGGATGCAACCCGTCCGGGCCTGGGGAGGAGTTCGGGTCCAGTTCGAGGAGTAGCTTAGTGACTACTTCGGGGTTAATTTCAACTTGATCCATAGAAGAGTAGTGTGCAGGGAAACAGTTGTTGAGCAGTGGTGACTCCACTGAGTAGACCGAGGAATATTGCGCAGCCAATAGGTTTGCTTTTTCAGCATCGCCGTAGAGAACGGTACCTTCCTTAGAAGAGGATAGAGTAGGGATTCCACTACCAGTTTTGGCATTTCGCTTCAAGTAAGCAAAAAGTTTCTTGGGACAGTTTGGAGATTCCATGACCAGTCTATGTTCATTTTGTAGTCCTTTGTCTCGTTTTCTCGGGGTGCATAGGTTTCTGACAGTTTTGTACTCTTAGTAGCTTGATGTCAATCCTGTGCTCTTGAAATGATCGCATAGTTTTCGTCGTTTTTTCATTAGGGATCTTACTTCTTTATCAATCCATGGGGGTCCTTTGTATGGTGGTCTGCGCTTGCAGTTTGGAACAAACTGTTCAATGAGCCGCATCATCATAGATCGCAGGCGTTCCCATGCGTCATCAAGCTCCAAGGATTGTGGAATACTCCAGTCCATGTTACTTGCAGTAGTTCTTAATCTGGGCTGGTCACTGCGCCAGAAATTTCGACGCAGTGTCCCCTGATCGTGGATTGTGAGGCGTCGTGTCCACGAAAAGGAGACTGTACAGTGATCACTCTTCCCAAGAGGTTGAAGGATCGTTAGATCTGAGACATCAGATGGTGCCGAAGTGAGAACCAGGTCGAGAATGTTTGGTGTCTGACCAGGGACTATCCGCATTGGTGTCAAGACATGCTGTGTCGGGTTGCACTCGTGAACGGTATCAAGGAGATCAACTTCAAAGGAGTCAGGTGAGAGATCACTGTGAAGAAGGTCCCAGCTTATGTCGGGGGCGTTGAAGTCACCCATAAGGAGACAGGTTGTTCCTCTGCTGTGGGTTCGCAAGGAACGCAATAGATGTGAGCCAGGTGCTGCAGGGGCTCTGTAGACCACGCCGACCATCAGCGGTTGGTATCCGTCATGAATTCGACACCAGAGCATTTCCGACACATCATCCTTGTCACAATCGGGTTCGACAAGGTGGGCTTTGAGGTGGTTCTTTGTGTAGAGGATTACTCCGCCTCCAGACCTCCCACCAAGGCGATCGCATCGAAGTAGCTAATATCCTGAAACATGAACCGCCGAGTCAGATATATCAGATGACAGCCAGGTTTCGGAGAACGCCATTAGGTCCAGTTGCTGTTCAGAGATAAGGAGTGGAATCTCACCTAGCTTGTCTGAGACTGCGCACATTAGCGAGTATTACCCGTAGTCCGTCCTGTATGTTTGAGGTACTGGAAGAAGGAGAATTGGCCTCCATCGAGCTCTCTGAGTTCTTTTGACTACGCGAAAATCCACTATGTGTAGATCTGTTTCTCCATTTGCGCGTCGTGTTCGCAGCTCGCAGACAGCTTGCCTCATTCGGACTCGGTCCTACGGGGAGAGGTCTTTCAGAACGTAGAAGGTTTCTCCCTTGAGGCGCGGGATCCGTCTCAGGATGCGTTGGCATTCTTCTTCATGCTGACAGACGATGTTCAGAGGACGAAACTTGGCTGGGTCCTGTTGTTCTCTGCCAAGGCGAAAAGCTGAGATTAGGTTTATTCCTTGCTCGCGCTTATCAAACAACATGGAGACCATTCGTTTAAGGAAGGCTTGGTCGTCGAGCATCCGTTCAGTTGGAGTCTTTGTTGGATTCTGGGACGTTTGTGATTACCAGGCAGCGGTTGCGAGCAGGTGGCTTGTCTTGTTCCGGTGATGCTGACTTTGGTGGGCATTTCTTTTCTCTGATAAGTTCCTCAAGCTGCGATACTCTATTCAAGACCAGCTTTAGTTCCACGTTTCTGATGTTTGATTTTATCTTGGGTCGTGAGATCTTCTTCGAGGCCTTGTTCTCAGCTATGGTTGTCCTCATTTTTGCTGAGGTGCTGGCGCTCGCGACTGCGGCATAGGACTTGGGCTTATGCATCAGCCCATTCCCGTTCTCAGTGGGCAACGGTGTTAAGTCCAACGTGACGTAGAATACCCAGACGAGGGCAGACACACTGAGGAGATAGGCGTCTCGCTGTCCGAGTTAGAGACGGCTTGCACGGAAGCAGTATGTACGTTGAAAGGGTTCGTCAGAAGTTGCTTGTCGCTGACCAATGTTAGACACGAATCGCAGTGAAAGTTGATGCCTTTAGAGGTAGTGCGCTGAAGACATTGGTAATGA
>OX104063.1:51816800-51872781 GCA_944474145.2 Dicrocoelium dendriticum
TAGGCCATTCGAAACGCGATTGACACTCAGTCCAGCGCGACATGGGTCACAAATAAAGACGATGACCGAGGAAGTTGTCCTCTGCAGTTGATCGTACAGATCGGCACCGATTTTGCAACACGCAACGTGCAACCACCCTTCACAGAAAGAACACTGAACAGCTTTCGATCGAGCAGTAACAGCTTTAAAGCAGTCCAAGCATTTGCAAGACATTGTATACTATCTACAATAACTTCTATGAATCTTCAAGACAGTAACAAAACACAAAGGAGCTCGCTATCCACAGTTGATAATCTCGACATCTACTGCATGACCCCGATCCAAAGCATCCGCCCAACATTCGCGTGCAACTAGCAAATTAGTCATACAGGAATGACCCTTGCGAAAGCCGTGTTGCAGTGGACTGAGCAGACCATACTCCCGCAGGTGGTCTTCAAGCACATCACTGACCAACTTCTCCAATACCTTGACCAGTACGCTTGTCAAACTTACAGGTCTATAATTGGCAGGAAGATGCTTGTCGCCCTTCTTAAAAATCGGGCAAACGATAGCATCCTTCCAGTCCTTAGGAAAGGAGCAGCTGCGAAGCGACAATTGAAACAAACGCGTCACTGGGCCGCAGCCCGCTTGCGAGTTCGTACAAAAGCTTAGGGTGAATATCATGTTCATGTTCATGTTAACAGGATTTAGAGCCAGGTATTAATGCAATACTTACAGCTAAACGCATTTAGTTTGACATTTGTTAATAAATAAATGGTTGGTATGCATTATGCTTGATATTATTTGACCATAACCACTGTGTTTTAAATGCATTGGCAGGTTGTAGCGACCTGGAGATTCCCCCGTATGACTGTGTAAACTATTCTAACATATTCAAATTATAGCTTTCTTATGTATTAGGGAACTATTCGGTTTGCCTGTTGGAACCTTGTTCCCGTTTGTTGGAAACACGAACACAAACTCCGCCTTTGGCGCGCGACTCGACTGCGAACGACGCTCTGTCAACGCACTCGACGTCAACGACATTCTCCCTAGCTAGCTGTCTCTGGGTGCCCTATTTTTAGCATTAGCTAACGCTCCTCCCGTCCAATAAACTTCTCCCATAGCTTACTCTTGTGTCTTCTACTCATTGCTTTCGGTTGGCCGTCTGGTCGCGTACCGGATATATAACGCACGATCAACGCGCTATAAGGTCATTTTATTTGCATAGTTTCGGTTTTGTAACCTTGGTCGCTGAGACCGCTTGGTTTAGCGCTATTGTGTAGCTCCCTTGAAACTGCGTTTCCGCAGGCGCACCTATCAGGATTTCCGGTTATAGCTTTTTTAATACATATGTGTTCATTTTCAGCATGGCACGTCGATAAAGTTATCAATTAACTGCACAGTTTCCGTCTCGTAGCACCATTTACCGTGCAGCAAAAAGAATGACATCAGGATTCAGCTACGAAGAAGTGCTTCTGTTGTCAGCAGCTAAACGACAGAAGGGTAAGGGGATATTTAACATATATAAAATATAATTGCTTACACAGTTCAGCCATCTACTAACGTTACCAACTGCTGTGAAGATGACAGGGACCCCGATGAATTGGTCAATAACTTGAGAAAATTGATTGCAAAATCTCAGGTACCAGCGTCATTTGTTCGTCCACTGTTGGGGCTTGTGCTACCGTGGATGCCATTTTTGCCAAAGGATTACAGGACGCTGATGCGCACCCCACGGAACTCCCGCATACGCTTTGTTGCTCCGGGCACTTACGGTCACGTAGGTCTGCTGAGAGGTTTACAGCGTGCGTGCTCTGCTCTTTCGCTTGCGGCTGATGACTTTGTTGACTATCAGTTGCATATTGACGGGTTCAAACCTTTTATTGCAACCAAGATGCATATATGGCCTAGCTTGTGTCGCGTCATAAAGCTAACAGATGTGTCTGTAATTGTGTCCAGGAACGTAGTCGTTCAATGCCAGGAATTTATGAATTTTCTTAGTCTGTTCACGCATAGCATGGATTCTTCAACGGCGTACATCTTCCGTGCATCGCAATTGTCAACAGAGGCATGTAGCTTCTCAGCCTGTCTATTCTATCCAAGTGCATAGCTTTCCCCTTGAACTATTTCTTTGTAAGTTACCCTATGCCACACAGTTATACACTCTAACTATTAACGTCTTTCTTTTTCAGCACCGATGGATTTTCAAGGATACAGCCTTGTCAAGCTCCTTGACTCCAAAGATTTAATAACTATTGTCAGTAATACCTGACTTAGAGAAGAAGGTGCGTACGCCCAAATAACTTCCTTGCGGGGTACGCATTACTATGCAGCGGTTAAAAATCACACTGTGCCCGATGTTGATGTGACCAGCATTGCAGGGTCCATCATCGTTGGCACGAGTAAGTCTTTTTGTGATATTAATCCACCTCGTCAGTCAGCTTCCAGCATGCCCGAGAAATTGAACGTAAATCAGAGCGCGGCATGCTGCCATCCACAGAAGATAAAATTCCGATGGGCCTTCCAGCTAAGCGTGCAATGTGAGCATGGTGTTTTTATTTTCCCTTAGACGCCTGCCCGTCCGTTCAAGCTCCGATGACGAAGACGCCGCGCGTCCAGCCAAACCCAAAAGGCCTGCTGCAGCAACATACGCACGTGCGCCCACTTCTCTCTTCAGTGGCATTAGTCCACCACGTCCACGGCCATCAACGAGCAACCGTAAGTATCGAGTTTATACGGCCCCTATTAAACAGTAATCGCACCTGCTGTTGTTGCTGACGTTGCACCATGCAATCAGGTGCTGTTGAGAACTGAAGACCATTAAATGTAAGACATCACAGATGCATTGCATTGCACTCAGCTTTATTTTTAGATGAGTTAGGTCTCATGCGATCAGAACTGGCGGCTATCGCCGCATGTCCGAAGCAATGTTGCAGACGCTGCAACGACAGTCCCAAAGTGTTGCACGGGAACTTTCTCTGCCATTCGTCTCTCTCAGTGAGTTTAAGAGATATGATGAATGGCTGAATGATCGAAGTCGTAAGTTTGCCTTATTATTCAACGACTTTCAGGTCAACCATTTTTGTGCTGTGCACGGTGATAACGTGCAAATCCTCGTCCGGCGTACAATGGAGCGGCTAATCATAAGATCCGTTGCCGCGGAGATAAATTACTCCGGCGCAGGAGGTTTGGTTGCATTCAGGCGAGCAAATATGAACGGCCTTATACAAGGTAGGTTGACATACAGTAATCCATATAAACTATCAAGGCATCATTCGGCAGCGCATGGGCGCTGCAGCCTCGGATGCTGACATTACGCGCCACATCAAAACGTGGTTGCATTCTGCACGGCACAAGAGGCCACCTGTTGAGCGAAGTAAAGTATGCAGTAATAATGAGGTGAGTCCCCTGCTTCCTTATGCACATCTTTAGCCTCCTACGTTGACACTCGCGGAAGCGGATTAACCATATTGACAATGCCGCTTTCTGATACTAACGATATTTGTACTACACCCCTTCATGTACATATAGCATTTTTATACCCAGGTTTTCATTTTCTGTCGCCTTGTGATGTTCTCAGGTGCGCGGTAACATCCATTCCGTTTTCTGACCAACAGCTTGAAGCGCCGGCTAGGTGGGTTTTCACGTCCAGCAACTACGGCAACAGGTACTGGGTAAACGTTAGGTCCGAACCGTCCATATATTCGTTAGGTGCTAAGTGCGTAGTAGTGTGATGTCCGTAATCGGATACCAAGGGTAGGCAATGACGGGATCTGGACCTACCGGATTTTCACGCATTTTGGTGATTTTCTATTGGTCAACGCTGGCATCATTTTCATTGGCAGGCCGTAAACTGGACATGATCCCTTTTTAGACGTCTCACGGTAGTAATTCCTGTCCAGTTTAGCCTAATGCTCGCATAGGAACGTTTAGAATGCTAAACTGGACAGGAGCTGGACATGTGCTATCATGGGGAAGCCTACACCGTGTTGGCCGCCCAGATGAAGCTCATCAGAGGGCAATTTTCCGACTTGGGCTTTTAGATCGCCGGCCTACACCACAGTATCCGTGGTTCTTCTGTAACGAGGGAGCTCATGAAGTTACTGACAGAAATCATCTTTTACCGAATCAGTGCTACAGTTTGTAGGGGCGTAGGCCGCAATGACAAACAAGCACCGCTTGTCCCCGCGCGACTTCGTAGCACGGAACGAACCAGCTAACCTAACGGCGCACATCCTAATGAACAGTAAGCAAAACGATTTAAGATCTTTAAACGCTGGTATATTGGACACTTCCAAGCCCGTTTGAACCAAAAGAACCTGACAAAGTCAAACTTTCTGATCAGAGGTCCTCAACGCTGTTTCCACAAAAGGTTTCCGAGAAGGAAAACGCAAGCGGTGAAACACGACAACCACGCCGTGACAAAGACACACAATAGTAAGTACGTTGGCACTTCCAAGTCCTTTCGGATCACAACAAAACAGAGAAGCCAAATTTTCTGTGCGATGTTGTTCAACTACTGTAAGCAAACAAGGATTTCAGCAGTAAATCTGGAACGGCGAAACACGACAATCGCTCTGTGTCTTTGAGCAAGCGCGTGAATGAGGTCACTAACCGCAGAGCAAAAGGCCAAGTTCAAGTTCAAGTTCGGGTAGGAATGGATACAACATGCAGACAAGAGAGAACTCCAAGGATTTGGACGCAACTTCTATTACGCAACACGTAGGCTTATCCATTGTTTTCTTCAGGTTTTTGTCCTTGGATCATTGGATCATTGGAAGGTAGTGAGCAGAATGAAAAAACTTTGTCAGCTCCATCGCCTCCCGTTCGTCACAGGGATCAAAATGGACATTGCAATTCGGTACCCATGGAAACGCTGCATTGATGCAAGAAGCAACAATATCCGATTTGACTCAACAGGTAAGAATCCACACGATGTTTGCAACATTCCTCCGACTGCGTATCAACGACATACACAGGTAGATTATTTCATTCGTGCACTAATCCAGTAGGCTGAGTGACTTCACAACGGACCCGAAGCCTCCTTTGTTTAAACAATTTCCACTGGTGACCCCGAGTAGAACTAAAAGAACTGAGTGGAAAGAACTTCTGCAGGTTTAGCTCGAGGTTCACCTCTAACTATACGCCGTGTGAAAACCAAATCCCCGCGATCTCGACGATAGGCTAGGAGAACAAGTTCAGTCGCTGAAGACGATGCGAGTAAGGCAGGTTTCGTAACTCCAGAATGGATTTGGATCCTCCCCACTGAACTTTTTCAATCAAGTTGCATTCAAATTTGGAAAGAGGATAAACAGCGGGCAGTCCATACCCAAGTATCGGACGTACATGAGAAGTGAGCATGAGCCCGAAGATCTCCGGAGTCAAGCGAGAGAAGGATCGTCGTATAGCGAAAAACAACTTGTTGACAGAAGCGACTTTCCTCAAGGTATCTTCAGTCGATTTTAGGTCTGGGGTCAAAACGACGCCAAGGTCCCTCTCACGATTAGCGTTTGTCTGCAAAAACTCACCGATATGATAAATTCCAAATGGTTCGGAGGCACCGATCGGAAGAACGGAACATTTATCGTGATTTAGGAGTAATTGACACCCGAGCGACCAAGCATGCAGCGAATCGAGCCTTGTTTGTCGAGAATCAGCTTCAGCTAGACAGGAGACTTTCATCCATAGCTTTAAATCATCTGCGTAAATCAAACAACCTGTCCGTAGTACAGAAGCCAGATCATTAATGAAGACTTTAAAAAGTTCATGGCCATGAACAGAGCCTTACGGAACGCCGCTGGTCATATTTACAGGGAACGAAAGGGACTCATTTACTAACACACGGAAAGTGCGGTCTTGCTGGAAATAAGTAAGCCAATAGGATTGTTCGTGAAACACCAATACAGCGAAGTTGGCTAAGCAAAATTTCGTGTGGAACCTTGTCAAAAGCTTTACTGAAATCCACAAATACGACATCTATCCGCTTACAAGCATCCATGGATTTAGCCCACTTTTCTTGAGCTAACAGAAGATTGGTGCAACATGAACGCAAAGGACGAAACCCATGCTGCGCAGTTGCAACGAGCTCGAGGTTCTGGAAATGCAGGTTGAGAGCGCGTTTAAGAATTCTCTCCATAACCTTGCAGACGACAGGTGTTAGACAAATAGGCCGATAATTCGTAGGAGCTTGTCGATTTCCTCCTTTGCATATGGGCTTGACTATGCGCACTTTCCAGGCAAGCAGGAGACGGCTGGCCTCAGGTTAGCGCCGAAATACGTGGCATATAGGAATAGCAATATATTCGGCCACAATCTTGAAGAAAACAGGATGCAATCCATCAGGTCCCGGGGAAGAGTTTGGACCCAGCTCACACAAAAGTTTGTATACCAAACTAACATTTACGTCCATATCACTAAGAACGGAGAGCAAGGACGAATAACAATCAACTGACGGCACCTTTGCTGTATACACCGATAAATAACGGCGAGCAAAAAGACTAGCTTTATCAGTATCGTCGTGGAACACGGTGTTAAGAGCGTGGGAAGGCAAGAACGATAGTCCACTTCCGGCCCTGGCGCTCCTTTTCAGGTAGAAGAAAAGCAGCTTCGGTATAGACTTGGAAGGTTCAGCCAGATGACCTTCGTACTGCCGCCGTTTCGTACGTTTTTCGGTGTACATACGTTCCAGACAAATTTATAATGGCCGTAATCAGTTTCCACTCTTGAAAGCCTACAGCGATTCCAAAGTTTGTCTTCGGTTCATGAGCAATCGTAATTCTCGGTCAATCCAAGGGGACCTCTAGTAAATGGTTTTCGTTTGGATATGGGAACAATATCATCAGTAAGGGACAACATTTGGAGTAAACAAGTCTCTAAGCATCATCGACGTCTAAGTGCTAGGGAAGACTCTAATCCTCCTCGCTAGCGGCCTTCTTCAGGCGGTATGGATCAGCACGCCAGAAATTCCGCCGATAGACACAGTGGTTGTGAAGGCTGCACCGTATGGTTCAGTGAAACGAAAGTAGGCAGTGGGCACTCCTCCCGATTGGTGGTAAAACATTCAAATCAGGAACATCCGATTGTGTAGGCGAAAGCACAAGGTCGCGTATGTGCGGCGTCTGACCAGGGATAATGTGAGGTGCCGCAAAATGTTGAATTAAATTGCTTTCAAGAACAGCTTCCAGAAATGTAGAATCGAAGGACGCAGATGCAGCATCACAGTGAAGAAGATCCCAATCAACATTAAGGGCATTAAAGTCCCCCACTAATAAACAATCCTTGTTTTCACCAAGCTTCTTTAGAGAGGCCAGTAAACCATAACCAGAACTCAGGGGAGAAGACACCGAGAAGGAGGGATCTACATCCATTGTGAATACGACACCAAAGCACTTCGGAGCAGTCATCACTTCCCAAGATAACAGCAACTACATGCACCTTCAGGTTTTCCTTCCAGTAGAGTATGATGCCGCCCCAACCTCAACCCAATGCGATCAGCTCGTGAGAGACTGTAACCAGGAATATGTAATTCGGGGTCTGGGATTTCTGGGGACAGCCATGTCTCCCTAAAAGCCATAAGGTCCTGGAGGAGTACTGATGCAAGGTGCACATCTGCATCTAGTTTGTTATGTAGACTGCGCACGTTCGCAAAAAGTACGTGTAATCCAGTTATTGATCTTAAGTTCCCGGAAGGACAATAACTGGCTTCCAGCGCGTACGCTGCACTTTCCGAACTACGCGAAAATGCTCGATACGCAAATCGGTTTTACCGTTCGCACGGTGTGTTCTCAATTCATCGACTGCAATCTTCATTTTAACGCGGTCCTTCGGGGATAGATCTCGTAACACGTGAAATGGCTCCTCCTGAGGCGCGAAGTTCATCGAAGGATCGGACGACATTTATCTTTATTTTGGCATACAACCTTAAGGGGACTCATCTTGGAAGAATCTTCATGTTTGCTGCCAAGTCGAAAAGCAGAGATCATATTAATCCCCGGTTCCCCCTCATCGAACAGTAAGGAGACCATACGTTTTAGAAATAACTGATTATCCGAAATTCTCTCTGCTGCTGTTGTTTTATCGGACTCCGTGGAGTTAAGTATGATGGGACAACGTTCCCGGTTAGGGACTTTGGTGGTCTCGGGTATCGGTGGTTTAGAAGGCGGCTTGTAATGCAGCAGTTTAGTCAAATGGTCGATCCTATGAAGAACCGATTTCAGCCCGCGCTTTGGAGGTGCCGCTTTGTCTTCTACCGACTTAGCTACAGGCTTATACCTAAGCGTAACAGGAATCCGGCTTGCGGGAGCAGCCGCCAAGTTCGCCTTGACGACGGTCGCAAACGTCATGGGCAGGGGCTTACTGGGCTGGTCAGTAGACGTTTGTGACTCCGAGAAATTTGTTTAAAAACTGGCGCGACAGAAGGGCACAAAGTAGGGAAAGAGGAAGGCCAATTTTGGGAAACAGTCGGTTGGGGATTGAGGTGACCACTAGCAGAGCGGGGAGTGAAAGCAGGTAACCCAGACTGAGCGCGCTAAGTATTGAGTAAAGTTAGAGAAGAGTCACAAAAGATACCAACAGTGGATGCTGGATACATCTGAAGACACTCATAAAAATTTGCTGGGATACCACAACAAGTGATATGTAACCAGCCGTCGCAGAAAGAACAGTGAACAGAGTTTGAACGGGTGACGACACCTTTACCACAATACAGACACTTAGATATCATGCTGATCGACAGACCTGGTGGATAGCAGAAATTGCATAGGAACGTCGTTCTGAAAGGCAGACGGAAAGAGGGTGCCCTCAAACAACCACTCAATTTCAACCACGCGCCAAACTGTTTTCGATCACCTGTTACACCCCACCCATTCTATGTAGGCAACGTCCCTGCTGCCGGGCCAAAGCCCCTTGAGGTGGTACTTCGACTGCCTTGGCTACTTCTGTGGATATTTCACTGAGGCGCACCTCATTCGAAGGCTCAGACTCGATTTGGAAGGGTTTAACTCTATTAAAGTCTGCGACCATGTGCTGTCCAGTGGCGTTCTTTGGGCCCCTAATCACACAAGTCGGCTCCGACATTATTCGGTCCACCACGTAAATGCCTGCCCACTCATGTTGCAGCTCCGCTGCTATTCCGGATACTGGTGCCTGATGCAAATATATGAAGTCGACTGCTTTCAGCAGGACACCGAAAACCTTGTCGTAGTATTCTTTCTGTCGCGGATGAGCGTTCGCCAAGTGAATGCGTGCTGCTTCGTATGTGCGTGGAACCGATTCAAGAAGCTTACTGAAGTATTCTGCCACCGACGGGTACGACAGTTTTGATATCGGCAATCGGACAGCCGAGGGCAGTCGAACTTCTCTACCTGTCCATTTAAACGACGAGGTTCGCCCGGTTGAAGAGTGGACCGTACAGCGGTAGGCCAATTAGCATTTATAAATAAATAAATAAATAAATACTTTATTCTCGACTATGCGAGGCACGCCCATGGAGGCATGATCAGATATGTACAACTGTACAAACATTTTATGGCAACTGTGACAGTAATAGTAAAAGATTGGTCGTATGTCCATGGTAAAATAAATAAATAGATAGTTTATTCTCAGTTTCATAGAGACGCACCAACTTAGGCATGATCAAGTTTAAAACTGTTGTGTATCACGATGATACTCCAAGTTCAATGGTGTATAGTTGAAACGGTGTCAAGAAGAGTTGATATGTGAATCTAGTCGACTTGCCAGTATGTAGTTGTGGGCTGTGACTTTATTCAGTGGCGAGTCACATCCGCCACGTCGCAGTGTTGTTAAACAGACAGTTGTGGCTTTTTATAGGGAGAACGCTTGCCAGGCAGAAACCCACCACGTCCTGTAACACTGCCGTAAAGCATTTTGAACATTAATGTTGAACTGGCAAAGCCGCTTGACGACTGGTTTTACCTTCGGTTTTTCGCGGGGTAATGGCTTCTAATTTCCTCTGTTAGTTGGACGGGTATTTTGCTCTGGGTCGCCATGATTTTTGGGGTCGCTGGAGGAGAGGGACATCGCGATCTTTCTTCTTGTTGTATGTCCAGGTGAGCAAAAGTTTCAATTTTTCCGCTGTCCAGATTTTTCAGATGTATACTGTATGGGAGTATGAGGATATGTCCAGTTCTCCATACTGGACAAGGGTTATGGTGATTGTAGGTTGGTCCTTGCGGAGTTTTACCATCCTCCATGTCAGTCCTTGTGGGTTGTTCCGTCCGTCTTGGGCCAACATTGTTCCTCAGTCCAATCCCAGTTCTCCAAGATGTCCCGGACCTCAGAGAAAAGGGAAAGTGAGAGACAACCGAGAGAAGACCGCAAGAACAGGCATGGAATTAAATATTGTTAATGTCTTGTGTTATAACATTTGGGCTTGAGACAAAAGCATGTACACTGTGCAACAATAATTATGCTACAAATGTCTTTTGAGTATCCTATAGAATCATTAGCCGTATAGGTGGATTGCTATTGCCTGCATAGGGACAAGAGCGTTGCACCAGTAAGTAAAGTACGAGTATCCGTTTGATGCGTCGATAGTTGCGTGGGGATAGAGCAAAGAGAGTTAGAATGTTGTTAGTGATTGTCAGGTGCATGAACAGCACGTAGTTAGTGTAATCCGAGTGGGGGGCATAATAAGCGAAAATAAATAGTTTGCAGCGAGAGTCTTAAAGCTCAATTGGTGGCAGGGCAGCGGAGGGTCTGGATGCAGATATTCTAGAGGAGTAAAGGTTATTCAGATACGGGGTGGCTACTAACATGCACTGGATCATCGCATATGCATGGGGCCAATGGCCATTAGCTACTTCTGAAGAGAAATGCAGAATTTATGACGACCGACAGATGTTGGCGCTAGGAGTGACTCAGTCGCCAGATGTAGCTATTCCAATCGGACGCTTTGTCACTAGTGTATGCCTATAGGGTCGCTGAGTGTATCTATAGGCCAGTGAAGGTAAGTGATAGGTCAACAGATCAGCTAAGCTGTGACGCAAACACTCTAAGAGAATGAACATTGTAAGAGGGAGCAAGCTCCGGATATCCGCAGGAATAAATGGAAGCTAGGGCGACTAGCTGCTGGTAAGCAGAGATAGTGGCACTAGGAAAGAATGAATCAGTGGCTGCTGTAGCCATAGTATTAAGACGTTTGTCTACTACTGGATACCTACAGCTGTGTTGAAGAAGTCAACAGGCAAGCGAGGTTTAAGAGAGACATACGGCAGAAGAGAATGAAGGCTGGAGAGTCAAGAAGTGGCTCCTTGTAGGCTACATGGAGCCAACACTGTCTAGCTATTGTCAAGAAGAGTTGAGGCCAGTAAGGTGAACGACGGATAATGGTGCGCTAGGATAGAGAAGAGTGATCAGCAATAGAGTTTGGGCTAAGCCTTCGGTAACTAGTGGATCCTACGGTGGCACATAATAGGTCGGCGAACCATCTGAGCTGTAAAGCAAACAATCCAAGTGAATGAATATTGTAAGAAGGGAGCGACTCCCACAGAGCTCCGGATATCCGCAGAGTTAAATGGAGGCTATGGTGACTAACTGCCGCTAATCAGAGATATTGGCTCTGGAAAAGAGTGAGCCAGTGGCTGGTGTAGCCATAGTATTAAGACGTTTGTCCACTATTGGATACCTACAGTTTCGATGAAGAGATAAACATGCGAGCAAAGCTTTAGATAGACAGACGGCAGAAGAAAATGAAGGTTGGCGAGTTAGGGAGTGGTTACTTGTAAGCTACATGGAGTCCACAATGACTAGCTGCTGTCAAGAGGAGTTGTTGCGGGTGGGACGTACGGCACATAACGGCGCGCAAGGAGAGAGAAGAGTGACCAGGAATATAGTCGGACTGAGCCTTCAGTTACTAGTGGATCCTACGGTGGCACTTAATAGGTCCACAAACCATCTGAGCTGTGACGCAAGCAATCTAAGAGCAACAAAGTATCCCAATCTTAGATGTTCTGTTCCACGAAGGCTTACAAGAGTGACTTCAAGTACCGATTCGTGCTTTCAACCTGTCCGTTCCCTTTTGGATGGTAAGCCGTTGTTTGCGTTTTAGCAAGCCTGAGTGCTCTGCACATCTCCTGTACCAGTGAGCCATTGAAACATGACCAGTATCGGAATGCAATCGCCCGGAACCTCCTCATTGGCGAACCCAGTAAATAAGTAAATAAATAGTTTATTCTCAAATTCGTAGACACACCAAATCAGGCATGATCAAGGTTTAAAGGCGGCTGTGCATCACGACGACACATCGGGTTCAAACGTATGTAGTTGAAACGGTCAAAGCACTATTAGTGCAATGAAACAGTGCATGTAGTCGGAGAGTATCATATGCTGGCATGTGTCGGAAAAAAGTTGAAATATGGGTTTAGTCAACCTGCCAGCATGTAGTTGCTGGCAGTGACTTTATTCAGTGGCGAGTCACATCCGCCACGTCGCAGTGTTGTTAACCAGACAATTGTAGCCTTTTATAGAGAGAACGCTTGCCAGGCGAAAACCCACCACGTCCTACTACACTGCCGTAAAGCGTTTTGTATACTGATGTATAACTGGAAAAGCCGCTTGAAGACTAATTTCATATTCGGTTATTCGCAGTCAAATGGCTTCCAATTTCTTCGGTTAGTAGGACAGATAATTTGAGCATGGCCGCCTTAATTTTTGAGGCCGGTTGAGAATGGGAATATCACGAATAGTCTTCTTGTTGTGGGTGCAGGTGAGCAAAGTTCCAAACGTTCTGCTGTGGCTTTTTCAGCTGTATAATTTTCGGGAGTGGGAAGATGTGTCCAGCTCTCCATACTGGACAACGGTTGTGGTGGTGATTGCAGTGAAGTCCCTTTGGTATACAGCCGTGCTCCATGTAGGTCCTTGTGGGTTATTGCGTCCGTCGGACGAAGTCTGTTCCTCAGCCCAATCCCAAATCTCCAAGCAGTTCCGGACCTCTGAGAAAAAGGAAAGTGAGAGACAACCGAGAGAAGACCGCAAGAACAGGCGTGGAGTTAAAACTGGTTAAAGTCTTATATTACAACATTTGGGGTTGTGACCAAATCAGGTACACTGGTCAACCCTGATTATGCTGAAAGGACTTGTTGACTATCATATAGAATAATTAGCCTTATGGGTGGATTGCTAACTGCTGCGTAGATACAAGAGCGTTGTACCAGTTAGTAAGATACGAAGTATCGGTTAACTATGAGCCAAAAGTTACGTGGGGAGAGAGCAATGAGATTTAGTATATTGATAATGATTGCAAGCTACATGAGCAGCAAGTAGCTAGCGTAATACGATAGGGAGGGCAGAATAAGAGTAAAAATAAATAGATTGCCGCGAGAGAGAACTAATGGTCATTTGGTGTTAAGGCAGCGGAAATATTGGATGCAGAAAGTCCAAGGGAATAAATAAATAAATAAATAAATATTTTATTCTCGACAAAGCGAGACACGCCTTTTTGGGCATGATCAGCATATTGCATTATTGTACATGATAGCGGAATAAGCAGCACCAACAGTGGCAGTAATAAAGTTGGAGACATTAGTGTGGGCCCATAGAGCCCATAGGTTGTATGTAGTCCATGAACACAGATTGCGAGATGTAAAAATAGTGATCAGATCACTTATATGGTATGTTGATGAGGAACTAGTCCGATGAGGTCCCGTAAGCAATGTAGGTCAGTGAGTGAAGTATGAGGAAACGGGTGGAAAATACTTAAGAATAGTGGTATGTCACTAGTCAGATATGTAGGCGTGTTCGTGCGAGAGCCAATATATGCACAGAACTTGTAAATGTGGTGTCGATCAACTTGCCAATGTGTTAGGGGCGGTGACCTTATTGAGTGGCGAGTCACATCCGCCACGTCGCAGTGTTGTTAAACAGACATTTGTGGCTTTTTGTAGGGAAAACGCTTGCCAGACGAAGACCCACCACGTCCTGGAACACTGCCGGCTGTTGATATACATTGGCAAGATGGTATCTGACCGATTATCCTCGCGGATATTCGCAGTCACGCAACGCCAATTTGTTTCCTATGGCGGTGTAGTCGCCTTCGGAGTCCATTACAAGTGGTTGGGGCTGTCGAAATCGGACGACTCAGGTGACTTGTATTGAATTGATCAGTTTCATAGGTTCTTTAGTGTGCCATGATTATGAAGTGCGGGTTTTTCTTTGTTCTTTATTGAATCCGTGTCCATGGGAGCGTCGCAGGTACGTCTTCAGCGGTGTTCGGTGCAGGTAATGTTATCCTGTAGAACAAGGGTGAGAAGAAAAACGGACCGAGCAAACTGCCAACAGAATTGAACAGGACTATGTTATTGTATAAATATAAAATTTATGGTAAAGTTGTGCTGGCTGAAATCAATGGAATGACCGATGAGCTGAGGCTAATGGTACCTATACCGCCAATGGATAGTTGCGATATGAGCGAAGGGAGACGCCAAACAAGAGAGTAAGACGTTAATGTGAGCCGAGATGCATGATAGTGGAGCGGAGAGGCAAAAGTCAATCAGAGACCGGAAATTCGGATTTCGATGAGCGTTGCTAAGCATAGAGATAATGATTCAGACAAAGAAGAGTATCATAAGGTTGTAACTTAGACCAATGAGAACTTGTGTCGATGGCAGCCGGTGCTCAAAATAAGAGAGGCCTTGGCTTGAGACCTATGGACATTTGGAGCCTCAGAGGACTGACTTGGCCAAAATGTTTTGGAATGAGACGCACAGAAGTAATGGTAACCAAAAGAGAACTGGGGTGTTGCGCTGATACTAGTGATAACTATACCGCCATTGGACTGTCGCGATATAGACCAGAAGAGAGGCAAAACACGAGAGGGGACGTAATTGTGCGCTGAGAAGCATGAGAATGGAGCCGAGAGGCAAACCTCAACAAGGGACCTGAGATTGCAATTTCCGTAGAACGACCAAGCATGCAGATAATGTGTCAAACGGATGCCAGCACATAAGGCAGTTATTTATACCAATGAGAAAATTAATCGGTGGCAGCCGATCCTCAAAAGTGGAGAGGCCTTGGTTTGGTGCCTATGGGCATTTGGGGACTGAGAGGCTGGAGTAGTTGAAGAGGTTCAAAACTGAGTACCACAGTAGCAAAGCGAATCAAAAGAAGCTTAGGATGTTGAGCTGACGCTTATGATAACTACAGCGCCATTGAACCGATGCAATATGGACCAAAAGAAAGGCCAAACAAGAGAGGGGAACGTAATTGTGAGCTGAGATTCATGATGGTGGAGCCGAGGGGCAAACGTCAATCAGAGACCTGAAATTGCAATTTTGCAGGCGACCAAGAATGCAGGTAATGAGCCATTATCATGAGGCTGTTTCTTATGCCAATGAGACTGTTATCGATGCTCAAAGGAAGAGAAGCCATTGTTTAAGACCTATAGGCATTTAGAGCCGGAGGCCGGTGCGGTCCAGGAGGTTTAAGAGTGCGTGGCGCAGTAGGAAAGTGGATCAAATGTGGCCTAGTATGTTATGCTGACGCTATGGGAACCTAAACCACCATTATACCGATGCGATATGGACCAAAAAAGAGGCCAAACAAGAGAGGGGACATAATTGTGACCTGAGAAGCATGAGAGTGGAGCCGAGAGGCAAAATTCAACCAGGGACCTGAAATTTCAATTTCGGCAGAAGGACAAAGCATGCAGGTAATGTACAAGACGGAGGCAATACGTGAGGCAGTTACTTATACAAATGAAAACGTTTGCCGACGGCAGCCAATGCTCGAATGAGAGAGGCCTTGATTTGAGACCGATGGGTATTAGGAGCCTGAGAGTCCGGACAAGTCCAGTAGGTTTAATAATGAGTGTCACAGTTGCGAAGAGAATCAAGCGAGGGCTAGTAAGTTGCGCTGGCGTTAGAGGTACCTATACCGCCATTGAACGGATGCGATATGGACCAAAAGAGAGGGAGACGATACTTGTGAGCTGAGAAGAATGAGAGTGGAACCAAGAGGCAAAAGTCAATCAGAGACCTGAAATTGCAATTTGCAGGGGTCCAAGCGTATTATAATGTATCAGACGGCGTAGAGTACATAAGGCTGTTTTTTATGCCAATTAGAACTTGAATCAATGTTGAAAGGAAGAGAAGTGTGGTTGACACCGACGCAAAAGTCAGCGGTATCCCACGTGATTCTAATGATATCGAACAGGCGACCGGTTCATTGCGCGCAGCAAACGGCACCACCATTCGCGTTTATGGTCAACGGTCACGTACGCTTACTTTAAACCTACGACGTTTATTTAAATGGACCTTTCTCGTCGCAGATGTCCAGAGGCCAATTCTTGGCCTTGAGTTTCTGCAGCACATAGATTTACTTGTTGGCGCGAAGCAACGCCGTCTGATCGACCGTCACGGTAAACGTGAAGCTGCTACGATCGACCGTCTCAAGGTTGCCCGTGTGGAACCTGAGCTCGCCGAAGACCCTTACTTGTCTTCTGAAGAATCAACGCAGCCTATGAAGGAAGACTCGACTGCTTCCAACATCCCTGACCCCGAGTATCACGCTCCATCCAAGCCTTCTACATCAGCTCTGCCGCTTCCTATCGAACCAACTGCCACGTCTTCAGAAGTTCCTCCAATTTTGCGATCCGATAGCACGTCTAAGACGACACCTTCCTCCAATTCTAACAAGTCGACTAGGTCAAGTAGACGCGTTCATTGGCGTGCTTGCTTAAGGGATTAACGATCCTTTCACTTTTCTAATTGCCTTTCTTTTCCCTTTTGGCCAACAACGTACGAACCCCTCCCCAAAGATTTTGAAAACGCAAAAAAACCGTCAAAAGTTTTTGATAACCCAAAAAGAACGCAAAATGTTTTGAAAACCCAAAAAAGAACAAAACGTTTTTAAAACACAAAAGCCGCGTTTTGCCTGCCGCCTACCTCATTCGGTAATTGTCACTCTTACTTTTGCCCTCGCCTCCACTGTCACTGCTCTTGTTTCCGTTTATCTTCTGTGTATAAACCGGAGTAGATGGCGAGCTCGAAGCGAACATTTGGCCGTTACGAACTCGCGAACATTTAACGCTTACGAACTTCCCCCATTTTGTGTTTTTGGCAACGTTAGGGAGGAGGCGGGTGGGATCCCGCCAGGGTCCGATCGCTGGTTCTCCCCCAGCAGCTGCATCAGGTTTAACTACCTGGTCTCGCAGAAGGCTGACCCGCGACGGACAGTCCTCACGTAGATCGAAGGGTCAGCCACGGTTTCCCTTCTAGGAGGGGGCTGTGTAGCGACCTGGAGATTCCCCCGTATGACTGTGTAAACTATTCTAAAATATTCCAATTATAACTTTCTTATGTATTAGGGAACTATTCGGTTTGCCTGTTGGAACCTTGTTCCCGTTTGTTGGAAACACGAACACGATCTCCGCCTTTGGCGCGCGACTCGACTGCGAACGACGCTCTGTCAACGCACTCCACGTCAACGACATTCTCCCCAGCTAGCTCTCTCTGGGTGCCCTATTTTTAGCATTAGCTAACGCTCCTCCCGTCCAATAAACTTCTCCCATAACTTACTCTTGTGTCTTCTACCCATTGCTTTCGGTTTGCCGTCTGGTCGCGTACCGGATATATAACGCACGATCAACGCGCTATAAGGTCATTTTAGTTGCATTGTTTCGGTTTTAGTAACCTTGGTCGCTGACACCGCTTGGTTTAGCGCTATTGTGTAGCTCCCTTGAAACTGCGTTTCCGCATGCGCACCTATCGGAATTTCCGGTTATAGCTTTTTTAATACATATGTGTTCATTTTCAGCATGGCACGTCGATAAAGTTATCTATTAACTGCACAGTTTCCGTCTTGCAGCACCATTTACCGTGCAGCAAAAAGAATGACATCAGGATTCAGCTAGGAAGAAGTGCTTCTGTTGTCAGAAGCTAAACGACAGAAGGGTAAGGGGATATTTAACATATATAAAATATAATTGCTTACACAGTTCAGCCATCTACTAACGTTATCAATTGCTGTGATGATGACAGAGACCCCGATGAATTGGTCAATAACTTGTGAAAATTGATGGCAAAATCTCAGAAACCAGCGTCATTTGTTCGTCCACTGTTGGGGCTTGTGCTATCGTGGATGCCATTTTTGCCAAAGGATTACAGGACGCTGATGCGCACCCCACGGAACTCCCGCATACGCTTTGTTGCTCCGGGCACTTACGGTCACGTAGGTCTACTGAGTGGTTTACAGCGTGCATGCTTAGCTCTTTCGCTTGCGGCTGATGACTTTGTTGACTATCAGTCGCATATTGACGGGTTCAAACCTTTTATTGCATCCAAGATGCATATATGGCCTATCTTGTGTCGCGTCATAACGATAACAGATGTGTCTGTGAATGTGTCCAGGAACATGGTCGTTCAAAGCCAGGAATTTATGAATTTCCTTAGTCTGTTCACGCATAGCATGGATTCCTCAACGGCGTACATCTTCCGTGCATCGCAATTGTCAACAGAGGTATGTAGCTTCTCAGCCTGTCTATTCTATCCAAGTGCATCGCTTTCCCCTTGAAATATTTCTTTGTAATTTACCCTATGCCACACAGTTATACACTCTAAATATTAACGTCTTTCTTTTTCAGCACCGATGGATTTTCAAGGATACAGCCTTGTCAAGCTCCTTGACTCCGAGGATTTAATAACTACTCTCAGCAATACCTGGCTTAAAGAAGAAGGTGCGTACGCCCAAATACCTTCCTTGCGGGGTACGCATTACTATGCAGCGGTTAAAAAGCACACTGTGCCCGATGTTGATGTGACCAGCACTGCAGTGTCCATCATGGTTGGCACGAGTAAGTCTTTTTGTTATATTAATCCACCTCGTCAGTTAGCTTCTAGCATGCCCGCGAAATGGAACGTCAATCAGAGCGCGGCATGCTGCCATCCACAGAAGATAAAATTCCGATGGGCCTTCCAGCTAAGCGTGCAATGTAAGCATGGTGTTTTTTATTTTCCCTTAGACGCCTGCCCGTCCGTTCAAGCTCCGACGACGAAGATGCCGCGCGTCCAGCCAAACCCAAGAGGCCTGCTGCAGCAACATACGCACGTGCGCCCACTTCTCTCTTCAGTGACAGTAGTCCACCACGTCCAGGGCCATCAACAAGCAACCGTAAGTATCGAGTTTATACGGCCCCTATTAAACAGTAATCGCACCCGCTGTTGTTGCTGACGTTGCACCATGCAATCAGGTGCTGCAAGAACTGAAGACCATTAAATGTAAGACATCACAGATGCATTGCATTGCACTCAGCTTTATTTTTAGATGAGTTATGTCTCATGCGATCAGAACTGGCGGCTATCGCCGCATGTCCGAAGCAATGTTGCAGATGCTGCAACGACAGTCCCAAAGTGTTGCACGGGGACTTTCTCTGCCATTCATCTCTCTCAGTGAGTTTAAGAGATACGATGAACGGCTGAAGGACCGAAGTCGTAAGTTTGTCTTATTATTCAACGACTTTCAGGTCAACCATTTTTGTGCTGTGCACGGTGATAACGTGCAAATCGTAGTCCGGGGTAAAATGAAGCGGCCAATCATAAGATCAGTTGCCGCGGAGATAAATTACTTCGGCGCAGGAGGTTTGTTTGCATTCAGGCGAACAAATATGAGCGGCCTTATACAAGGTAGGTTGACACACAGTAATCCATATAAACTATCAAGGCATCATTCGGCAGCGCATGGGCGCTGCAGCCTCGGATGCTGACATTACGCGCCACATCAAAACGTGGTTGCATTCTGCACGGCACAAGAGACCACCTGTTGAGCGAAGTAAAGTATGCAGTAATAATGAGGTGAGTCCCCTGCTTCCTTATGCACATCTTTAGCCTCCTACGTTGACACTCGCGGAAGCGGATTAACCATATTGACAATGCCGCTTTCTGATACTAACGATATTTGTACTACACCCCTTCATGTACATATAGCATTCTTATACCCAGTTTTCATTTTCTGTCGCCTTGTGATGTCCTCAGGTGCGCGGTAACATCCATTCCCTTTTCTGACTAACAGCTTGAAGCGCCGTCTAGGTGGGTTTTCACGTCCAGCAACTACGGCAACAGGTACTGGGTGAATGTTAGGTCTGAACCGTCCATATATTCGTTAGTTGCTAAGTGCGTAATAGTGTGATGTCCGCAATCGGATACCCAGGGTAGGCAATGACGGGATCTGGACCTACCGGATTTTCACGCATTTTGGTGATTTTCTATTGGTCAACGCTGGTATCATTTTCATTGGCCCGCCGTAAACTGGACAAAATGCATATTTAGCCGTCTCACGGTAGTAGTTCCTGTCCAGTTTAGCCTAATGCTCTCATAGGAACGTTAAGGATGCTAAACTGGACAGGAGCTGGACATGTGCTACCATGGGGAAGCCTACGCCACGTTGGCCGCCCAGATGAAGCTCATCAGAGGACAATTTTCCGACTTGGGCTTTAGGATAGCCAGCCTACACCACAGATTCCGTGGTTCTTCTGTAACGAGGGAGCTCGTGAAGTTACTGACAGAAATCGTCTTTTACCGAATCAGTGCTACAGTTTGTAGGGGCGTAGGCCGCAATGACAAACAGGCGCCGCTTGTCCCCGCGCGACTTCGTAGCACGGAACGAACCAGCTAATCTAACGGCGCACATCCTAATGTACAGTAAGCAAAACGATTTAAGATCTTTAAACGCTGGTATAATGGACACCTCCAAGCCCGTTTTAACCAAAAGAACTGACAAAGTCAAACTTTCTGATCAGAGGTACTCAACACTGTTTCCACAAAAGGTTTCCGAGAAGGAAAACGCAAGCGGTGAAATACGACAACCACGCCGTGACAAAGATACACAATAGTAAGTACGTTGGCACTTCCAAGTCCTTTCAGATCACAACAAGACAGAGAAGCAAAATTTTCTGTGCAATGTTGTTCAACTACTGCACGCAAACAAGGATTTCTGCAGTAAATCTGGAACGGCGGAACACTACAATCGCTCTGTGCCCTTGAGGAAGCGCGTAATTTAAATAAATAAATAAGTAAATAAACGGTATATTCTCTTTAAAGGTCAAGTTTAAGTTCAAGTTCGGGTAGGAATGGATACAACATGCAGACAAGAGAGAACTCCCAGGATTTAGACGCAACTTCTATTACGCAACACGTAGGCTAGTCCATTGTTTTCTTCAGGTTTTTGTCCTTGGATCATTGGATCATTAGAAGGTAGTGAGCAGAAGGAAAAACTTTGTCAGCTCCATCGCCTCCCGTTCATCCCAGGGATCAAGATGGACATTGCAATTCGGTACCCATGGAAACGCTGCATTGATGCAAGGAGCAACAATATCCGAGTTGACTCAACAGGTAAGAATCCACACGATGTCTGCAACATTCCTCCGACTGCGTATCAACGACATACACAGGTAGATTATTGCATTCGTGCACTAATCCGGTGGGCAGAGTTACGTCACAACGGACTCGAAGCCTCCTTTCTTTAAACAATTTCCACTGGTGACCCCGAGTAGAACTAAAAGAACTGAGTGGAAAGAACTTCTGCAGTTTTAGCTCGAGGTTCACCTCTAACTATACGCCGTGTGAAAACCAAATCCCCGCGATCTCGACGATAGGCTAGGAGAACAAGTTCAGTCGCTGAAGACGATGCGAGTAAGGCAGGTTTCGTAACTCTAGAATGGATTTAGATCCTCCCCCCTGAACTTTTTCAACCAAGTTGCATTCAAATTTGGAAAGAGGATAAACAGCGGGCAGTCCATACTCAAGTATCGGACGTACATGAGAAGTGAACATGAGCCCGAAGATCTCCGGAGTCAAGCGAGAGCAGGATCGTGGTATAGCGATAAACAACTTGTTGACAGAAGCGACTTTCCTCAAGGTATCTTCAGTCGATTTTAGGTATGGGGTCAAAACGACGCCAAGGTCCCTCTCACGATTAGCGTTTGTCTGCAAAAACCCACCGATATGATAACTTCCAAATGGTTCGGAGGCACCGATCGGAAGAATGGAACATTTATCGTGATTTAGGAGTAATTGATACCTGAGCGACCAAGCATGCAGCGAATCGAGCCTTGTTTGTAGAGAATCAGCTTCAGCTAGACGGGAGACTTTCATCTATAGCTTTAAATCATCTGCGTAAACCAAACAACCTGCCTGTAGTACCGAAGCTACGTCATTAATGAAGACTTTAAAAAGTTCATGGCCATGAACAGAGCCTTGCGGAACGCCGCTGGTCATATTTACAGGGAACGAAAGGGACTCCTTTACTAACATATGGAAAGTGCGGTCTTGCTGGAAATCAGTGAGCCAGTAGGATTGTTCGTGAAACACCAATACTGCGAAGTTCGCTAAGCAAAATTTCGTGCGGAACCTTGTCAAAAGCTTTACTGAAATCCACAAATACGACATCTATCCGCTTACTAGCATCCATGGATTTAGCCCCACTTTTCTCGAGTTAACAGAAGATTGGTGCAACATGAAAGCGAAGGACGAAACCCATGCTGCGCAGTTGCAATGAGCTCGAGGTTTTGGAAATGCAGGTTGAGAGCGCGTTTAAGAATTCTCTCCATAACCTTGCAGACGACAGGTGTTAGACAGATGGGCCGATAATTCGTAGGAGGTTGTCGACTTCCTCCTTTGTATATGGGATTGACTGCGCACTTTCCAGGCAAGCTGGAGACGGCCTCAGGTTAGCGCTGAAATACGTGGCATATAGGAATAGCAATATATTCGGCCACAATCTTGAGGAATACAGGATGCCATCCATCAGGTCCCGGGGAAGAGTTTGGATCCAGCTCACACAAAAGTTTGTATACCAAACTAATATTTACTTCCAAATCACTTAGAACGGAGAGCAAGGACGAATAACAGTCAACTGACGGCACCTTTGCTGTATACACCGATGAATAACGGCGAGCAAAAAGACTAGCTTTATAAGTATCGTCGTGGAGCACGGTGTTAAGAGCTTGGGAAGGCAAGAACGATAGTCCACTTCCGGCTCTGGCGCTCCTTTTCAGGTAGGAGAAAAGCAGCTCCGGTATAGACTTGGAATGTTCAGCCAGATGACCTTAGTACCGCCGCTGTTTCGTACGTTTTTCGGTGTACATACGTTCCAGACAAATTTATAATGGCTACAATCAGTTTCCACTCTTGAAAGCCTACAGCGATTCCAAAGTTTATCTTTGGTTCATGAGCGATCATAATTCTCGGGCAATCCAAGGGGACCTCTAGTAAATGGTTTTCCTTTGGATATGGGAACAATATCATTAGTAAGGGACAACATTTTGGAGTAAACAAGTCTCTAAGCATCATCGACGTCTAAGTGCTAGGGAAGACTCTAATCCTGCTCGCTAGCGGCCTTCTTCAGGCGATTTGGATCAGCACGCCAGAAATTCCGCCGATAGACACACTGGTTGCGAAGGCTGCACCGTATGGTTCAGTGAAACGAAAGTAGGCAGTGGGCACTCCTCCCGATTGGTAGTAAAACATTCAAATCAGGAGCATCCGATTGTGTAGGCGAAAGCACAAGATCGCGTATGTGCGGCTTCTTACCAGGGATAATGCGAGGTGCCGCGAAATGTTGAATTAAATTGCTTTCAAGAACAGCTTCCAGAAATGTAGAATCGAAGGAGGCAGGTGTAGCATCACAGTGAAGAAGATCCCAATCAAACTTAGGGGCATTAAAGTCCCCCACTAATAAACAATCCTTGTTTTCACCATGCTTCTTTAGAGAGGCCAGCAAACCATCACCAGAACTCAGGGGAGAAGACACCGAGAAGGAGGGATCTACATCCATTGTGTATACGACACCAAAGCACTTCGGAGCAGTCATCACTTCCGAAGCTAACAGCAACTACCTGCACCTTCAGGTTTTCCTTCAAGTAGAGTATGATGCCGCCCAACCTCAACCCAATGCGATCAGCTCGTGAAAGACTGTAATCAGGAATATGTAATTCGGGGTCTGGGATTTCTGGGGACAGCCATGTCTCCGTAAAAGCCATAAGGTCCTGGAGGGGTACTGATGCAAAGTGCACATCTGCATCTAGTTTGTTATGTAGACTGCGCACGTTCGCAAAAGTACGTGTAATCCAGTTATTGATCTTAAGTTTCCGGAAGGACCAGAACTGGCTTCCAGCGCGTACTCTGCACTTTCCGAACTACGCGAAAATGCTCGATACGCAAATCGGTTTTACCGTTCGCACGGTGTGTTTTAATTCATCAACCGCAATCTCCATTTTAACGCGGTCCTTCGGCGATAGATCTCGTAACACGTGAAATGGCTCCTCCTGAGGCGTGAAGTTCATCGAAAGATCGAACGACATTTATCTTTATTTTGGCATACAACCTTAAGGGGACTTATCTTGGAAGAATCTTTATGTTTGCTGCCAAGTCGAATAGCAGAGATGATATCAATCCCCGGTTCCACCTCAGCGAACAGTAAGGAGACCATACGTTTTAGAAATAACTGATCATCCGAAATTCTCACTGCTGCTGTTGTTTTATCCGACTCCGTGGAGTTCATTAGGATGGGACAACGTTCCCGGTAAGGGACTTTGGTGATCTCGGGTACCGGTGGTTTAGAAGGCAGCTTGTAATGCAGCGGTTTAGCCAAATGGTCGATCCTATGAAGAACCGATTTCAGCCCGCGCTTTGGAAGTGACGCTTTGTCTTCTACAGACTTAGCTACAGGCTCATACTTATGCGTAACAGGAATCCGGCTTGCGGGAGCAGCCGCCAAGTTCTCCTTGACGACGGTCGCAAGCGTCATGGGCAGGGGATTACTGGGCTGGTCAGTAGACGTTTGTGACTCCGAGAAATTTGTTTAAATGCTGGCGCGACAGAAGGGCACAAAGAAGGGAAAGAGGAAGGCCAATTTCGGGAAACGGTCGGTTGGGGATCGGGGTGACCACTAGCAGAACGGGGAGTAAAAGCAGGTAACCCAGACTGAGCGCGCCGGGTATTGACTAAAGTTAGAGAAGAGTCACAAAAGATATCAACAGTGAAAGCTGGATACATCTGAAGACACTCATAAAAAGTTGCTGGGATACCACAACAAGTGATATGTAACCAGCCGTCGCAGAAAGAACAGTGAACAGCGTTTGAACGGGTGGCGACACATTTACCACAATCCAGACACTTAGATACCATGCTGATCGATAGACCAGGTGGATGGCAGAAATTGCATAGGAACGTCGTTCTGAAAGGCAGACGGAAAGAGGGTGCGCTCCAACAACCACTCAAATTGAACCACGCGCCAAACTGTTTTCGATCACCTGTTACACCCCACCCCTTCTATGTAGGCAACGTCCCTGCTGCCGGGCCAAAGCCCCCTTGAGGTGGTACTTCGACTTCCTTGGCTACTTCTGTCGATATTTCACTGTGGCGCTCCTCATTCGAAGGCTCAGACTCGATTTGGAAGGGTTTAAGTCTATTAAAGTCTGCGACCATGTGCTGTCCAGTGGCGTTCTTTGGGCCCCTAAGCACACAAGTCGGCTAAGGCATTATTCGGTCCACCACGTAAATGCCTGCCCACTCAAGATGCAGCTCCGCTGCTATTCCGGGCACTGGTGCCTGATGCAAATATATGAAGTCGACTGCTTTCAGCAGGACACCAAAAACCTTGTCGTAGTATTCTTTCTGTCGCCGATGAGCGTTCGTCAATTGAATGCGTGCCGCTTCGTATGTGCGTGGAACTGATTCAAGAAGATTACTGAAGTATTCTGCCACCGACGTGTACGATGGTTTTGATATCGGCAATCGGACATCCGAGGGCAGTCGAACTTCTCTACCTGTCCATATAAACGACGAGGTTTGCCCGGTTGAAGAGTGGACCGTACTGCGGTAGGCCAATTAGCATTTTGGCAACAAAGTATCCCAACCTTAGATGTTCTGTTCCACGAAGGCTTACAAGAGTGACTTCAAGTACCGATTCGTCCTTTCAACCTGTCCGTTCCCTTGTGGATGGTAAGCCGTGGTTTGCGTTTTATCAAGCCCGAGTGCTCTGCACATCACCTGTACCAGTGAGCCATCGGAACATGACCAGTATCGGAATGCAATAGCCCGGAACCTCCCCATTGGCGAACCCAGTAAATAAGTAAATAAATAGTTAATTCTCAAATTCATAAACACACTAAATCAGGCATGATCAAGGTTAAGAGGCGGCTGTGATTCACGACGAAACATCGGGTTCAATCGCGCGTAGTGTAAGCGGTCAAGACACCATAAGTGCAGTGAAATGGTACATGTAGTCGGAGAGTATCATTTGCTGGCATGTGTCGGGAAAACGTTGAAATATAGGTTTAGTCAACTTGCCAGCATGTAGTTGTGGGCAGTGACTTTATTCAGTGGCAAGTCACATCCGCCACGTCGCAGTGTTGTTAACCAGACAATTGTAGCCTTTTATAGAGAACGCTTGCCAGACGAAAACCCACCACGTCCTACTACACTGCCGTAAAGCGTTTTGTACACTGATGTATAACTGGAAAAGCCGCTTGAAGACTAATGTCATATTCGGTTATTCGCAGTCAAATGGCATCCAATTTCTTCGGTTAGTTGGACAGATAATTTAAGCATGGTCGCCTTAATTTATGAGGCCGGTTGAGAATGGGAATATCACGAATAGTCTTCTTGTTGTGGGTCCAGGTGAGCAAAGTTCCAAACGTTCTGCTGTGGATTTTTCAGCTGTATAATTTTCGGGAGTGGGAAGATGTGTCCAGCTCTCCATACTGGACAACGGTTGTGGTGGTGATTGCAGTGAAGTCCCTTTGGTATACAGCCATGCTCCATGTAGGTCCTTGTGGGTTATTGCGTCCGTCGGACGAAATCTGTTCCTCAGCCCAATCCCAGATCTCCAAGCAGTTCCGGACCTCTGAGAAAAGGGAAAGTGAGAGACAACCGAGAGAAGACCGCAAGAACAGGCGTGGAGTTAAACATGGTTAAAGTCTTATATTACAACATTTGGAGTTGTGACCAAATCATGTACACTGGGCAACCATGATTATGCTGAAAGGGCCTGTTGAATATCATATAGAATAATTAGCCGTATGGGTGGATTGCTTACCTCTGCGTAGAGACACGATCGTTGTATCAGTAAGTACTCTACGTACTATCGGTTTAGTATGAAGCAAAATTTTGTGAGGAGAGAGGAAAAAGTTAGAATATTGGTGGTGACTACAAGGTGAATGAAAAGCAAGTAGCTAGCGTAATACGATAGGGAGCGCAGGATAAGAGTAAAAATAAATAGGTTGCCGCGAGAGAGATCTAAAGGTCATTTGGTGGTAAGGCAGCGGAAATATTGGATGCAGAAAGTCCAAGAGAATAAAGGTTGTTAAGATAAGGAATAGCTCATAACAAGCTCTGGATAATCTCAGATGCATTAGGGGCCTATGACCATCAGCTGTTTCTGAACGTAGGTGCCGAATTTAAGACGATCGCCGGTAGGTGGCTCTAGGAAAGACTGCCAGTGGGCAGATGTAACCATTCCTATCAGCCGCTTGGTCACTGGTGTATGCCTATAGGGTCACTGAATGCAGCAACAAGCCAGCGGAGTTAAGTGATACAGACATTCCAGGAGAATGTATGATGGAGAGACAAGGAGTGTATCCCAGCAAGCTCAAGGTCTTCGCAGAATGGGCATGGAGCCTACGACGATTCACTGCTAAGTTGTGAGCAAGCTAAGAGCGAAAGGTAGTGGCGATAGAAGAGTATCAGTGGCCTGCAAAGGCCTTCATATTAAGCCTTCTAATTGCCAGCTGTTACCTACAGAGACAGCATACGTCGACGAACAAGCGAAGGTATGTTGTACAAACAATCCAAAAGAGAGTAAGAGTTGGAGAGATAAGGAGTGGCTCCTAGCGCAAAGATGTATGCTACATACAATGACTCGCTGCGGCTGAAATGTGGTACCCTAGGTAATACGAAGAACTGAAAATGACACTAAGAGGGAGAGAGTATCGACGGTTAGCAATGGCATTTGGGACAGCGGAATTTCGGTACGCATTTCGTCTTGCTATGCTTGCCTGACCGAGCGCTGAGACAATTTCTCAGTCGCCAACTGGAGGGGATGTTCGGTGCGCCTCCCGGTAATGTTCATGGAGAAACGACAGCGTACTAAGGCAGGATCAGATTCGACACGGGTACTCCAGTATGAGCGGCAATTCAGGATGGAACCGCGCCATCTGTAACTTTCGGCTATGTGGTCAAATTGGGTCCATCGCTGGCCAGCTACAGGAGGACGCCAAGTGGCACTTCTGCGCCCACTGTGTCTAAAATCAGTGCTACTAATAAACAACTAGTGTTCCGCACACAGTTGCAGCGGACGCACTCCGTTGTCATTCCGTTAGGAGTTAAGCCCATACTTACCACCCAGCTGAGCTTCTGAAGAGCTCAGACGCCCTACTTGTGCATTCATATCCCCTGCAAATACTATAATATCTGAACTAGTAGCACTGCGTAATAGCGCATTCAGTTCGTGATAGAATGTGTCCTTGACTGCATTAGAATTGCAGTCGGTGGGAGCATAAACGGAAATCACAAACAAACAGCGTTTTGTAGTACATCGTAAATTCACCTTAGCTGATGTCGTCAAACGGGCTGCACATAAACGGCTGTTCACCGGAATCCAATCAATCAACGATGACTCAGCCTTGGAGCTGAGAATGTTACCTACACCAGCTTCACTCGTGAGTGCTGCATCGGCGTCTCCGGATGCGTGCAATCAATAACGAGAGGATAAGCCGGGTGCAGTTAATTTGACAACTGCGTTAGGGTCGTTGGTCCTAATTTCGGACACATAACATACATCAACACCCAGTGTGTCAAAGGTGTGTGCGAATGCAGCCAGTTGAGTTTGTCTTAGAGATTGCGAACGTTGAATGTCACCATGGAAACGGGAAAGCGTGGCTTTATAGGGGACTTTTGCCGATAGGCGTCCGATAGTTGCTGTGGGATGGTGACTGCAGATGGTTCTACTCCAGTGGCACTTCGGTTGCTGTCATTTAAGTTGGGAATTATAGAAGGAAGCTTAGTAATGGGGTCTGGATGGGAGTAAGAGAAAAGGTGGAAAAGAAAGGAGGCGCCAGCAGCAGCATGTTTTCGCATATCCGCCATGCTGTATGCAGCAGATAAGGCAACCCTTGATAATCTGCGCGACCGCCGATGCAGGATGAAGTTCATGTTTGAAGAAACTGTCATGGTTGTATAAATAAATAAATAGTTTATTCTCAACTTTATAGAGACACAACAAAGCAGGCATGATCAAGGTTTATAAGCAGTTGTGTATCACGACGATACTTCGGGTTCAATCGTGTGTGGTTGAAACGGTCAACGCACTATAATTGCAATGAAACGGTGCAAGTGGACGTAGGGTATCATATACCGGCGTGTGTCGGGAAAAGTTGAAATATGGGTCTAGTCGACTTGCTAGTATATCGTTGTGGGCTGAGATACTGCCAGGGCGACCAGGCTTAGACAGGAGGACGACTAAAGTCCTCATCCAAAGTCTTTGACTCAAAAGCCTGTTTGCAAGGCAGCGGTAAGGTAGCAATGATTGAGTTTTACAGAAATGGACGCTATCCCCGTTTAAACCCGGAACTTGGAGGGCCAGGCGACTAAGGTTGTCTGAACTCTCACCATTGACCAACCTGGTAGGAGTAGTACGCAAGGTGCCTGGAGGCAACATCCAGTATAGCTCAATGGATTAATGAGTTACGCAAACAGTAGCACCAACTTAAGATCCGGTATCGTTGCGACAGACTTTTATTCATCCTTGTATTTACGGCTTAATCTAGTTGCATCTTACTAACCTGTATTCGTGTTTATGGTCTCCACCGCTCCGACCTAGCTCATGCTTTCTGGTGGCACTCGGACCATTGCTAAGTATTTCCTGGCTAGCACTTCTATCAACATGCTCACATTACTTCACTTCCTATGTATTTGCCCCTTACAACATGTTTGCATTTTCCCATCAATCTGACCGTACCCGGTTTTACGAATCCCAATGCACAGCAGTGGTTGCCGCCTGTGATCCTATTTTCTAGATCCCGACGGCTTTCAGACTTTGGATATATGAGTGCTTCAGCGTAATTTTTCTCACTAAATACTCTTCGAACTGCCGTCCGCATTCATCCGTTCCGCACCGATTCGCTGTATCTCCTTTTCCCCTTGGCACATTGATTTTCGTACTTGTTACCCCCGCTTTTGGTCTCAATCTAGTTGGCTTAGGTTTCATCTAATCTCCCTCTTAAATTTGGACTCCTGTCATAATCATCGGTTTTTTGTTTCACTTCAACAATTGTATTATTCACTCAATTTGGTAAACACGCTTTGGTAGATCGATCGTTTGACCCTTCGCATGCAGAACGTTCTTCCGATGTAGTAGTTGCAGTCTGAGCCACATCAGTGACGTGGTGTAAATAACGCGTCTGCAATTCCTGCATAATAAGCAAACGTACATAGGTTTTAGAGGATCATAGACACCGTCGCATGTCAACAAGCTTTTGATAGTTCTTCTTGATTCATTGCTGTCCGTCTCTTTGGCTGCCTATGGACCGACGCCCGTTAGTTCACGACATTTCTACAGTAATATTGGTTGACACAAGAATGTTTATCCACTGGGACTGGCTGACCCATTCTCAATAGCCAGTCGGCTAAAACACTTGATAGTTTCTACGGGTTATGTAAAACTCACTCATCGTTCCAAGTGGAGCCCTTTCTGCTGGTCAGGAGAAGCAAATTTTATGGAGGTAAACAAATAGGTTTAGCTCAACTGTAGTCACCGTATCACATTTCACTCACCTTGAATAATATGTTTACATGGATCCCCTGTTTCCCGACGGAAGACAGATAATTCTCCCTTGATCATATTTCTGCCACGGACAGATCTGCTTATTCTTACCCACGTCCAAGAAATTGGGCTTGGTGCTTTAAATAAATAAATAAATATTTTATTCTCGACTATGCGAGACACGCCCATGGAGGCATGATCAGATATGTACATCTGTACAAACATTTTATGGCAACTGTAACAGTGAGAGTAGAAAATCGTTCATATGTCCATGACTAGAACAGTACGTTTCCGGAGGAACATTCTGATTCTCTATCCAAATGCCATTCCATGAACAATTTTGCTGCTCCTCACTGAGGCTTGAACAAATGGGTTCGGCCTCTTACATTTCTACAGAAGCCTTCTTGTATCCAGTTAACTGCAGCTGTGCCGATGGCCATTCATTTAGTTTTCACTTGACCATGGCGAAAATTACACCCAATTAATACTTACGTTTGTAGGAATGCTTATCCTATTTTGCTGGCTACTCAATTCGTAACGATCCCGCATTGGAAAAAGGAATGGCTTTACGCCTGTCTTGGACGTATTCAGTCCGATGAGCAACTGCACTCACCATCCCCATGACAAATCCAGCGTGGATAGCTGGACACGGTCTAAACAACCGGACAAGTATATAACAGCAAAAGCCAGCTTCTATTAACAATAATTTTAATCAGCTGCACCACGCAGCATTCGCATCTGCGACTCTTTTGCACCTATGATCGGTTTTAACGACTACGGCAGGATCAATAACAAGCCAATCGGTCAACCAACGAAGCAGTTTGGCCGTCAACCTACTTTGGATAATAAAGTGCAAAATCGGTCAGTACGATGCATCGCCAGCCCGCCTTACGGTTCAAGTGAACGCGCGACAGTGTTCCAGGTCTTGTTGTGATTTGGCCTGGCAAGCGTTCTTCCTATAGAAAGCCATAAACGTCAGATTAACAACACTGCGACGTGGCGGATGTGACTCGCCACTGAATAAAGTCATAGCTAAGCGTTTCACACTGACGCAGGGATCAGAAGTCTATAAATAAATAAATAGTTAATTCTCAACTTCATAGGCACACTAAATCAGGCATGATCAAGGTTTATAAGCAGTTGTGTATCACGACGATACATCGGGTTCAAACGTATGTAGTTGAAACGGTCAAAGCACTATTAGTGCAATGAAACAGTGCATGTAGTCGGAGAGTATCATATGCTGGCATGTGTCGGGAAAAAGTTGAAATATGGGTTTAGTCAACTTGCCAGCATGTAGTTGTTGGCAGTGACTTTATTCAGTGGCGAGTCACATCCGCCACGTCGCAGTGTTGTTAACCAGACAATTGTAGCCTTTTATAGAGAGAACGCTTGCCAGGCGAAAACCCACCACGTCCTACTACACTGCCGTAAAGCGTTTTGTACACTGATGTATAACTGGAAAAGCCGCTTGAAGACTAATTTCATATTCGGTTATTCGCAGTCAAATGGCTTCCAATTTCTTCGGTTAGTTGGACAGATAATTTGAGCATGGCCGCCTTAATTTTTGAGGCCGGTTGAGAATGGGAATATCACGAATAGTCTTCTTGTTGTGGGTGCAGGTGAGCAAAGTTCCAAACGTTCTGCTGTGGATTTTTCAGCTGTATAATTTTCGGGAGTGGGAAGATGTGTCCAGCTCTCCATACTGGACAACGGTTGTGGTGGTGATTGCAGTGAAGTCCCTTTGGTATACAGCCGTGCTCCATGTAGGTCCTTGTGGGTTATTGCGTCCGTCGGACGAAATCTGTTCCTCAGCCCAATCCCAGATCTCCAAGCAGTTCCGGACCTCTGAGAAAAGGGAAAGTGAGAGACAACCGAGAGAAGACCGCAAGAACAGGCGTGGAGTTAAACATGGTTAAAGTCTTATATTACAACATTTGGGGTTGTGACCAAATCATGTACACTGGGCAACCATGATTATGCTGAAAGGACCTGTTGAATATCATATAGAATAATTAGCCGTATGGGTGGATTGCTAACTGCTGCGTAGACACAAGAGCGTTGTACCAGTTAGTAAGATACGAAGTATCGGTTTACTATGAGCCAAAAGTTACGTGGGGAGAGAGCAATGAGATTTAGTATGTTGATAATGATTGCAAGATACATGAGCAGCAAGTAGCTAGCGTAATACGATAGGGAGGGCAGAATAAGAGTAAAAATAAATAGGTTGCCGCGAGAGAGATCTAAAGGTCAATTGGCGGTAGGATAGCGGAAAGCTGGGATGCAGATATGCTAAAGGTATAAAGGTTATTGAAGTAGGGAGTGGCTCCTAACAAGCACTGGATAATCTCAGAGGCATGGAGCCTATGACCACTAGCTACTTCTAAACAGAGGTGCCGATTTTAAGACGACCGACAGATGGTGGCGCTAGAAAAGACTATCAGTGGCCCGATGTAACCATTCCTATCAGCCGCTTGGTCACTATTGTGTGCCTATGGGGTCACTAAAATGCAGCAACAAGCCAGCGGAGTTAAGTGATACAGACATTCCAGGAGAATGTATGATGGAGAGACAAGGAGTGTATCCCAGCAAGTTCAAGATCTGCGCAGAGGGAACATGGAGCATACGGTGCACTTTTGCCTTAGTTATGAAGAGTAAAGGAACGAAGTATACTGGTGCTAGTGGATACCTAAAGGGTCCCATAATAAGTCTACAGGCAGCAGATGAATGTGACGCCCGCAGTCCCAGAAAGAAACAAAAGAGTGGCTCTTAGAAAGCTCCGGATATGCGCAGTGATAGTTGGAGCCTACGAGGAATGGATGCTGCTAAACAGGGGTGCCAGAGATAATCCGAAGAACGAGTTGCGTGCAACATCTTTGCAAGCCGTATCCCTTGGTAATTCTGAAGACTCAGTATGGATTCAGACTGCTGGAGGCCCACTGGACCTATTGATATGCTGTTTCTAAAACCCACCGCACTCCTCTTGTGCTAGCGTTGACAAATTGGTCAAGCTCTTCCAGGAAGTCTCATTCCTTCCTGCACGCCATAAAAATATTGCTGGAGATTTTAATATGCCTCATGTCCCGTGGCTTAAGCAATCAGCCCCTCTCAAATATAGAGCCCTGGTAGACACTATTTTCACACACGAATGGACGCAGCATGTGAATACACCGACGAGACAATCTAACATGCTGGACCTAATATTCACTCACGGCATTTCACACGCATGCGCCAGCGTGTTAGACAACATACCGGGCAGCGACCACAAGGTAGCGAAGCTGTCGTTTGCACTGCCTAAATTCCATGACCAGGAAAATAACAAATATGGGGTTTCACGCCTCCTCCAGCGCAACAACTGGGAAACATGTTCGTCCCTCCTCCGAGCATCACCCTGGGACGATTTCTTCCTCTCAGCAAATATAGATACTGCGATCAGAGAGCTTTATAACAACCTCACGAACTGTCTAGACGTCCTTGCCCCCCAAAAGAGGAAGCTAAGAAGGCGGCAGACTTCTGATGATGCTCCCACAAGCAAACTAGCTACTAAGCTTAAGAAAATGCGCTACCGCTACAGCAAGGCTAAAGACTTTCATGTGATCCTCCGCATGAACGAATTACTAATCGCCTGGAGAAGTGCACAAAGCAATGCTCGTACGTTAGCTGAGCACGCAGCGCTACGCACTGACAACAAGGCAAAGTCTCTTATTCGACTAATGAAGCAGCGAGGCGACAGCAAAGATATACCGATCACTACCCTTTTGCTTCCTGATAAAACTATAGTCACTGATGCGGTCGAGCTCTGCGACTGCATTAACACGTACTTCTGTAACTCGTTCACCAGCAATGACTCGACATTGCCAACCACGATTCACAAGTACACTGAGGATCAAATACATACTATTGACTTTGACTTAAACAACATCAAGCGAGCACTTTGCTCCTTGAAAATGTCACACCACCCAGGCCCTGATGGTGTACCTTCTTCCGTATTAATACTTGGAGGACCGGATATTCCAGTCCTCCTCCTCAATATCTTCACCATCTCTATGAAGAGCGGACAATACCCGTCTATATGGAAACACGCAACCATCATACCACGACACAAACAAGGCTGCCGAGAAAATATTGACAATTACCGTCCTATTAGTCACACATCCATTGCGTCTAGACTCATGGAAAGAATAATAAAGGACGGGATGCTTCGTTTTCTGTTACAACGCAACCATATTAATAGGTCCCAAAGCGGGTTTCTGCCTGCTAAATCTTGCCAAACTTGCCAGTTTGAATTCTTAAACGACGTTACACCTTCCATAGACCTGGGTCAAGCGCTGGTCATCATCTTCCTCGATATGAAAAAAGCATTTGACCGGGTTCCACACAGTGGTTTGTTGACAAAATTAGCTGCATTCGGTGTTTCTGGCCGCCTCTTTCTTGGTTTTCTTCTTACCTTTCTAATCGGACGCAGTCAGTGCTACTGGGTGATGCCACGTCTAAAAAGGCACCCGTAACCAGCGGAGTGTTCCAAGGCAGCGTCCTAGGTCCTCTGCTGTTTTTGCTGTACATCAGTGATGTATTCCCGGTCTTCCAACAAGGCACTCCCTACCTCTTTGCTGATGATATAAAAGTCGTATTCTCATTTGATCCTAGCTGCCTACGTAATGGCCTCTCCAGCATTCAAAGAGATCTCGGTGCTCTTGAAACATGGTGTGACCTGTGGAAACTAGAATTCTCACCAACGAAATGTAACGTCCTTTCATACAGGTGCTCTGTACCGCCCAACATATTAACTCTTAACGGAATACCACTAGATAACAGCATTACCGTGCGCGATCTCGGTGTGCACTACTCAAGCTCATTGAATTTTGCGGAACAAGCGAGCTATAGCTCTGCAAAAGCCAGGTCTATCGTTGGCTATATACTAAAGTCAATGAGCCTGTTAGAGTCGCGACTCATGCTCTACAAGTTGTGTGCCCGACCTATAGTAGAGTACTGCTCGATAGTGGTTACTAATTCACGCAAAAGTGATAGGATGATCATTGAGAAAGTCCAGCGTTCGTTCACTAAGCGCCTTCTAGGATCAGCTACGCTCAGTTATCAAAGCCGCTGTAAGCAGCTTGGTCTGGAACCACTTTGGCTGCGGAGACTGAAAACCAACCTAGTTTTCTTTATAAGCTAATCAAAACATCGGACTCAAGTATTGAAAGATATTTTCAACCGCTGGGCGACACACGTTATCCTCTACGCAAAAAGCCACACTCATTCGCACTACCCAAAACTCGTTGCTCTATACGTTTTAACTTCTTCCTCTATAGATATGCGCATGTGTGGAATAAGTTACCAGAAACCATCAGAGCATCTGATAGTATCCTGCAATTCTCCACGGCCATAAATAGACTACTAAATGTCCCCAAGGTAGCAGACATCTTGGGCACCTGCATCCCTGAGGACGAGCTGTGGGAGAACGGCCCCGATCACATATAGAATTCCATACAAAGCCTTAATTGTGCGGAATAATACCAATGCGCAAAGAGCCTTGTTGGCCTATACACCCAGCACCAATAAGGCTCCTTTCAAAACGACCCTGTCCTCTCCTTATCACGCTCTTCGCTTTTAATTCCTCTTCTAGCGGACTGTCGTTTGTCAGTGCCCTGCCCTGCCCTAGTCTCATTTGACTGGCCTGCTTCTCTTTGACTTACTCCAGACTACGATCACGATTCTGTAGCCTTCTGGCTATGCCCCCTCTTCCCGAGAGCCTGCTGGTCTTGCTCACCCTTTTTTAACATAGCCACCTCCATCTCTAACCTGTCCATTTCTGCGGACCCTCTCTGAATATTGTGACGGTACCGGTCATTGTTCGGAAGACCGAACACTCTGTTCCCCTCACTAGTTGCCTTTCCACACCTTATCAGTAACCCAGCGCAGTGTGCTGACCTAGTTTCCTCTGACCAGTCTCCTACTTTCTGACTGCCTACAGAGTACTGAGCTGTAAACGGTATAGGTTCGGCACAACCAAAACACTATTTCCCTCACCCCGAGTGCTTATACCTAAATAACTAATTTAAACTCCCCCATATCTAACATGTCCATTTATGCTGACACTCTCCATTTGTCTTCCCAACTTAACTGTACTATTAAATCTCAATGCGCCGACTAATACAGCCTCGTGTATTTCGGCTCCTGCTTTCTGACTCCTGTGACGATACTGGCCAATATTAAGAAGACCAACTACCCTGTCCACATTACCTTAGAGAGTCTCGTTGGCTTCGCTACTCCTAAGCAGTAAAGCTTTCTTCACTCTGACCCTCTTCTTTCCTTACTTCGCTGTATTCATTCCTTCCATCGGACTGCTAACTCTCAGTACCGTGCCCTGACCGAGTCTCATCTGACCAGTCTATTTTCTTCTGGCTGCCTTCAAAACTACGAAGATACAAACAGGCTAGGCTCTGTTGACTCAATGCTATGTTCCCCTCACCTCAGGTGCCTGCAAGATTTGCTCAATCTTTATTAACTTATTAACTCCGTGAGCCTCCTAGACTCATTCACCCTTTATTGATATGGCTCTCTTCTCATCTTTATTATACGTCCTAATCCTAACACGCCGACTAATCCAGGCTTGTTAGATCGGCTTCTTGTTCTCCGGATTCATTCAGACTTCTGAGACGTTGCCTCTTTTGGTTCGGTTGACCTAATGGACTGTTCAAATGCCTTCGGAGGCCTCGTTAAATTTTACACCCTTTAACAATAAAACCGTCCTCACCCCTACCCTGCCCTATACTTGTTGTCTTGTCTGATTGCATTTCTTTAACTAGCCAGTCAACTCTGTACCTTGCTTTAATCTAATCTCATATGACCAATCTCTTGCTTTCTGACTACATCCCAGACCTAAATGATCTAGGCACTACATTTCCAACGCACCGAATCCCTTACCCCGAGAATTTTGCCGGATTAGCTTACTCTCTATTAGTATAGCCCCTTTCATCACTTAACCTGTTCATCTCCGCTAACCCTCTCTCTTCGTTCTCAAACCTTAAGTAAAGGACTCAGTCATGATCCGCTGACTAATCCAGTCTCGCCTGATCGGTCTACAGCTTCTCGACTTCTCTCAGACTACTGTGACGTTACCGGCCAATGTTGAGAAGATCAAACACCCTGTCCACATTACTTTGAGAGTCTCGCTGACTTTACTACTCCTAATCAGTAAAGCTCTGGATTCTGTCCTTGTCATTTCCGTACTGCGCTCTCTGTCTTCATTGTACGCCGATTAATCACGTATCGCCTGAAAGATCTTTTACTCTCCGAACTCTCTCAGTTCACTGTTACGTTAACGGTCATTGTTTGGCTGACGGATCGCTATGTGTACCTCCGTAGTTTCTTTTCCATACATCTAGACCCAGTACTTTCATTATCGCGCTCGTTGCATTCCTTCCTTCCTCAATCGGACGGCCACCTCTCAGTGCCCTGCCAAGACCATTTCCTTATCTCTGAATGCTTCTATGCTACAGAGACAAAAACGGTATACGCTCTACGCACATGACGATGTTTCGCTACCCTGACTTAAGTGGTATACGCTATGCAGACTCAATGCTCTTGTTCCCCTACCCGGAGAGTCTGCTAGACTCGTACACCCTCTATTGCTACAGCCCTTTCCCTGCCTTTATTATAAGTGCTATTCCTACGCGTTGACTATTCCAGTCTCGCCAGATTGGCCACTTGTTATCCGGTTTCACTCAGAGTTATTCGATGTTACAAACCTTGGTCCGTCTGACTCAACGTCTAGTTTACATCACCTGGAAAGCCTCGTGGGCTCCTCCACTCCTTATCAGTAAACCTTTCTCACACCGACCCTAATCTTTTCTTATCTCGCTTGCTGTTTTCATTCCTTTTTTAATCGGACGGCCAGCTTTACTGCCCTGCCGTGATCTTGTCTCACCGCACTAGTCTGTTTCTCTTGGACTGCTCCCATGCTACCGATACTTAAACGGTATAGGCTCCGCAGGCTTAACTCTGTTACCCCTACTCTGAGGGACTACTACATTTGGTCCCTCGTTATTGTTATAGCCTCTTGCTTACCTGCATTGTACGACCTAGTCCCAAAGCGCCGATTAATCCAGTACCGCTTAGTCGGCCTCGTACTCACTGAATTTATTTGGATTTCTGAGACAGTTCTCTTGATTCGGCTGACCTAATGGTTCTGTTTACATTACGTGGATAGGCTCGTGGGCTTTTCCACTCTTTACCAATAAACCCTTCGCATCCAGACCCTAACCTTTTCTTATATCGCTTTCTGTTTTCATTTCTTTTTTAATTGGTAGGCCGGCTTTACCCAGCTCCAGTTATCTCTGCAATGTCTCACTGGCACCCTAGCATCATTTGTTTATCTGCGCGCCGCTGTGTCTTAGGCTCTATGACCTGAACTACCTAACAGCTCTAATGCACGCTTGCGCATCATTCGCTCGCTGTCTTTTCTTCATGAAACCTTTCCAAGCTCTCTTCTGTGAAGCAAACATAACTGAAGTAGTCCGCGCACAGCCGCTCCTTGCTAGACGGTCAGTTATCTATTACTCGCTACGTCTATGACACCCACTTATACTGAAGTCCAGCTCTCTCACCGGCCTTTCCCGGCACAGGCTTCCTTGATAGATGCACAGCGGTCACCTACTCATCTGCGACACCTAATTAATTGTAGTTCAGTTCTTTTACTGGCTTCTCCCGGCTCAGGCATCCTTAGTTATATTCCATTAGTTCCCCAGCATGGGTTGCTTAGCTGCGCGTCGCTGCGTCTTAGTCTCTTATGCTCTGAACTATTTAACAACCTCATTGTATGCTTGCGCTTCACCCATCCGCTGTCCTTCTATCACGAAACCTCTCTTAGCTTTCTTCTGTCGTGCAAGCATATCCTTGTATTCAGCGCAAGCCGCTGTTTTGCCTCACATTTCTAGATGTTCATTTATCCCTTACTCGCAGTACTGTCTTGGGTATTTTATCAGCTCTCTGGCTAGCATTCCCTGGCTCCATCCAGCTTGGTACTATTATCTTAACACCCTAGCTGCTGTGGTCAGGCCTCATGTTCTGATATCCTCAGCTATTCAATGCCTTTCCGTCAATTAACCTTCCTTAGCTTTTTAGTCCTTCACTCCTTTCATCTGGTCAGCACACAGGTGCCCGCTGGCTTCCCGTGTTGTCTTTCTGGCTTGATCCCCAGAAGAATTTTACTAAGCGCTTGAGTCTTATCCATCCGCTGACTTACCACCAATTGACCTTTGCATTTCTTTCGTCGCAAGCTAATTACACCTTCACTTACTTATTCTGCGCTCCTTGTCGAAGTAGGTAGGCTACCAGCATTTCATCCACCATACAAACGTCGCTGGTCTTTGAATATTGCTTTCTGTCTTCCCACGTAATAGTTGCATCATAGCAAACCGATACTGCGTTCTCTGCTCAATGGCGCAACGCACTGTATTCCTTGTAGATGGTTGCAACCAACCTATACGGCCATTGCTTACGTAGAACACTCAAAAGACACTTTCAGCACAATCATTATTGCACATTGTACATCGTTTGTCTCCACTCTAAATGTTATACCACAGGACTTTAACAATGTTTGTTCCCACGCCTGTTCTTTGCGGCCTATTTTCTCTCTCACCTTCCTATTTCTCCCAGGTCCGGAACTTCTTGGGGATCTGGGATTGGACCTAGAAAGTTTTTGCCCGGGACAGGACGTAACCCACAAGGATCTACAAAGAACATGGCTGTACAACAAAGGTATACAACTGCACTCACCACCACGACCGTTGTCCAGTATGATAGCTGGACACGAGGCCTTCACACTCCTGAAAAGGATACATAAACCTAAAAAATCCGGAAGCAAGAAACTGACATTTTGCTCACCTGGACCCTCACAAAGACGAATCTTCATGAAGCTCTCACTCTCCATGGACCCCAGCCATTATGGCGGTCCCGGCCAAAAATACCTGATCAACTGACAGAGGAAATTAGAAGTCAATTGACTGCGGTTAACTGAGGGCAAAATCAGTCGGCGAGCTACTCTGCCAGTGTTACATTAGTGTACAAACGGAGTTCCGACAGTGTTTCAGGACGTGGTGGGTTTTCGCCTGACAAGCTTTCTCCCTATAAAAAGCCACAAATGTCCGTTTAACAACACTGCAACGTGGCGGATGTGACTCGCCACTGAATAAAGTCACTGCTCACAACTACCTACTGGCAAGTGGACTAAAATCATAATTTAATATTTTCCTGACACTTTCAAGGGTAAGATACTCCTTGCCTACCTGTATCGTTTTCACTACATATGTAATGGCCATACTGTTTACACTATGCACGCTAGAACCCAACGTGTCGTCATGCATTGACGGCTTTATTCCTCATGATTAATTTTGCAATCCCCAAAGCCTGTAAACTTTCGGCTTACTGCCGATTACATACATAGCAACGTGTTTGTTGCAAAACATAATTGCATGTAAATTCTGAGCATGCCTGGATTGGTGTGTCTCGAAGAATTTGAGAATATACTGTTTAGTTATTTATAATGGTACTAAGGGAGGGAGAGTATCGACGGCTGGCAATGGCATTGAGGTGAAGCCTTCTAGTGGCTAGCGGATACATAAATTGTCCCCGAATAACTCAACAGACAGCAAATGTATGTGACGCAGGCAATCCCAAAGGATGAAGGTTGGAGATAAAAGAAAGTGGCTCTTAGCAAGCTCCAAATGTGCTCAGAGATGCTTGGAACCTACGACCACTAATTGCTACTAAATGGAGGTGCTGAGGTTAAGAGGATCGACAGATCATGGCGCTATGGTAAACTTTCGGTGGCCACATGAATCCATTCCATTAAGCAGTTTGGTCACTAGTGGATTCCTACAAGGTCGCAGAATACATCAGCAAGCCAGCAAAGGTAAGTGATACAGAGATTCTAAGAGATTACAGGATGAAGAAACAAGGAATATCTCCTAGTAGCTCTGGATATGCGCAAAGATATATGGAGTCTACACGGAATCGCTCAAGAAAACGTGATGGTAATAAGAAAAACGAAGGATAATGGTGCTAAGAAAGAGAACTAATGGACAGGAACTGAATTCACATTAAGCCTTCTAGTTATTAGTGGATGGTTACAGTGACGGAAGAAGTCAACGAACCAGCGAAGGTGTGTGATGCAAACAATTCAAGAGAGTAAGGGTTGGAGAGATAAGGCGTGGCTCCTAGCGCAAAGATGTATGTTAGCTACAACGATTCGCTGCAGCTGAAAAGTGGTGACGTAGGTAATCCGAAGTACTGATAATGGTACCAAGGGAGAGAGAGTATCGACGGCTAGCAATGGCATTGGGGTGAAGCCTTCTAGTTGCTAGTGGATACCTAGTGTCCCAGAATAAAGCAACAAACAGCAGATGTATTTGATGCAGACAATCCTAAAGGATGAAGGTTAGAGATAAAAGGGTGGCTTTTAGCAAGCTCCGGATATGCGCAGAGATGCTTGGAGCGTAGGACCACTAGCTCCTTCTAAACAGAGACTGAATTTAAGACGATCGACAGATAGTGGCGCTAGGAAAAGCTATCAGTGGCCAGATGTAGCCATTCCAATAAGACGCTTGTCATTGGTGTATAACTACGGTGGCAAAGAATGCGTCAAAATGTCAGCAAAAATAAGTGATACAGACATTTCGTAATGGGTGAGGAAAGCCAAAGCCAAACAAGTGAGAGAATTAGTAGGAATATACGGTAAATGGAAGCGCGATTAAAAGAGAATATTCAATGTTGTCGTGCTTCTTAGGGTGACAAGTATAAGAGAGAACCGTGTCAGCTCGGCGATTAGAATATATTTGGGCAGCGTCAACTGGTACTTGAGGTCCTGCGCACGCCGGCTTCACCATCTAGGTAGTAGCCAGTTAAGTTGACGCGATTAGCTAGAGGCGGATGTCTCGAGCTAGCCAGATGTGGGAGGTTTGACGGAACGCATAGGCATTCGGTATCCGGTGGATAATGCCTAGATGATGAAAGACTTAAGGGTTGTTGGAGGAAGCAGGCAGGTAGGAATCTGAGGAGTAGGGAAGGGGATAGTGTGGGAAGGTAAGAAGGGGCGATTATAAGTAATCTGGCCGGGTTTCATAAACGTCTTCCGGACAGTTGATATTCAGTAGTTTGGAAACTTGTGTGACAGAGAGGTATTTGCTAATAGAGAAGCGGAACTGGTTTATATTCATAGATGCCCTTATTGTGAGAGGTAACCTATTCCATACGTGTGCGTATCTGTAGAGATAGAAGTTGGAGCGAATACTACGGCGCGTTCTTGGTAGGATAATGGAGTGGGGTCTATCACGTAGGGGGTACGGCGTGATAAATGAGTCTGAGACAGGGGTTAGTTGGCTCCAATTGGGATTGTTAATAAGCGAGCATAAGAAAGCGAGGTTGGTTTTCATTCGGCGCAACCATAAAGGGTCGAGCTTAAGTGTGGTGCATTGATCACGGTAGCTGAGACTTGAGAGTCCCAGGAGGCGTTTTGTGAAGGTACGCTGAACCTTTTCGAGAGCTATTCGGTCGCATTTTCTAAGGTTGGTGAATACTATAGAGCAGTACTCTGGCAGAGGCCGGGCACACGTTTTGTAGAGCGCAGTTCTAGATGCTTGTATTGTCATGGTTTTGAGGATGTATCCGATGAGAGAGCGTGCTTTAGCTGCGGAATAAACTACTTGTTCCGCGAAGTTCGGCGAACAGGAGTAGTGCACGCCTAAGTCCCGCACTGTAAGGCAGTTCCCTAATGGCGTGCCTTGTAGCATTAATGTATTGGGTGGCACGGTGCATCTGTATGTAAGGACATTGCATTTCGCTGGTGTGAATGCCAACTTCCATGTGTCGCACCATGCAGCTAGTGCTATTAAGTCGTATTGTATATGGAAAAGGGCGGTGCGGAAGTTTGACGAATGAAATGGGATGACGATTTTAATGTCACTGGCAAAGAGATAGGGTGTCCCATGTTTAGGAACCTGGAACACGTCATTGATATAGAGCAGGAAAAGTAGAGGCCTAAAACGCGTCCTTGAATTACTCCACGTTTGACTGGTTTTGGAAGTGACATAAAGTCACCAACCATTACTGAATGTGAGCGAGCTGTAAGATAGAACTAGAACCGTGTGCAGTTTGCTCGAGATACGGTATGATTCCAAGTTCATCAAGGGTTCTGTAGGTGGCACTCTGTCAAAGGCTTTCGTCATGTCTAGTGAGATGATGGCTAGTGCTTGCTTGTTGTCAATTAGTTGAGTTACATGGTTGAGGAACTCAAATTGGCAGGTCTGACAGGATTTAGACGGCAGAAATCCATGTTGTTGTCGATGGACGAGGTTACGAGTAAGCAGGAAGGTGAGCATGGTTTCTATGACTATTCGTTCCACTACTCTTGAAGCTATAGGCGTGTGGCTGATGGGGCGATAGTTTTCCATGTTCTGCTGACTGCCCTTTTTATGTTTGGGAATGACGGTGGCATGTTTCCGTGTGGTTGGATAAATCCTGTTTGTCAAGGAAAGCTTGAATAGGTTGAGCAGTAGAACTGGAATGTCCTGGCCACCGAGTATTAGCAACGCAGAGGGGAGACCATCGGGACCAAGACGTGATGACCATTTGACTGAGCTGATTATTCTAGCGGTAGAACGTAGGTCAAACTTAATAGTGTCGAGTGGGTCATTGGTGCGCCTAGATGGCATATATGGTAGGGTTCCGTTAGCGTCAGTGGAAGAATTGCAGAAGTATCCATTGAGAGTCTTACATATTTTTGATGGATCGTTAATAACGGATGTGTCAGAAAGTTTAAGTGAGGCAACAGGCGTAGATTTTTGATTGCTTCTTTGTCGGAGTAGTTGACTGGGTGACTTGGTTTCATTGTTAGATTAAAGGGCAGCAATCTTGGCTGATTTCTGCGCAGTTTGCCAGTTGGTTAGGATTTCGTTCATGTGAACAAGGAGGTGGCATTCCTTAGTTTTGGAGCATTGATGGAGCATTATTTGATCTTCCTAAGTACACCGTAGGCCTTTGCTGATTTCGCTGTCATCTTTGAGCGGCTTCTGCAAGTGAGTAGAGCGATCACATCTGGGCAACTGAAGCGATTTAGATATAGGACGTGTGCGGCTGCGTCTACATCAGTGGCTAGAGAGAAGTTGTCCCAGTTCGCAGATCGCACTAGTATCTCAAAGCTGTCCCAGTTAATGTGGTTGAATATTCGAAACTGTTTGACAGAGAAAGAAGTAGCGCAGTGTGGAGTAGAAAGTGTACATATGAGTTTGACCACCTTGTGGTCGCAGCCAGGTATGTTATCAAGCATACCAACAACGGCATCAGAGACACCTTGCGTAAAAATTAAGTCTAGGGTGTTAGAAAGCCTGGTGGGATGGTAAACTTGTTGGGTCCAGTTATTTGCGTGGACGGTGTCAACGATACTTCTGTACCTGAGTGGGGCAACCTAGTCATTCCAGGGGATAAGTGGCATATTAAAATCGCCACCCACTATCATGTGACGTGGGGCATTAAGGAGATTTCAGTGAAAAGCTCAGTGAGTTTAATATTCTTTTTGCTAGAGGTGTGCGGAGGGTTGTATACGCAACCGATAAGGAGGTCAAGTTGACCTCCTGTCGTCGGGATCCAGATGGAGTCTTCAGGGTCACCTATAGATAACAGTTCTAAATCGGGTGCACTGAAGTCGTCCCGGACATAGATAAGGCAACCGCCACCCCGCTGGCTGTCTCGTCCGTTACAGAATGTGGTGCAGCCAGGGATGCGTAGTAGGCTGTCAGAGGCATTTGAGGGGTGCCACATTTCTGTGATGAGAACCAGCTGTGGGTATAAGAGTAGGATACATGGGCCAATGAGGTGCATCTTGTGTGTAATAGATGGCACGTTAATAAGCAGCATGCTGTATGATTCAATGCAAGGAAAGTTAAAGGAGCCAGATTGTGAGGTAAGTTGCACAATAGGGTGCAACGGGCGCAGGGTACAAGGAAGTGGTAAGAAAATTTGGAGAGGGTGATATAAGAATGTGATCAGGAAGTGCTTGAATAGGTAGCTGATAATAGTCGGTCGCTAATGAAGCTGTGGTAATAATATTGACTGTAGAACCTACCCGGAGTGCTGATACCAACCGTGGGGTGGTTGCAGCGAGCATATGAGTTGTTGGAGGTAATAGAGAGCTGGCGAGAACTTTTGGTGGTATGGGCGAGGTGGGTCGTGCCCTGCTGCATCCCATAAAAAGGGGCAGTGGATTGCATGGCCCGGTTGTAGTGCTTGTCATCTGGATATACTTTTCGTTCAGGGGAACGTATGGTCAGGGAGTGCGGGGTAGTGTTGATGGAGCGGTAGAGATTTTCAGAAGGGCGTCGTCCTTGGGAGGGTGCTTTGTTCCCAACTGTTTCGAGAGGTTGTGGGGTTTGGTTACGGGGTTGTGCACTTGACGTTTGGATGGTATAGCGCTTTTTATAGGGCCGACTGGGCGATATCGTACCAGGCGGATATTTAGTTATAAGGTGAATCACCGCGTTGATGTTGCGTGGGCTGCTCATAGTTCCATTTTGCTGTGGTGACTAATAGAACGTCCTCAGTTTGTAAAAATCGCGGCATTTGTTACAGTTCTATGGCTTACTAGCGTTGTTGGGCGTCTCGATTAGGTACGGCTTGCGCAGTTATTGAGCGGATGGAGTCAAAATCTGCGTGGAGGGCGACGTTTGTGCTCGGAATGATTTCGACCTCACGCGATCCATTGATACAGAGGTTGCTTGGTGCTTATCAGCTATCCGTTTGTGACACGAGGACATTGCTTGGGTAGGATTATCATTGTTGTGGTGATGCATCAGCGGGGAGCGTTTTGTAATGCGATGCGTGCCGAGTTTAGGCCGTTGACCTTTGTTGGTAGTCTGTTGTGTTGCGAGGGTGGTTTCGGCTTGGCACGAGGGGAGGGATGGGACTTGATCAGCGGGAAGTCTACATTGATAGGTTCGGAATCAGTGTCACTCATGTCGGAGGCATTATGCATTGACTCAGCTTCTTGTATCGTTAGCTGGGACGAGTCTGGAACGTTGGTTGACTTTTTATCTATTAGGGCTGTGGGGTTTGAGTCGAAATGTAACGCTGTCATGGACGCGTGACGCAGGGGGTTTGGTTCAGACTCACGTTATTGCTTGTCGTAGAGAAAGCGGTAGCTCTGACAATAAGCCACGAATCAGCAGGCTGTTGTCTTGCTTTGGTATCCGGTCGGAAAGCTCTTTGCAGCGGCATTAGATCAAGCTTGATAAGAATAGGCCCAATGTTTGCGTTTGTTCGTAGGGTAAATCGATTTGCTATGAAGCGTGTAGCCAGCTCTTGAGTGTTGAAGGCGATAAGAATAGGGCAATTACGACTGATCCTCGATTTGCTGAGCCGTTTACTCAGGCAAGTGTCAGGAGGGATGTCACACATGGACGTAAGTAGGCGGGTGACTTTCTCCGAAGGAAGTTTGTCAGGAACGTTGAAGATGATCACGTTTCGGGCACGGCGGGTGCGCTCGTTTATCTCAGTAGTGATGGTAGTAAGAACGGCGCCGGCATCTTTTTGCTCATCAGCGTTGCCATTTTTCATTATTCCTGCGAGTTGGGCCAATGACATAAGTTTTGCCAGGTCTGTTTTGGTAACGGCCATTTCCTTTGTAAGAGCAGCTAGTTCAGTTGAGAGTGCACTGATTTTTTAAGTGCATCTTTCAGTAGGTTTACAAGAAGAAAACAGTAGGGGCGCAGTTTATTCAGGTTGTCGTTTGCAGCAGGACGTTTGGTTGCCTTAACCGCATTTGCGGTGCATGAGGCAGAGCTGTGATCGACAGAAACTGCGGTATTCGAATGAGTACTTCTACGTTTGCCCCGGATTTTGGCTCGGGCTGCGTTACCTTTTGTTCCATTTTTGTTAGTCATTACGGAATAGCATAGCTTCATACTTCGTGTTCCAGGAACACTGTCTTGCTATTTATAGGATCTAAGAACCTTAAAGTATAGCACGTCAAACTACCGAGTCAACGCGCCTAACTACTCTAATGAACAGTAGCTATATGTCAAAATAAGCATCAAGGTCGAAAACGCACACTCTCTAACTTCGCGTGGTCAAGGTCGTCTAATTGTGCCTTTTCATGCAAAATTATAGTTTATTTGCGTTTATTTGTCATATAGGCCTGTAAAGTGTACTTTTCGGCCACCTATGCAGCCCCTAGTTGTTGCAGGGTACTGCGTGCTAATTAAAACATTTCTGGATAGCTATGCCTATTTAGAACATATACTGCTTCGCTAGGTTTTACATTTTCTTTTTTTCTGCTATCTGCTTGCACAGCAGGAAGCCATTTTCAGCGAAAAGAGTAATGGCCTTAGTCGTAGACCATCATTTAATTGCGAATAACTCGCAGACTACTGCACGTATAGCAATGGTGTTACTTTTAACCCTCTGAGCGGATAAAATTTGTCTAGAGCAGCCTGTTATAGTGCTAACTTACGCAGTATTGTAGCCATAGAAACGGTTTTTCTTTTTGTTGTGATTTACTCAGGTTGAAATTTCGCGCCGGAAAGCAATATCAGCGCAAGAAAAGTTTGACTACATATTTTTGTTTATTTGCATTTGTTTTAGCGAAGCGCGCCGCCTTAGTGAGTCTCTTAACAAATCCTTTTTATTTTATTTATTTTTATTTTATTTATTTTATTTTTATTTATTTTATTTTCTTATTTTATTTTTTTTATTTTTTTATTTTTTATTATTTTATTATTATTATTATTATTTTATTTTTAGCCATTTCACCAATCTATTTTTTTACTTTTTGTATCCCTTATAATGTCGCCACTCTGAATTATTCCATGTGCGCACCAACAACTGAGGCGACTGGCGGGCCAAAAGCGTCCAATGAATTTAACGTGAACTTGTGGTGAATTGGATCCTGTTCCAAAGGAAGGTGGCACAACTACACTTCTGCGCAGCTTTCACAACAAAGGAACAAGGGGCTCGAAAGCGCCCGAAGGAACCGAAAAACTTTCAATGTGGACGCCTGTGACCAAAGCTGGTGTAAAACAAACAATGCCAATGCATTTGTAATTGCCAACGAGGAACATATACTCGTATTTTGCCTACTTCCATGCAAGAGCATAGGATTAATGTAAAGATTGATCTGAACCCTTAAGGGTGCAGCCTCCAGCCCTGGTCTAAAAATATACCTATTTATTTATTTATGCTTGGTGCCGATGCGCAACAGGCACCCTGTGCACCATAACTGTGTTCAGCTGCCCTGCCACCCATGGTCTGAAGCGTGCCGCGGTCATCCGGAGTAGGCACTTCTTACGGGGTTACAGATGAAGTGGGCAACGTCGAAAACCTTCAGTGTTGTCAATTGACTTAAATCCATTAGACACAAAGACTTCGTAACCTCTTTTCAACTTAAAATTTTGTTATCAATATCTCTGCCTTAAGAAAGTAGGTAGGTCCGTCACTTGTACACAGCTTACAATCCATATAAGGATGATTCTAACCCCACCGATACGACGTGTTCCTGCACCATGCATTTGGATCGAGTCCAACAACCGGGGATCCGTATCACCAAAGAGCCCAGGAGACGACACCCAATGTGAGATAACCCAGTTCAACCTGAACAAGCCAAAAGAGAGCATGGAAATCTTCGTCATTGTTACTATTTGTTTAAAATACATGTGCTCAACAGACATAGTCGAGAAAGCGCCGATTCCGGTGCATGTGCTTGTAGAACACAACGATGCAGGTAAGCATACTGATAATGCGGGTGACTTATCATCCATATTACCCACGGACAGAGCAGGAACGCTACTTATATTTTTAGGCTGAGGGTTACACAAAACCGTTTGTCAATCAATAATAACGGAAAATAGTCACAAGGGGAGCTGAAGACCTAGAACACCATGCTTTGAATGCATGCGTGTACCGCGTCCTCCAGGTTAACGCACCAAGTTTGCAAACCTTGGCACAAAGCGCACTGAAAAGCTTTTGCGCAGGCAATGCCCTGTTTTTCAAATTATGGGCACTTGGATACCATAGCGGTTACCCATCATTGTATGGTGAACTCAAAAAGCGGAAGCATAAATTTATACAGTGTTTGGATTTCCACACGCCACATGCAAGCAGCCCTTGGCATAAGATTTAAGGCCAAACTGATGAGGTTGCTACATGGGAGCAACCTGTTTCTGAAGTTATACACGTCCGGAAATGAAAGTATAATAGGGATAATCTGAAGAACTGCCAGGGAGACCCAACGATGGTCCCAATTCATGTGCACCGTAGGAAACAAACGCCCCAGAGACTTTAATGTGCAAGCTGCATTCCATCAAAACCAAAAATTACGTAACAGAAAGACGTCGTGCGACTCTTACTGTAGTCGTGACATGTTGTCAGCACTAACCTGATTTCATTAATGTTTGTAGAGAAACGAAATAATAGGGACCAACCTCATTCTATGCACCCATTGAAAGGCTTCCGCAGTATTACATTCCAATGGTGTATGAGGAAGTAATTTACGACTATGTAGCTCGCGGTTACTGGGACATGTACTTCGCGTAATCAGTTGTTAGGTTGGTGGCATCCAGCACCGCTATTTCTCGTGCATGGTGCTTGGCGTACGTAGTTACGAGCGTTGGTAACAGCTGCTTTCAGTTGTGAGAGGAAGGTGGAAACTGCACCGCAATCAACAGGTTCTACACATGCCTTTCGGCACCACGTTAGTTGTGGGGTAACAGGACAATGTAACCGCAGCGAGTACTTGTTATGGAAATATATAAATAAATAATTAGCTTCTTATCGAATTTATCAAGGAACATTAAGTTAGACAGTTCCAATGCAACACAAGCGGCGTAGAGCAGAGCTATTGCTTAAAATCTACATTAAAACGAGGAAGGTTCCCCAGCAATTGAGTTGTATAATGAAGCGCGGTCTAGTTACGTTGTCTTCGCGGTCAAACTATTGAGTCTACAAAAGTGGTGTTGGGGTTGCATCAGCGAAGAAATGCTGTTATCGCGCTCTGAAAACTGCTTCAAATAGCGTTCTCAGTTAACAAACTATCACAGATTTTAGAAGCCGCGGCAACATAAAATAAACACCATATCCTGACCACCTGCATATTAGAGTTTTCAGGTCATAATATGCAATCGTCAACCACCTTGAGTGTTATTCTTTATAGTAAATACTTGGAACTTGCCCTTACGTTCCCTTCCTACGTTTCTGTTACCTAAAGTGAATTACGCAGCAAAGACTATTAGTGCAGTGAACGTGGACAGCACTTGCTTGACTACTGTCCGCTTCGCGTGTTGCCCTTTACATGCATGTGTGCTAGAACCTTCAGTTACACCTACGACGTGTGCACTTCTCTAAAGCCGTGCAACTAAGATACAACCGCAGTGCTGTTAGTGAAAGAAATAAGAACTAACAATGGTTTGTCAGGTCGCAGGTATACGGATGCTCCACAACCACTAACATGCCAAGTACCTGTTGGAAAAGAAAAGCCATAAATCTCTGACGGTTTTGCGGACCGGTAGATAACATATATCACCACGAACGATGATCGAATGCGAGCAGGAAACGTCCTTACTGTGACGTTTAACGTGCCTGTGTTGTTGCATCCAATGTACGCTGGTCGTACCTGAAACTTCTGAGCCATATCTACCACTACCTATATGTACCTTAAAGAAAACTAACCTGCTCACAACAACATAGGCGTGCTAAAACGTTCTAGATGAGGTAACACGGAACCGGGCGCTAAATTCACAGTTACTTGAAAATAGGCTTGTAGCAAAAATTTGAACATCACGATACCAATACCCTTCCATATTCCTTCTTTACCAAACTTTTCGACGATACTTCTGCATTTCGTCGTAAAACCACATATCCGACTCGTTCTGCCTTACGTTCCCTAACATTGTTATCACCTCGCATTCCCACAATCCTGAATTGCATACACATTGGTCTAACATTGTTTACGATCATCAACAATATGCACTGCAACGACTACGGTCGCTTGATGACCTTCACTCTTCACCGATTATACCTGTCCGCTGAGTCTTTATCCCAACCGGAAGAGCCTGTCTGACCATTTCCTCCTTTATTTATGTTCGTCTGTGACTCGGTTGGCGTACGCGCCGCACAGGCCAACCTCTCACCACTTTGAGGCTCACCAAATCTGCAACCCTTTTTGGACCGGTGATCAAACAATTTCACTGCTCTACGCGTCTTATAAACACGTCGTGTACCATAGTACTGTGATTTTCTACAGGGCGTACTGAAGCTTAGCTTGTCGACTCGGACAAATAAATAAATAAATAACTAAATAAATAGTATATTCTCGGTAAAACGAGACACACCTGTAAAGGCGTGATCAAATATGCATACAAGCATAGCTTCTGTGGAATGTTAAAACATTTTGTTTTAATGAAAGTTATAAAAGAAAAGATGTTGTCCGTATGAGTGAGCATACTGTCAGGTAATAGTCAGACCCAGGGACATTATGGCGCTGTGGCGCGCAAAAATCCATCAAAACACAAGTTGGGGGTAATTTCGCCAGGTAGTGATCCGTGAGCACAGGAGCCTAAACAAAGTTTTGTTGCAACCAATAACCATTACGAGATAGAGATGATCTGTGCTCCAACAAAGCATTGTTCATAGCAGAATTAGTTGCACAGGTTCGATGTAGAAGGCTGAGGACTGCGTCAGTGTGAAGTGCTTAGCTGTGACTTTATTTTGTGGCGAGTCACATCCGCCACGTTGCAGTGTTGTTAAGCGGACATTTGTGGCTTTTTATAGGAAGAACGCTTGCCAGGCGAAAACCCACCACGTCCTGGAACACTGCCGTAGCTTTCGTTGAACAGTAGTGCAAGTCGGTTATGCATCGTATAGACCGATTTTGCATTCTATTATTCGCAGTCGGTTAAGAGCCAAAATTCTTCGTTGGTTGGCCGAATGGCTTAGTACTGATACGGCAGCAGTCGTTGAAGCCGGTCAATGATGCAAGATTCGAAGAGTCGAATGATAATGATGCAGGTGAGTAAACACATTGTTAATAGAGGCCGGCTCTTCTATTATATTCTTGCTCGGCTCGCAAACCATGTCCAGCTATCCACGCTGGACTTGTCATGGGGTCGGTGATTGAAGTTGTATGGAGGAACCGGTAAAGGAGAATACCAAGTCAGTCAGGTTTACCTCACATATAAAGTATCCTGATGCACCTTAGCGTCGGACGGCCGTAAATCCCGAGGTATGCCGAAATGTACGTGTACGTAGAGTCCGATCGTGAACCAAGCAGGCAGCGATGCGCACAATCACAACAATCCAGCGGCAACCAAGGAAGAACCACGGAAGGCGAGCTCGTAACCAAGTGTGTGTATATACAGTTAATTAAAACAAAGCTGTACAACAACTGCAGCGAAATAGGTAAACGTGAAAATGCAAAATAAGCAAATTATTTACAATCGCTACAGTACTCCCCCCTAGAGCGTGCACTAAGAAAACGCTCGACAAGTGCCTACGGAACGTATTGAGCAAGCTTATGTGGAAAGAAACAACACGACCAGAACGTGTGTGCTTGGAGCTGCGTGTAGTCGTAGGGCACGGAGGACTCAATGTACTAGCGTCAGTGTGTCGTTGGGTAGGGGGTAATGAGTCAGGGGCGGGGGTATGCTGAGGGGAGGAAACGGGGTCTTTACTATCGACTGTAGTTTCGACGTAAGCTGGCTTGAGTCGGTCGATGCTCACGGATTCTTTTGATCCATTCTTATTCAATACGAAATACTTGGGTTTCCGTGACAAGACCTGGTACGGGCCGTCGTAGGGCGGAGTTAAAGGTCTTCGGACGGCGTCGACGCGGATGAAAACAAACGGACACTTGTGCAAATCGGGGTGGACTTGCTGTTTACGTAGGTTAGGCCGCGTAGACGTTGGTCGAATGGATCGAAAATGCTGTTTGAGGCGTTCAGCGTACGAGAAGGGTCTAGTTCGCCGGTGGTGCGAGAGTCCAGTACCATCTCCCCAGGTAGTCTGAGGGTCGTCCCGAACACGAGTTCTGCAGGGCAGCACCCAATGTCCTCTTTGATTGTATTGCGTATACCAAGAGGATCGCAGGTAGATGCTCAGACCAGCGTGAGTCGGGCGAAGTAGCCATGATGGCAGCTTTTAATTGTCGAGGTAAGCGCTCGACGAGGCAAATGGCAGCGGGGTGGTACGCGGTTGTTCTCATGTGAGTACAGCCTAGTAAACGACTCAGATCGCGGAACAGTGTGGAACTGAACTGAGCCCCTCTGTCGGTAGTGATGGTGGATGGAACACCAAACAGAGAAATCCAAGATTCGACAAAAGCACGGGATACAGATTCGGTAGAGGTATCACGTAAGGGAACAGCTTGTGGCCAACGGGTAAAACGGTCAACACATGTTAGAAGATGAGTGAAACCGTTGGAAGGAGGTAAAGGGCCCACAATATCTACGTGCACGTGTCTAAAACGAGCGTCAGGGAGTGAAAATGTACCTGGGGTGGTGACTGTGTGACGATGCACTTTAATAGATTGGCAACTAAGGCAATGTTTAGCCCACTGCCTAATGTCTGAACGCATATTGGGCCAGAGGAAGCGGTCGGTAATGAGTTTACGGTGGAGCGGATACTTGGGTGTGAAAAACTGTGAAAATGATCAAAAATGGTTCGGCGAAATGATTGTGGGACAAAAGGTCTAGGCTTACCGGTTGAAAGATCACAGTAAACTCTTATGTCAGAGTTAAGTACGGGCAGTTGGGTGACTTTCAATGAGGAGTTTGAACGAAGTTGAACGAGCTCAGGATCATCGTTTTGGGCGGCCGCTATTCTCTCCAAGTCGAAGGGTGTCGATGACAGTTGATTCATATGAGCGCGGGACAATGCATCGCAACAACGTTGTTAGGACCGTCGATATAACGAACATCAACACACAAAACTGTGGAAAGGGATAGTCCAGATGGCAGCGTTTCACGGGGTGAGTACGGACTGAGGAAAGAACGGAAGGCATACACCCAGTGGCTTGTGAATCTAGTCAAGCGAATGAAACGACGTCCTTCTAAAAGGTGACGGAAAAGTGTTTCACAAGCCAAGTACATGGGCGAGCAGTTCACGACCAAAGGTGCTTGTACCTGACCTGAGGCAGGTTGAAGCTTCGTGAGAAAAAGACAGTGGTTGAAGATTCGTTATCAACTTAACTGTTGCAAACAGCAGACGACAGCAAGAAACTTGTAATCAGTCCGTCCTTAAGGACAAGTGTTAGCGGTCCATCAGTGGTGTTCAGGTGATAGAGAGAGGTGGACATCCATCTGCACTTCTGCTATAACGGCCGTGAAAGCGGCTTCAAACTTCTGGGGTTATTCGGTAAACGTCTTTGAGTTTCCTTTCAGTAAGTCGGTAAGCGGGTGAAGTACTCAGCACAGTTGGAATGGAATCTGCCGTAGTAGTTGATCATACCGAGGAATCGGCGTAGGCTTCGGACAGATTGTTGCATCGGGTAGTCGAGGATTGCTTGAGATTTATCCGGAGGGGTTTAATACCTTCACCATCGATCTTGTGACCGAGAAATTCGACGGTTGGCTGACCAAATTTGCATTTGTCCGGGTTGATGTTTATCCCGTGGTTTTCAAAGCGTTCGAAAACCATTCGGAGGTGTGATAAATGCTCGTCGGGTGTGGCGCTTGCGATCAAGACATCGTCAATGTAAACGTAGACGAAATCAAGGCCACAGAGGGCCTGATCCATAAAGCGTTGGAAAGACTGTGCTACGCTCCGGAGGCCGAAAGGCATACGAAGAAATTCGTAAAGGCCGAATGGAGTGATCACGGCAGTTTTTGCGATGTCTTCCTCCGCCATTGGAATTTGATGGTAAGCTCTGACAAGATCGAGTTTGGTAAAGATTGACTTTCCAGCTAGTCCAAGGGAGAAATCGTGGATATGTGGGATAGGATACCTATCCGGAACAGTGACGTTGTTAAGAGCACGGTAGTCACCGCATGGTCGCCAATCGCCTGACTTTTTAGACACCAGATGGAGAGGTGATGCCCAGCAGCTGTTTGAAGGACGAATAATGCCGAGATCAAGCATGTGTTGGAATTCCTTTTTAGCTGCCTGGAGTTTGTCAGGACGCAAGCGTCGAGCTTTAGCACTTACAGGCGGACCGGTTGTAACGATGTGATGGCGTACATCGTGTTTAGGATCT
>OX104063.1:51873174-51892478 GCA_944474145.2 Dicrocoelium dendriticum
AGGTTTGCCTCTCGGCTCCATTCTCATGCTTCTCAGCGCACAATTACGTCCCCTCTCGTGTTCTGCCTCTCTTCTGGTCTATATCGCAACAGTCCAATGGCGGTATAGTTATCACTAGTATCAGCGCAACATCCCAGTTCTCTTTTGATTACCATTACTTCTGTGCGTCTCATTCCAAAACGTTTTGGCCAAGTCAGTCCTCTGAGGCTCCAAATGTCCATAGGTCTCAAGCCAAGGCCTCGCTTATTTTGAGCACCGGCTGCCATCGACTCAAGTTCTCATTGGTATAAGTTACAATCTTATGATACTCTTCTTTGTCTGAATCATTATCTCTATGCTTAGCAACGCTCACCGAAATCCGAATTTCTGTTCTCTGATTGACTTTTGCCTCTCGGCTCTACTATCATGCATCTCAGCTCACATTAACGTCTTCCTCTCTTATTTGGCGTCTCTCTTCGCTCATATCGCAACTATTCATTGGCGGTATAGGTACCATTAGCCTCAGCTCATCGGTCATTCCATTGATTTCAGCCAGCACAACTTTACCATAAATTTTATATTTATACAATAACATAGTCCTGTTCAATTTTGTTGGCAGTTTGCTCGGTCCGTTTTTCTTCTCACCCTTGTTCTACAGGATAACATTACCTGCACCGAACACCGCTGAAGACGTACCTGTGACGCTCCCATGGACACGGATTCAAAAAATCATGACACACTAAAGAACCTAGGAAACTGATCAATTCAATACAAGTCACCTGAGTCGTCCGATTTCGACAGCCCCAACCACTTGTAATGGACTCCGAAGGCGACTACACAGCCATAGGAAACAAATTGGCGTTGCGTGACTGCGAATATCCACGAGGATAATCGGTCAGATACCATCTTGCCAATGTATATCAACAGCCGGCAGTGTTCCAGGACGTGGTGGGTCTTCGTCTGGCAAGCGTTTTCCCTACAAAAAGCCACACATGTCTGTTTAACAACACTGCGACGTGGCGGATGTGACTCGCCCCTCAATAAAGTCACCGCCCCTAACACATTGGCAAGTTGATTGACACCACATTTACAAGTTCTGTGCATATATTGGCTCTCGCACGAACACGCCTACATATCTGCCTAGTGACATACCACTATTCTTAAGTATTTTCCACCCGTTTCCTCATACTTCACTCACTGACCTACATTGCTTACGGGACCTCATCGGACTAGTTCCTCATCAACATACCATATAAGTGATCTGATCACTATTTTTACCTCTCGCATTTTGTGTACATAGACTACATACAACCTTTGGGCTCTATGGGCCCACACAACTGTCTCCAACTTTACTACTCCCACTGTTTGTGCTGCTTATTCCGCTATCATGTACAGTAATGCAATATGCTGATCATGCCAAAAAAGGCGTGTCTCGCTTTGTCGAGAATAAAATATTTATTTATTTATTTATTTATTTCGTCAAACATTGGTTATCATGTGACACTTTACTATGTCTTCCTGATACCCCTGTACTTGCTGCACATTGGTGACTACCATCATCTTGCATACACCATTGCAGTAATCCTGCCTCATCTTTATGCAGCCAACGTTTATTGATGAGAACTACATATTCCGCCTGTTCGCAAACTAGCGGCTAGCAGCAATGATGTGTGGCAAAAATGGACACCATCTCATTTTGGTAAGCAACTGCAGGTGAGATTGTCTGCTCATAAGGTCCGCACTTGCGGTCTTTTTACTTCTGTTGCACCCGTCCATATGCACTCTAGTCACAGATTGCTAGGTGGCACGGCCGTGCTAGATGATCAGGTGTTTCTCACCGAATCCAAAGGCTTTTTTATTTTCAGATACTCATTTCCTGCACACTTATGTTGTGAAAGGTCCACGCCGACTGCTCGGATGTGCACAACCTGGGTACCTCTTGAATCTGTAAGTCAACCTTGCGTTACATCTCTGCATATTGCTTTCCTGTGTGTTTGTGGCACAATTTCCAATACACCGTTCCTCAGTGCTTGCGCGTTGTGGGTCAAGAGCGCAGAAACCGCTCCCCATAATGACGTGAATATTTGGAATCGGTACAAACGTCCGCCTTGAATTTCATGGCATGTTTCCCTTTCATTACCATGTTGCAGTGATTATGCCATATTTCAGTGATTATGCAGCGATAGGGATGTCAAACATTTGCATTCCATGACCAGAAAAATGAAATTACGTTTGACCCGCGTAAACCTTGTACCAATGACATTGCTAAAACCCATTCCATGCATGCTTCTTGAAACATTACTTTAGCCCATGTCAGTGGCTTCGCTCGTAGCGATAATGTCGTCCGCTATGGGATGTACATGAACCTAATCAATGCTCCTGGTGGAGGCGCGCCGTGTCTATAGTGCATACTTTGCCAGCGGCCATTTTGATGCCACTGGTTTAGGACCTATATAGACCCGTCAGGAAGGCATGTGAAGCCAGCAGCTGTTACTTCCATGGAAGCGATGCTGATGCAGCTGCCAAAGGAATTATATGGGCACAGTAAACAATGTACACGGAGGCGTGCGAAGTTCGAAGTACGTTTCACTAGCGGCGGCACTCATGACATTGCTGTGCTGCTAACTTGGGCTCAATATACTCAGGTAGCAAAAGCCTGTGAAGCTAAAAATTTCTCCTATGCGAGTCGCCATAATAAAAACAGATACAATGGGACAAATATAGGATAATTACGAATAGGTCATGCAGTAATGTGAAGCCAATATTTGTAGTTTACTTCGTAGTAATATTGATGCCACTGTCTTGGCATATATAGACTAAGTAACCACCGTTCGTGGAGGCTGTTAGAGCTGCCGGCAAGGTTGATGTACCTCTGCTAGACATAACTAGGCTTACGCTTGTGAACATAACATAGATACCGGTTAAGCTGTGAGCATGCCGCCTTTGTTATGGGGACTATAATACTTCTCCGTGCACCGGTCATGCGGGCGAGGCAACCAAGTGAGTCTCCTTGAGTGCCGACAGTAACGTCACATCTGTGGTAGTTATATAGGAGCACGAAGCACCTATCACATTTGCATGAAAATCCAGCTATATTGCACCATGTCTCCCGCTACTTTCCACATGCCGTAGCCCTGTACTTCATTCATGTGTGCTCCAGTGAATGACCATATGGGACATTGTAAGTGTGCAAGAACCTAATTCACGTGTATTTCGAAGTCCCTTGTCTACCGCGTCTCTTGCGCACCTACTTGCCCGCATGGTACGCGCTGTTATCCGTCTACCGCACCGCAGTGTCACCCATGTTTACAGGTGTGGTGCCGCTGCAATCAATTACTTCTCAGCTTAATGATGCTCGCCTACGCTTCCGTACTTTCCAGCCCACTCCGCATATAGCATAACCTGTACTCAGGTATCACAACTGCCCGCCACGACGTTCGCATGCTCCTGGTTAGTCCGCATCGTTAACTGCCTCCGCTTTCCAATTAGTTTGTTAACGACCCGACGGCCCTTTTCAGGGCCACACTGTGTCCTGTAGCCTTATGGTGCATACTTACAAGGCAGAAGTGCCCACTCAAATGCTTGCATGCGCCGCACCACTTGGCCGCTAGTTCAGAGGATGGGTCCGTAATCGTAGACTACATTCTCTAACGCTCTAGTACACTTCCAATTCTTAAGCATGGCCCTTCTATGCCATGACCAAAAAGCACCAAACATTTTTCAGTATTATTCAGCTAATTCATCATCGCCACTCCAAATCAGCAGGCTTAGGCTGGTATGGAAAAGCACCAGACGCCGGCGTTTCGACACTCTGGGTCTCGTCGGTGGTGCACCTCCCGACGGAACTCTGCCGGATTCCGCCCCCATAACTTCAGGATGCCAGCAGCTAGTGCCACTTCGCCATGGGTGACAGCCGTAGACCTGCGTGACTGACAGTTGAATATGAAATAGCCCGGCTCATCTTCCACTGCCATGCCAGTTACGAACTGTGCAGAGGACAATGGCTAGCCTCACGAGCTAGGACTTTCCGCATAGCGCCAATGCACCGCAGAGGACTTAGAAATTATACAAACGTATTTTCAGTATTGTCATTTTGCGGGTTATAAGCCTTTTGAACACTCCGAACTCAGACGACAGTAGTTGCATATGGTTGGAATGTCTGTTCCTACACCCCACAAAACAGTCCCAATAATACATAAGTCTCGATTTGCTGTGGACGTCGTTAGTCATGTGCAACCCTTCTAATTCGCATCCATTCAGCAACGCCAAAGCGATATTAATAACTGCGCGCCTGGTCTCTTCGGTAAGTTGCCCGGTGTGTTGCAAGCGCTTCCTTTTCGCATAATAACAATTCACCACACTGCGTTCATGTATGTACTACTACACCAAGCAATGCTATATGGATCATAAGCTCCGTTAAACAATGAGCGTACATTATCCTACAAATTATTACGCATCAAAGTATTCTGTGTTCTTCCATTGTGACATCGTGCGCAAGTTTCCGCCTACATAATATAAATGTTTACTTACCTAACTTTTGAAAAATGTTCAGTGCATATTGCCCACCCGAAGGCAATACACATGGCTATATTTCAGTTGGCAAGTGCATGTGGCAACTATTGTGCCGATGGCCTATTATATTATGTCTTATGATGATTACCGGTGCTGACATTCAACGAAAGAAGGTGCCTCCCTACATAGGGAATGCCCGCATTTACCGAGCGACGAATGCGTTATCACATTTCCCAATATAAGTCACACTTACAAACATCAATAAACACTCCATTAATAAAAATTACGTATAACTATACGGACATGTGTTGGTATGGTTTTCATATATAGATATATATTTCAGGTGGTGGTTTTGCAATTTTGTCCCAATGCTTTTCTTTCTTATATAAATGTCTACCAGTACTCTCTTCTATAAATTTGCACACGTCGCTTAAGCCAATAGTAGTTAATTTCGATAGCATTTTCGTGTTTGTGGCATTTCCGTAAAATATACTTTCTGACCTCGTGAACTTATCGCGGATTCGTTCGTAAGCATTTTTATACACTTATTTAGTGAAGAATTATGTATCCGTAGGTGTTTGCACTATCCCATTTATTTAATTACATCTTACTGTTTTAAGTGATTGGCTGATGCCTGATATCCTTGTTGTGGCTGTGCTTGATGTGCATGTCGACATGGTGCCTACCTGTTTATTACCCACTACCACGTCCACACTGACTCCAGGAGACAGTTGGTCGCTGCTGGGGAGGGCGGGGTGCACGATCCATGTGGCCGTGTTAGGATCAAACAATGGCTCCATGCACTCAGTGTGGAGCGGACTACGGTCCATCCGCCGCCTTGTGTGCAATTGATTCCCAAATACAGTATGCTCGTGTTTGATTTGAAGAAGTGTGGGCCGGCCCCGTTGATGAAACGTGGCTTGCATCCACATGCATCTCGGTCTTATTCCTTCGTGTTAACACTGGACATGCGTGTTGGGAAGGAGCTGTGGGTGGTGCAGCGCAAGCCACTCATTGTTCCTCTGTGGGCGCAGGTGCCCTGTGACTAGCCACAGTGACAGGCAAACCATAAACCGGATGCCGCCATCTATATACATACATATATATATCCATTGGACTTTTGTCTAAGAACAGGTATTTATGTATAGAGCACTTTGTGCTACTTTTAATCATTTCTATTATCATATAAACAAATAGTACAAATAAATAACCATGTGAATATGTATGTAAATTTGGACGATTCCTATTCCTATCTATCCTATCCTACTCCTATCTGCCACGTATTTCGTTGCTCACTTGAGGCCGGGCGTCTCCCGCTTGTCTGGAAAGTGGGAATAGTCAAGCCCATATACAAAGGAGGAAAGCGACAAGCTCCTACGAATTAGCGGCTAAATGAGCAGCAATCCCGGTTCCTTTTGCGTACACTTAGAAGTGAACGTGTCACTTTCTCCAGTGGTATGCGATCGGGCACATTAAATATTATTGCATCTCAGACGAGGATGACGTATTCGCTGCCTTCCTTGGCGAGCGTGTTGAGCAGTTCACCCGCTGCGTTAAGATCTTCCACTTTGTCGGATTTATGTAGACCCGAGAAATGCGCCAACTGTATAACTTTTACTAACGATTGATTGATATAAGGCAATTCTTATTTTACCAAGTTTAGCTCATTTTCGATGTTTTGGACTTTAAGGAGGACGTCTGTGAGCTGGTCTTGTGATGTTGCTCTACAGTCGGAAAGCAAAGGCGACGGACACTTTTGTGGTAAGAATTTAATTGACGTTACTGACATTTAGCGTCATGTAGTGCATCCGTCCGTCGCTCGGAGAAAAGCACAAAGCAATTAGCCAAGTCTCCTGGTGTAAGAGCCGCAGAGTTACCGGTTGTCATGTGGTTCGTTGGGTTATAGCTAACTATTGCTGGTGTCAGTGCTGAGTCTACAGTGGGCGCAAGACAGTTGCTGGCAGTGCCTTTGTTCTTCTGAACGCCCATCCGGCGTCTTCCCATAATCATTGCTCTGGGGACTTTTGGTTGCCTTTTCACTTCGTTGAACCATTTGACAAACGTCAAGTTCTTTCGTTAGTGCTTGTTCAAACACTGTTTTTCACCGTTTTATCTAATATTCTCGTTATTATTGAAGGTCAGGTTTCAGGTCACCGCGTCAAGGTCAAGGCCAGGGTCAAGGTCAAGAGTAAGTTAAGAAAACAAGAGGAGGAATGTCAGCTACCTAATGAGCCTAGCAGTGTGTGAGAAGCAGTGTAAAAAATGAACGGAAATTTATTAGAAAAATTGAGAGCATGAGGGAGATCCCTTGTCAGCTCCATCGGTTCACAGTCACCACAAGGTGGGTGATCGCTGTTTTGTAAAGTGGTTACGTAAATCATACGAAGCACTGATAATGCTACTAAGGGCGCGAGGGTATAGTCGGCTAGCAATGGCGTTGGGGTTAATCGTTCTATTTGCTAGTGGATACTTGCAGTGTCCCAGATTTGGGCAGAAATCGACAAATGTATGTGACGCGGACAGTCCCAAAGACGATTGGAGGTAACATTAACAGCCATATTCTAGAATTGCTGGGATCTCACGTTGCTTAGTTAACATTTAAACGTTCACCTAAATGGCAGTCATAAAGGTACTCGGAAGGGTTATCATTAATGATAGGTAGTGAAAGATAAAGGAATAGGGAAGCGCATTCCATTAATACAGTTACCAGATGGGCTGACGCATATATAACAGGTACATTAAAACAGTGATATCTGATCTTTAAGGTGTACTATACATGCCGTCTGCTCTATGCCTTAGAGGGTAGTAATATCGCAAATTCTGTTATCACTGCCATGAGGCGAGCACAGGAGCAATACATATAGTAAATCTAGCTGTGTTCTTTCCCATGATGAGCTCTGGCAAAGCTGCTCAACTTGTTTTAGCCAAGTTACAACTGGTAGGTTGTATAGCATCCAATTACACAATCGTTGGCTGATATGGCTGTACACTCAACTGTGGCGATAACCTATATTTGTAACTGCCAGACACGTTGTGATGCTCGAGGGACAAGTAAAATCTCCCTGGTGCCACTAAACAAGGAAGCCGAGACGTTACATGTGGTACGATTACGCAGATCGAAACACAAGTGCTGTGTGTACATACCTTAGACCTGGCACAACTGGGTCTTTGCAATGCCCCATATATATATATATATATGGTTGATGGTATCCGGTTTCGGATTGGTCCGTCACTGTGTCCAGCCACTGAACGCCTGCGCCTACAGAGGGATCATGGGTGGCTTGAGCTGCACCACCGCAGCTCCAACCACACACCCGAAATGCAGTGTAAACCCGAAGGAACAAGACCGGGAGGCATGCGGATGGGAGCCACGTTTCATCCACGGGACCGGCCCCCAGTGCTTCACAGGCGAACGCAAGCACGCCGCGTTTGGGGAAGCAAGCACACACAAGGCGGTGATTTGAGCATGGTCTGCTCCACACTGAGTGCATTGAATCCCTCCTCGAGCCTAAGATGGCTACAAAGACGGTGCACCCCGTCCCCTCAGGCAATGACGATACTTATTTACATATACAGAGTAGATATTAGATGGGTAACCATTGCTTACAGTAAAAGAACATCAAATATAATGACAGTGTTTGACTTGCTAAAATTAACGTCTGTGTAATTATATACTTTTACGAAATGGTTCTACTCAGGTTGCGCAGTGTCGGTAGAGCATCATACTCAGCTGTTTATAGGCAGCCTTGAACTGTGGAAACTTCCGAAGGCCTGTGCGTAGGCAAGAAGGAAGAGCCGTGGACTGTTGCATTTCGCATCCGGTGAACATGGAAAATAGTGTGGGTAGATAGCAGTGGAGTTTATGTAGCTCATATACATGTGTTCAGGAGGACTGAAGGCACTACGGAAACAACCAACCTACCGAAATGGACATGGGTGGATTCCAGTAAACTGACCCTACTATGGCTAGTGATACCCAGGTAGCGAATTCTATCAATTAAGCTCCTTAGTTACATGCTGCAGCATGTAACGCTTGGCGCTACACATGCGCTGAGAGATAGGCATGCGAACGGGGAATGGCAAGGCATGGAAAGCACGCATTCATACCGATTCTCAAATATGCGCGCCATTTGTGAAAACGTGTGAAAGGCTTTTTAGCAACAAGAGCGAACACCTAGGAAACGTGCATGTGCTTGTTACCCATTGACGCACGGTAAAGCAATATATTTAGCAATGGGTGGTGGTTAACATATAGAATCATGATGTTTGCAACGAGTTGCAAATACGGTGGGCTTTACGGTCACTCAGGTACATTTACAAGGAAACTTTACCTCACAATAAAGAGAAACCTGTAGGTTGATGTGAATCCCGGGAAAAATTCTTATGCCTGCAAATCGTTAACAGCGATACACAGGAGCAGTGCATATGGAAACGGAGCGAGGCGACATTTAACAACATGGTGTTCACAAGATGTTACCAACCTCCGCTGCTCATTTACATGAGAAAGGTAATACAGCAAGTGTGTAATGCAAGTGCCACTGCCTCCTACAAACATGGTGGCGTAGTGCTTGATAACGGGAGATTGAAATCGTTGTTAAAAGGAAGTACGCAAAAGGATGCACTGGTCGACAAGGATGTTTAAACATTCACAACTATTCCCAACCTTACGTGTGTGCTTGTTAACGGCTCGTAACCCACGAAGCGAGAACATTGAGAAATGGTTTGTGTTTCATTTAAATGGGTGCGAGCACATTCTTTGGAACAGGTTCACAAGAGACCCGCATCAAAGATGTACCTTACGTTCCAAATACTTATGCAGAAAGGCGTTCCACAGAATCTAGTGATATGCCATCTGCTCTTTACTGGAACACTCCAGGGCAAGTTATTGTCAACGTCGAGCTGTGTCTATTGTGGCCCCATTATTTAGTATGCCCCAAGGAGCTCAAGCGGGCTCAGGCTTGCGTCTGCTGGACTCTCTCAAAACCATTGGCAAAGGCAGAAGGCGTCTGTTAATGGGTGACCACAAAACATCCAGTACCAATTGGAATCTCTGTCAATTCTACCTTCCGCATTGTTAATTAGAGAAGGGACTTCGCCATGTTGTTCAGGAATGCGAGCTTATGCAGCACTTCTCTACTGGAAAGCGGATGCTCCGGGGCCAGAAAACACCATCACTTATCTGGTTTTCACGCCCATGCCCAATGCCGTCTGTGATTTGGAGACCCTCCAACCACTCGGTCGAAGCGACCACTCAGTAGTCTCCATGCTGACACGACGGCATACTATCACTGACCGCGGGGCCTTTCTCCCGTACGAGTGGCATCCAGATCCATCCAAATTACGCGCTGTGCCAAGCTCGGAAGATTGCAGTAGCCCACGGTAGCTAAGTCTCGCAAAAGCATGGAATCTACTGCCTGCCAATATTAGATCCATCACTGGAAAGGTCGTCCTCACGCACGAAGGCAGACTATTCTACAAAGGACCCTTTAGTATCAACCGTGAATTGAGGTCCTCACTAAAGGATGACGTAAACACTGGGACGTATCCAAGAAAATGCAACTACCCTATGAGTACCTAAAGTATAAAAATGGAAAAAACTTATGCCTCCTGAAAAAGTAGCAGAAGTGGACCAAATACGAACAATACGTGGCTGGTCAAGCCCAAGCACGCACGAAGGTGATTTTCTCATGCATAAGCCGGGGGATACCAAAGCATGCGGTGGTATCCATTTCTAGGGACCCGTAGGGGAAACACTGTACCCATGCACGATAATGAATAAGCCTAATTAAGACCTCGCAGTACTCAGCTGTCTATGCGGTTGCCCACTAAAGATGTGCATACGTGCTTCCTACCATGCAGCAAGTGAAAATGGAAGTTCATGTTGTCGTGCGGCTAAGTTGTGAGTCGAGCACTAACACCACACCAGACCCTGACGGACTACACGGAACATTCCTCCACATGTAGGCCGACCTCATCGCTAGCCCAAGCTCCAAAGTATTCCAGGTCTAACGTGCAGGCAGCCGCTTATCGTGCTTTTGGAAAGCAGGAATAGTGATATCTAAATACAATGGAAGTGAACGGTAGGACCCAGCGAACTACCGCCTGATATACCTGACGTCCGTTGTCTTCAAAATCATGGAGGGAATAAGCAAGCGCGCTCCCAACCGTCAGTGGGAGGGAGTAAGCGCAATCTATCCCTCACCTCACGGATTCCGCAGGGCACGATCATGCAGTACTACCTGCTTGCTGCCAGTGAAGCATGGGCTACAGCAACGGACGAGAGGAAAAATCTTGTTGTCGTCATCGACTTTAACAAGGCATATGACAAAGTGCCACATGAACGGACTCGGCTCAAACTGTAGGGAGTCTGTGTAACTAGACTTCCAGGAAGAACTAACCATCCAAGCGGAGGTGAGCCATGCACTCTGTCACTGCACATGATATCAAAATTTAGCATGATATCAGGACAGCGGTTGATCACACGGCATAGCAGTGTGCTCGACAAAGTTTATGCGTGGTCATCCGACAACCGGCTCTAGTACAACGAGCCCAATTGCAACCCCGTAACCATACGTCATTAGCTCATCTCTGAAAATCGACTTGGAACCAGCAGTTACAACCTGCTTTCCAAAATACGACCTCGGGGTGACCGTGCAGTGCGATCTTGGCTGCTCGAAACAGGTTTAAAAGACATCCAAAAGCCAGTCAGCATCTTGGACGCTTACGGAGGGCTTTCGGCGATTCTGAGCCGGCAACCTTTCCGCAAATGTTGAACGCGTACGTGGGGCCTTACGTGGAAAATTCGATCCAGATCTGGCGTCTTTGGCGCAAGCGTGACATCAACGCACTCGCAGCTACACAGCGTAGGGCGACCAAACTGGTCAGAGGATTGTTTCAGCTCCCCTACCAACGCAGGCTGCGATCCATGCGATCGTACAGTGGTGAATATCGACGTCAGCAAGGAGACCTACTCATGATTTAGTTAGTACTGAGTCTGAGGCTGTTGCAGCGATGCCAAACTACCAAACTGAGAAGCCATCAGCTCAAACTGACTGCACACTACCGTCGACTTCATCGTCGAGGAATTTTTTTCTCTCTCTGTGTCCCGTGCCAGGAAAGCCCTTCCGACTCACGTTATCCTTTCCACTACCTTAACTCTTTTCAGAAACCGCCCTGATGAAACTCTCTCAAACGCATTACCTGATATAGTCGGTTCCACTTGGTGGACGAAATAACGCGAAGCTAACCAGGTGCTTAACGGTCCTCGCCGTAACTGGACAGTGCAGTTCCATACAGAAGTGTCCATGTGTGTATCCTGCATGTATCTAAACTGGATTAACTTACCACATCTGTCGGATGAAGCAACGCAAGCGAAAGCGTTATCTTTTCCCCTTTTATTTCCCAAGCACCTACTGTACTATACCAGCTCTCTATACTATTTAGTGTGTGCACATTCCATTCCCACTTCAAACCCTCGTTATGCAGTAATGCATTTAACTCGGTGGACGCTTGAACTAACGCTTTACTTACTCATTGCTCCTTCAAAACTTAATTTTTGCTTTAACCATTCTACCAGACTTGTCAAGCACATGCTTTTTTACCCGCGACAAAGCGTTGTTCAGTATTACCAGTGGGGTTCAGCAATACTCCGTCCTTGGACCACAGCACTTTACCAACTATCTTCCAGCAACACTACAAACCGACTGTCTAGTCTACTCTGATGACCTGAAGATGTGGTCTGGAATATCTTGCCCCGAAGATGCCGATAGACTCCAAACTTTGCTTGCTCGGCTGCTGAACTACTCCGTTAAGTGGCGAACCCCGATAAACCTTGCGAAATGTGCCGTTCTCCCGATTAGTGGCCTGAATCCTTTCGGTGCGGATCATACTGGAAGCTATGTCCTCAAAACAGTCACACATGAGAAGGACCTTAGAGTCATCATGTCACACAAACTCATGACCTCGCTTAACCAGAAGAATAAGGTCGCGGCAGACAACCGAATGCTCAGAGCTTTGCTATCATCGTCCGGTAAAACTACGGCGAGTTTTAGAACGCTGTGCGTCTCGCGTGTCCTTCTGATCCTAGACTATTGTCGTCCAGCCCCTTGCTCCCTAACGATCTCTGAACATGATCTGCTACAAGAGCTACGGAGGCGCAGTTCAAAAGCTCTTTCGGAGCTTCGGGATCTTCTCTACATTCTTCGACTCAAGACTTTGAACCCGTTCTCCATAGATTATCGCCATTGTTCCGGAGATGTCCTCCACACCAGAAGCAACCTGTGGTGAGAAGTTAGAAGTGAGCCGCGACACTTCTTCCATCTAAGTGTAGGCACCGAGACACGTGTCCACAAATGGAATTTATTTAAGCCGAGGAACATTCGCGGCCGTCCGCAAGCTGCTCGCTCTTCCAAGGTGATAAAACATTAGAACAGTCTGCTGATACAACTCATCGACTTGCACACAGAGGAAAGTTTCAAGCTAGTGTTAGACACCCACCTAACGCTCATGGCAGGGGCATGCTGCCCTTACTTAAAGGCAATACTTTGCGAAGGTGCAAGATTTCAAAACAGCGTTCACCCACCTTGTGGTGACTGTGAACCGATGGAGCTGACAAGGGATCTCTCTCATGCTCTCAATATTCCTAGTGAATTTCCGTTCATGATTTTACACTGCTTCTCACACACTGCTAGGCTCATTAGGTAGCTGACATTCCTCCTCTTGTTTTCTTAACTTACTCTTGACCTTGACCCTGGCCTTGACCTTGACGCGGTGACCTGAAACCTCACCTTCAATAATAACGAGAATATTAGATAAAACGGTGAAAAACAGTGTTTGAACAAGCACTAACGAAAGAACTTGACGTTTGTCAAATGGTTCAACGAAGTGAAAAGGCAACCAAAAGTCCCCAGAGCAATGATTATGGGAAGACGCCGGATGGGCGTTCAGAAGAACAAAGGCACTGCCAGCAACTGTCTTGCGCCCACTGTAGACTCAGCACTGACACCAGCAATAGTTAGCTATAACCCAACGAACCACATGACAACCGGTAACTCTGCGGCTCTTACACCAGGAGACTTGGCTAATTGCTTTGTGCTTTTCTCCGAGCGACGGACGGATGCACTACATGACGCTAAATGTCAGTAACGTCACTAAAATTCTTACCACAAAAGTGTTCGTCGCCTTTGCTTTCCGACTGTAGAGCAACATCACAAGACCAGCTCACAGACGTCCTCCTTAAAGTCCAAAACATCGAAAATGAGCTAAACTTGGTAAAATAAGAATTGCCTTATATCAATCAATCGTTAGTAAAAGTTATACAGTTGGCGCATTTCTCGGGTCTACATAAATCCGACAAAGTGGAAGATCTTAACGCAGCGGGTGAACTGCTCAACACGCTCGCCAAGGAAGGCAGCGAATACGTCATCCTCGTCTGAGATGCAATAATATTTAATGTGCCCGATCGCATACCACTGGAGAAAGTGACACGTTCACTTCTAAGTGTACGCAAAAGGAACCGGGATTGCTGCTCATTTAGCCGCTAATTCGTAGGAGCTTGTCGCTTTCCTCCTTTGTATATGGGCTTGACTATTCCCACTTTCCAGACAAGCGGGAGACGCCCGGCCTCAAGTGAGCAACGAAATACGTGGCAGATAGGAGTAGGATAGGATAGATAGGAATAGGAATCGTCCAAATTTACATATATATTCACATAGTTATTTATTTCTACTATATGTTTATATGATAATAGAAATGATTAAAAGTAGCACAAAGTGCTCTATACATAAATACCTGTTCTTAGACAAAAGTCCAATGGATATATATATGTATGTATATAGATGGCGGCATCCGGTTTATGGTTTGCCTGTCACTGTGGCTAGTCACAGGGCACCTGCGCTCACAGAAGAACAATGAGTGGCTTGCGCTGCACCACTCACAGCTCCTTCCCAACACGCATGTCCAGTGTTAACACGAAGGAATAAGACCGAGATGCATTTGGATGCAAGCCACGTTTCATCAACGGGGCCGGCCCACACTTCTTCAAATCAAACACGAGCATACTGTATTTGGGAATCAATTGCACACAAGGCGGCGGATGGACCGTAGTCCGCTCCACACTGAGTGCATGGAGCCATTGTTCGATCCTAACACGGCCACATGGATCGCGCACCCCGCCCTCCCCAGCAGCGACCAACTGTCTCCTGGAGTCAGTGTGGACGTGGTAGTGGGTAATAAACAGGTAGGCACCTTGTCGACATGCACAGCAAGCATAGCCACACCGGGAAATTCAAACATCAGCCAATCACTTAAAACGGTAAGTTGTAATGAAATGAATGGGCTAATACATGGTTGGCGGCATCCGGTTTCGGATTTGCCTGTCACTGTGGCAAGCCACAGACGCCTGCGCCTACAGAGGGACCATGGATGGCTTGCGCTGCACCACCCACAGCTCCAACCACATACCCCATATCCAGTGTAAACCCGAAGGAATAAGACCGGGAGGCATGCGGATGGGAACCACGTTTCATCAACGGAGCCGGCCCACACTCCTTCACAGGCAAACACAAGCACACTGTATTTGGGAATCTAACGCACACAAGGCGGTGGCTGGACCGTAGTCCGCTCCATACTGAGTGCATGGAACCACTCTTCGAGCCTAACACGGCTACAAGGACCGCGCACCCCGTCCCCTCCAGCAACGACCAACTGTCTCCTGGAGCCATTATGGACGATTTAGTGGGTAATAGACAGGTAGGCACCTTGTCAACATGCACATCAAGGGCAGCCACACCGGGGATATCAAGCAACAGCCAAACACTTGAGAGGGGAAGAAAGAAAAATAGAAAAATAGAAAAACTCGATTAATGCATAAGGAAACGGTGACATAAACCTTAATTTAATGAGCATACGTAATAAGTTGTTTACAAACAAATCCTAGCTAAGTGCACAAAGTCAGGAAGTATAGTTCACGAAATGCCACGAACACAAAAATGTTTTGGAAATCGAATACAATTGGCTGAAGCGATGTGTGCAAGTTAATGGAATAGAGTACATGGAGATATTTATATGAGAAAGAAAAGCATTAAGGCACAAACTGTAAACCCACCACCTGAAATAAATAGACTTAGCATGCAAGCAGGCGGTTAGAAAATCGAATTCAGCGTGCCTACAAACGCTGCGCCGGCTCGTCGTAATTCTCTGCAGGACCCGTCGGCGCTTCTGTAGTGGCCCCAAATGGCACAGCGCATTGCCCACTAGACATACAGATACGGATACATAACTCCTTACTAAACAGGAGTATAAAAAATGCTTACGAACGAATCCGCGTTAAGTTCACGAGGTCAGAAAGTATGTTTTACGGAAATGCCACAAACACGAAAATGCTATCGAAATTAACTACTATAGGTTTAAGCGACTTGGGCAAATTTATAGAAGAGAGTACTGATAGACATTTATATATGAAAGAAAAGCATTGGGACAAAATTACAAAACCACTACCTGAAATATATATCTATATATGAAAACCATACCAACACATGTCCACATATTTAGACGTAATTTTAATTAATGGAATGTATATGGATGTTTGTAAGTGTGGCTTATATTGGGAAATGTGATAACACGTCCGTCGATCGGTAAATGCGGGCATTCCCTATGTATGGAGGCACCTTCTTTTCGTTAAACGTCAGCACCGGTAATCATCATACGACATAAGATAATAGGCCATCGGCACAATAGTTGCCACAGGCACTTGCCAACTGAAATATAGCCATGTGTATTGCCTTCGGGTGGGAAATATGCACTGAATATTTTTCAAAAGTTATATTATGTAAGCGGAAACTTGCGCACGATGTCACAATGGAAGAACGCAGAATAATTTGATGCGTAATAATTTGTAGGATAATGTACGCTCATTGTTTAACGGAGCTTATGATCCATATAGCCTTGCTTGGTGTAGTAGTACATACATGAACGCAGTGTGGTGAATTGTTATTATACGATAAGAAAGCGCTTGCAACACACCGGACAACTTATCGAAGAGACCAGGCGCGCAGTTATTAATATCGCTTTGGCGATGCTGAATGGATGCGAATTAGAAGGGTTGTACATGACTAACGACGTCCACAGCAAATCGAGACTTATGTATTATTGGGACTGGTTTGTGGGGTGTAGGAACAGACATTGGAACCATATGCAACTACTGTCGTCTGAGTTCGGAGTGTTCAAAATGCTCATAACCCGCAAAATGACAATACTGAAAATCTGTTTGTATAATTTCTAAGTCATCTGCGGTGCATTGGCGCTATGCGGAAAGTCCTAGCTCGTGAGGCTAGCCATTGTCCTCTGCACAGTTCGTAACTAGCATGGCAGTGGAAGATGAGCCGGGCTATTTCATAGCCAACTGTCAAGCACGCAGGTCTACGGCTGTCGCCCATGGCGAAGTGGCACTAGCTGCTGGCATCCTGAAGTCATGGGGGCGGAGTCCGGCAGAGTTCCGTCGGGAGGCGCACCACTGACGAGACCCAGAGTGTCGAAACGCCGGCGTCTGGTGCTTTTCCATACCAGCCTAAGCCTGCTGGTTTGGAGCGGCGATGATGAATTAGCTGAATAATACTGAAAAATGTTTGGTGCTGTTTGGTCACGGCATGGAAGGGCCATGCTTAAGCATTGGAAGTGTACTGGAGCGTTAGAGAATGTAGTCTACGATTACGGACCCATCCTCTGAACTACCGGTTAAGTGGCGCGGCGCATGCAAGCATTTGAGTGGGCACTACCACCTTGTAAGTATGCACCATAAGGCTATAGAACTTAGTGTGGCCCTGAAAAGGGCCGTCGGGTCGTTCACAAAGTAATTGGAAAGCGGAGGCAGTTGACAGTGCGAACTAACCAGAGGCTTGCAAACGTCGTGGCGGGCAGTTGTGATACCTGAGTATAGGTTATGCCATATGCGGAGTGGGCTGGAAAGTACGGAAGCATGAGCGATCATCATTAAGCTGAGAGGTAATTGATCGGAGCGGCACCACTCACCTGTAAACATGGGTGGCACTGCGGTGTGGTAGACAAACCACAGCGTGTCGCATGGGGCAAGAAGGTGAACAAGCGACGTGGTAGACATGGTACTTCGAAATACACCTGAATTAGGTCCCTGCATACTTACATTTTCCCATATGGTCATTTACTGGAGCACTCATGATTAAAATCCAGGGAGGTGGCGTGTTGCAAGTAGCGGGAGACATGTTGCAGTTGGACATTCATGCCAACGTGATGGGTGCTTCGTAAGCCTATATAACTGCCACAGACGTGACATTACTGTCGGCACCCAAGGAGACACTTGGTTGCCTCGCCCGCATGACCAGTGCACGGGGAAGTATTATAGGTCCCATAACAAAGGCGGCATGCTCACAGCTTAACCGGTATCCATGTTATGTTCACAAGCGTAAGCCTAGTTATGTCTTACAGAAGTACATAAACATTTCCGGCAGCTTTACCAGCCTCCATGAACGGTGGTTACTTAGTCTATATATGTGCCAAGACACTGGCATCAATAATACTACGAAGTAAACTACAAATATTGGCTTCACATTACTGCAAGACCTGTTCGTAGTTATCCTATATTTGTCCCATTGATTCTGTTTTATTATGGCGACTCGCATAGGAGATATTGTTAGCTCCACAGGCGTTCGCTACCCGCGTATATTGAGCCCAAGTTAGCGGCACAGCAATGTCATGAGTGCCGCCGCTGGTGAAACGTACTTCGAACTTCGCACGCCTCCGTGTACGTTGTTTACTGTGCCCATATAATTCCTTTGGCAGCTGCATCGGCATCGCTTCTATGGAAGTAACAGCTGCTGGCTTCACATGCCTTCCTGACGGGTCTACATAGGTCCCAAACCAGTGGCATCAAAATGGCTGCTGGCAAAGTATGAACTATAGACACGGCGCGCCTCCACCAGGAGCATTGATAACGTTCATGTACATCCCACAGCGGACGACATTATTGCTGCGGGCGAAGCCACCGACATGAGCTAAAGTAATGTTTCAAGCAGCATGCGTGGAATGGGTTTTAGCAATGTCATTGGTACAAGGTTTACGCGGGTCAAACGTAATTTCATTTTTCAGGTCATGCAAATGTTTGACATCCCTATCGCTGCATAATCACTGCAAGGTGGTAAGGAAAGGGAAACATGCCATGAAATTCAAGGCGGACGTTTGTACCGATTCTAAAGATTCACGTCATTATGGGGAGCGGTTTCTGCGCTCCTGACCCACAACGCGGAAGCACTGAGGAACGGTGAATTGGAAATTGTGACACAAACACACAGGAAAGCGATATGCATAGATGTAACGCAAGGTTGACTTACAGGTTCAAGAGGTACCCAGGTTTTGCACATCCGGGCAGTCGGCGTGGACCTTTTACAATATAGGTGGGCAGGAAATGAGTATCTGAAAATAAAAAAGGCGTTGTATTCGGTGAGAAACACCTGATCATCTAGCACGGCCGTGCCACCCAGCAATCTGTGACTAGGGTGCATATGGACGGGTGCAACAGAAGTAAAAAGACCGCAAATGCGGACCTTATGAGCAGACAATCTCACCTGCAGTTGCTTACCAAAATGAGATGGTGTCCATTTTTGCCACACATCATTGCTGCTAGCCGCTAGTTTGCGAACAGGCGAAGATGCAGTTCCCATCAATAAACGCTGGCTGCATAAAGATGAGGCAGGATTACTTCAATGGTGTATGCAAGATGATGGTAGTCACCAATGTGCAGCAAGTACAGGGGTATCAGAAAGACATAGTAAAGGAACTATACG